>OX383298.1:3852478-5102478 GCA_947523025.1 Dryobota labecula
AGCGCATACGACATCTTTTTGATAACGACTACGCAAAAAGATGTAACAACTTAAATGTTGCACCGCCGAAAACTTGGTACTTACCTCACTTTGGGGTTGATAACCCCAACAAAAAGAAACTGCGTTTAGTGTTTGACGCGGCAGCTAAAACGAATGGGTTATCACTTAACGATCATTTATTAAAAGGCCCTGACCTACTTATGTCGTTATTCGGCATTATGTTGCGGTTCAGAGAAAATCGAGTAGCCGTGTCTGGAGATATCAAAGATATGTTCCTCAGAGTGAAAATTCGACCAGAAGACCAGGACGCCTTCCGATTTCTGTATAGAGAAGAATCAGAAGGACCTATAAATACCTATGTCATGACGTCTCTAATTTTTGGTGCTAATTGCTCGCCCTTTATAGCCCAATTTGTTAAAAACAAGAACGCAAAGCAGTATGAGTCATCAATGCCTGCTGCGGCTTCTGCTATATATAAAAGTCACTATATGGATGATTATATAGACAGCCTACCTAACGAAGAAACCGCGATACAAATGATTCATGACGTTATGTCCATTCACAAGAAAGGCGGGTTCGAGATGCGGAATTGGACGAGTAATAGTAAACAAGTACTTGCGAGTCTACCTAAAGATTTACTAGGCGATACAGCCGTCAAATTCAAAATAGGACAACAGTATGAAGGCGAACGTACGCTTGGATTGATTTGGCATCCAAGTGACGATACTTTGAGATTCGACGTATCTTTCAAGCGGATACCCGAAAGTATTATAAATGGGACACAAAAGCCTACCAAGAGGGAAATGTTACGTGTGATAATGTCAATTTTTGATGTATATGGCATTCTAGCACCGTACACTATAAATGGAAAAATTATATTACAAGAAACTTGGAAACTAAAGATTAGTTGGGATGATTATATATCCGATACAGTGTTTGAGAAATGGTCACGATGGATTTATTTATTGAAATCATTACAAGATGTTAGCTTGCCAAGGCACTATCCGGCTGCTACCATAGGAGTGAGCGAGAAGAAAAATAAGATTCCCCCGCCATCCACCTCGAGCTTCACGGCTACGAGTGCTACGAATATTGCTACGAACGTAGCAGCGGCGACAACCGCTACTAGTGCTACGACGCACAGCTGTTGCAATATCGAAGACCGAAAGATTGTTACTCAAAGTAGTTATAGGCACCTACAGATGCATGTATTTTGTGATGCGTCTAGCAAGGCATATTGCGCCGTCGCTTACTGGAGATGGAGCGATGACAAGGATAATACACGCGTAGCATTTATCGCGAGTAAATGTCGAGTTGTAGGAAACAAACCGATAACTATTCCACGCTTGGAACTTCAAGCTGCTGTCCTAGCCGCTAGACTAGCAGACTCAGTTACTAGAGAACATACTATAAAGCCTGAGCAACGAACATTCTGGAGCGACTCGACGACAGTGCTACACTGGATAAGAAATGACGCTCGCGACTTTAAAGTTTACGTAGCAAACCGTTTAGGCGAAATTGATGAGTTAACGCATATGAATGAATGGCGATACGTGCCTACAAAATTAAACGTAGCTGATATTGCTACGAGAGAAAACTACATCCGCCCCGTTCTGCAAGATGAATGGATGTACGGACCTACGTTCTTACGCTGCAAAGAAGACGAATGGCCGCATGACGTCATATCTGTTGAAAGAAAAGAAACACTTTTGGAATGTATTAATTTAATAAGAATAGATGCACAAGAAATTAACTTACCCGTACCTGATGCTACTCGATTTAGTTCCTGGCTTCGCTTGCGTCGCTCAGCTTCTTTGGTACTCAAGTTTATAAATAAATGCAAGAAGCTTACTTGTGAGTTCGACGACACTATGAAGAAGGCTGAAATATTATTACTGAAAAAATCTCAAGCTGAATCGTTTAGCAAGGAGTTAACTGAAATAAAAAACAACAGATGTATACCAAAAACAAGTAACATACTTACCTTGTCTCCTTACCTGGATGAACACGGAGTCATGCACGTCGGTGGCCGCATCGGTGCTGCTGCTGGCATTCTATCTGAAACAAAAAACCCTGTAATATTAGATGGAAGAAGTTACGTTGCAAGATTGATCGTTAAGTATTATCATTACTACTACGCACACGGAAATCAAGAAACAGTAGTAAATGAAGTCAAACAAAGATACTGGATCACCAGACTTAGACCTACCGTTAAGCATGTAACATCTAAATGCTCAACTTGCAGAATAAGAAAATCCAAACCAGAAGTACCAAGAATGGGAGACTTACCTGGTGCTCGAATGGCTCATCATGAACGGCCTTTCACTTACTGCGGTGTGGATTTATTTGGTCCCATGGAAGTCACGGTGGGAAGGCGCCGCGAGAAAAGATACGGCGTCTTATTCACGTGCTTGACAGTACGAGCAATCCATCTGGAAGTAGTCACTAACCTTACAACCGACTCCTTTATTATGGCATTGCGAAGGATGGCCGCGAGACGGGGATGGCCACAATATTTGTACTCCGACAATGGAACAAATCTACGTGGAGCGGATACGGAGCTGAAGAAGGCTATAAAGGAACTAGACGAAGAAGTGCTGAAAGATGAGGCCTTAAATCGCGGAACCAAATGGACATTCATACCGCCCGCGAGTCCCCACTGGGGTGGGGCCTGGGAAAGGCTCATCAGAAGCGTGAAGACCAGCCTGAAAATAACTTTAAAAGAACGCGCTCCCAGAGACGAAACTCTAAACACTCTGTTGACAGAAGTGGAGAATATGGTGAACAGCCGGCCGTTGACTCACGTATCTGTGGACCCAAATGATCCTGAAACGTTAACTCCCAATCATTTCTTGCTGGGATCGTCATCTGGTTTACCTCACATCGGAAAATTTGATGATTCAGACGTTTACCTGCGAAAACAATGGCGGATTTCACAAAGATTAGCTGACATGTACTGGCGCAGATGGGTGAAGGAAGTCCTGCCAGACTTGCTACCCCGCAGGAAATGGCAAGAGGAACATAAAAATTTACAAGTGGGTGACATCGTACTTATAGTGGACCCAGACAGTCCCCGCAACTCATGGCCCAAGGGATTAATTCAGGAAGTGATCCCTGGAAAAGACGACCGAGTTAGAATGATTCGAATAAAAACCAAATCAGGAATGTTGACTAGACCGGTCACGCGTGTCGCTCGAATACCAGTTGATGTTGAGTGCTGCCGAGGCAGCACTGGGGTGGGGCGTGTTAGCGACGCAATAGAAATATAACATAAACATATACATACTAACAAAATGACTAGAAATTGTAAAAGGGAGTGCGCGGGGTCAGAGCGGGTGCAGGGGCGAGTCCCGAACCACCATTTTGATTTGCGATGACGCAGTGCCATTACTAACGCGATAGACAGCGCGCGCTTCCTAAAACTAAAGTTTTGTTGTCCAACCCTACAGTTTTAAAATATAAATTATTTTACTGAATATCGTTTTTACCTCGAACCACACCCTTAACAGAATGGTTCATTCATTGTAAAATAACCCTGTGAGAAACTTTATATTGACTACGTATGTTTTCAGGTAAATGCCACTTTATTTATTAAGGATTTAGATGTGCAAAACCAATTACTGGTAGGCACAAAAAATACAACGTAACACTACTAACGTTACAAAAATTTAACGTTACTTGTTAACATTACCAGTAATATAACGTTAATTAACATTAACAAAAATACGATAAATGACGTTAATTTAGTTACGTTGCCGTTCTGTGGGTAAGAATCAGGCAGATTCAGACAACGTTTAGATTGGCACGGCATCAGAGAGGCGCGAGGGCGGGCTCCCGCCGCGCCGCACTCCCCAGGCCCCACTACTTACATCTCACCCGTTTAAAATAACGATAAAATTAATAGTCGCATAAATAACGTTAAATCGCTTACCGTTATTTTAATAATAACGTTAACTCTGTCAATACAAGGTAACGTTAAGAAAATTTATCGTTATTTAAAGCCCTGCTCTATATACTACCGTGAACTTTTTCATATAACCAAAAAAACCATTTAGCTGGCGGGGGGAGCGGACACTCGACTTATCAAAAGATTGCACTTTCAAGCTTAATATTACGCAAACGAATTACCGAATTGAAAAATAGTTTTCACAGACCTGTAATATTTTTGAATTAAAGCCTATGCAACGATACCCCACATCATAGGATAGACGAGTTTTTTTTTTTTTTTTACCACTTTTTCGGCGTGTTTAATATGTATACCAAATTACAGCATTCTGATACTAAGAGTCCCTGAGCTAAGCCACAGATAGACAGACAGGCAGATAGACGGACATGGCGAAACTTTAAGGGTTCGATGTTGACTACTGAACCCTAAAAATGGGAGCGTGGACCGAAGGACCAAAAAATATTGTCATAAATCAGATTTTCGCGTTCACAAATGTTCGTGACATTTTATTTACCTATATCAAAAATAAAAACATCACAAACCTTTTGACCTGGATTTGGTTGTTTAATTTATAGCCGTTTTCTCATTATGTTTTGTCAAAACAATCCCAGTTTAAATTATTGCTGAGTGTTCGAGTTACTAGTGCTGGAACTTTGCGTATATTTTTTGTTCTACTAAGGGATAATATATGCTAGACCGTTCCGGGGGCTTATTCCACTAATCCCCCCTGAGAGAATCCCCCTCAGTGGAAAAACTGAATTCTAATGTAAAAAATTCACTTTCAGGATATCTTGGAATAAGTTATTTTTTGTTTTTCCAATTCTAGTTTTCCCCCCTTAGCGGGATTGTCAGCGGTGAATTCTAGACTGTTTTCAGATTCCACTTTTCTTCCTAAGGGGGATTTTCAGGGGGGATTTGTGGTATAAGCCGTTCCAGGCACGAGCCGTGCCACGGATGAGGCACGGATCCAAAACTTCACGAACATTTTATATGAAGTAGTTCATGCTACACCGTGCGGCGCGGTGTCCGTGTCCCGTCCGAGTCTAGTAATAGTAGTCCGTGTCCCTACAAATTTGGGATACAAACTTCGTCACTGACACTGACAGTCAACTTTCGATTGTGCGCCTACTAAAAAATTAAAAAAAAAAAAAATATTTACCCGACTGCGGCGAAACTCAAAAGCAGGGTAGGTAGTTTTCTTTGCGATTGTATTAAGAGAATGATATGAGCATGACCGAAATGAGCTCGAAAATTGAAGCACCATAATTTGGATAGGTTAGAATTTCTGTGTGATTTTACTAAATGAATGCAAAAGCTTGAGAATTGGGCCGCGCCTGGGGGGCCCCTGTAGCTTGGGGGCCCCGTATTATTGATACGGCTGATACCGCGGTAACTACGTCCCTACTTAGCACTATGTATTTATTTTCATACCATGTCGATAGCAATAATTAAATGAAAAAATATTATTATTTTTTAAAGTTTGGCCCAAAATTCAGCAACGCGAATACCGTTCGCTGATGCAGCCATTAAGTCCTCACGAGTGTAGGTGATACAAGATCATGCATCATGGGCATGCGGTGCAAGATGGGAGGTGAGTCCCTTATTTAATACCAGGATCTAATCTACCTGCCGTTCCTAACCTTAATTATATCTCTTTAAAAATATGGACTTCGACAGTGAAGAAATGGTTTCCACCATCAGCCCGTAAAATTCTCACGTTAAACAAAATAATGAATAGAAAAGAACAACAAATTAATGAACTGTCTTAACGAAAGTGTTTTCCTAATTAACTTTAACAACTTGTACAGAATAACTAACAAACTAAGGTTATTTTTTTATTTAATTTTCCGTTGTTGGGTCAATGTTTGCCAAACAAGTTGGGCCATGGATGGGTCAAGATTGGGCCACGTTTTTTACTCCAGCTATTGATGATGTGTCATGCTTTTCAATTCATAATGCACTTTCTGAGTTTATAAGCCCAGGTCAAACACCGTCGCCAGAACAAACAGACAGACAGACAGACGTCTGTCTTTCTGTTTGTTTCGGCTAATCTCCGAAACCGCTGGACCACTTTGCCATGACTTTCACTGAAAGATACCTAGCTGATATTTTAAAGACTAAAAGCTTTTATTTTAGAAAAAGCCACGCGGACGAAGCCACAGGCAGCAGCTAGTACAAAATAAATAAATAAAATATATATTTAAAATAAATATTTATTAACCAACGATCATTTATACTACATAAATAGAAAATAAAGAACTAAATGTAACAAACAATTAAAGGTAAATACAGCATTTTCTTTTTTTTTTCTGTCTACCGGTTTCTTCGAGCTAATCTCCGAAATCGCTGGACCTATTTTGACGGGACCTACACTAGCAAGTAGCTAGCTATAGTTATAAGGAGTAATTCAACCTACTTTCTTTTTTAAAGCCACGCAGTCGTAGCCGCTGGCAGCAATTAGTATCTTAATAATTAACAAGCAGTCATAGCTTAAAACTTAAAATTAATAACATACCAAGGATTAAGCCAGCGTCTATATTACCGAGTCTTTCAGAAATAATTAAGTAATAAGCGGATCCGTGCAGATTATTATTCCCAAGTCCACTTCATACAGACTGGACCACGATGTGAACCCAAGTCTGTGATAATCCTGGAATGTAAAATGGATGCCGGGCTCTTTAAAGTACCTACTCTTAATAGGTATTCATTATGCTTTAATTTTTATGTAGTAAGAAAGAAAGAAAGAAAAATATTTATTGTGAGTCGCACAGGAAAATCACAATTATGAAAAATAAAAACAGAGTCTTGTACGAGACCAAAAGGCTCCTATCTCAGCATGATGCTGCGACATTTAAAAATAAGTGCCGCAGCGCTGGTATTCTGATAGGGCCCGCTGTGATGTCACGGGCAGATACAGAAATATAAATAATTATTATCAATAAATAGATATAAAAATCAATCTGCCTAGCCTTTTCCCAACTATGTTGGGTTCGGCTTCCAGTCTAACCGGATGCAGCTGAATACCAGTATTTTACATGGAGCGACTGCCTATCTGACCTCCACAACTCAGTAACTGGGTAACACGATACCCCTTGGTAAGACTGGCTGTCAGACTTTTGGGCTTCTAACGACCCGTACGACTGTCAAAGATCCACGAATGACAGCCGGGACCAGTGCTTCCAGATCCCAAAAGTAAAATTACTAGTAAAATTAATTAGTTTCGTTTTACGTATTAGAATTGATAAAGCTATATGAATATTAAACACAGTATATTCCATACACTGTATTTTATCATTACAGTATACAGTAGAAAAGTCTAAAATACAGTAAATCTACTGTAATTACAGTGAATCTGGAAGCACTGGCCGGGACCAACGGCTTAACGTGCTTTCCGAGCCACGGAGGAGTCTCGGTATGTAAAGATGGTCACCCATCCACGGACCAACCCCAGCAAGCGTAGCTTAACCTGACGGATCGACCCGTGTGGCTGTTATTACTTAGCCACGAGCTCCTCATAGATTTTTTTTTTGATATAATCGTGTAAAATATTAACAAATAAAAAATAAAATATTCATTTAATCCGCGCGTCAGTACCCGACGTAATAACCTCATTACTTATTCGTAGTGAATCTGTGGCATGACTATGAATGATAGGCTGAAAAATTATGTGATAGGGGCCACGGTGTGGTTTAAAAGAAGATGCAGAGAAATTGAAAAGAGTATGCTTTGATGGTTTGATCATGTTGAGAGGATGAATGAAAGGCGACTAACAAAAGGTATTTACAAGGCAGATGTGAGTGAAAACGCTGGGAGGGGACACCCTAGGAGAACATATAATGACCTTATTGGTGATGTTCTTCAGAAAGGTCAGGTGCGTAGTACTCGCAACCGGCGTGCGTGTATGACCAGATGTATGAATATAAACGAAGCCAAAGTAGCATGTAAGGAGCACGTGGCGTTCTATAGTTTCTGCCAACCCCCGTGAACAGAAGGCGTGAGTTTTATGTTTTAAGTAGTTGAAGTACAAATTTCAGCAATATTTTGACAATTTTTTTAAAGTTTCTGAGGGGGTATTTACAATTTATTTTTATGAAGAGAAGTGGCGATAAACATTATGATTTTGCTGACAGGTACTTGGTTCTTATAGATATTTTTTTTAAAGACGAAAAAAAAAAATGTAAAAAACTGGCAGAACAAGATAATAATCACGAACATACTTATTAACATTGAGAGAAAACAACCATTTAATTAAATTTTTTGCCCTACATTTGCTTGTTATGTCATGCATGTAGATACTTTACGTAAAACAGACGAAAAATTGACTTTTATACGCTAGACTGAAGCTCGAAATCCCGAATCACTTTATCTCGAATAATCGCTATCCCGAATCACTCTATCCCGAATGAACGCTATCCCGAATGGAAGCTATCCCGAATCATTCTATACCGAATGAACGCTATCCCAAAAGAAAGCTATATCTAATCACTCTATCCCGAATGAAAGCTATCCCTAATCACGCTATCTCGAATGAACGCTATCCCGAATCATTTTCGAGTTTCGGTCTAACGTATAAGAGTCCGAAAAATGTTGTAGCCGACTGACACAACGAGATTTCATAAATATTCTTATTGTGACATTAAGAGAAAACAACCTTTTAATTAAATTTTTTGCTCTACATTTGCGTGTTATGTACTTATGTATTTTAGGTTAAAACAGACGAAAAATTTCAAACTCATTATACTCAGTAACATTATTATTCTGTTAGCCAAGGGACCCGCAGCGATAGGTACCTACCTACCTACTTACTTATAGCACCAGAAACCACACCTCTAATTGGATAGCTCTTACAAAGCTTTTACTGAACCCTATTTTCAACATCAAAAATAATTTTATTCGTTCATAAAGGCTCCCGCAGTCAGGAGCGACTTGTCGCATTGCGACTCTGTTTTAATAGAAATTGTTCTACGGATATATATTGCACTGTCGTGTCTTGCCTGTCTGCGGGAGCCATAAAACGTCCGTGCTCCTGATATTCGACTGTCAGCTTTTATCATATTAAATTGAATTTCGAATTGAAATTATTCTTCTATGATTTACATTCGACCAGTATTAATGCATGGCTAAATTCAATTTGGAATTCCTATTCTGTTTCTTTTGCGTTAATAATCTGTTTTTCAGTGTCTCGTTCTTATAAAATAAATACATAAATAAACTCACGCTTTCTTCCCATGGGATTAGACAGAAACTTCAGAACGCTTAGTGCTACGATCCTTACATACTTCTTTTGCTTCGTTAACGTTCATACATCTGGGGGCCACGTCTACTAATTTTGTACATTAGTTTCTCTTCATTGTGAGTTTTTGACAGATTTGCCATACAAACACTGTCAAATACTCACAATGGCGAGACCATTGCAACGTTTGTAAATTAGTAGACTTAGGCCCCTGGTCATACACGCACGCCGGTTGCGAGTACTACGCACCTGACCTTTCTGATGAATATCACCAATAAGGTCACTATAATGTCATCCTGGGGCGTCCCCTTCCGGTGTTTCCACTCACATCTGCCATGTAAATATGTACCGTGTAGTGTCGAACGTAAAGAATAGCACCACCCCATTTCCTCCCGTGGGTGTCGTAAAAAGCGACTAAGGGACTTACTAGAAAATGGGCAGCAGTGTTCTCTATGCATTTTTAATACCATACTGCGATCGCCAACCCGCCTGCCAAGCGTGGCGATACTGGCAACTCTCCCCCTCCCCCTCCCCGATTCAAGGAGGCGTATGTCCAGCAGTGGACGTCTTTCGGCTGAGATGATGATGATGATGATGAAATACCTTTTGTTATTCGTCTTTCGTCATCCCGTCAATATGACCAATTTCTATTTTTTATTGATTAATTAATAACCGTTAAACTTCCAGTCTAACCGAATTCAGCTGAATACCAGTATTTTACATGAAGCGACTGCCTACCTGACCTCCACAACCCAGTTCCTGGGTAATACGATACCTCTTGGTAAGACTGGTTGTCAGACTTTTGGACATCTGACGACACGAAAAAAAAAAGTGGTACACACGGCTACATATCAAGCTATACAAATCCAGTTTACACTGGTCTCGCATTGTATTGGATTTCCGTACAATGAGAGATCAGCTTATATTGGAAATGTATAGCTTGATATGTAGCCGTGTGTCTGTTACAATAAATATAATTTAACAATTTAGGGAAAAATCGTAAAGAGAGTAAGAATAGAAATGAAACCGGCGTCCTAGCTAGTTTACATGGTAACCTGTATTAAAGTTCGCCAGCCCAGATTCCCACAGAAGTACAAAAATTTCAATAGAGACGCTTAGGACTATAAGGTTCAAACGTATATTATGTCAACTTATACTGTGTCAAGTGTTAATACGTTTGTGTGTTTTGTGATAAAGTGTGGTGTGTGTTTTGTGATGCAGGTGTGGTGTGGTGTGTGGTATTTTGTTAGTTTTAAATGCTCCTTTTTAGGGTTCCGTAGCCAAATGCCAAAAAACGGAACCCTTATAGATGCGTCATGTCTGTCTGTCTGTCTGTCCGTCCGTATGTCACGGCCACTTTTTTTCCGAAACTATAAGAACTATACTGTTGAAACTTGGTAAGTAGATGTATTCTGTGAACCGCATTAAGATTTTCACACAAAAATAGAAAAAATAAAGAATTTTGGGGGTTCCCCATACTTAGAACTGAAACTCAAAAAAAATTTTTTTCATCATACCCATACGTGTGGAGTATCTATGGATAGGTCTTCAAAAATGATATTGAGGTTTCTAATATAATTTTTTTCTAAACTGAATAGTTTGCGCGACAGACACTTCCACAGTGGTAAAAAATGTGTGTCCCCCCCCTGCAACTTCTAAAATAAGAGAATGATAAAACTAAAAAAAAATATATGATGTACATTACCATGTAAACTTCCACCGAAAATTGGTTTTAACGAGATCTAGTAAGTAGTTTTTTTATTATTATAGATAATGGTAAGGAATCCTTCGTGCGCGAGTCCGACTCGCACATGGCCGGTTTTTTTTTACCGTTTTATTTCCTGTGCGTGTCCCAAATAAAATATTTTTCTTTCTTTCTTTATGAGTATTGTGATGTGAGTGTGGCGTGTGAGTGTGTAAACGGAAGGGAAAGAGATTGAGTTTAGATAAGGAGTGTTAGAGAATTCACTACGATTGTGAAGTAAACAGATGTACAGTCGCCAGCACATCAAGTTACCACAAACTGTCAAATTTTCTCATTCGATTTAGAACTTAACTGACAACATTTTAAGGTTTAAAATCGTTTGGAAGAATTTGACAGTTTCGTATAACCTGGGACCCAAGTCTGCTATTTTTATAAATTCGTCACTCCAACACGATCCCATTGTCATTTTGGTAAAAGTTCGTAATCTGCTAAATTCATAATGGTCGATCATTGGTCGGTCAATAGTTTCGTAATGGAATTGTATTACAATGGCATTGTCGTATTGCCATTATTACAAAACCGGTTAGTAGAAATAATTTCGAAAAACGACTACTAAATTTGAACATTTATTCATGCCAGATTTCATTTGTATATATTTTTACATAATTATTTATTAGTGTTATAAGCAATCTGAAGTAGTAGGAAGTTAGAAGTTTAGTAGGAAGTTTCATTTGTCATTATGTACGAGATTACCAATTCTTTCAATGGAGTGTCAGTGGCTGACCAGTGGAAAGTCATAATGACGCCATTATATTAGTAGATTACCAAACTTGTCAAAATCAACAATTATGAAATCAGTGATAGACCATTCTGACACTATTGTAATAGCAGATTTGAGGCCCTGTTGTGCTGGCGACTACAGGGACAGTTTTGTTTTTATTCTGTTATAATAAAAGGTGCAGTCTGGTTCAGACGTTAATATGAACATTAACGCTGCATGTAGTAGGAGCATTATAGAACGTTATTCCATTCTCATGCTGATATTTTACTTCGTCTTACAAACAGCTCGTGTTCACCCTTATCTATTGCTGTATTGTCTTGCAACCCTTCAAAGACTGCACACTGTACATACACTTACATCATGCTATAGCACTACATGCCCTCTGAGCGAAGGGTTCGGGTCACTGACCCAATTTGTTCTCCACACAGTATTTTTTTTTTCATCTCGATGTATCCGGCACTTTAAGAAAAGTGGCGTGAAATCTTTTTCAGTGATGTATTTATGACGAGGAATAACTTTTTTTTTTTTTTTTTGGAAATAATATGATAAAGACTGTCTCGTCTGTAATGTTACAATGATAATGGGCTCGCCCCCTATTACTCGTGACATACAGATATCTAGCGAATTGTGAAAGTGTTTTACACTTCTGTTTATCCCTTAGGGGAAAATAGGCGTGATGATATGTTATGTTGAAAAAAAAGGATAATATTATGAAATGAGACTCACAGAACCCGTGGTTCAGAACGAAAAGCTGAAAATAGGCCTTTTTTGAAACGAACTTCTTTAACGCGGCTTGTGGTAGGAGTAGACTAACTCTCTTTTGGTAAAAATGTTTTTTTTTTTCGGACGTGAGGCGATAGTGACGTTAAAATGTAAATCCAAGATGGCGGCTGCGAATTCACGTTCACGTCCTCTGAAGCTGTGAAATCGTCATTTTCAAAGTCAAAGTCAAAGTCAAATAATTTATTTCAAATAGGCACGAAGATGCACTTTTGAACGTCAAAAATTACATGAATAGTTAATTGATTCTAGTTGCGCCTTCCAAAATGTAGTTATGTATGGAGAAGAATGGGCAAGAAACTCCATACTTACTCTTTTAAAATGTTAACAATAGTTTGTATACATTAATTAATAATTATAGGTGAAGACGATGTACCTAGAATAAAAATAAAAATTACTTACCACAATTGGTAAAAAGAATAAAAAGTGAAGTAATGGCAGAAAAATTAATAAATGCGATAGGTACATGGTGCTCACATATTTACAAACATTGTATATGATTTCCCAAAAAAAAAAAAAACAACATATAATAAGTCAGTGTGTGAGTTAAAATATTAATCACAGAAAATAAAATTAATATCTTTATTTATTTCGTCTTTTGTTCCGAAATACACGCCTAAGGTACTCATTCCACCGCCGGCGATTAACGAGAAGCGAGAAGAACTATCAACTAGAAACGATTTGAGCTAACAACTAGAAAAGAGTAGGCGAGCAACGAGCAGCGGGTGCGCGACGGCGACGAGCGATTACTCTCTGTTAAGCGTTTGTACCAAGCTTGAGTCTCTCAGCGAGTGTTTTGCCCGCCAAGCAAGCCTCGCTGAGCGAGTACTCTGTTTGATAGCTCTTGTCGCTGCGACATATTGTGTGAACAGTCAGCGATCAACTATTAATACGTGTATCTCTTTTACTCCCGTTTAAGTAAAAGAGATACAAATGAGATGTAAAATCAAGAACACAAATGGAAATGAACAGGTCATATGATGACAGTTAAGATGGAGAAATGGACAAAAATAGACACAGAATGGTACCCAAGGAATGAAAAAAGATGGAGAGGAAGATAAGTGAAAAGGTGGGAGGATGATCTGCCAAAAGGTTGGCGAAGAACAGTTCTGGACAAGAATAAGTGGAGGGTAGTGGAGGCCTATGTCGCAAGATAGCCTGACCTGGTAGCTGATAATACCTAATTTACTATTATAGGGTTTATATAGATACGAGGAACAGGGTGTAAAGTTCACTCATCCTCTATAGAAAAGGGAGGATCCTCCGAACAGACGGGGTGTTGTGTCTGGTGAGCAACTACCCGACGGTTGATGTCGGGATTTTGTATATTGCTAGTCGCGCGGTAAACTCTGATTGCGCGATGCAGGATTTCTGACGTCAGGTCTTTGATACGTAGTTCGCATGTGGCGTTGTAGGTTAGCAAGCAGAAATTGTATTATAATTAAATGTTATTAGTTTATAGGAACTTGTGTGTAAGCTGACCTCTCATTTTATGGAAATTCTATACAATGCGAGATCAGCTTATATTGGAAATGTATGACTTTATATGTCGCCGGGTGTACAAAGGGCCAGAGGAAATACGGCCAATTTGTTTTAATTTTTTTATTTATAAGTTAACGAGATATATATTATTAATAGCCTACAATCTTTTGTACGTGTCTTGAGAGAGAAAATCTTTGATAGTTAGTCGCTTCTCGCCGGTAGTGGGGTAGGTGCCCTAATAATATTGTCAAACCTGTCTTCATTACTGGGTCTGACAGCCTTTTCATGCTCTAATCATCCCTCGTTTTTCGTAGCACGAGTATTCTATTGATTTTCTTATGTCTATAGAATATAATAAAACTGAATGGCCAAAGTAATACGCGACAAAACAAATGCTGTCGATACCGAGACGGTCGTAAAGTTAGTTTACGAGCATCCCTTTCGGTCGGTGACCTCTTTGTATTGACGGCGACATTTCCTCATAAATTTTCTTTTAAACTCAGTATTAATAGAGAGAAATTTTGTAGAGTTGATAGATGCAAAGAACGACAAGAAAACGTCATCTTTATTATCTGCTTAGTGCGAGTCACAATAAATACTTTTTCTTTCTTTTCTTTTCTTTTTCTTTTACCCAACTAGGCGTAGGCGTCCAGTCTAACCGGAACCAGCTGAAAACCAGGATTTTACGTTGAGAACTTTGGAGGTCAGATAGGTAGACTCTATCTGACCCTATCTAAGTTCACAGGAGTAGCACTGAAGTGCATTGAAAGTATTGACACGATATTTTAATTGTTTTTAATTGTATTTTATATTATATTTTGATTTGTATTTTAATGGTATTTTGATGGTATTTTTGTTTGTATTTTTTAAATGGATGTGAGTAACGTATATTTGTGTGGTAGTTATATTTGCATTGGCGTTATAGCTGTTAAGGTGTTATGCACGTAATTTTGAATAAATAAATAAATAAATCTGACCTCCACAGCCCAGTTACTGAATAAACCCGATGCCCTAATAACAGCGCTGCAAATTGCAAAACACGTAAGAAATTTTGAATTTTGCGGGTTACATTGTCTACATTGAAGGAATTACAAGTAGAATGTAGGTACCTAGAATCTAAACGAGGCTTCACGAGATACTTACGAAAAGATTTCCATTATGTATATCGCTAACATTATCTTCTATTGTCTTCTCGAAGTAAATAGTTACTGAAGGTTATTTGAGCACTAAAATATTACTGCCTTATAAATGAATGCATTGAAGAGAGTGTATTACATTGTCTATGGAATTTAATCACAATTATTTAGAAGGTTCGTATCGGGCAGAATAACTTGACTTAATGTAGAAAATAGTGTTTTCTTTGAAAGATTTAAGTACCTATAGCCGACATTATCTGCCCGGAAAGCACGTCAAGCCGTTGGTCCCAGTAGCAATTTATAGATAACTAGCTTTTGCCCGCGGCTCCGCCCGCGTGAATGTCGGTAATCGCGTAAAAAGTAGCCTATGTCCTTCTTCATATCCCAGGCTATATCTCTGCCAAATTTCATGACGATCGGTTCAGCGGTATAGGCGTGAAAACGTAACATACAGACAGACAGACAGACAGACAGAGTTACTTTCGAATTTATAATATTAGTATGGATATGGATATAATTTCAGAAAGTCTGACAACCAGTCTTACCAAGGGGTATCATGTTACCCATTAACTGGGTTTTGGGGGTCTGATAGGCAGTCACTTCATTTAAAATACTGGTATGAATTTGCTTTCGGTTAGACTGGAAGCTGACCCCAACATAGTTGTGGAAGCTACGCAAATGGGGATGACCAACATCATTGTAAACAACTTTAACAGATTTTAGATTTATTTTTTAATGACACGTTTTATATGGTTTGGGACTAAAAGACGTAGAAGTTTAAGCAAAATACTTTGATCATGGTGCCGATTCCCTTGTTCACGAACTAAACTCAATTTAAGTTCAGTGCATCTTTTTCTTTCTATTTCATTAAGAAAAGGACAGAAGATTAAAGAAGCAGAAGAAGATATATTATTATTTACTATTATATAATATATATATTTTTTTATTATTTATGTATTATATTGATTTTTTGTTTTTTATATTTTTATTTATAGAGATTTATTCTTACAAATAAATAATGTTCTAAGATAAATATTAGTTTAGTCCTGTCAAATTAATAAGCGCTTGACGTAAATTGACGTAATATATAAGCTCAGACGTGATTAAAAACTTGCCTACTATGGCAAGTTTTTAATCACGTCTAAACTTGTATGGATTAGTGACAGGCACTGATTAATTTGACAACTTAACTAAAATTTATCTTCTGTCCTTTTCTTAATGAAATAGAAAGAAAAAGATGCACTGAACTTAAATTTAGTTTAGTTTGTGAACAAGAGAATCGGCACCACTATCATAACTTTTCTATTTAGAGACTTAACTATTAAGTATTTACTCAAATCTTCAAAAGACGATTATAGAATTTGCGAACATTAACAAAAGTTAATTTCAAAAACAAAGTCAAATCAAACAATTTTACGACCTGAATAAAACAGATAAAAACACGCAATCATCGCATTACAGCGGAGTTTTAACACAACACTATATTACACGAGCACATGCCATCACTACTGAAAATAACTGAAATAAAGCACCGTTTTCATTGTATAACAATGTTTGACAGCAGTTGCCAGACATTGTATTCCGCGACATCAAAATAAAATGTTCCTGGAAATAATATTGCGCAGCTTTGTTTCCCAAGGAACACAATTCCTGCATCACATGTTGCTGAAACCCCGCGTTTACACCCTTAAACAAGTTTCGATACTTCTATGCGACAAGTTTAAAAAGACAGTTATACAGATTATAGTGATTTAAGTGTTTCCGGAATTAAAATTGATGTTGGTTAATGTGTTTGTTTTTATAACAAGCTTTTATTTAATGTTAATTGTTAGTATTTAATACGGATTCTTGTAAGCTAATTTCTATTAAGGCATATTTCTCTTGGCCTTCCAAGTTTTATCCTCGTTCCTTCCGGTGACAATACACTTATTTGGGAAAGGCACATCATGATGCCACAGACAGCATTGCTGCTTTTGTTTGACGACTAAATATATGTATGTTAAAATATAATTAAAGTTTGTTAAATTTATCCTTCCATTACTGACTGATTTGTCACAGTGGAAAAACCTGGCCCTGAATGGTCGGAAATCGCTAATACTCAGTGAGGAAAAATTATGAATTTGTGATCAATGTACGTTCCATCTTTGTATGAGGAGGCCATTGCCCGGCAGTGGAGCAATTACCTACAGTCGCAGACATGATGTATGTGCAAAAATGTATGTTAGTCACGTGAACGTGCGACAAAAGTCCGCAATAAAAATTATTTTCAGAGGAGCATTGACATCTACGCATTATATATAGTCCTCCTTATCGATTTCGATAACGGCGACCCCTAGAAATCAATTCCTTGCGTGTGCCCTTAGATGACTCGCTAGACCGAATTTAGTTTTGAACACCCGGTCGCAACCAGAACAATAAAGTTGGCCTGCAGTGTTGTATGTATATGTGTAGGAGGGCTTAGGTCTCTCTTTACGTATTTGACGCTTCCCGATGATTACTTCATGTCGCTTCTCTTCGAAAGATTTGATGTTTTTGTGTATAGTCGAGCGCCATGACGACCTGTGTAAAGCGAGCCTCTCCCACACTTTAGGATCAATTGCGCAAGCGTTTAGATGTCTCTTGAGCACATCCTTATAGCGGAGATGTTGACCACCATGCTTCCGTTTACCTTCTGCCATCTCAGAGTAAAATACCACTTTGGGTAAACGGTGGTTTTCCATGCGAAGAACGTGACCACACCACCTGAGTTGACGCTGCATGAGGAAGGCTTCCATGCCATACATGTCGGAACGGTGCAGGACCTCCGTATCAGGAACATGGTCTTGCCATTTAATGTTCAAGATCGATCTGAGACACCGCAGATGAAATGTGTCCAGTTTCCTAATGTCTGGTTTATAGAGGCACCATGTTTCTGCACCATAAAGAAGGACAGGTAAGATTAATGCCTTGTAAACACTAACCTTTGCCTCTAGCTTTAGGTCATGAGATTTCCAGACACGATCATTGAGGCGTCCAAAATTTGCAGCGGCATTTGCAATACGCGATGGTATCTCCGATGCTAGGGTATTATCATGCCGAATATTGCTTCCAAGATATTTAAACTGCGTGACTTCCTCCAGTGGTTTCCCATCTAGATTAAGTGTGGCTTTATCAGTTTCGCAGCCTCGGAGTGGTTGTTTGAGGACTTGCGTCTTGGAAGTACTGATAACTAATCCAAATCGTTGACAGGATTGATGTAATGCATCAACATAGCTTTGGAGATGCGCCATGCTGTCGGACATGAGGCACACATCGTCAGCGTAAAGTATCTCCAAAATGGAAATCTTTTGCAGTTTTGACTTTGCTCTAAACCTAGATATATCAAACACGCCCTTATCAGTCCGGACATTCAGTTGAATCCGGTCAGTACAGTACTGCAATGCGTCCCTCATAACAACTGCGAAGTAAATAGCAAAGAGTGTGGGTGCCATGACGCAACCTTGTTTTACTCCACTTGTGATCTGGATCTCCTCAGAAAGTTCGTTTTCATGTTGGACCTGCGCTTTCATGCCATCATGAAATTGGCGTATGAGGTCGACGAGCTTCTTTGGGTATCCAGACTTTTGGAGAACAAGCCAAAGAGCCTCACGTGGAACTCTATCAAATGCTTTCTCTAGATCGATAAAGCACATGTAGAGAGGCCTTTGATGTTCCAAGCTTTTCTCCTGGAGTTGTCTTACAACGGATATGGCATCGATAGTACCTCTGCAAGGACGAAAGCCACATTGACTCTCAGGCAGGTATTTTTCAGCAAGTTTGCTAAGGCGGCTGTTGATAATATGCGAAAGAATTTTACCGGCACTAGAAAGAAGTGATATGCCTCGGTAGGAGCTGCAGTCGGAGACATCTCCCTTCCCCTTGTACAGCTTACAGATCACCGCATCTCTCCAGCCCTGTGGAACTTCCTCACTTACCCACACCCTTTTGACTAGATGGTAGAGGCTATTTACAATGTTTTTTCCACTGTATTTGTAAATTTCCGCTGGAAGTTGGTCCATTCCAGGTGTTTTGGAGTTCTTGAGACGCATGACTGCTTCTGCAAACTCTTTGAAAGATGGTGGGTCTTCCAAATCTTGACAAACTGGCAGTTCATCTAGTGTACTTATGTACGATAGATCAGCGCTGAGTGCATCGGGATTCAAGACATCATTAAAATGTTCTGCCCATCGCATCATTACGTCGGTTGTACTCGTAACTCGGTGTTGTCTGTCCTTTGTGTACATCGGTGCTATTTTCCTTACTCTTGGGCCAAAAATAGCTTGGATACCCTCGAAGAACTTGCCAGTCTGTTGAGTATCAGCCCAGTGCTGTATCTACGCATTACACGTGCTTCGAACATACGTCGTACCTATATGCTAAACGACTGTCAGAAAAAATGTACGCGTGTATTTCGAAAGAAATGTAGTTTTGTTCGGGGATAGACAACGCTTTCAGATTACAGATTTATTTGACGTATACTACTTATACGTATACTACTTTGACTATACCTAACGTCATATAAATCTGAATTAAAGGTCACTGACCCGCATACATTTATTCAAATACGTAATACCGAAAACAGAAATAATAACATAAACGTGACCCGAAACGACTTTTATCGTGATCCTTGACTTTTTCTAGTAATAAAAAACGATTCATAATGTATTGTTGGGGTACCTACGCAGAGAAATTAAGGAAAGAGCAATGAACTTTATTTAAGATTTACGTGGCGGCCACCATAGAACGAACGGGCGGGGGAAAACGTAGCTGACGTGAATAAGTTTTTTTTTAAATCAATTTTTGTTTAATCACGTGGGGCTCGAAAGAGGGGTAAGGGGGTTTGGCAAAAATCAGGAGTTTTGGTGATAATGACTCATTTTCTTGCTGACATTATTTATTTCTCATTATTTTCAAAATTTAAGAATGATTGAATTTATGAATTTCTGTAACTACAACGGTTAATATATGTACCTACCCTTACTACCTCGTCTCAAAAATCCACCCTGTATACTTTACTTAAAAATCTGATAATTTGACATTACAAACAGACACTTCAATTTTATTCATCTGTATAGATGACAAAAAATGTGTCATTTAATCTAAGTATATAAACGCAAAACCAGTGTGAATATTAATACTCCTATACATAAAGATAAACGATCCAAACCTAGGGAAACCCCTTTGTTGCGTAGGTAGGTATGTACTACGAGTATAAAGGTTGTCTGCAAAGGTGAATCTTACATCATGCAAGCTGGTAAAAATATGACTCTTGTTGCATTCGACACAGACAAGTAATGAGCTTACGTCGGGTTACGCGGATTAAATATTTATATAATATTTTATTTCTATTTGTTAACATTTAATATAATTATATCTATTTTATTAATAATTATTTATGTTTTTCTATATCTGCCGACCTGCTGTGTTTCTATATCGGTGGCGACCGCGTACCGGAAGACGTAGCGTTGGAAGGCCTCCCACAAGGTGGACCGATGACCTTGTGAAGGCCGCAGGAATCCGCTGGATGCGGGAAGCACAGAACCGGTCGATGTGGCGGTGCTTGGGAGAGGCCTATGTCCAGCATTGGACGTCTTTCGGCTGAAATCTGCTTGTGACATCACAGCGGGCCTTATCAGAATACCCGCGCTGTGATACTTATTTTTAAATGTCGCAGCATCATGCTGAGCTAGAAGCCTTTTGGCCTCGTACCTTCGGTTTTTTTTATTTTCTTTAAATATAATTTTTTTTTAATTACTTTTATCATTGTGTGTTTAGTTTATTTTGTGATCTTCCTGTGCGAGTCACAATATACTTTTTCTTTCTTTTTTATCGACTACTCAATCGAATTTAGAATTAGTTTTAAAATTGAATATGCGGTGATTGTTTTCACAAAACAGTCAGTGATAGGCGAGTAAGTAATAAATTGAGTATCAATATATAATGACGCATTTCCTTCGATACCTAATCCCGGAAGGTAATATACTCAAACTCAAAGCATTTATTTCAATTAAACCATTTACAGGCACTTTTGAACTGTCAAGGAGTCGGTCGGTCACAAATATGAAGTTTTTTTCCCATTCCAAAGCGTAGTAGGTAGGTACATATGAAGAAGAACGGGCAAGAAACTCCATAGACACTGTTACAAAAATATTAATTACATCTTTAATATTGAATTTATAAAAACATGTGAGAATGACGTAAAGAAAAGACGTACACGTTATAAGGGTCCAGAGTACAGCTACCCTACACCTACATACAGAGTAACCAGAGTAACCTACCTCGTAACCTAACCTAACCAATACAGAGTAACCTACATACAGAGTAACTATCAGTTACAGGGCGCGGAGCCCTCATAGTACCTTACCTACCTCGGAAAACCGAACACAAACGGTGATTTAAAGCGTTAATGAGAAAAGTATTAAAATAACTTCTTTCCCTTGTCAGCAAAACAATAGACGGTTATTAATTAGGATTTCTCCAGCGAGATTATTTTACGGTCAGCAAATTTATTTTCTGTGTAAAGAGTTTTCTTCTGTGGCTTTCTTTCAAACGTTTCATTAAAATTAACGACTGTTTCTGTACTTACATAAAATGCTGTAGATGTGAAATGTGCAAACATACCTGTAAAAAGAAAAAACATACATTTTTATTTTTTTATAAATAGAATATAGGCCGTGTACATAGGCCTCCAGGCCGTAGGCTATCTATGGCCTTTGTCCAGCAGTAGACGTCTTTCGGCTGAAATGAATTATGAGGACATGTAGCTAATTAGATGAGTCCAAAATAGTAGAAATGTGATTGAAATTGAACAATTGAATTCTTAAAAGTACACACGGCTACATATCAAGCTAAATATTATGCAGTAGGAAACTGACCTCTCATTCTACAGAAATCCTATACAATGCGAGATCAGGTTATACTGGAATTTTATATGTAGCACATAATTGATTACTAGGGTTATATTTAATCGCTTAATCATTATAAAACTAAATATTATCTGTGATATCATTTATAACATATATGGTTAAATGAATAAAAGTTTTGCAAAAGAATTTTAGTAAACCATTTTTGCTAACACTACCACCGGAATTTTCACGAACAATACACTTTATATAAGCAAAATGGATTTTAATAACAATCTGTTGAACAAAAGGCTGCTTGTGACATTGTATTATAACTGCTTATCCGTCTTTTTAAACAAAGCTAAATGAAAAATAGTAATTGCTTTTATTCTTTGAATTCTTTCCGTCTGGGTACGTCATTGACTTGAATGTGCCCTGGCGGCTGAGAGTATGTCATGCTCACTCAGATGTCTCGCTGGTGGTGGCGCGTGTGTTGGATCATTAAGCTCCCTTCAAAATGGTTTAGCTGAATGGTGCTAATCCATGTTCGTGAACGGGCACCGTCAGTAAGGCTTATTCCACAAATCCCAAAGGCTTATTTCAAAATATAAAAACAAAAGCAATTGAAAAATTACAATAAATTAAAATAAGCCGTGGCAGCTAAGAGATGACCAGTCCTTACTGACGGCTTATTCCACAAATCCCCCTGAAAATCCCCCTTAGGAGGAAAAGTGGAATCTATAAAAACTCTAGAATTCACCCCTGATAATTCCGCTTAGGGGGGAAAACTAGAATTGAAAAAATAGTTTATAGTAAGCGGAATTATCAGAGGTGAATTGTAGAGTTTTTAACGGGATTTTAACGTTGACGTCTTTCTACATTGTTCTCACTTGTATAATTTGAACGTGAATGATGTAACCAATATTTTGTTTTAAAAGAGTAGGTATCCGTGGAGTGTCTTGTCCGTTCCTCTCCATAGTTACCTACTACGCTTTGGAAGGGGCGACTAGCTTCATCTTTCTGACTGACCGACCCCTTGACAATTCAAAAGTGCCTGTAATTGGTTTATTTGAAATAAATGCTTTGAATTTGAGAGTTTGAGTTGAGTTTGAGTTTGATCACAAACGGACCATTTCTTCCAAAAATCTTCAATCAGCAATCCATCGGTTAAGCACGTATTTTTATCAAATAGGTGCAGGTTTGGAGGAGCTCATGGTTAAGTTAAAACAACCATACGGATCGATTCATCAGTTTAAGCTACGCTTGCCGGGGTTGGTCCGTGGATATGCGACCATCTTTGCGTACCGAGACTCCTCCGTCCCTCGGAAAGCACGTTATGCCGTTGGTCCCTGCTGTCATTCGTGGATCTTTGACAGTCGTTACGGGTTATCAGAAGCCCAAAACTCTTACTACCAGTCTTACCAAGGGGTATCATATTACCCAGTTACTGGGTTGTGGAGGTCAGATAGGCAGTCGTTCCATGTAAAATACTAGTATTCAGCTGCATCTGGTCAGACTGGAAGCCAACCCCAACATAGTTGGGAAAAGGCTAGGCAGATTGATTGAGGTGCAGGTTTGATCTTGCACCTGATGGTAAGCGATGATGCACGTCTATAAATAACCCATTCACTCGGAAAATGTTATACTAACACCCTATATTTTCAAATCATAGCAATAGTACAGAAATAGAAATAAATGATTGAGTACGCGCTCCTCGATGTGGACCGCATAACCTATGCCGACCGGCACAACTGACCTTAGTTACAATCGAACTGGCGTTTGTGAAGCACATGTGCAGCACGTTAAGTAAACTTACCGTAATCGTCTAAATAAGCAGCAACAATGCCTTCCTGTTTTCAAGATATAGCTTTAGCTAGGGCGACATTTGTTTCTGAGTTGTTATGGGTACGTAACTGTGACAATTATTGCTATCTCGTTCCCGCTACAGCCCGCGTCATATATCTCGCTTTTTCGATTGTTGATGCATGACACACGACATCGGGAAATGTAGTTGAGTGGGTGTGTTTACTTGTAATTGTTTCTAGTCCAATAATGTTTACGTGACAATAGATGCCTTATCTTCCTTTTTTTATACATCAATGACTACACCTATCAAACTTTAACTATGACACAAGCATTTGCTCACACAGGTCAAACTCATTACCTCCCTTTCAAGTGGTCTGTAATCGAGTAAAGATTCGACATGATTAAAGAGACGTCAGGTGCGACTCAGATACGAAACTTAATTAACAAATTGGTAGAAATCACGTTCTTAGTTTAATTTGTCAAATTGACAGATGGAGCCATTTTGTCGTAGCTTTGATTATTGCTCGAGAATCGAGACAAAAGTGGGTACTTTAAATTGATTTTGTACCTCTTGTTTAATGGAGGATCCTTTTGGTTTCAAGTTAAAAATAATAATGATAAAAGTTCTTTAGTTGTTCACTGAAAATTTGAAGGTTTTTGCGCGAATAGACTTTTGGGGCAATGGACATTTCCGCGAATGGACTTTTACGCGAATAGACTAAAAGTGTTAAACAAATGATGTTGTTACAAAAATGGTACTTGCTCCGACTTAAGGCTTCTACAAACAGGAGACCAACTTACATTTGCAGTTGCAACACATGTTTTCCCATACATTCTGTACGGGAGAACATGTTTTTCAACTACAATGTTAAGTTTGTTCTTAGGATAAATTCATACCAGTTGCGGAACCCTTCATTGTGGGTGGTCCGACACGCACTTGGCTGGTTTTTTATTTTGTGATGTCAATACGAAAAAAAAAATAGTTCATTTGATAGTTTTAAATGTTCCTTTTTCGTAGCGTAGAAGCAATTGACACGAGCATCAGCAAACATCCCCGATGCGCTACAGAAGCGGAACAGCCCCATCAAAACCCACACGCTTTGTTTTATTGAATGCGAAGAACGCTGTACATTTTTGAGTAAGTGTTATTAGTCAAGACAAATAACATTTTCTCAAACATGCATGGAAATATAGTCATTATTTTCGAAAAAAGAACACGCGAAGTATCGAATTTACGGACAAAGAAAATCAAAGTCATTGCAGGAGCGTTTTTTGAATTTGGAACATTAGAACGCTCCAGCAATGTTGTATGAAATGGCGTGCTCTCTTTGATTGGATCTCTTATCATTCTTGGCATACCAAAGTACGTCTCTTTGCTTAGCACAAATTGCCTTCACGTGGCTGTATAGCCATGAATGCGTTTGCCTTTCGGCACAGATGACAAATAGAAAATTGGCGGCAAAGCTGAAAATTCGTCTTGATTTGTTATTTACATACTTAATAAATATAAATTTAATTAAAATGAATCCCCACGGTTCAGAGAGTGAAATGGAGATTGATTGTAGGTACTCCACCAGATTTAAAATCAGAAGCCAAATTGGCAATGGAAAAACTGCTTCCAGCAAAGTCAAAAGAAAACTACATGAAAGTATGTCTTTCCCTGCATTTTATGAGAACATCACTATAGTATATGCCTCGGCAGAAATGGCAATTGCCTGTCTCGTATTAGTGAAGTCCTCGTCTTCGGCTCGGCCTTCATACTAAAGGTGCTCTTACACGGGCATTTTTTTGAGCAATAATTGCTCGACAGCCATTGATATAAAGTAATATATATGTCAATGTCGACAGCACTAATGGATAAATCTGAATCAATTAAGTGGAGCAATCTGGAGCAACAACTAAAAAATGCGGCAAGTGTTTCAGGAATATTGCTTCTAATTGCTCCACATATTTCACATTCTCAATGTCGCCAATATGAGTTGCCGAATATCCAATCGGTTTGGAAATTTGTAGTCAATTTTCTTTCTATCTTGTTTGTACTTATAACTACGTCTCGTTTTTGCGAGAGGAACCGACCGGCCGTTTTTTCTTTCTACCTGCAGTGCAGTACAAGTGTGTCGTCGGTGTATTGACTTGTATTGCCTAGTTTTTTAAGTTGCTCCATATTGCCTGGTATTGTGTGGCCGTATCTCTGGCAACAGGTTACTACATGTTGCCATTGCCCTAAATTGCTGGATGTAGTCGTGACGTCTTATTTGACAATTGACCAGGATTGAGCAATTTTCGTTGCCCGTGTAAGCGCACCTTTATACTCGACCTGCAATTGCCTATTTCCCGGCCTTTGCAATAATGTACTGTAAAACACATCAGTTTTGACGTTAAAAATCCTCATGAAACTGCCGTAGTCCCATCTTTACAAACGTTACTCAAGCTCAGTATTCACGACACGTAGTCTCTCGTACTCATGGCTGGGACCTCTTATTTGACAGCTCCAATTTACTTCAAATGTTTGAACTTCGCTCTGAGGAATATGTTGAAGTATTGTGTGATAGATGACGCTTTTTAGCAGTCTGAACGTTGACCTGTGTTGAAAGACAAATGGTGAAAAGAATATTAAGAGGGTTGTCACCGGTCAAAGTCAAAGTCAAAGTCAAAGTCAAAGTCAAATAATTTATTTCAAATAGGCACGAAGATGCACTTTTGAACGTCAAAAATTACATGAATAGTTAATTGATTCTAGTTGCGCCTTCCAAAATGTAGTTATGTATGGAGAAGAATGGGCAAGAAACTCCATACTTACTCTTTTAAAATGTTAACAATAGTTTGTATACATTAATTAATATTTATAGGTGAAGACTATGTACCTAGAATAAAAAAATAAAAAATATAAAAAAAATCATCAAAATTACTTACCACAATTGGTAAAAAGAATGAAAAGTGAAGTAATAACAGAAAAATTAATAAATGCGATAGGTACATGGTGCTCACATATTTACAAACATTGTATATGATTTCCCAAAAAAAATAAAAAATAAAAACAACATATAATAAGTCAGTGTGTGAGTTAAAATATTAATCACAGAAAATAAAATTAATATCATAAAAATTATAAATTATACAGTTAAATTAGCAACCAGTTTGATTTTGTCTAGACTCTAAATTGTCCTATGGAGCAGGACCAGCATGTTTCCAAGCATTCTTATCTTGGATATAATCCTCTAATTTGTAATATGCTTGTTTACAAAGTGTACTTTTAATATGAGTTTTAAATTTTCTTTCATTTAATTGTAATATATCAGAAGGTATTTTATTGTAACATTTAACACAGTACCCCATAAAAGATGTATGTACCTTAGATAATCTGAAAAATGGTTGATCTATTTTATCTTTATTTCTAGTATTAAAATTATGCCTATCACTGATTTTATTAAAAATATGTAGATTTTTTCTTACATACATAATATTTTCATAAATGAATTGGCAAGGTACCGTCATTATATTAATCGTTTTAAATAGTTCTCTAAGAGATTCGCGGCGATGTAGATTATAAATGGCTCTGACAGCCCTCTTTTGTAAAATAAAAATGGATTCAATGTCGGCAGCCCGACCCCACAGTAAAATGCCATACGACATAATGCTATGGAAGTAGCTAAAATAAACTAAACGCGCGGTTTCTATATCTGTTAACTGTCTTATCTTTCGAACAGCATACGCGGCCGAGCTTAGCCGCCCCGCAAGAGATGTTATATGAGGTCCACTAGCGACACCCCTTTAAAAACATTATTATCTCGTGACTGAGAAGGAATTATGAAAAACGGCTCAATCAACTATATTGGTAAGTGTATCTAGAATTTTCTAATACCTTTTTTAAAGTTTCATATTGAGACACGAAGCAACAAAATTCGATCTAAATAAAAACGGCCACATTCTTCTAGATCGTATTTAGTAGCAAGTTGAGACGACATGAGTAGCCTACAGTAATTTAGATAATAATTATTAATATAACTCTTAAATTTGTGTAAATTAATAGTAGATTGTTATACAAGGGATTAAAGGGACTTATAATAATAACAATAAAATCGTTTTATTCGGGACAACATGGGAACCAACTTTATTAGTACACACCATAGATACTACAATTTATACACTAGGATTAGGAACAAATTTAATACCAGCAGAAAAGTTAGTGAGTCATGTACTTGCGAGGCATCTCATGCGGAATCTTTGTCCGCATGAGATGCATCAGTACAGGAGCTCTCAGGTCCTCAGCCACGACTCTCAGGATGCTATTGCTACCCCCCCGAATCTTACTCACAAGCGATGCTACCTTTTTCCTGAATTATGAAGGCATGAGATAGTTTAGCGCACGAGCGTAGCAAGGGTGCCACATAGGTTCAAGTGTCTACATAGATTATTTCAGCCGGGGTAAACACTCTGCTTTTCATTTCGAATATGAGGAAAGTAAATAAAAACCTGATTAGTTAAACAAATACATATCTGAATCTGATGAACTCATTTCATATAAATATCTTACGTAAATAATATCTATTAGTATTCGAAAAAACAACTGAAGATCGAATTGCCGCATTCCCGCCTATTTTATGTTTCTTTTTCTGTGGCATTCTACCAGCCAGTATTTTTATCATTGATAATGGTAAATATTTAGCTCAAATCTATGTAAATTAAATAATAATTTAGTGAAAAGTAAATTATGAGTACAAAGTCATGTTACAAAATTGTTGATAATATTCTTTAATAACAATTTAACAGAGTGGCTGTATAAAAAGTTGGAACATGGCTTGCATAGTTTTAAATTTTTTGACAGCAGGGAAAATCGTTTCCCAGGGACGAAAAGTACTGTTTTCATCCCTCTGATCTGGCAACTTTAAACGTAGTTTCCACGTATGAGAAATAAAAACATGATCTGTAGTGCTATTCTGTCAAAATCTCACCGTGAAAACTTAGGTGAAGTGAGCTTGAAGTGACGTGTAATTCCACCTGATGCTTGGGATTGACAGTATTGACAGCTCACTCCACGCTCACTTCACCTAAGTTTTCACGGTGAGATGGTTACAGAATAGCACTGCTGCATGATCATGTGTCGGTAGAACATGGAGGACTGTTATAAAAAAAAAAACATCTATGTAGCAATTATGATTTGATTTGAAAATGCAAACAGAAAAAGTCTACTAATAGTCAACTTCCCTATTTAAAAACGACTTTTTGTAACTCAGTTCTCCACATATACCTCTTACAAAACGGCCTTTTTAACTGAATCATGATATAATTTGAACGCAATCCGGGGGCAATCTAAAAGGGATCAGTTAAGCCACGGTTGGGTAGCCCCGGGCTGATAGCTCGGCATCGGAGGGCAATATGGGCCCACCACTATAATGAAGCCTATTTTGCATGCGAATTCAATTATAACTGACAATTATTAATGAAAATAGGGCGATTGGCACTCTTACTAATGTTAATGAAATTAGAGCATTTCGTTTGCTGTATAGAACTACTTTTGCTGGTTGTGTATTTGAGGATTAATACATTTTTTAACTTCCTCATTGGTCTAGTGGTAGCAAACGCTACTGCAGAGCATGAGATCCAGGGTTCGATTCCCAGATCAGGTAAAGGTTTTTCAATCAGTAGCAGCGGAGTCTAGGATTTCTACCCATTTGATGGCAATAGGCTCGCCCCATATTACATGGGATTTAAACAAAGTTGGCGAAATGTGAGCGTACCTACTATAAGTAGAAGGTAGGTATACCTCTGCCTAACCCTTCGGGAATACAGGATGTTATGTTATATATTTGTAAATTGCCAAACTTAATTGGCTTTAACCAATTAAGTTTGGCAATTTCGGTCGAAAGGTTCTGGAGTGGCGAGCGCGTGCCAGAAGGCGGCAGGTTTGGGAATGGACCCACAATCTTTTTAGTAAAAACCGACAAGCGACAGGTGACAATCCAGCAACTCGAAAAAAATTTACAGGTGGAGTTTAGTAAAGCAGAAAAAAATCATAGTTTTCTGATTTATGTCGTATACATCTGATAATTATATAATATATATTTTTTTTTTTCATATGTTGCGTTTTTCAGTTCACTTCAGGGTGTTATTCGATCGTTATAATGATTGTATATAATTGAGGTTTTTATTTGTTTTGTTTGTTGTTTTCCTTAATAATTTTTATTGTTTTATATTTTTTAATCCCCTTGTGGGACATATAGATATCCGTAGGTATATCGTAGAATTTTTTTTTTTATATCTCAGCTTTAATGCTGAGATAGGAGCCTTTTTGGTCTCGCACAGGTCTTTTTATTGTGTTTATTTTTTGTTTATAATGTAAACTTTGTTAGTTTTAAGTGCTCCTTTTTATACTGTTTGCATTCGCGTGCTTGTCCAAAATAAAATATTTATCCTTCTTTCTTTCTTTCTTTTAGCAACCAAATCCATTTCAATAGAAGCCTTCAATAATATAGCTCCGAATAGTTTATCATTGCGTCGGGGGAAAGGCCGGCCTAGTCCTAAACACATTACGGAGTTGGGGCATGTCTGGAATACCCCTGACATTCTTATTGACCTTACCCAATAGGATTAGCAACGTGGTTGGAAGGAATGTCCAACTGATTGTGCCAACTTAACGGGTTGGATTATATCACTCATAACATGATTACGATTTTGACTTTCATACATAAACTAGCGACCCGCCCTGCCTCGCACGGTTTTTACGACAAAACATCGAGATTTCATTATTATTAAGTTTAATATATATAAATGTATTATATATTATAATTATTAAATGTCTATCGTTTGACTGCTGTGCTGCGTGTCGCGGGTTCGATCACCGCACGGAACAAATATTTGTATGACCTACAACTAGTTGTTCCGGGTCTGGCTGTTTGTGTATGTGAGTTTAAATGTTTATAAACGCACCCACAATGCAGGACAAATTCCAAGTGTGGGGCATATGTAGTTAAAAAAAAAAAAACTTTCGGAATAAATTCTCTAAATGATGGTGAAAACCACATCAAAAACCGAAACATATGTATGTGGCCTCCCAAGATTTGGAAGGAGTCGGTCTTGGGCAATTGAGTCCAAAACTGCCCCAAAAATATATAAATTAGCAAAAAAACTAAACAATCATATAACCCCCACTGTAGCATAAAGCTAAATATGTATTTACAGAATTATAATCATTAGAATCAGAAATACAACTCCTTAAGTTAGTATAATCCTAAAAGTCATGATTTCATGAAATAGTCATTCAATCAGATTATACGAATTTAAGGAGTTGTATTAATGTTTTCGGGCCCTATCAGAATTATCAGAATACCAGGGTCTGCTATTACAATAGTGTCAGAATGGTCTATCATTGATTTCATAATTGTTGATTTTGACAATTTTGGTAATCTACTAATATAATGGCGTCATTATGACTTTCCAATGGTCAGCCACTGACACTCCATTGAAAGAATTGGTAATCTCGTACATAATGACAAATGAAACTTCCTACTAAACTTCCAACTTCCTACTACTTCAGATTGCTTATAACACTAATAAATAATAAGTCAAAGTTTATATAAATGAAATCTGGCATGAATAAAGATTCAAAATGCCATTGCTATAAAATTCTATTACGAGACCATTGACCGACCAATGATCAACCATTATGAATTTAGCAGATTACGAACTTTTAGCAAAATGACAATGGGATCGTGTTGGAGTGACGAATATATAAAAATAGCAGACTTGGGCCCCAACGCTGCGAAACTAATTTTTAAATGTCGCAGCATCATGCTGAGAGCCTTTTGGCCCCGTACAAGATTTTGTTTCATTTTACTTTTGTTTTTTATTTTATTTTTTATTAGTGAGAGAGTGTGTTTAGTTAAAAATGTGATCTTCCTGTATGAGTCCCAATAATTACTTTTTCTTTCTTTCTTTTCTTTTCTTTCTTTCTTATGATTATAGTTCTATAAATACACATTTGATACGGTCGCGAATCATATTTAGGTCAACATACAGCCTGCTACTGACATTCAAATTACAAAAAACTTAAGAAGATTTGAATTTCGCGGACTTCCCTGACGCTTCCCTCTTATAGAATTTAACTTATTCTGGGTAAAGGGGACCGTAATAGCCCCCATTCAGTAGAAGGGGAGCGCCGGGATTCGAAGAAATATTGCCACAGTCATGCCTAATGTAATGCGTTTTCTGATAAGAGGATGTAAGAGAAACAAGTTGAATTTGATTCTTCCTTATCTGTTAAAAACAGGTCTCGGATACGTTATTTAAAATAACGTTTTTAATACGATTCTAACAGTTCTCGTTCCTGGCCACTGTACAATGCGCTTATCGCTTACCTATTGATTAGGGTTGTGTTGCGAGTTTCCTATCGACAAAAAAAAAAAACAAAATCGTATATAAACGTTTTATTAACCGAGAACGATATACATTTTTTCTTCTTCTTTAAAAACGTTTTTATAACGTTCCGATTGAACGTAGCCGAAACAAATCGTTTCGAAAAATATACCATTATCCGAGCCCTGGTTAAAAAAGGTATTTTTTTTAAATTCGTTCTTATGATATCGCCACAACCCGCACTGGACCCGCGTGGTGGATTATAGCTGATTCCCTCTCACAGAGAGGAGGCCTGTGTCTCAGCAGTGGGAATATTATAGACAGATTATGTCCTCATGATGCACTTTTTATGGCAGTTTTACAGTCTCAAAAGAAGATGTGTAGTGTAAAGTTCCATTTAAATCCCAGAATGGAACAAAAAATGAGATGGAGTTTTTAATAATTATGATACAAAAAACCGGCCAAGTGCGTGTCGGACCACGCAAAATGAAGGGTTAAGTAGTTGAGATTAATTTATCCCAGAATGTATGGGAGAACATGTTTTTCAACTGCAAATGTATGTTGGTCGATTCATTACTCGGTAACTTCTAAAGCCTACTTAGCTGTGACAGTTTTCCTTTTAACTTATATATTTTCGTTATATATACTACTGCTGTGAATATTTTCACATGTCCAAGTAGAACCATTTAGCTGGCTGGGGGGACACTTGACTCTAAGAAAAATTTGCATTTTAAAGCTTAATATTACGCAAACGGATCCCTGAATAAAAAAATGGTTCCACAAACTCACAATATTTTTGAACGGCCTATCCAACGATACCCCACGCCATGCGATAGACGAGAAACAAATATAATATTAACATGGGCGGCACACTAAAAACAAAAACAAGATTTTATTTTACCACTTGTCGGCGTGATTAATATGTATACCCATGCTAAATTACAGCTTTCTAATACTAAGAGTCTTTTAGCTAAGCCGCGGAAAGACAGACAGACAGACAGATAGACGGACATAGCGAAACTATATAAGGGTTTCTTGTTGACTACGGAACCCTAAAGGAAGCAGCTTTCAGCTTATTTGCTCAAAGAATGGCAGTACACTATTTTATTTCATGAGTGAGATTGATAACGGGACTAAATTATAGAGGGAAGCAATAATAGTGAATTTAGTGCGAACCGTGAATACAAATTGATAAATATAGTTCTAATGTAGTCATGTGAGCATCACTATTAGGTACAAGATTTTTTAATCATGAAGCGACGCGTGCTTTACTTGTGATAACCAAGTGTACTAACATGAATGACTGTAAGCGCAGGAGCTCTCGATACCGTCCCAGACAATGGCGAAGTCGGAAGAGTGTGCGAGGGTATATGCGTGTGTGTGTTATGTAATGATGCTACTTGTCTTCACGCACACATTCACAGCGTGTTTGTACACTTGGTTACCACAAGTAACGCGCGCGTCGGTTCGGCTCATAAAAGTACTATACCCAGTACAGGAACGCCGGCTAAATTGCTTCGATTAATCGATCGTCTGACTAAGCTGGACAGACAAGTAAATGAGCTGTCATTGGCTCACTTGGTTTAGCTCACCAGTGCAATGGATCGTGAACGATTGAATAGCTTCATCCGCTAATCAGCTCTGCTGCGATTTTCCCAGCTTTTGTCCAATCGTTTTATTGATAGCTCGTCCGGTTGGGGTTTCAAGTTTAAATTTTACGTCAATACGCAAAATTAAAACTTGAAACCGCAACCGGTACAATTACGTAAGTACTAAATTAGAATAAACTAGCTTTACTCGCGGTTTCGCTCACGTAACTCTTTTGGCAATTAGTCATTAGTAATTCAAGTAGTAATTCTATTGGCATTAGAAATAGTTAATGCGAACGTGAAGTCGATATTCGTAATATTCTCCACAACATCAGAGAATTTAGTTAATTTAAACATAGTTATGTGATGTATTGTATACTATTAGCTTCTGCCCGCGACTTCGTTCACGTGAAATTTCTTGTTTCCCCGTTCCGAAATCGGTTCTCGAGATATCATCAAAAAAGCCGTTCCATACAAAATATTTTAGCGAGTATAATGCCGGTTAGTGAAAATAATTTTTAATTCAGGGATCCGTTTGCATAATATTAAGCTTTAAAGTGCAAATTTTGTTAGAGTCGAGTGTCATCCCTGTCAGCTAAATGGTAGTTCTTGGATATGTGATAAAATTCACAGCAGTAGTATATATAACGAAGTTAAAAGGAAAACTATCCGTAGTAGGCTGTACAAGTTAACGAGTAATAATAGTTGACCAACTTATATTTGCAGTTGGGATTTATGGAAAAACATGTATTTCAACTACAATGTTAAGTTTGTTCTTGGGATAAATTCCTCCCAACTACGGTACCTTTCATTGTGTGTGGTCAGACGCGCTCTTGGCCGGTTTTTGACTTATAACTTCTAAAAGGTGCATCCTTGTACCTATCACTCACTTTTTTATTTTTTTAAAGTATACAACATTTGCTACAATTTAAGCGCATCCGTTGCTTTGTAGGTCCCACAAAACCCGAGATGTTGTATCTCGGGTTTTATACTTCAAACATTGATAAATTTCCAAAAAAAAAAAAACAAAATTTACTTGTTAAATGCCTCGCCTATAATAATATTCTGTTCTGAGTAATTCATTGTTTGATATTAAATACAAGTACCTATGTTCTTGAAAACAGCGATTATATTATCTTTGTGGGAGTAGCTAGGTAGTATTAGATATATATACCTATTTCCAAAAACACATTACTACATTATTACATCATATGACTCATAATAATAGTAAAAATTGAATGTAACCCTTCGATCCGGCCCGAAGGACCAAAAAATATCCGAACAGAAAAATATAAAAAAAACATAACAGCGCAATCTCATCCACCAGCCCTCCGTTTATGATCACAATATCCATATGAAGGGACAGTCATGCAAGGAAAAAGAAAATCCGAAATGTTCACATATTGTTCCCAAGAGTTTCTTAGATTACCCTCTGGACAAAAAGAAGTTATAATGAGTTTCTCAGAGTTGATGTTAAGCGATAACAAAGTTTTATTGGGCAAAAATGTCCGATTTCCTTTGAAATGGAGTTTTGTCTGTCGTACAATAATATTGTCTTTTGAATCATAAGTAGTTTTTTTTTTTTCTAAATAAATGTTGTGAATTCTCAAACACGTAGTAAGCTTGGTGACATGACGTCGGCGAAGTGTCAATACCTCCTATCTGAAAATTTTCATGAAATTCACTTTCAGTTCAGGCAAATTCGGATGTTCTAGTAAAATCTCGTAACTACATTTTTAATTGCATCTATTGCATCAGCATGAATCAAAATTGTCGTGTACCGTGTGGTGCCGGACGTAAAGAATAGCACCATCCTATTTATTTCCTCCCGTGGTTGGTACTAGAGAATGGGGTGCAGCGTTCTCTATGCGTTTTTAACAGCATACTGCGATCGCCAACCCGCCTGCCAAGCGCGGCGATTATGGCGACCGGGGTTTATGTCAAGCAGTGGACGTCTTTCGGCTGAAATGATGATGATGGTGAAATCAAAATTTAGAAATACCGAGGACATATTATAGTATGGTGAGCTAATTGGTGATGTTCTTCAGAAAGGTCAGGTCCGTAGTACTCGCAACCAGCGTGCGTGTATACAGTTTTTTGCCCACCCCCATGGGAAGAAGCCGTGAGTTTATGTATATATGTAATCCACCGAGAATATGGCATTACCTCCTAACTTCCACGGGACACGTGTTGACTTCGACGGTTAGAAGTTACTGGCACATAGTTATTTTCATTTTGTGTAAATTGTTAACTTCAGCAGTTAGAATTTCTTGTCACTTCGCCGTCGACGAGCAGAAGTATGAATAAGATCCTAAATGACTTTTAAAGATAACCACGTGTACAATACCAAGCTATTTAAACTTGACACATCAATCTGTCAACTGAGCTATCGTAGTCTACTGCTAGACATAGCCTCTCTCTAGTTGGTAGCCTTACACTCGGTTTTCCGCTAACACCTCGATCGAATCGCATAACAAAGAGCCCTCAGTACCAAAATACGAAACATAATCTAAAGTTCTTTCAAAATTAAAACTATTTAAAAGGTTCGTTCGTTCTCTCCTGACATTTGAAGGCCGTTTTCTACGTCAGACTACGTCAGAAAAAGATTATTTGGATGAGTCAGAATATAACTTTATATTATTATAATATTATTATTTGGCAGACCGAAGCGCTACGATTATTTATATTTTTGTTTTCACTGAATTAACCTAAGCGTTACCACGTGTTTGAGGCTGGACTATATTTTTAAAACAATTCGTCATCCACTTTAAATTATCCTAAAGGAAAGGTTCACACATCAAAAAAAGTTTGTGATCACTAGCATAAGCTGATATAATTTTTTAAATTGAACTTTATCAAGAAAAATTCTTTGTTGTGTGTTTTCTTTAAATAGAAATGCCTTGTTTGAAATTACAAAAATTAAACTATTTTTTATAAATAAAAAAAATTGAGTAATTAATCATAATGCAATTGTAACAGAAAATTTTTAGAAAGAAAAAGACTGTTTAACCAAACTTAAACAACAATTTATTAATAAAAGGTTTATATTCAATATAATATAACTCCTCCCCTGGCCCGAACACATGCGGTGATCCTCCTGGGCATGCTGAGAATAAAGTTATGCAGCATTTCTTGGGGTAACCTGTCCCATGCTTGAATAGCGGCTTCCCTGAGCTCTGGCACTGTCTGGGGACGTGGCTGACGGTTTCAAACAGCTCGCTTAAGAGTATCCCACGCGTGCTCTATTGGCTTTAAGTCAGGCGTGCCGAATCATAATATAATCTACTGTACCTAACAAAAAAGATTTCGATTTTTCAAAGTGATCGCAAACTTTTTTGATGTGTGTACTCTAAATCAAAATGCCGTCTATCGGGACAGGTCAACTCAAAGCTGCAATGGCTCTTTTTGTCTCTGTCTGTTCCTTCGAGACATGCATTGTTAGACTCACATTAAATTTTAAATAATGTGTGGCTTTTAAAATACCATAACCTCTGAGTTTGTTTCGGCATTTCTTCTCAGGAATAAAATATTGACGAAAAAATTTACGTGCACAATTATCTTAAAAGATCTACTTAGTTTACGGAAATAAACATAATTTAATTTATTTTAATTTCATCAAAATCATATATATGTTTGTCGTTTAGGTGACTCGTTCGGAAGAAAACTTTAATTGTTATCTTTTTTTAAACTGTATATTTTAATAAGTATATCGTTTAAATTGAGAATTAAAACAGTTAAGTTAGACTGGAAGCTGACCCCAACATAGTTGGGAAAAGGCTAGGCAGATGACATTTTAATGTACCTATACAAATGTTTTAGTTTTATGGTCATATTTCCAGTCGAATTCAATCAATGAATATTCATTGCTCATATGAGCATCGAATGGCAGCGATACAATATCAATGCTGTTTGTAGACACATACGGCGATAACATTGATAAACTAGACCAATTATCGTAGTACGTGGTCTAGGTACCACGTACTACGATTAGGCAAGATAGTATAGTAATATTTAAAGTTCCTCGTCTATGAGCATACGACATAACAGAGCCCAATTAAAAGTTGGTCCTTCGGTCCGGATAGACGGAATCAAAAGGATTTTAATTGGCTACACTTTATTTTTCTTACAACTTTGCCAATTTTCTCCTAGAAACACTACCTATAATTTTGTTAAAGTCTCGGAACATCAAAGAATTCTAATAAAGTTGTTGTTTTTTATTATTCTCATATTTACAAGTACATTAATTGTTGTTTTTACAATTTATTCGCAAAACTTATAAGTTTGATGGCGAGAAGCGCTTTAAATACAAATAATGTAAGTAATAAAAACTAACCTTAAAACTACCAACTATGCACTATTTTGCTCAAGGATCAGGTACGCCAATGTCCGCCGGTTTAGGGGCTTTTGTTTTCTTTTTTTGGCTCGTCCCCTATTTCATGGGACCATAGGCGCCGGGAGGGGGGTGTAAGAGGGTACACTTGCACCCCCCCTGGCTTTTAAATAATATATATATACACAAACATTCAGAAATAAAAAAATATCTGAAAACGCCTAATATACCTACCAAATTTATGACCTATTCTTGCACAGATGCGACGCACGGCTTTATTTTACTTGTAATTTGTTGTTTGTTGCAAAGGTACAGACGCCAGCACATCAAGCTACTACAACCTGTCAAATGTCTTTAATAGATTTTCAACTTTATCACTACACGATAAGGTTCAAAGTTGATTGCGAAAATTTGACAGTTTCGGGTAGCTTAACCTGCTGGCGTCTGTACATAATTTCCACTGCGCTAAACATTTAGTTTTTGTTATGTTTCTTTGTTGTACAACGCAATAGTATGCAACATCTATTGTCTGTGGTCTTGGCCTGTCATCAAGCAATGGACAACAGTCAAACTTTTTTTTTATGGTTACATTTAAGGTTTTAAATACGAGGCTTTTAGTTAATTTGTATTAGTATATGTATTTTGTCTATTTTTCATGTAATGTGCGTCTTGTTTGTGCAGAATAAACAATTTCCTTTCTTTTTTGTTCTTTCTTCTTTCAATTTATATATACGTTCAGGGTGGCGATTCAATAAAAAACCCAAAGGAACTGCCGAAGAATCGAAAAAATCGAAATAATATTATCTATCTCATGTGGTAAGAAGTTCACCATGTAATCAAATTTATTTGCATTCTACAAAGTGAACTTAGGAACAAAATATACACATACACTTATTTAACCATAGAGAACCTAAACTATTCGAGACGGGGTTCTAAAATTATCGAGCTCGCTTCGTGAAGCTGAAGAGGCAACCCCCTGAAAATGAACCTTACAGATACATGGGACTTAAACATAACTGGCAAAATGAGGGTGTACTAACAGGGTTGCCAGATGTCATTTCTGATTTCCCCAGATTCAAAATTATTTTTCCCCAATATGATACCTTTCTCAGAATATACCCCCAAACATAATTTGGCGGAATTAACAACGAAATACACAACATAACATGCAACTTTTTAAATTATTTATTAAAAAGGCATAAAATTTTCTAGTTCTTAACCGGTCTAAAACTTCCTAACGTTGTTAGTTAAATGCAATGGCTAGCATTTACCATTGCATTTAACTAAAACTGCGGTTCTTAATTAATTGTCTCGCTCGACCGAATGACTGACCGCCCGATTTTTTTTTTTTTTTTTTTCTTAATTACCGGCACTGGAATCAAGGCTTTTAGACCTCATCTTAAATTTTAAAATATGTTTCATTCATTCTTAGTAAACCCCAAATTTCCCCAATGTAATTTTTTTGCCCCAAAAATTTCCCTAAAGACAACATTTCCCCAAACGTTCCCCAAATACCATTTTTTTTTTAAAACATCCCAATGTGACAACCATAGTGTATTATATGTACACCTCTGCTCAACCCTTCAGGGAAACAAGGCGTGTCGTTATGTCATAATGATAAGACAAGCCATATTGTGCGTAACGAAATAATATTTTTACTTACACCGACCATTTAAAGTTAACGTGATCTGGTAAATTGATATAAACGGAGGATGAATATTATATGAAGCAAAATTTAATTCTAGGTATATTAAAATAAGGTGACATTCAAAGCCTGAATATTAAGTACCAATGAAGCAAGTTAAGCACAGTCATGTTGAACACTGAATATACGCGTAACTTTCGGCGTGGGGTTGACATTTTGAACGACCCTCCTGACATGGGTCGGCTCTGAAAAATAAAAAAATAACATTCGGACATCTGCACACGTCAGCTGTTTCGGTTTGCGTCAATTTATTAAATTACGACAAAAAAACAGCTCTTTCAGGAAATGTAGGTAAGCGAAGGCGATAAGGATGATAAAAATAATGTAAAAACAAAGCATAAATCTATTAATTTAAAACATAAATCAGAACCGAATAAAATTATTATTATTATTATTTTGTAATATATTTAGATTGGTAATAGAGTGACAGATATATAAATAAAATCAAACTAAGATTAAATATTTGGTTTACATTAGATAATAATTTAAAGATAATTAAAAATTTAATTAAATAACGTTAAATAAATAAATAAGTTTGTAAGTCAAAAAATTACACCTCATTTGATTTCTAAAATTCTTGCATTGGCAGAAAGCTACACTATTTCCGAGTGTCATATAGTATGTTTAATAGTATAGTTGACTTCAACGTGGGCGAAATCGTGAACAGAAGTTAGTTGAAATAATATTTTTAAAAGCAGCATCATGTTCAAAGCCGGCCCCGACCTTGCCTGACGATAAATACATATAAGATTAAAAAGCCCTGTCCATTACTGCCGAACTGCTTTTTATTCAGCTTGTAACATTTCTAGAAATGATATTTGTTTAGTCTGGTCGTTGATGTCTGTTAAATCAAACTTGCTTACTGACAAATGTGTGTGGTAATGAAGATTGAAGGACATGAGACAAAGGTTGGATGCGTATCAAAGAAAACGTGGATATTTGCTATTTAGTGTTTCATAGTAAACAAGGAACCCTTATAGTTTAGCTACGAGTATGTCCGTCTGTCTGTCTGTCCGCGGCTAGCTCAGAGACTCTTAGTGCGAGAAAGCTGTAATTTGGTATGGGTATAGATATTGATCACGCCGACAAAGTGGCAAATCTAATCTTGAAAAAAAATGTCTTGCGTACCTCCCGTACACGTAAAGTGGGGATGACATTTTGTCTTCTCGTCTATCCCATGGTGTGGGGTATCGTTGGATAGGTCGTTTAAAAATATTGGGGTTTTGTGAAAACGATTTTTCGATTAAGGGATCCGTTTCCGTAATATTAAGCTTTAAAGTGCAAATTTTTGTCAGAGTCAAGTCCCCCCACCCTGCCAGCTAAATTGTTGTATTTGGATACATGTAAAAATTCACAGCAGTAGTATATATAACGACGCTAAAAGGAAAACTATCACAGCTAAGTCGGCTTTACAAGTTACCGAGTAATAAACAACCAACGGCCTACCCAAATGTATTTTCTTTGGATTGATCGACGAGTCGTTGAGCTCCTTAAATCCTGAGTTGAGCTACACGATTACTGACAAATGTTTGCACTGACTGGATAGGTCCACTTTTTTTTGTGTTTCTTTCTTCAAAATACCATTTCAAACACGGATCTACATGGTCCTCACACGATCTGACCAAGAATATGTCTGGACTTTAAAAGCGACTTTGACCCCTTAAGTTTGTTTCGCCATTTCTTCTCAGTTTTTTTTTTTATATATATTTTATTTATATTTACAGAATAAACCATTTCATTTCAGTAAGCACACCAACACTAATTAAACACGTTAATATCAAATATTTTTTTACTCAGTCAAGTGAGTTGTCCTGTACATAATCATCATTTCAGCCGAAACACGTCCACTGCTGGACATAGGCCTCCCCCAATTGGGGGAGTTTGCCATAATCACCACGCTTGGCAAGCGGGTTGGCGATCGCAGTATGGTGTTAAAAATGCATAAAGAATGCTGCTGCCCATGCTCTAGTAAGTCCCATAGTCGTCTTTTACGACACCCACGGGAGGAAATGGGGTAGTGCGATTCTTTACGTCCGGCACCACACGGCACCTGTACATAATAACTTTATTCTAATATGTATTTGTATCACAATTTTTTTTCAGGTGTGCTTTATATATTTGCTGCTTATATTATATTTAATCACGCGCAACAAAATTCTAATAAAGTCTCTTTATTATTAGATGTAAGGATCCAGATGTTATAATAGTAAAAGCTGCATTAAAACGTCTTACGTCTCTGCGAATTGACTTCGGCCTCTCGTACGCTTTCTAAAGGTCAGGGTTTCGAGATATGACAAAGACATTTTAAAAGCTATACCTAATTTATAGGTTTTCAAATACTACGACAATAGTATGTGCTTGTGATGCGGAGCAATGAGGGAAATGTTGTCAGGAAAGTTTTGACAATGAATGTGGATGGATATACGAGTAGGAAAAGACCAAAGAAATGATGAATGGACAGTGTGAAAAATGATATGGCTAAAAAGGGAGTGACTACCGAGATGGCAAATAAGAAAGAAGTATGGAAGAAAAGACATGTTGCGTCGACGACGTGATGGACAGTACGAAAATATTACAATCAAAATTTTACAAAGACTAACATAATCGCGCAATCGTCTTCTTCAATATCCCACTCACCGCACTGACTTCATTCACTCTTCCTTCTTCGTTCAGTCTATCTCTCTGTCGAACGCGCTCCCTCAGGAAATCACGATAGCAACCAACCGTTTATCCTTAAGGCGCGAAGCACACGGCGGGGCGGCCCGGGCCGGTCAATTTTACCGCGAACGATAGTGCAAAAGGAATCCTATACTACCAACGCATATAGAGGGCAAAAAGACCGCGCCGCCGATGCCCGCTGGGCACTGGCGGCGCGGCATATCCGCGGGCATCGAGCGACGGTCAGACGCGGTCTTTATTGCTTCGTGGTCAAAAAGACTGCCCGCCCCGCCGTGTGCTTCGCGCCTTAAATTTCGCGAGCACATTCGTAAGAAGCTGGCAGTATCACAACAACAGTAATGTTATCTCATTGTTTGTCTTATTTGTTTTAGTATATTCGTGTATTTATGTGTATTTATTTGTTCTTATATTTATATATAATTAGGAATATATATCTTATTTATAGTTAAGGTATAGGTTTATCCTTATATTTTAATAAAATATATTCCCCAAATTTCGTAATTGCACCTACCACTGTTTGTCTCTGCACCACCCAAAGGTTGACTGGTAGAAAATGCCTATGGCATTAAGTCCGCCTCTGTACATTTGTGTGAGAAAGTGTTAAATAAATAAATAAATAAACTTTCTCAGTTATCCATGTTTTTCGTCAGACCAAATAAAAAACCAAGACAGAGCGCTGCGAACACAGCGAAGCATGCCAAAACTACGCCACCGCACTGTGCGTACACGCTCACACGCACACATTTACAACCACTTACAATCAAACTACACCTCACTAAGTGCACACATGTTTACCAAACCGGCCTCACGTCACTGTTGACAGCGCTCTGTCTTGGTTTTTTTATTTGGTCTGAGTGTTTTCCACCAGACATGTACCATTTTACCTACTAAAAGTAAGCAAAAAAAAACTGCCTCAAAGTAACATTATGCGAGGCAGATTACAAAGGAAACTCTTCTTTTTGTGTCGAACAAGCACATTCATTTATCTTAATCGGGGCGATCGATTTTCCTTTCATTTCCTTGCCGTAGGCATAAGGTTGGAGTTTGTAATTACCAAATGGATTCCTCTTTAACAAAAAACGATGACACGCTGCGTATTGCAAAGGCTTTTAAATCTTTCGTTTTATTTCGTTGAGGTATTGGAAGACGAATCGGTAAAATGTAGGTACGGTATTATCTTATAGAAGACTAGCGTTTGCCCGCGGCTCCGCCCGCGTAGATGTCTGTTATCGCGTAAAAAAGTAGCCTATGTCCTTCTCCATATCCCAGGCTATATCTCTGCCAAATTTCATGACGATCAGTTCAGCGGTTTAGGCGTGAAAACGTAACATACAGACAAACAGACAAACAGATAGACAGACAGACAGACAGACAGAGTTACTTTCACATTTATAATATTAGTAAGGATTAGTAAGGATAAGGACTTGCTGGTGCACGCGGCATCGCTCGCGTGGCTTTTTCTAAAATAAAGGTATCCTAAGTTACTCCTTATAACATCAGCTATCTGCCAGTGAAAGTTTTGTCAAAATCGGTCCCGCCGTTTCGGAGATTAGGCAAAACAAACAGACAGACCGACGGACAAAAATTAAAAAAAGGTTTGTCTTATGGACTGCCGACAGAAGTGAACACTCAAAACTTTGGAATAACTCACAGTCTGACGTCAGAATGTATTCTGTAGTCTGGTTCATCACGTCACGAGCATGTCGCTCATTTCGGTGACGCGAACCCATAAGTTTTCCCCCTAACAAAAATAGCTCACCGCGCTTAAGGAAGTTTTCACTTAAAAAAATTGTGTTTTTGATATATGTACCGTATTTACTTTCATATACATTTAGTAAAAGGCTGTTATTTTGATATTACAAACATACACTTCAATTTTTTTGTATAGATAGATTCACAAGCACCTATTTTGTTTTACTTGAATAAATTATCTCATAATAGCTTCTGCCTGCGACTTTTTTCAAGTGGAATTTCTGGTTTTAACATAATATCGTATGACACTCGGCAATACTGAATCGGATCAGTTCCGAAGATTACCTGCGTTGCCAGATTTATTTTTCGGGAAACTCGGGATTTTCAAATCTTTGAGTAAAAACAAGCGTCATTCTTTCGTCGAAAACGGGACATAGGTAACAAGTATGTATCAATGTTGCTCAAAAGCGGCAAATTTGAATTGGGACTGGCTGACCACGTCTGCCGCATGCAAAATGAACTATGGGCCAAAATAACCTCTTTATGGTGCCCTGACACAGCTAGGGGCCGTCGCGACTGAACCCATAGAAGATGGACAAAACAAACGACCAGTGGCCCATATTACTCGTAGCACTGGATCGCAAGCACTGAAAGTCATATGGAGTGGCCTTTGTCCAGCAGTAGGATCATACAGGCTAACAATAACAGTAAGAATTCAATTATGTACTAATACAAGCTGAAAGCATTGATAATAATTTAACGTGTTACGATTGTCTTTGGGGGACAATCACAAATAAAAATATACAATACAAAAGGACCAGATTTCCCCGTACCTGGTCCATTGTCCCCCAAAGAATATTTCTCCCGCGTTGGACATAAAACCATACCGTATCTTTCGAAAAAGATAAAACTGGTAAACGTCGTATTCTTTTGAGGAGGGTTAGAGTTATTGGCACAGTTGTTACCCTTATGACGGGAGTAAAAGTTAAGTGGTGGCGATTAAGGGGTTTTAACGTGTAAAAGATATGAGCCATGTGGGGTATTAACAGCGTAATAATATGTGGATTAAGATTTCATTCACGTTATAGTGCGGTTCTTTCATGTAAGTACTGAAAGGTACTAACACATATTACAATATCGGAGGATATATTGGGCAGAACCTGCCGAAATTCATTCAAATGGCACGAATATAATGAAAGAGGTATTTTATTATAAACATTTCTCACGTTTATATTTCTTTATTATCTAGTATATATTAGTAGTAATTTTACTGACGTAATAACGTCTTTTAAGTCGATGAACGCCGGCTGCATGCACGAAAAAGTGTCACGTTTCACCTGAACCGAGTGTGCAAGCGAGAGCGCGGAATAACCAATAGAGAGGCACGATCGGCCTAAGCGTTCGGCTTGTGTTACGGTATCACGTAAAATTATCGTCCGTAAACCAACGTTACAGACAACCAATTTTTTTTTGTAAGTTTGGGTAGATATTTGACATATAACATCGCCTTGGATGAGTCAGTAAATGTGTCAAAATTGTGATTTAAATAAATAAATATTTATTTGTAGGAAAATGTCTTAAGGCGAAAGCGTCAGATTAGCCCGCGAAATTCAAAATTTCATACGATTTATTGCAATTTGCAGATCAGTATCAAGTTGTATGTTGACCTACACATGATTTGCGGCCGTAATAATACGATTAATAACCATTAGAATCAGTAATACAACTCCTAAAATTAGTAATTATATTCTTGCGTAGTAATATGTTTTGGGTGGATACCTACTTTTTTTTTTTCACGCGCGGTGATGCCTGCGGATTATTTTTTATGTTATCTAATAATATGTAGGTCATTTGTTTCATTTTAGTTTTTTTTTTCTTTCTCAGTTAGTTTTAATGATGGTCTGGCATTTTGAGTACTTTATGCGGCCTACCCAAATGTCCTTTCTTTGGTATTGTTCTTCGAGTCGTTGAGCTCCTTAAATCCTGAATTACAATGCCTGAATTACATATTGACAAACGCTTGCACTCACTAGATAGGTCCACTCAAATTTGTGTGGATTTTGCCTCAAAAGACCATTTCAGTCCCGGATCAACATAGTTCTCACATGATCTGACCAAGATTTTTTTATTTTTTATTAAATCTTTATGCACAAGTAAAAAAATACTGTACAAAGGCGGACTTAATGCCAGAGGCATTTTCTACCAATCAACCTTAGGGTGATGCGCAGAGACAAAACATGGCAGGTGCAACAAAAGGGATAGATAACTCGGAAACGGAAAAATAAATATATACTAACACATAGATACATACATACATAAATATGTATATTAATAAGATTATGTCTGGACTTAAAAAATAATTTAACCCCTGAGTTGTTTCGCCATTTCTTCTCACAGGGGTAGTCAGATAGGAAATGTCGACTCCATCTAGCTTATTTTTTTATAATATATTTTTTAATATGACGTGTAGAAGTGATTACGATATCCTATTACAGAATAAACGATTTCATTTCATTTCACGCACAATGTAGGACCTGTAGGACTAAGTGCGGAAACCAAACCCTCTAACATAACGTAACACAATTGTCAAGGAGTCGGTTAGTCAGAAAGATGAAACTAGTTGCCCATTTCAAAGCCAAGTAGAAACTCCTGTCTACTCGTACGTCCTAATATCATTTTACAGGATATATAACACAGGTCTGTATTATGATTGTAGACATTCATAACGGCTAAACAACGTAATACAAATGCCACCATGATAAGTAAGAGATACGTCACGTCACAGATTTCATTCTGTGTCTGACAACTTGCGCCGTCATAAGGAAATGTTATATTATCTTGTTAGTCCCGTAAAAGTAAGTGTCCACTAAACATAGGACTCATAAACCCGATGAACGATCAAGGGAGTTATTGCCATAATCAGAACTCATGGGAAAACATTAATGTATATTATACTATGTATACAACATATCCCGGAATTAACGCATACCACCAAACACCCAAATTACAATATTAGGTTATAATCACAATACATACACTGAATTTTTCCAATTATATAAGGTGCATCTATTCTAACACGAAATATTTTGAGAGTAAAGAAGCCATGGAAAAGATTTTTTGAAGTGAAAATTTCTTTAGGCGCGTTGTGCACTTTTTGGAAGGGGAAAAACTTATGGGTTCGCTATCGTCACCGAATGCTTTCCATGAGCTATATACGTAGTATACATATATGTGTACTTTTTGGGTGAACAAAAGTCATGGAACTCGCATCATCGTCACCGAACGCTTTCTATGAGCTATATGTATACTCGTACTGTGTATATGTGTGTACTCTTTGGGTGAACAAAAATCATGGAACCTGCGTCATCGTCACCGAACGCTTTAGTTACTTAGGTTTCATCTTCTATCTATTATATCTTCGCAGTCCCCAAAGACTGCCCCACATGTTTGTAAAAAACTCAGTATATTATTTAAAAAATTGAATGATTTAAAATTACTTTAACACCATATTGCGATCGCCAACCCGCCTGCCAAGCGTGGCGATTAGGCAAATCCCCCCAATTGGGGGAGGCCTATGTCCAGCAGTGGACGTCTTTCGGCTGAAATGATGTTAATGATGATGACCGCGCTCGTGCCGCCACCGTCACCGCGTCCGGGTGGGTCATTCATAAAATATGTAAGTAAAGGTCTTTTTTTGCAAAATGTCTCAAGCTATTTCAAAATTATAATAATTATGTAAAAATAAAACATTTAGACAAGAAATTTTTTTTTTCGCTTCTATGGACTTATTACCACTAAGGATGTTTCTGTTTAAATATTTCGTATATGAATAGATACACCTTATATATATAAAACATTGTTTATTCATTAAATTTGTTTTCCTGATTGTGGAAGAAAATTTTGGGCACATTACAAATCTACGTTCGCACACGTATAAAAGCCTAGCGTTGTATCGTCGATTTTGGTTTGTTATAACTGTACTTAGGAAATGTGACTGTAATTTACGTAATTTTAATTATTTTTGGGATAAAAATACCTATATTAAAAATGACAGAAGTCTAAACCATTCAGAACGATCTACTTTCATAAGATTCAGTTACCGCATTTGCTGCCCAGTTAAAAAAAAAATATATTTACTTAGATTTGGTGTCGCTAATCGGGTCCTGGGCATGAAGAGAAGTCATCTATAGCGACTGCTCGAATACGGGTTGTAGGCACACGAACGAATTTATTTTTTGACATATATGCTGGGTGCTGGGAAGCGAATCGGTTACACATTTTATGTATAGGCCTCAAATTAGTTTGTTCAGTGAAATAATTAGTTAAATTACTGGCAAATATTGTTTATTGGCTGGTTATCTTCGGGGATATCAAAAAGTGGTCTTAGTTATAGTTATTTAAGTTTTATGGTCCGTTCAAAGGACCGGGACATTTTGTATTCAAGATGTCGGAGGAACGCCACTAATTCATGCTAACGCCACCAGGTGGCACCACCGTCTTACTTGATATTTCTTTGAACGGTACACGTTTTTGAATTAATAATTAATTAATCAATGAGGGAGGTGTCTCGTCTTTTGCAATTTCTTCTTTGTGGTGTCTCGTCTGTCTCGGTGGGTGTCTCGTCTTTTGGAACTACGAGTAAGAGCACATTTAATATTAATGACACAAAGACAACTGTTTGTCGTTATAAAACAGAATATGTGTCAATTATTACTATAAATCTTAAAAAAAAAAAAAAAAAACAGTTTTATTAGGCCGCAGGACATACGTTTTAAAACTAGATGAGGTCCTTTTTAGGGTTCCGTACCTCAAAAGGAAAAAATGGAACCCTTATACGATCACTCGTGTGTCCGTCTGTCTGTCCGTCTGTCATAACCGATTCGCTCCGAACCTACTGGACCGATTTAGTTGAAATTTGGTACTCGTATGAAATTCTGTCACAGGAAAACCTATAAGAAGTCTGGTCATAAAATAAATTCATCCCAACTTGCCGGCATCTACCCGACTCTTAAGAAACATCGATACAAACACAAATTCGATTGTGATTTTAATTAACATTATTTAAAGACAATTCCGACTTTGCCTTACCCTACCTACTAGTGTCAAAAGTGTACTTTGGACACTTTTAACTTGTACGTTTTTATTTTTACATCGTTCTCACATTTAGTTATAAATTTATTATCATCATCATCATCATTTCAGCCGAAAGACGTCCACTGCTGGACATAGGCCTCCCCCAAGCACCGCCACCTCGACCGGTTTTGTGCTTCCCGCATCCAGCGGATTCCTGCGGCTTTCATAAGGTTATCGGTCCACCTTGTGGGAAGCGTTCCAACGCTACGTCTTCCGGTACGCGGTCGCCACTCCAGAACCCTTCGACCCCCAACGGCCATCTGTTCTGCGCGCAATGTGCCCTGCTCATTGCATTAAATTTATTATAGATGTAACTAATTATTTTTCTAACAATTTAATTTAAAAGAGTGTCCATGGAGTTTCTTGCCCGTTCTTCTCCATAGGTACCTACTACGCTTTGGAATGGGCATATAGCTTCATTTTTCTTACTGACCGACTCCTTGACATTTCAAAAATGCCTGTAAATGGTTTCATTGAAATAAATTATTTGAGTTTGAGTTTAAATTGAAACTGTTGTACTATCTACTTACATATAAAAGCCAATTTTTCTGTATTTGGTCCTTCTTGAACATGTAACTATTAAGTATCTGTCCTTTGGTTACGTTCCATAAAAAATCTAAGGGCAAACACTCACCCACAATAATATTGCTCCTCACTTGACATCTTGTTTTGTGTATAACAAGATGTCGAGTGAGAAGCAATATTTTTATTTGATTTGTGTACAGAAAGTATGGATACAACCCTGCGATCAATTCTGTCATCCAGGATACGTCGAATTTTTGTGTTTACGTCATGACAAACAGCCGTTTGACCCCTATGCTAACCTTTTAGGTTAACCGAATATACATGTTATTATATATTCACTTGTGACATTATAGAGCCATTTATGTATAAATAAAATTGAAGTGTCTGTTTATAATGTCAAAATAAAAACTTTTTACTAAATGCATATGAAAGTATATACGGTACTTGTATAATAAAAATCATTTTTTTTTCTGTCTGTTGATCTGTGTGTCTGTATGTTTTTTCCGGCTAATCTCCGAAAAGGCTAGACTGATTTTTACGGGAGTTTCACTGGCAGATAGCTGATGTTATAAGGAGTAACTTAGGCTAGATACTTTTATTTTAGAAAAACAACGCGAGCGAAGCCAAAGGGCAGCAGCTAGTCTTAAATAGAAAATAAGTAATGTTGACATCTTCAACCTTGTCCTTAGTTAAGATTGTTGGGGCAGGTTAGAGAAAGAAAGATAATATTTAGGCCTTTTGATTTAGAAATCAAAGGGCTAAATATTCTTTAACTTTATCTTTTATTCGCACGCGTTGCATTTTCTAAAATAAAAATAGCCTAAGTTATATAACAGTACTAAAGTTACTATAACAATATAATTCAATCATGATTCGAAAGACACCTGGCGCCATCTATTATCATAAGAACGTGATTGTTGTTTTCGTCGGGATCAGGACTTTTTTCGGGATGATAGGTACCCTATGTCTGTTTCTGTATACCTGACAACGTATATGCAAAAATGTCAGGATGATAAGTTCAGTGGTTTAGGCGTGAAAAGGTAACAAACAAACAAACACAAACAAACTTACTTTCGCATTAAGCTAGGATAGAAAGGGGGTAATCTAAAAAGATTAACAGTTTTTATACATTGTATATAATACGTCTATTTTCAGGTTGTATTAAAAGGCATTTATTCAGCATTGCACATTTTAAAGGCATAATTCCATTAAGGGGTCATTCCATTATCGAAAAAGAGTTTTCTGTTACAATCAGACTTCATGCTTGTCCATGATTCCATTTACAAAATCAATTCGTTTAAATTGAAAAATAATACTTTGCCTTCCGCCAGGGACGTGATCAGAATGATTTTATCTTTATATTTACGTATCAGTTTCCACGTCGCCTCAGAACGAAAAACGAATTGGGATTAAGCACGGCTCTTGATAAAAACCGGCCAAGTGCGTGTCGGAGCACGCACAATGAAGGGTTCCGTACTTGGAAAGAATTTATCCTACGAAAAAACTTAACATTGTAGTTGGTAAACATAATCTCCCATACATTCCAACTGCAGATAAAAGTTTGTACGCACAATATCGACAGATTTACCATGTTATTTTAAGACCATAGACTTCTTATAGATTTTCCTGTAATCTATAAGTATAGAACTATTTTCCGTATTTTTTGCAAAATTTTAGGCTCAGTAGTTTCGAAGATAAGGGGGGAATTTTCATCTATTTTCACTTATAGCTTTAAAACAATTTATTTTAAAATTATAAAAAAAATATACTTGAGACCCTCAGTAAGCCCTTGTATTAGATATGTCACATGGTACAGTTTGCAATTTTTTTTTTTCAATTTTCTTGTTGGCCCCCCAAAACGGACCCCAATATTCTAAATTCATTTATTTACGGTTCACGTCCATGTTTGGGTCACTCAAATTGATATGTGTACCAAATTTCAACTTAATCGGTCCATTACATTCAGAGCAAATTGGCTGTGACAGACGGACAGACAGACACACGAGTGATGCTATAAGGGTTCCGTTTTTTTCCTTTTGAGGTACAGCACCCTAAAAACGTATGAAATATAAATATATTATTTATTTAGCTAGACTTTCCGTACCAAAAATAGAGGATTTTAAGAAAGCCCCTATATTTGTACGCATAGATGGGGTTGCTTGAGGGGTAAGATAAAAATACCGATTGGTTTTGTGCGTAAAATAATCCTGGTACAATGGCCAGCACATCACGCTACACGAAACTGCCAAACTCCAAACGATTTTAAACTTGTGTGATGTTGAAGTTTATTGACCACTGGCCTCAAAGATGATGAAGATATTGACAGGGAGCGGAGGGAGCTGTGTGTGAGAGTTAACAGGATTGCGCACAGGTTCAGGCGTGCCTCTAAAGAGGTCAAGCACACTATATTTAGTGCTTACTGCACGTCTTTTTACTCTTGCAGTCTGTGGGCTTATTATACTCAGAAATCATAATGCGCCCTTCGCGGTCAGTACAATAACGCATTCAGGGTGCTGTTGGGGTTGCCCCGATACTGCAGCGCATCTGGGATGTTTGCGGAAGCTCGCGTTGACTGCTACTACACTGTGATGCGGAAGCGGTGCGCATCCCTGGTTAGTAGGGTGCGGGGCGGTACCAATAGCATCCTATCTATGGTAGCAAGTAGGCTGGATTGTGCGTTTGTGAACCACTGCTGCAGGGTATCAGCTGGGCCTGCTACCTTGCAGCAGTGATGTCACAAATTGTGTCTATGTAACATAGTTTGTAAGTATATTGTTTTGTTACTAACACTTTGAGACTTGTTGCTTGATTAAATGATTATTATTATTTCCTTTATTCGAATAAATACATATAAATTATATTTTTAAATATTAGAATACAAAAATATAACAACATTTAAAAATATAAAAAATAGTAGCCCACCGGTATCGGGGTCAGGGCTACAGAGAGAGGAACCTCCTAACAATGCGAGCCGTGTCCAGTAATACCGCTTTCTAAATCAAGCCCTTGATCCAGCTGCTCAACGAGAGCCTTCTTAGGTGTTGGTCGAGGCTCTTAGCAATTAAGCCATTGGATGATACGACTATCGGCACAATGATCGCTGAGCCCACATCCCACATGCCGACAGCCTTGCGAGCCAAGTCAAGATACTTGATTTGTTTATCTTTCTCGGCTTTCACGAGGTTCTCGTCATGTGGGACTGTTATGTCAATAATCATTGCGCGCCGCTCTATACGATCCACCACCACTATATCAGGCTTATTGGCAACAATAGTCCTGTCAGTGATGATGGATCGATCCCAGTACAATGTGATATGTCCATTTTCGAGAACTGGGTCGGGCACATACCTGTAGAACGGCACTTCCGATTCCACTAGGTTGTATTTCAGAGCAAGTTGCTGATGGATAATCTTGGCTACAAGGTTGTGTCTATGCAAGTACTTTTCGTTAGCTAGACGAGAACACCCAGAGATAGTGTCGGATTGATTCTCCCGGACGGTGGCATGCCCGACAGATGTCAACCGTCCCATCCTTCACAATAAATCTCCGGTAATTTTTCGTCATGATAATTTCATATTATTATTAAGTTCAAAATCGAATGCGAAAATCTGACGGTTTGTAATAACTTGATGTGCTGGCCACTGTACATTTATATTGAAAGAAATCATACAACAGTTGTCAAAAGCTCAATTCCTAGATGAATTATGCATACGAAGAGCTTGTTTTTCTTTTCGTGTGGTTAGTGTCTACCCTGATGTCAGAGTTTTTATGCCGCCCTTGGGCCTGCGCCTATGACTTGGCTTCCCATGTCGTCGAAAAATATTTCTCAGCCCTAGTAGCATTTTTGTTGGCGTTTGGTTGGGCCACATACCTCTGAAGGTGGCCCAACTAAATGCCAACGGAAAATGCTACTAGGGGCATGTCAGTTTCCTTACGATGTTTTCCTTCAACGTTTTTAAGCAAGTGATAATTATACGCACATGAATCCGAAAAGTCAGAGGTGCATGCCTTGGGTTTGAACTCGAGACCTATGACTTAGCAGCCCGACGGTTACACCACTAGGCTATCACTGCTATCTGCCTAGCCTTTTCCCACCATAAACCAGTATTTTACATGGAGCGACTGCCTATCTGACCTCCACAACCCAGTAACTGGGTAACACGATACCCCACACGGCTTAACGTGCTTTCCGAGGCACGGAGGAGTATCGGTATGTAAAGATAGGCTATCACTGCTATATGGAGAGCTAAATAAGTAGAAGCTGTTTGTAGATTTAGGTATTTCGGAATTCCCTATCATAAAATTCCTACCATTCGCTATTATATAACTTTCACAACGCTTATATTAAGTAAGCCATAAGCCTAATGGGATCTTCCATCAAAAAAGCAAAAATAACCAGCTCCATACAAACTTTCTTCCTATTTCGTTCCCTTTTGGGAATGAATTTTCAAAAATCCATCCTTAGTGCTAAAAATAAACGAGCTGCTACCCGCGGGGCTGCGACCGCGTTTTCTAAAATAAAAAAGTGGCCAAGTGCGAGTTAGACTAGTACATGAAGGGTTCCGTAGCAGCAGGCGCGGTTTACGATTTATGACGTATTCAAAAAAAACTACTTACTAGATCTCGTTCAAACCAATTTTGGTGGAAGTTTACATGGTAATATGTACATCATATATTTTTTTTAGTTTTATCATTCTCTTATTTTAGAAGTTACAGGGGGCGGACACACATTTTACCACTTTGGAAGTGTCTCTCGCGCAAACTATTCAGTTTAGAAAAAAAAAATATTAGAAACCTCAATATCATTTTTGAAGACCTATCCATAGATACCCCACACGTATGTATGGGTTTGATGAAAAACATTTTTTTTTTGTATTGTTTTTTTTTTAATTTTTGTGTGAAAATCTTAATGCGGTTCATTATTCTTATAGTTTCGGAAAAAAGTGGCTGTGACATACGGACGGACAGACAGACAGACAGACAGACAGTCATGACGAATCTATAAGGGTTTCATTTTTTTCCATTTGGCTACGGAACCCTAAAAATAGCTTAAATTACCTTTCAAAAGTCGGTCAGTCAGAAAGATCTCGTATAAATAAAATAGCTAAAATTCATCTCTCCAAAACATCAAGGTACTGCGCCATAATAAATCTGTATAGAACTTCGTATATCGAAGTAAATTCATATTATATTTCTTAAGTAATAATAAATAAAGTGCCCTCGAAGTTGTAGTAAGTTCCTCCCAAATGGATCTACACGAAAGTTTCCAACAGTTTCAGTAAAAACTTATACAGCTGTCCATGGTTCCCTTTCTCCGCGCGCTTTTTGAGTACGTCGGCAGAGTATAGTAATAGACAAGCCACTAAATAATAACTTTAATGAGACAGACATACAGGGTGATTGGAAGATGGGTGCAAAGCTTTAAAGCGAAGATAGTACAGACAATTTAGAACCATTTAAGCCGTGGTTGTCTTAGACGAAGTCTTTTTTTTTTTTTACCGTATTGATAAAAAAAAATCTGATCTTTAAATGTCGGAAAAAAAAAATCTAATGACACAGAAGCCTAAAACATGTTTTGCTGGATTGCTTACACATTACTTTCATTAAATAAAAAATAAAAAATCATTTATCATTCAATTTAACCACAATTATGCAGTTTCCAAAAAAAATTGGGAATTTCCAAAAAAAAAACTTAAAAATTTGGTTAAAAAAAATTGGTAAGACTTCGCCTAAGACAACTATGGCTTAAATGGTTCTGAATTGTCTGTACTAGCTTCACCTCAACCTTTGCACCCATCTTCCAATCATCCTGTATATTAGATCCATTAGGAAGAAGATATGGTTATGGAGGTTGTATGGAGGAGATATATTTTTATAAATATATGTTATTTCAAACAGTTCATTATTTCCTTGTATTTCGATACATCACCACCTTTCAAATTCAAATTCATTTATTTCGTAAACACAGGGTACATATAGAAGGTGTTATAAATACATAAGATCCGAGCTGTGTCCCGCCAAAAGGCATACAAAATATCAAAGGTTTAACAAATACATTTTAGAAAATCAAAGTCGGTACAATCACTAAAAATGTAAAAATAAATAAAGTAAAAAGAATCAAAAAATGCAAAATAGAAAAATAATGTCACTAATTCATTAATACAACAATAATCAAAATTAATAAAATTATTTAGTTTGTCACCTACCATAAGAACAGATTGGATTTAGATAACAGGTATTATAATTAAAATTTGTTTAATATAAATTTAACTCACACACTGACTTATTATATGTTTTTTTTTTTTTTTGGAAAATCATATACAATGTTTGTAAATATGTGAGCACCATGTACCTATCGCACTTATTAATTTTCCTGTCATTACTTCACTTTTCATTCTTTTTACCAATTGTGGTAAGTAATTTTTATTTTTATTCTAGGTACATCGTCTTCACCTATAATTATTAATAAAATGTATACAAACTATTGTTTATTTATTTATTTATTTAAGGAAAAACAAACAGTAGCACAATAAGAAACAGTCATAATATCTTAAATATTACAATTTAAACAATTATATTGTAATATTTAAGATATTATGACTGTTAACATTTTAAAAGAGTAAGTATGGAGTTTCTTGCCCAGTCTTCTCCATACATAACTAACTACCTTTTGGAAGGCGCAACTAGAATCAATTAACTATTCATGTAATTTTTGACGTTCAAAAGTGCATCTTCGTGCCTATTTGAAACAAATGATTTGACTTTGACTTTGTCATTTAAATATTCGTCAACAGAATAATACACCTTGTTATTTAATCATTTGAACAGATTTCTTTTAAATTCGTTAGTGTTAATACTTGAGATAACTTGCATTAGAGGCTTTTGTTCCTTTACAACTAGGGGGGTTCCTAACATGTGTAACCGTTACAGTTGAAGGAATTAATCCTTCATAGTGAAATACACGAGACAGAAATATGTTTTCTCTATCTCCTTCGTGTATACAAACTTTTTGTCTGTTCCCAGTTGTTAGCCAATAACTGGAGCTCAACACGACGGCTGTCAGGAAACGATTTCTTTAAAAAGTATTACCCCGACAACATTACCAGTTTACAAGTGACTGTCAAAGACTTTCCCTATCTCATGGTACACGCTGATAGCTAATCCATTAGTCCAATAATTTACGTTAGGGTAAGAGGAAAGGTTTTTAAAAAGACTTCAAAAAAAAAAGAGATTTTTCAATTCGACCGTATATATACATATATGTATATATTTTTATATTTGTTCGCGGATAACTTCGTCGTTTATGAACCGATTTTCATGATTATTGTTTTGTTGGAAAGAAAATATTCCAAGGATCGTACCATGATAAGGAAACTAGGATCTGATGATGGGATCCATGAGGAATTGAGGGAACTCCTCAAATATTATAGGCATACATATTTATAGCGATTTTTGTATTTTCATCAACAACTCAAGCATTTCATTTTTTTTTTTTTTGTTAAAAAGTTTTTTTGGGACAACTGTTCAGGGATATTGCATGGCAGGTGTCAGCTGTGCAAGAGCCTTTTTTTTTTTTGTATTGGCCTCTCTCATCTCTCTCAACCTAGGAGGTTGTCGTCTGCTTAACCGGACTTTCCTGTGGGTGGCTCAATAAATTAAGGCCTCCAGCCAGGGCATAAAACTTATAAACTAAGCGACTACACGCTAAGGGCACATCCTGTGGGGTGTGAACCTCGGCTTAGAGCGTCGCTAGGGGAGAACAGCAAGGGACAGGCTGGATTGAATTATATTAAATTTGGCCAAAATATTACCAAGACATGCTGCGCCAAACCCAAATCAATTGGGATAAGGAGATGAGAGTACCGTGTGATGCCGGACGTAAAGAATAGCACCACCCCATTTCCTCCCGTGGGTGTCGTAAAAGGCGACTAAGGGAATTACTAGAGAATGGGCAGCAGCGTTCTCTATGCATTTTAACACCATACTGCGGTCGCCAACCCGCCTGCCAAGCGTGGCGATTATGGCAAACCCCCCACTTGGGGGAGGCCTATGTTCAGCAGTGGACGTCTTTCGGCTGAAATGAAGGAGATGAGGATGATGACATACCATCTCAATGAATTGTGCATTATTTTATATTACTATAATATTTTGAATTGTGTTTAATCCTATTGTGCTTTTTTGCCTATTTACTACAGAAACCCGAGATCCCGATTTATTCAATTATTTAATTCGAAGTTTTGATTGAAGAAAAATTTTGAAGTTAAAACTAGTTTCTTTTTTTTTATCGTTGCAACACTAGGTATTTCGGCTGTATTGTGGGTGCGTTTACAAACATTTTAACTCACATACACACACAGCCAGACCCGAAACAACTTTCTTTTAAGTGCCCATGTAGGTTTATGTGAAATAAACTATTTGATTTTTTTGCCAATTATCCCACTACCCTATCGTTTACTATCACTACACCGATACATATCCTGATACTTTTACTTTCACTTACAATTTCATCCCAAACCCCTCACGTCGTGCTATAAAGCCAATTACCTGACCCTCCGGTAAAATATTACCCCTATAAGAAAACTTGTTAGGTTCACAACGTGTAATGTAGTTCGCAACGTGTGTGTCTGTTCCATTTACGTGTTGTATTGATGTATCTTCATGTTTTCTTGTATCATTTACTAAAGGACCATTTATTAGGGTTCTGTAGTCAACAAGGAACCCTTATTAAATAGTTTCGCCATGTCCGTCTGTCTGTCTGTCCACAACTGTATTGAAAAACGTCGTGTGATACTCAAACTCTTTATTGCATTCATGTGTACAATTAGTTGTTAAATATTAATATAAGTAAGTTCCAACATGAAACCCGGTTAGGGCACGGCAACAAAATAATGTAATAAACTGGACAAAACAAGCATACAGTGAGTAGGTATACTAGATTGCAAGTTTGTTATACAAATATAATTATTATCGATAATATTACTAGTGTAGGATAAGCCAGAGCGAAAGGGAAATAAAAAGCATTCATTTGAACAAATAAGCATGATTTATCTACTGAGTTCAAACCATAGATAAAAGCACAAATATAATAACTACGGTAATACATTTGTAAATATTATTATTACAATTCGCAGTACTTACATGGGTATTACAGAGCTCCTTACACTTCCGCAGTTCAACAACGACTGCTTAGCTAAAATGGCGCGGCCACGTAACTTTTAATATCCCTCCTTTTTAACAGACTCAAATAGTCAATTGATATCTTAATATCCGGTAGCGCCATTTTAGCATTTTAAACAAATCAAATAACTTTTTAATTTTACTAAATACAACTGTGCTATTTCAAAAATACTGTAAATATCTTAAAACTACCTAAAAACTTATATAAATAGCTAACATTCGGCCATCCAACATCTCGTACGTCCTCGTACGGTAATAATACAAGTTTTAATCTTTACTTAATATATTACTTACTACTTACTATTACTTACTTATCTTTACTTATTATTATTTATTGCTTCCACGTGTGAACTTAGGTGTTAGGTTTTACAAAAATAGGATAATTATGGACCCTGTCGGCCACAGCAAAGTAGGAGAGAGGAAGAGGGGCTTTTATTTGACTACTTAGTTGTTATAATAATATTAAATAGGTATTGTGATTATTTTCATATACTCGTAACATGTTATTTAAAATTTGTCATTTAAGTATTCATTGATATTGTAATAGCATTTAGATAATAGAAATTATTTTAATTTATTTATGAATGTATAAAGTTTTTGTTCTTCTTTAATTGTTTCTGGTAATTTATTATATATTTTAATTGACATGACTATCATAAGTTCTTTTCTAGGTACGCACATTACATATTTATTTTTCTCCGTATGTAAACTTGAGCGACTTCAAAACTTTTGCATTATATTTATATTTGGCCTGCGCAAATATGATCACATTTCTGAATTTCGTACAAAGCTCAAGTGGCTTCCCATACGTCTTCACCGGAATTCTCATATCTTATTTAAGCTCTACAGTATTCTGTTCAATCCTACAAGTCCCTCTCATCTTAAAGAACGTTTCAAGTTCCTTCATGAAACACACAATAGATATCTGAGATCCTCGGAAAACTTGAGACTAGAGATGCCAATGCATTCCACTAGCTTTTATGACAAGTCTTTTACAGTTCAAGCAGTACGGTTAAGGAATGCCTTGCCCGTCTTGACAAGGCGTGCTCAATCTTTGTCCACTTTTAAAATTCTGGTTAAAAATCACTTCATCTATCCTTAAACATCATCATTCTTATGTATCTCTTGTATCATGATTGTTATTGTATGTATATATATAATTATAATTAGGTATAAGTATCTATATGCTTTATGTATGTATGTATTTATTGTATACGTAAATGTTACACCACTGACTACCTGTAGTATTGTCTCTCCTTCTACTTTTTGATCCATCCAAATGTTGTATGTAAAAGATCACTTTTAGCGATAAGACCACCCATTGTGACACCCTATGTAACAGTTCTACATTAAATATCTGTAATTTTTATAGTGTACATAATAAATAGTATTCTATCTATCTATCTATCTATCTATCTATATACTTTACGGTTATTTACTTAATATAATTTCGTAAATCTCAAAATGTTATCATTTTTTTATAATACATGTTTATCAAATCAATGTCCTGAATACCGGTGGCAACAGGCCCCACTATGTCCTGAATACCCCTGGCAACAGGCCCCACTATGTCCTGAATACCCCTGGCAACAAGCCCCACTACGTCTTGAATACCAGTGGCAACAGGCCCCACTATGTCCTGATTTCCTGAATACCCCTGGCAACAGGCCCCACTATGTCCTGAATACCAGTGGCAACAGGCCCCATTATGTCCTGAATACCACTGGCAACAGGTCCCACTATGTCCTGAATACCCCTGGCAACAAGCCCCACTTGTCTTGAATACCAGTGGCAACAGGCCTCACTATGTCCTGAATACCAGTGGCAAAAGGCCCCACTATGTCCTGAATACCCCTAGCAACAGGCCCCAAAATGTCCTGAATACCAGTGGCAACAGGCCCCACAAAATTATTCCTAATATATCCACATCAACAAAAACGTTACCTGTAAGATCAATATAAATTAGTTACACAAATATTATCAATAATTAGTTTCATTTACCATCAGTATCATCGTATTAACGTCATTAATATTGTAACAAATATAATCAATCATCATTGATTATATTATGCAAAAATCTATCACCACCACATAGCTGCATATCTACTGTCAGAAACCTAAACAATTTATTCTGGGTCAGTACCATTTATTATCAGCCATGCCTACACACTTTGCAGTGAGAGCTTCTATTTATTTTTGTTTTGTTGTAGAGCTGTAACTGCCCGTTGGCTCTAGAATTGGGTACAGCCTTATCAGTCATAAATTGGAGATATAAGCCGTATTGGGACTCCAAAAATACCAAAGTACTCGCGGAGTACTTTTATTGATGTAGGAACTATCGTATTCCTAATGGGTTTCAAATAGATATATCGACTGTAAGCATCAACAATTTTGTATATATTTCCTTTATTACTTCGTATAAACAGTCCTTCATGGTCTATGTGGGTTGTATCAAAAGGAGTAGGGACTTTATCAATCAGATGAAAATAACAGTTTTTTTTTTACCCTTTGATTTCGTTGTAACTATATTCTAAACATGAATTAATGTATATATATACATATATTTTGTTTAATTTCCTATTTCTTGACCCATAATATGACTTAATCTTATTTAATGTCTGGTCAGTAGCAAAATCACCAATGTCATCGTGGTACTACTGAACTATTTTCCCATTTATCCCCAGATTATTTATATTAGGTTATAGTTACTCTAAACAACTTTATTTTTATTTATTCGTAATTGGTTTTAATTGCTCTTAATTGCAATCAGTAATAATTTTAAATGTGATCCCAATTAAATAAACTCAAAATCTATGCAAAGATGATACAACAATATACCTGACCACTGCGATGTCCTAATTACCATCGATTTGTTGCTGGCTAATCAAATTAGCTGATCGCTTCAAAAAATGCCTTTAAAGTGATTTATGCAATATTTGTTTCAACCTATTATAATTATTAATACTGCAGACGCAATCATAATCGTGTAACTAAGTGCTAACAACTTTTTCCATAAATAATATAGAAATTAACTACATGTTTAAGACCTTAATTATTAGTATTTAAGTATATATTAACATAATTAACTAACTATTGCACTATTCATAAAACTTATGTCAAATATTTGTTAAGAAATCAGTTGTCCTAATAGTAATTGTAAGAACTCATGTCGCCTGTGATACAGGTTTAACCTAGTACAGGCATCATACTTTGTAATACCTACATTATTTCTAAGATTTATACTGTATATTTCCAATTTTTTTTTTTGAATAAATTGTATTATTATTATTATTATTATTTAACTACTAAGGTTTCAAGATCATAAGATGAATAATTCTGTTCCTCTGGAGTCGTTTGCCAACTAAAATAGGAGGAATAAATAAGAAGGATACCAGCAACACCTAATTTAAAAGTGTCAGTATGCAGTTCTGTAGTTAAATTTGGATCGTATAAAGCTAATGTGGACTTACGCATTAGCTCAGCCTATTTAATATCCTTCCTCAGCAAATATGTCACTGGTTTTGCCATAACTGAGAAATTTGGTATAAATCGTCTAAACTGGGTAATCCAAGGAACTGTTGAACGTTATGTTGATTAGTAAGAGTTGGAAACTTCTCTATTGCTTCTACCTTCTTGTATCCAGGTCGAATAGCATCAGCAGATATCTCGAACCTCAAGTACTCTACTTTAAGACTAAAGAACGTACATTTAGATAAATTCAATGTGAGACCAGCCTGAGTATATAACTGTAATGTGTCGATTCTAACCGTAAAATGTCATCTAAATACACCAGAGCCTCCCTATGACGCGCTTTACCTAATATTTGGTTCAATATACGTTGAAATGTCGGTTCATTAGACGGTTTAGTAAAGACTGTTCCCGTTTTGCAGTAGATAAATCTGAACCCGTATTTACATTGCAATTACTAATATAGGCTCTAAGCTAAATTAAATTAAAATTGACTTTCTTCACATGCGAAACTTTTCTAGCTATAAGCTTGTCTTTATTCAACATAATAGGAACATTAAATACCCCATGAATTTACCACTATTTCTCCTGTTCCCTCTTGGATACGATATAACCCTGTTAAAACAGAGACCATAGAATCAGCTTCGATCCTATAACCTACATAAATAAATATCCCTCCATCATACCTCGGCTCTGTGTTGTAATTCCAGAAACGGTGGTATCACTTTTACAGTACATCTATCTTGTTATTTTATTTATTTATTTATTTAAACTTCATGTACAATAGTGGTACATAGGCGGAATTAATGCCACAAAGTATTCTCTACCAGTCAACCTTTGGGTTAAATAAAAAGACTTAGTGATAGGGTACAAAAATAATGTCTAAAATACTAACTTCTTGATTACGAGAATTTATATAATTTATTAATACTAATTCGCATGTACAAATAAAATAAACTAATAGATATTTTAACAAATACCACCTAATCATAATTACTATGACTAGACTACTAATTGAGAGTTATTTAGTCTGATTTATATAGTGGTTACGAACTTTTCTTTTAAAAGTAAATTTACTTTCAGTTTTTTTTTTTTTATGCCAAAAGGTAGCGCGTTCCAGAGATTTATAGTAGAGATAGCATAAGAATTTAACATAAAACCGGTGCGGTGTGAAGGAATTTAGAGAAGTAGATTCTTGGAAGCTCTTAGGTTACGATTATGAGAACTGCCCAACACTTTGAAATAATTCTTTAGATAATTTATTTTATTTAATTTTCAGTAATTTTATCACTTAACTCTTTGATTTCTAAATGATCTTTAGTCTTATGAATCTCAATATATATGTGGCTGTTCTGCAAAAGTGTGACCAATCATCACTGGTACTTGCATGACACTATCTGGTACTATCACTAACTACGTTTGCGACGACGTCATCAAACAGATTGTTTGCCTAAAGAGAGAACGGTTGAATTGCCAAATCCTACAAGCACTGAATTGACTCCTTCATAACCTACACTTAACTTTTTAAATTCAGTTAACTTCATCATAGAACACTCACTACCTAGATGTACATACATATGATTAAAATGGAACTTTATTAATTAATGCGACTTTATAATATTTTTCATTTGTTATCCTCAAACTAGAGAAACGCATGACATTCTTTTCAGTCGCTGGAAGTTTAGAGAAACAGAAGTTGCGACATGCTAACATTATTAGTAGAAGACTCACCGACATCGATCGGCTGCCGATTGTTATTTTCAACCGGTCTCGAGTTGCGCGTCCCATTCCTGGGCTGGCTGTATGATCGGCTCCTGAGCCGGCGGCAAGCATCGCGGCGCCTATCGCAGCACCGCGAGGCGCTTCTCTCCAGTAGGCCACGGAACGTTGGCTGCACTCGCTCACCGGTGACAGCTCCGATTTCTATACCGCTATCTTTGATGAACTTTTCTGGCATCTGCACGACTACGGGAGCAAAACGAACGGCTTAAGCCATGACACCTTGCCTGACTGCATGAGCGCCTCTCTGATGTTGGTTGATGTGTCCTCACAGCACGGACACCCGAATGTAACATCCGGCCCCGTGATCTTCGCGCACTCTTGTCACGTTCTACGGCGTGAGATTGCTCACAGGGCGACAATTGGTGCACGTTTTCCATTATTAAACTGAAACAACAACATCAACGGACAAAAAGTTGCACTTAAAATAAACTAGAAGCTACTCATTTCTTAGAAGTGGACTAAAAACAATTTAAAACAAAACAGGATCAAATAACGACCACGAAGAAAGCCAAATATGATTTCTTCAAACATTTTTGTAGGTTAATCAAAGATTTCAAGCAATTGGAAAAAAAATAAGAAAGAATAGAAAAAAATGTTTTGAAATAGATAACAGTAAAACTAGTTAGGTACAAACGATCCCACTTCTGAAATGTAGGATAAGCCAGAGCGAAAGGGAAATAAAAAGCATTCATTTGAACAAATAAGCATGATTTATCTACTGAGTTCAAACCATAGATAAAAGCACAAATATAATAACTACGGTAATACATTTGTAAATATTATTATTACAATTCGCAGTACTTACATGGGTATTACAGAGCTCCTTACACTTCCGCAGTTCAACAACGACTGCTTAGCTAAAATGGCGCGGCCACGTAACTTTTAATATCCCTCCTTTTTGACAGACTCAAATAGTCAATTGATATCTTAATATCCGGTAGCGCCATTTTAGCATTTTAAACAAATCAAATAACTTTTTAATTTTACTAAATACAACTGTGCTATTTCAAAAATACTGTAAATATCTTAAAACTACCTAAAAACTTATATAAATAGCTAACACTAGTATTTGGTATATGTGGTTATTTTAATTAATATCATGAAGTTATTAAATTATTTTATTTATGTAGGTATATTAATTATTATATTTCATTAATTTGTATTAATTGTTATATTTGTTTGTTTTATTTATTGTTTATTGTAGGTGGCAAACTCGTGTAATGATAGCTCGTTTGCAATAACATACTTTCCACCCTTGTATCACAATGTACTATTTCGATTCAGGGATCCGTTTGCATAATATTAAGCTGTTAGAGTCAAGTGTCCCCCCCTGCCAGCTAGATCGTTGTATTTGGATATGTGAAAAAAATCACAGCAGTAATATATTTAACGAAGTTAAAAGGAAAAGTAGGTATCACAGCTAAGTAGGCTTTACAAGTTACCGAGTAATAGTAGACCAACTTACATTTACAGTTGAAAAACAGGCGTTTCAACTGCAATGTTAAGTTTGTACTTGGGATAAATTCATCCCAACTACGGAATTCTTCATTGTGCGTGGTCCGACACGCACTTGGCCGGTTTTTAGGGTTCCGTACCCAAAGGGTAAAACGGGACCCTATTACTAAGACTCCGCTGTCTGTCTGTCCGTCCGTCCGTCTGTCTGTCTGTCTGTCTGTCTGTCTGTCTGTCTGTCTGTCTGTCTGTCTGTCTGTCTGTCTGTCTGTCTGTCTGTCTGTCTGTCTGTCTGTCTGTCTGTCCGTCTGTCTGTCTGTCTGTCCGTCTGTCACCAGGCTGTATCTCATGAACCGTGATAGTTAGACAGTTGAAATTCACAGATGATGTATTTCTGTTGCCGCTATAACATCGAATACTAAAAAAACAGAATAAAATAAATATTTAAGGGGGCTCCCTTACAAACGTGATTTTCTTGCTCGTTTTTGCTCGATATTGATAACGGCAACAGGTAAACGCTTGAAATATTCACAAAATATTTAGTTATAAATTCACTTTAAAAATAAAACAAATATTTAAGGGGGCTCCCATGCAAAAAACAAGATTTTTTTGCCGTTTTTGTAGATAATGGTACGGAACCCTTGGTGCGCGAGTCCGACATGCACTTGGCCAGTTTTGTATTCCTATTGCACTATTTAAACCGTCATCATCATTTTTGCTCTAAGAAGTTCATTGCCGTGAGGTGCAGTCTGCATACGTACCTTACGTCAATGAATCTCCTATAGCAAAAATTATATTTACTGCCACCCCGCCCGCTGGGTAAGCACACAAATAATTTGAAGTGGATTGCTACTGTAACATTGTGACTTATATTGTGAACACTGTCCTATGTTTTATATCACTACACTCTATTTTGTCTTCTTTTGCGTTGGTGGCATGACAAATGGCAGCAGCAGTAAACAGTTGGTATTGTAACCATTTTTTTGCTTTTAATGCCATCCTTATGCCTACGGAATAGAAGTCAAAATCGGTTGAAAAGACTGTAAAAAAAGGTTTTTTAAATGTCCAATGTTATTTAAAATGGAGTATAGTGTAATTGTTTGTTTTATCTGTCATCAACCATCTTTGATAATGTTGTTTAAATGAGCTCAAAATCAAATAGGCTCACTTTCAAATTAGTTTTGAAGCTATAAGTAAGCTTAGGTTGGAATTTTCCCATAAAGCATGCCATAATCGGTTTCTAGAACATGTCTAGAATTGCTTCAACTTAGCCTCAGGCATCACCGTAAAATTTGTTCATCTAATTCTTAATTTTCTTCATTCATGACATGACTTTATACACGAAAAGTTTTTAATCAATGCGCAAATTTTGACAATTTAAAATTAAACGTGTTTTATTATACACCTATTTCTTATTTTGATATGTCTTAGTACAAGATGTTTATTTTGAAACTGGTATAATGGATACTCGTCGCGCAACGCGCCGGCGCCGCGGCGGTGCAGTCAGTGAAGCGGAACGCAGTATTAGGTACCTATCAGCTGTGCGCTCGCCCATTGATATTACTCGTATTACGAATAGATTGTATCCATATTTTGCTGATTTCGAGTGGACCATAAAAAAAAGTATTGAACAAATAATGCAAATGTGTTCTATTACTGATACTGAAAAAAAATTGCGCACTGGTTAAAACTTATCCTGTATATTATATTTGTATATCTTTCACAAAGTTTCTTACATCCCCTATCTGTATTCAGACATTTAATTACAGCAGCCGTACAACAGATTCTACCCCAACAATTTATAGTCGTCAATAGTATTTGCTGAAACGCTTACGCCCCCTAACTTAACATAGTTCTCCCATCAATTCGATCCCATAATTTCCCCTTTATCCAATTTAATTGGATCGTGAACTTTGGCAATTTTGGGCCAACGTGAATTAAATTAAAATATTCTGAAGAGTTTGTGAATTTGATTGAAAGTTATTTGTGTCATGTAATTTGGTTTGACGTGCTCACCATTTTAGTCAATTACAAGCTTTTTAAGAACTTTGTTTATTTACAATTTGATTATGAACTTTGTAAGGATTATCTTTATGACTGACAAAGATCCACGAATGTCAGCCAGGACCAACGGCTTAACGTGCTTTCCGAGGCACGGAGGTGTCTTGGTATGTTAAGATGGTCACCCATCCTCGGACCAACCGCAGCAAGCGTACCTTAACCTGATCGATCGACCCGTGGGGCTTTTATTACTTAGCCACGAGCCCCTCGCTCGATACATGCTGTATATTACACAAAATCATGAATATTATTATATAACATAAAGCTTTCTATTCCCTTCGAGTCAGAAAATAAGCCACAAATGTAGGCCGCAAATGTCCAGATGAAAAAAAATCACTTTTACATTTTCTAAGGCATCAGAGAATTCACTTGAGAATTTATTAGCTCATTATTTTCGTTATTAGGCAAATTAAGGCGACTTTTTGTTGGTTCCCTTGTGACCCTTATCATAAGCTTCGTCTAATAATTTGTCATAACCGAAAATATACATTGAAATAATAATAATAATAAAGCTCAAATAGGACTAGATTACATGGCAAGGTAACATATAAAGCACAAGGATAAAGTTTCTAAAAATCTAGTAAGTGGGTGCCGTACTGTCTACCTAGATAGGTTACAAAATAACCTGTGTTTAGGAGAAACAATTCCGATCCCCGTCATAAATGGTTGACTTATAATAGCACGTGTTATAAGATTATATGTATCAAGTAACCATTGAAGCAAAGCTTGAACAAACAACAATAAAAAAAAAACTAAAACTTTAAATAAAAAAATTGCAATTTCGGTAAATACAAAAAAAAAAAAAAAAAAAAAAATGTTCAGTGTGTTAGTGTGGTGAGTAATTTGTTAGTGTGGTGAGTGATTCGTTAACTTACGTAGTGTGGAATGCATGTATGTGTTTGAGTGATCATAATATCTCTAGATTTACATAAATCCTACTAATAACGATAAACATGAAAGTTTGTATGTTTGGATGTTTGTTACTCAATCGCGCAAAAACTACTAAACGGATTTAGATAAAATTTGACACACAAATAGTTTATAACCCATATGATACATTTATATCGGAAGTACGTTCCCGTTGTACGTTTCCAATATACACGAAGCCGCGGGAAAAAGCTAGTAAATTATAAATCGATGTCGACAAGTAAATGTACATAACTATTGTAATTTAACTTTGAAGAAAGTGCTCGATGGTTGGAATTTTAAGTAAATATACTTTAAAACGGGATTGGAATAGAAAAGTTTATCAGGGATAGTTGCGTAACATACTATCTACTATGATATACTACGATTGATAGTGTTTTACGCAATAAGGGTTCAGCTCATTAACCTATTGGTACTGAAAACGTTGGTGAAGGCAATTTTTTATTATACTTAGTTACGTACAGAACCCACATAGCTTTTAATTGTAGAGCAATATTCATATTGCAAGAGATAAGAAGTGCATCATTAAAAACTCTTGAAATAAAGCTGAAAAATATATGTATAAATTGCCTGCAGGGCCATACTTAACATTTCCATCGACCTGAACAATCCAAATCCGTCTAGCGTTTTTCCAACTATGTTGGGGTCGACTTCAACTGAACACCGGCGGATGGAGCGACTGCCTATCTGACCTCCATAACCCAGTAACTGGTTCGTACCCCTTGGTAAGGCTGGTTGTCAGACTTTCGGGCTTCTGACGAGCAGTAACGACTGTCAAAGATCCACGTATGACAGCCGGGACCAACGGCATAACGTGTTTTCCAAGGCACGGAGGAGTCTCGGTATGTAAAGATGGTCACCCATCGACGGACCAATCCCGAAATGGTAGCTTAACCTGATGGATCGACCCGTGCGGCTTATACTATTTAGCCACGAGCTCATTACCTTACCGAAGCGAATAAAACAAGTTCTCTCTAATAACTTCATCCACAAAATGAAACTTAATTCACCACAAGTTCCCAACTTAAAACTTTTGGCAAAATAACTACCTTCAAGAACGAACCCTGAATAGTTGTCTTTATTTTGGACTTTCTTTGATACGATCAATTGGTATTCAAAAGAAATATTTCCTTTGAAATAAGTTACCTACCATTAGAAACAGTTTCTAAGTCAATTTGGTCGACGATATTTATAAGCTCTACCTCTATTTAGGAGTTAGGACTGTTGTAAAAACATTGATGAATTATTAATAAAAGCTTTTTACAAAGTTCGCGTTTGATCTGAACACAACTACAGACGTACCTACGTCTGTCTAATACGTTATAATATCGGCCAACTGTTGTTTTATCTCGACAGGGACGCTGAACAGACATTGTCCCCGACAGAGTCTATTCAATATGCATTATGCTAAACAGATGCGACGTTCCTTTGTTTACGGAAACGCGCCATTTTGATAAATAAGCTACTACTATTGGAAAACCGAGAACACTTCCAACCGATCTCACAGTGACGTGCACTGTCTCAAGCGCTTACTTCGCTCAAAGACTCAGCGGAAACTCTTTGTAGTCCCTCAAAGATTGCGGATCCGCGCGGCACTGCACTGTTTTTAAAAGTCTAAACGTCGATAAAGTGTACTTTCGTGTGTTCACTTCGTGCGTCCCGATTTATTTTTACCTCAAAAGTAAACTCAAACGTTCTTGTATCTTGATTTATAGTGGCCTCGTAAACGTTGCCCAACATGATTCACGATGACACAAAAATATATTAACGATGGCTTTTTTAACCCAATTTTATCCCGAACACGGCGCGTCTCCCTGACTCCATGTTCTTCCGCGTCGGTCTTACGCACAATTTTCTCCAACGCAGCACTTAAAAGTCATGACAGAAGCCGAGCCGGCTGTCTGCCAAGTTTTCCGTTTCGAAGTCGAATTAAAAAAAGACGTTACACTAACTTTCGCGCGTGTAAATATAGTTGAGGGTGAACGAACGTGTTGCTAGCACTGACCTCCTTTCTGCGTGATGTTGAACGTGCGGAGCCGGTAGGAATCCTCGTCGGGCTCCTCCTCGGGCTGGTGCTGCGGGGTCCTCGGCACGTCGAGGAAGGCGTTGGAGCGGCGCGGCTGGTTGTGCTGGCCGGGCGGCGGCCGGCGCCTGGCCGAGGCCTGCCGCCGGACCTGCGGTGGCGTCTCCGCCTCGGCCAGGCGCGGCTCGGAGCTGTACCGGGTCCTGGTCTCCCTATCCAGCTGCTGCTGCTGCTGCTGGCGCCGCTGGCGCACCGAGCGGCCGCCGGTGATCCTGGCGGACTGCGAGCGCGCCGCCGGCCTACGGCGAGGCGCCGGCGTGGTCTCCATGGGGGCCGCGAGGGCTTCCATACTCGCGGAGGCGGGAGCGCATATCGACTGCGAGCGCTTCGTGCGTCCGTCGGTAGCCATGATCGCGACGGTACTGAGCGTCGGGCGACTGCGGCTCCCTCCGCCCGCCCAACACCGCGGGCGGTTACTTGTTGCATCGCGGATTATGAGATTAGTGCTCTTTTTAAATGTCACTAACTGTGGGTTTTTTCATGAATGGTTTCATGAGTACTCTTTGAAAATGGAAATTAAACTTGCGCGTATTGTTTGTGGTTATTTGCTAGATATACGTATGTTTTCAAACACAAAGTTTATTCAGTGAATAGGCAGCTTTCTGGATCACTGAGCTGAGCTCGTTAGCCCATTAGATACCTACGGTTTATTGATTTACACCTTTGTTTAGTTACGGTTTTCTTTAAAGTAGAAAGGAAATTCCTATCTGTTGTAGAGTTTATGACTCCTTTGTTTAAATTCGGGAGATTTAAAGGCAAATTGATGTGGATTCGTTCAGAACTTTCTGCTTAGTTTCAAACCATTTCAGTTTCTGGCAGTTTGTAATTTATATTTCGTATTGGAACGCAAAATTAATGGTATTTTTAACCTTGTTCATATTTTTACCGTGAAACTGTTTTACTTACAAGATTGATCGAATTAAAAATATTTAATTCCACAAACAATCTACCGAGCTTTTTCCCAACAATGTTGGGATCGGCTTCCAGTTTAACCAGATGCCGCTGAATACCCAGTAGCCCACCCAGTAACCCACCTAGTAATCCACCCAGATACTGGGTAATACGATACCCCTTGGTAAGACTGGTTGTCAGACTTTCGGGCTTCTGACGACCCGTAACGACTGTCAAAGATCCACGAATGACAGTTCATTCATTACATTCATTCATTCATCAATCCCACAAACGTGTCAATTATGAAAGTTTGAAACATTTTGTGAAATCGTTTCTACCACTTCTGGAAAGCAATCAGTTCAAAAGATAAATTAACTGACTACAATTAGCTCATTTTTGCCTGCGCTCACAGTAATAACTAACATTGACTGCATCACGCCTCTATTACGCAAAGGGCTAGGCAGAGATCTAAACATAGTATACCTACTCATATTTCGCGAGACATATTTCAGTCCCATATAAGTAATAAGGGGTGTGATCAACGCAATCAACCAGCCACAAATTTAGGCTCCGGAAAGCAAATTCCAAAAAAAAAAAACTATTTGCCCGGCCTATGGATTGAACATAGGACCCTTTTAATTCAACTCAAATCTTTATTACATATCTCATGTGTGTACAAGATCTTAATACTAGTTACAAAGTTCACATGGAGGGTCCATGTGAACTTTGTAACTATTATTAAGATCTTGATCATATCGAATTGTTGCAAGGGCACAACAATTTGATACAATATGAAAAGTATAGCATGCTTTAAAATCATTAAGTAATAAATAGAAATTAATATTGTACGTACGTAAAATATAGGATATATTCAGTTATCTGTAAAAAAAACTAATCAATTTAATTAAATAATATCATATTTTAGTGATATACATAATTAAAAAATATAAAAAAAAAAAAAAATATTTGAAATAAGTAAATACATAACATAATAATATTAGGTATCATTCAAAAGTCAATTCAATTAATTACAAAAATAAAAATAAATAATGTCACAGATTGAACTAATATTAAAAATTAAAATTAAACAATAAAAAACCTAATAAAAGAAAAAGTCAAAGGTTAAAGCACTAAGATGGTTTGATCTGGTTTAGTTTGAGTTACGCGATTGGACGTAGCGTTGGAAGGCCTCCCACAAGGTGGGCCGATGACCTTGTGAAGGCCGCAGGAATCTGTTTGATGCGGGAAGCATAGAACCGGTCGAAGTGGCGGTGCTTGGGGGAGGCCTATGTCTAGCAGTGGTCGTCTTTCAGCCGAAATGATGATGACGCGATTGGAAGTCGAACACGTAATAACTGTTAATATATCCGATACATGCATTTATGGAAATGCACGCAGGCAAAAGTGCTGAGCTGTTCGGTTGTAAATATTGTACCGAATAGGGTTTTTCAATAATAGGGACCGGGTATATTCCAATTGAAATAAAAACACATTGATTGTTTACAATTAGATTTATATTTTCTTGCTTTGAAGTCTTACTTTTTGGCATTATATATGGAATACCATATCATTTAAATGACCACCTCAGCTTCGTATGGTAGCGTGAATACGAGAGGTCCAGTTTTTTTTTTTTTTTAATGATTTTAATGAATTTAGAGATTTTGATGGATTTCTTGATTTTAAATAATATTGATGATATTAAACTTTTTAATGAATTTAAAGATGATTGTGGTTTTATTTATGTGGGCGTGTTATTTATGTACTTCTGCTATTTAATTTTTGTTATAATAGTATGATTGTAGTGTATCTGATTCTTTGGTACTAACATAACTGTTAAGTAGGTATACTAACAAAAATATGGATCACTGTGTCTGATGTACCTAAATAAATAAAATAAATTAAATTTACATCACTTTTTGATATAATGGCACCTCTATCTTATTGATGACGCATGTGACTCTCTATGTGACTCTTTAGGTCTCCGACAGTTCTTAGCTTGTTCACATACACCAGTGATTTCACATAACCCTACAAAATTTAATCACGGGGCGTTCAATCACATGATCTTGGAGGCCTCGTCTTTACCCCCGAATCTTGAGATCAAGAACCCGTTGAATTTCTCTATCAATAAATTGACAACGCGAAAATTCGACGAATTGAACTGCCGTTTTGATAATCATCTTGATAAATGCCAAACAAAGAATGACTCATCTGTCAAAAATTCGCGCCAATAGACAACCTAATATGGCCGCCGTCACCTGTCAAAGATGCCTTGTCCCTATATATTGAAAACTCTGTATTTATCGAGCAGTTATGACGTCGGCTGTACGTTGACTGGCCACTGGAATTTCAGCAAACAGTTTCAAAACAATCTTTCTGTAGCTGACCGAAATAGAATTGGAAGTTTATGGTAATTCCCTGCCCTTTACTTGGTAATTCCACCCAGCGGAGACAGGAATAGATTAAATCAAACATGGTAGGTGAATTCATAGCTGTCCCCTGAAACATCGACGTAATTGAGTAAGAACGATCGTATGTATTTCCCTCACGTAGACAAACAGGCATGACACAGACAGGAGACACAGGCAGGGGAGTTTTTGTGCTGAGGTAGATAAATAGTGAAACACGCAATCTTTATACTCTGATTATCCAATAAATCAAAATTGCAGATTTTGCGAAGGTCGCTTGATGGTGGCGAGAGAGGGAATATGATAACCAAGGGACACAGGCAGGGTACTTTTTGCGTTGAGGTAGGTATATAAATAGATAGATGACTGATGGTTTCGATAGTCGTGAATAAGGATTGCGTGTGTAAAATTTAGTAATAATAATGTTTTATTTACTTTATTCCAACACAATCAGGTTATTAACAATCACTTAATTAGTAAGGATATAACAAGAGTAGCATAAATCCGTAAGATATGCTTACAGTTCAACGCCTCGAAATAGACTGACTGTGTCTCTATCTGAGTTGCTAAATGTATATGATTGAGCCTTTCGATCGGTATAGTAAAATTACGGGTATTTTTTTCACATTCAGCGGGATCGATACTCGGTGCAGATGGGCGATTATTTAAAATTCTTTGGATGCAGTTTGTATTGTTAGGGTTCCGTACCAAAATGGTATAAAGGAACCCTTATAGTGCGACTCAGTCTGTCTGTCCTTCTATCTGTCACAGCTGAATATTATATGTTGCTTTTGAGACCTTTCTGTAGATACATCGGGTACTTGTTACATAATTGGATAAAGTTCGCTCGATAGAAAAAAAATCCAAACGTACCCTTATTTTGTAGATTAAAATAATTTTATTTCAATATAGTATTGAAAATCACATCAAAATAAACGGCTATGTTGATGTAATGTCCGTCGGGTTTAACATTGTTAATATCGTAAAACATATAATTTTCAACCCAAAATTAACGAAATTCACGGCACAATTTACTCGAGTCCAGCTGCGACCTCAAGAACAAAAATGCACACTCGAAGAACCTCGCCTTAAAGTTGAAAAAGAATCCCCTAATCCTTCTCAGTTGAAGGGTATGCTTAGGAATTTCCACACAAAAACGAAAGGCATCAAATGAAATTATAATTTCCTTCCATGTACAGACGCCAGCACATCAAGCTACTACAATCTGTCAAAATTCTTTAATAGATTTTCAACTTAATCACTACAGTATAAGGTTCAAGGTTGATTGCGAAAATTTGACAGTTTCGGGTAGCTTGACCTGCTGGCGTCTGTACGCAACACATAAATTAATTTTAGCTCAAGAAACGTCAAACGCTTTACTTGTGGTAACCAAGTGTTACACACGCTGTGAATGTGTGTGTATTGTGTGCTGACGCTACTCATCTTCACGCACACATTCACAGAGTGTTTTTATACTTGCTTACCACAAGTAAAAAGCGCGTCGCTTCGTTAGGTAAAATTACTGTAACATCAGATGGCCCATTGAAATGATTGACAACTTAGATATAACAGAACGAGACGAAAACATCAAGAAAATCCATACTAATATTATAAATGTGAAAGTAACTCTGTCTGTCTGTCTGTCTGTCTGTATGTTACGTTTTCACGCCTAAACCGCTGAACCGATCGTCATGAAATTTGGCAGAGGTTATAGCCTGGGATATGGAGAAGGACATAGGCTACTTTTTTACGCGATAACCGACATCCACGCGGGTGGAGCCGCGGGCGAAAGCTTGTACTTTATATTTCGTCGTACACGCATTTAAAAAAGGTAAAGTTAATTTACTCGCTTTCATATTTTCTTTCACAATTTCTCATTCACTGGATATATGTGATGATTTGCCTTCATTTCAGAGGGGGAATTAATCTTGCTTTCCCTGTATCACGAGAATTAGATCACAAAAGCGACGAGAGCCTGATTAATGATATTTGCATGGAGTGTGTATTTGAGAGTTTTTGAAACTCATAAGACTTGATACATAAATATGTTGTAAATGACATCAATTGGTTTGGGATGCTAGAATAGAATAAGGTTTATAATGGAAAGTTGTAATAAGAGGAGAGAATAAAACTCATCAAATATCTAAAGAGTTACACCCTTTATTACATGGGACTAAAACATAAAACTGGCAAAATATGGGTGTACTAGGTACTCCTCTACCAAACCCTCCAGAGAATATATGTATATCTTTGTAATTATTTATATAAAATTTATTCTACAATTCTTGCTATTGCACCTACCACTGTTTGCCTCTGCATCACCCAAAGGTTGACTGATAGGAAATTCCTGTAGCATTAAGTCCGTCTCTATACATTTTTTGTGCTTAAAGTATTAAATCTATACATATAATAAAATCGTAGCAAAGTCAAAACTGTACATTGTTAATAAATAAATATCTAAAGTAACACAACATATGAGGCGTCTAATTTCAAAACCAGCTAAAACGATTTTTCTGTAAATCGAGTTATTGAGGAGTTATGATGACCTATTAAAAACAATAACGCATGCAATCAGAAGTAAGCCACAAAAATGCTTCTGCTAGAAATAAGTACAAATACGAACTGAATGTGTACCTCAATGTAGATTACAAATATTTAGGAGAAATTTTTATGTTAATGCCATTCGGGTGTATAACAAGTTACCTAACTCATTTAAGGAACTTCTCATCCCATGTTCAAGAAAAAGCTGACAAGTTGGTTATTGGATAATTGCTTTTATGACATTGGCGAATACATATAATATTGTAAAAATCCAAGATGACATTTAATCATTTTTAATTTTGACATTGATTTTAAAGTAACGATTGTTCGACTTATTGTAAATCACAAATCTAAAAATTAATTGATTAGGAATGACATTTGAATATTTGTACACCATTGTTACAAATAAATACAATTCTAAAAAAAAACCAATAAATATAATGTATACTATAGTATCTGTTTATTACAGATATGATTAATATATCACACTACTTAGGTTTTTCTTTCCATTCATCATACTTTTTATTAGTTTTTCATCATATTACACAATTTTATTCTTTAAACGACATTTACGTCAAAAGTGTCAAACTGAAGTCTACTTATTTCATAGATTTTCTTACCAGCCTATTCAATGAAGGTTGCATTAAGTTTGTATTTTCTAAAAATCATTTACTTATATAATTTTGGATATTCTAAATTTCTTTTATACTTAAATACGTTGTCTACTAAATAACGAAATTCTAAATTATTATAATTATAAGTTTCTTAAACACACTCTCAGAATTTGATCAGGAGGTTTTATACATCTTGGCCTACTACACCTGGCTGGTTAGATAACTGGCAGGACAGAGGACAGCATAAACTTGAAATCGAAAATGGATTTTTCGAAGAGAACAGAATATTCAAGAACGTCCAGATTTTCCTATAAAAGGGGCCTGGAGATGCAATCAGTTCAGTTTATGTTTACGTCTCGGTTCTGAGTGAACTATCTTCATTGCAGAAGGTACTGCCTAATTCCTGGAGAGTTATCACATATCTCGTGTTGGTACTGCTAAAGTTGGGGTCGCCGACACTCTGACGCGCCCCTACAATTCTTCTCGACACTGCGGAGTCTGCACTTACGATTTCTGTTCCTGGGAGCTGCCTGCCCTCAAGACGTCCTGACGTGGAGCTGGGAGTTACTTCAAGTAATTTAAATTTACCTCCTTTCTTGCCTTGAGAGTGCATAATAGGTAGGTTTTATATTCATAATTCTAAATATTGTATTTTTTTTTACCTTTTCATTAAATTGTTCAGTCTACTTTTTTTTTTTTTTTTTATTTGTTAGGAATAAGTAGACTTGACAATACATCTTATTATAAATAAATACAAGCACAAATAAATACACATAAATATAAAACAAATAAGACAAACAATGGAAAAACATTACCGTTATGATGATACTGCCAGCTTCTTGCGAATGTGTTCGTGAACTTTTATTTTACAGGGTAATCGGTTGGTTGCCACCCTGATTTCCTGGGGGAGCACATTCCACAGAGAGATAGACTGAATGATGAAGGAAGAGTGAATTAAGTCGGTGCGGTGAATGGGACATTGAAGAAGACGATTGTGAGATAAACGTAGATTTTTTTGTATTTGATGAGTTTAAAGATAACTAGTGAACGTCAGAAGGGCGTGTAATCGAATAAAAAACTTTTATTCCAGACAGTCCATAGGTTTAGTAACAACTTTACTTAACATCTAGTATTAGTAATACACAAATATAACGAACAATTTAAAGGATGATGCCACGAAATGTATGGAAGCTGGTACCCGCTCCAATAGGAATACATAATATATCATTAGAAAGGTAGATTAGGCAGGTGGATTAGGTATTAAGATTTAGTACAGGAATTCCCATGACCTTTGTCTTGATTCCTTGTCCGATCGGAGTAATGCAGGGTGGAAGTTGAGACGAGGCATTAAGGGAAGCTACCTTAACCGTTGTAGCTACATAAAACGTTCTTAGGAGACTATCCTTAACCAATTTAGTAATTACAAACTGAATTCACAGATTTTGGAAAAATACATTCAGCTAGAAAAACGTTAATTCTTACATTTTATTTTTATGATGTCAATCGATGCAGTTTCGTATGAAGATTCAAAGACTCTGTAAGAACTGAGATAACTAGAAAAGTCACAAAAGGAAAAAAAACTTTTCCCCTTTTCGTAAGTACTTACTGATCGATTTTCTTATCAACAATATTATACGACGTTTGCTACTAATTATCAAAATAAAGGCGTAATGTTGTGAATTATTATGAAATATTAAAAAAAAAAACATAATTTAGATATTGCTAAAACTGACATGTACAGTATAACTGAACGGACAAGGATTTGGAATCAGGTGCCATAATAATACTACACTTACACTACACTTATACTATACTTTCCTATCGCAGGTATGCTGGAAGAGATTTCATTAGAAATAAGCATCACCTTTGTACGTATTTTTCTGTTCCTTTCTTCTTGACTGTTTATATGTGTGTACATAAATTGTTAAATAAATAAATAATAATTTCTATTCAGTTTAAAAATAGCTGTCCAATGATGGCTATTTAAGAAGGGTACCAAAATGAGCATCATCCTTTAAATTCAGCGTGGAGCTGCACCCACCTTCGCAACATCGGGGAATACAATCGATCTGCGAACACACTGAGAATACTGTTGGTGCTACCGCGAACATGCAACATCAGGGATGCACATCTTTTTCTAATAATGGCGTCAAAACCATCAATGTTGTTATTCGCAGACATCCCTGACACACTACAACGCCACGGCAGCCGCAGCAGTACTCTCAGTTCATTATTGTATTGAACGCGATGGTCGTCCTAACCTCCTTACCTTATGTGAAAGTTAATGAAATTTTTTTTTAATTCTTTTTTTTTTTTTTGTTTCTTAAAAAACGTTGCCCCACACTACATAAAGGATAATAATAAGAAATAATAATAATATTGATAATTTTGCCATTTTGATTATGTAAAAACTTTCCCTCAAATTTAAAAATGTAGATTATTAAAAGTTTACATGAAAGGTCAGTAACGATCACCAGCAGTGCTATTCTGTAACCATCTCACCGTGAAAACTTAGGTGAAGTAAGCGTGGAGTGAGCTATCAATAGTGTCAAGTACCATCAGCCAGTCTATTCTGTAAAAATGTCACCGTGAAAACTTAGGTGAAGTGAGTAAGCTGTCTTTCCACCATAAAAGCTAAGGATTGACACTTGGCAGCTCACTTCACTTATGATTTCACGGTGAGATTTTTACAAAATAACACTAGTGGTATAGCAGCTCACTTCGAGCTCACTTCACCTAAGTGTTCACGGTGAGATTTTCACAGAATAGACCGGTTGACGCACAGGGTTGACGCTACGACGACGCGCTAAAGTGACGCGACGAATTTGACGAATTTACGAATTTAGAGCTCAATTAAAATTCACTTCACCTAAGGTTACATGGTGAGATTTTACTAAATCTACCTACAGCTCTGTTAGTACATAGCTATGAAAAAAATACTCAAAAATATGAACTAGTTTTCGACTGCAATAGCTCGCTTCACAAAAACTTTGACGTGTACAATTTTAATTGTATGCAATCGGTGAATTCAACGGTGCAAACCAGTGATTCGACGGATTTGTTGTATTTATCTGAGCTCGATTCAAAACTTTTCAGCCTGAAAAATATGTGTTACAATGAACATAACATAACATTACGCCGTATTCCTTGATGGGTTGGGCAGAGGTGTACTTATAGTACACCCACGTTTCGCCAGTTATCTTTAAGAGCGTTTATCCCGCGCGGGCTGGCAACGTTGCATTTCTAGAGGTCTTTCGTAATTATTTTATTAAATTGAAATCAAAATACTTTTATTTTTTCAGCCAAGCACGTTTAAGTTAAACGTGTTTTTAACGTGTTTTTTTTTTCTTTCCTGACTCGATTATGTGCATGTAACAATCAAATATTGTCTGTGTTATTTCGCTGTGTGTACCTGCTAAGACGCTAATAAGCTGAAATATGTAATTTTATACCCCTAATTTCAATTTATTTTTAATGTTATTTAATTTTTTAATTTTAATTTTAATAATGTATTTTAATTATAATTTTAATTTAATTTATTGTGATGTAATATTTTAACAACATACATTGTGATATGCATATGGGTTAATACCTGAAATAAACGATAATAATAATAATAATAATTATACACCTATTTCTTATTATATGTCTTAGTACAAAAAAATGAAGTTATCGTTAACGAAAGATGTTTATTTTGATACTGGTATAATGGATACTCGTCGCGCAACGCGCCGGCGCGGCGACATGGTCAGTGAAGCAGAACGCAATAGTAGGTACTTATCATCTGTGCGCTCACCCATTATTACTAAAAGATTGTATCCATATTTTGTTGACTTCGAGTAGGACCAAAAAAAAAGTATTGAACAAATAATGGAAATTGTGTTCTTTTAATGATATTAACCACCAAAAAAAATTTGCGCTCTTGTTAAAAACTTATCCTGTATAGACAGAAATATAAAATTACAAAAGAAATAAGCTACACAGGTTGCAAGAAACACCTACATACTTTTTCCTTATTCCTATTTCCTTTTCTCTGTTTTCAAATTCAAATGTTTATTGCTCAACACAGTACGTAATCGTACATTTCTAGATGTCAAGTGAATGCACAGTCCACTGTGTTGCACCAATTCAGGCATGCAAAATTATTATTAAAATTAATTATAAGCACCATTAAAATTATACCATTTCATAAATTCACCCTAATAAGTTATACAATAATTTTAAAATAGTAATGGTACTATTTTAAAATTATTGTATAACTTATTAATGGTACTAACTTAAAAAAAAAAGAAATATAAATTATTAATAAATATAAATTTAACATTGTGTATGGACACAATGTCATAAATAGAAAAGAAATATAAATTTGTGGGCTCCCACAACTGCTAGCCGTGCCGGTAGGCAGAACCAATCTACTGGCGAAAACTCCCCTCACCCGAACAATCCGCATAATCAACGAAGTCCATGAAAGAATAGATATAATTTCGTGCAATTTGAGTGAATTCGCAAAAATCCTGTTAAATGTAGTAAGTTATGTAAATGTGTAAATATGTGTGTTTTAGGTTTTTCATACCTACTATGTAATTATAAATTGAAAAGAGAGCACTTTATTTTAAGTTCTTAATGTATATATGTCTATTAGATTGATAACAACATAATCTTAATTCTCTGTAATTCTGTTTGTTGGTCATTTTTTTTTTTTTTGTGTTTCGGTGTAGACATTATTACTTATAACATCGCATTGGATTAGTCTGTAAGGGTGGTATAATTGTGGTTAAAATAAATAAATAAATAAATAAAAATTATTAATAAATAGAAATTTCCTATCGGGAATTTCTTAGTAGCAGCCGGGATTTGTGCCAGCATGATGGCAACAGCTCGCCATATATACAACATGTCCTGGAATTCACGCCCACCACGAAACATCTAGATTATTATGATACAATCATAATAGGTACATAAACTGAATTTTTAATATAATGTATAAAACATTGTTTATTGATTACATTAGTTATACTGATTATGGGAGAAAATTGTGGTCACATTACAAATCTACACACGCACACAGTCGCACACGTATGAGGGTCTAGCATAGTAGGTACTTCGTCCATTTTGGTTTATTTTGATTGTACAGCGGAAGTGTGACTGTAGTTTTCGTAGTTTTTATTATTCTTGGGATATAAAATTACCTACACAAAAATAAAAGAAATCGATTCAGTAAACGACTCCCACGTCAATTTAAAGACTGAGAGATGTTGCTTAGAAATGTTGAATTCCGTACTTGTAAATTTAACAACCGCTCTTGGGCATAATACGTAGTTTATATAGGTTCTCGAAAAACTAAATTAAAACAAATAGATTTTTCTCCCAACATAGTTGGGAATATATTAGGCAGGCAATCAACGAAAAAGAATGGGTGTTGACTTCGGGACTTACTTCCCTGAATTACATATTCTGTTCGCCAGGATAATACGGCCTTAGAACAAAATGTTTTAGAAAGAATTAAAGAATTAAAACTCTAAAAAGTACATTGCCAAGTAAGGATGAACTGACATTAGAACATTCGCTTTAATATCATCTCCAAACACTTACAAATTGGAGAGCAAACGAGACTACCAACTCCTTGGAAGAAGCTAGCCACGAACTTATCGTTCATCTCGCTGATCGTGGTACACAGCGGACACAACTGGGGCTTCTGGACGCTCATGACTGAGATACCGTCGGACACGAAGCAATTCTAAAATATTTTTTGTCGATAATGACCTGAAAACCATGATGATTCAAGAGACAAAATCATGAAGTTAACTCGTTTTTAGGGTTTCGTAGTCATCAATATGTCCGTCTGTCTGTCTGTCCGCAGCTTAGCTCAGCGACTATTAGATACCAGCACCTGCATTAACACAATATTCCGGCAAGCAAGCCATAAGCCTATTAACGGTGCTGTCCGGTATTAAGAACACATCAGTGCACTTCCAAATTACGGCAGGCAACAGACGCCCTCGAAGATAATTGAGCCTTTGTCCAGCAGAGGCTGGTTCAGACTTAACATGATACTGAAATAGGTTAGCCATAGTTTCAGCTTTATATTTTCAGGACAAATAATAATTGTAAGTTTTTCTACGTTATTATCTTATAGAAAGAAAGAAAAACGTTTATTTGCGGTAAATATGACGCAAAAAAAGAACACAACACAAAAAAATAACAAGTTGGCGGATAATATGCGACACATTCACGCAAAACGGCCATCGCTTAGCATAATGCTGCGACCCTATGCGAGTAAAAGCCCCAGCGCTGGTTTTTAGTGACAGCCGGCGTTGACGTGATGACGTCGACCGATGCAGCATACAATGAGATAAAAAATAAAATAAATTCACAATACTTATTACTAAATGTAACACTTATAACTTAAGTATATGTATCATTCAACATGTACACACAACAAGCACCAATATTTTGTGACATTTTTTTTAATTCATGAGAGTGTCCATGGTGTTTCTTGCACGTTCTTCTTCATAGGAACCTATTACGACTAGGAAGGGGCAACTAGCTTCATCTTTCTGACTTCTTGACAGTTCAAAAGTACCTGTAGATGCTTTAATTGAAATAAATGCTTTGAGTTTGAGTTTTTGAGGTTAATACCCAACCAGCAAATTTACGTGCTCTAAAAGTAGCAAGCACGTTTCTACTTTGCTATTTAATGATATACAAGCGCTAAAAATACCTGAGTAAAAGTGCTGTAAACGTTCTTTACTCGACGCGAATTGGGCGCAGATTTCTCATGATGATGATGATTGGAATGAAGATATTAGCCGAATCAAAGCAATTAATTCACTGTTACTCTGTTAACTAAAGAGTTGTGTAAAAGCAAGTCTGTTGCATACAACATATGTTCGAGTGGTCGTATAAGTGTGTACTAACTCTAGCAACGATGATCCTAAATAGTAAAACGATTTTATTCAACTTTTATGTAATTAGATGAGAATGTCGAATAGTGATCATATAGAAGCGCCCAACTTAGCGGATCAGCTATTAAAGTAGCTGTTACAGAACTATTTTAGGATAAAGAAGCTGAATAAAAGTGATTTGGTCACTTGAACTCAGCATGTTCCGAAAAGCAGAGTAAAAGCGTTTTAACATAGTGCTGTAAACGTCTATTCGACTTAAATATAGAACAATGTAGTGAAAATGGCTAAATAGTCGACACAAGCGCTTTTATACGACAGATTCGTATTTTGGCAACGTAATTTCAGCTGTTATAGGACTATGAGCTGAGTAAATTATTTCTTATTCGACTGTTTTGCTGGTTGGGTATTTCATCATGTTTATTCATACGCATGAAACGTTAAGCAAAAATAGGCAGGCTAGGGCAGGGTCACAAGGGCTCCAGCTCCGGCCCTCCACAAAGAACCTCCACAGTTAGATTTATTGTAGAAACGAAAATAAAATACATCTTTTTTGACCATCAAAAAGAAAAAACTTCACATTGACAAGGTACCCTTTTTAATTTTCTTTTCATGTCCTGCGTTGGTGAATTATAAATGATACATTGAATTACTTTGATCCCAAAAACTGAATTAAATAAATTTTCCGATATCCATTTTTATTCCAAACGCACGACGGCCACGCAGACTTCGGATGTCGTCGGTACGTATAGCGTGTACCTATATTCCGTCCACCGAGAGAATGCTTTTTTGACACCTGTCAGTTGTACAAAATTTGGAACTGATAAAGGTTAAATTCGTAAAACACATACGGTTTGTATGAAACTAATGTAAGATTAATTAGCATCCATTATGTGCGCTACTAAGCTTTTAGCTTGCAAACTGAATGAAACTGTGGTGGAAACGAAATTCAATTAGTGTACAATAAAATAAAATAATATAAAATAAATAAAATAACAACCTTATAGGGAGTTATATTTTTGAGCCGTTTGGGGTTGAAACATTAGGTCCGTGGGGTCCGAGTGCTCATCGTGTATATCGGGACATCGCCAAGCGGTTGGTCGACTCTTCACGTGACCAAGGGTCTGGCCTATTTTTAGGCCAAAGAATCAGCGTTGCCATCCAACGTGGCAACGCTGCCAGCCTTTTGGGCACTTTTTCCACTGACGGCGATGCGGAAGAATTTTTTGATGCCCAATGAGCACTTTCCCCTTTTTTTCTTTTTCTTTTTTTTTCGTGTAGGTTTAGAGTATAAATATTTTATTTTTAGTTTGTATGTTGAATTTTTGCAAATAAATACATTAGTGTACAAAAGTGCGGATTATTATAGGCATATATTTAATCGAACGTCTAATAATTCAAATTTTGCGCTCCTAAAAATATTATTTAACACTCTAATGTAATGAACTCTCTGCCAGCATATTTTAAACAACATACAAACTGACCAGAAAATTGCAAAAATAACGTAAGAAAATTTGAATTTCACGCGTCCCCCTTAAGACCCAGATATATGCCAGTGACCTTGAGTGGATAGCTTGCGTGTGCTGTAGTGAGCTCACGCAACGCGTCGTACGTCCAGCCAGTAATAGGACTCGCCCATCCAGGAACGCTGGCCCAAATAAGACGCATTATTAATTTTGTATAATAAAAATAATTTAATAATTTTTGTTAAATAACAAAACCTATTAATTTTCTTTTTATTGGAAAGCAGTAGATTTATAAAAATAATATTATTTTGATAAAAAATTAAGGATTAAAATGGTTCAATGGTAAAATGGTAGTGGAATGGTGGTCTCAACGATTTGGAGGTGACTTGGTGTTTTTATTTATTTTTTAGCTTATTATGTGATACCGATAGAAAAATTATGGCTAAACTAAATTACGTATCGTAATGTAGATTACTAACAATTTTTGCATATACATATAATTTCTCTGTAAATGCCGACGAAAAGTTGCTTCATCTGCATACATTTTTCAAGGATTTTCCGAGAGAGCTAAACTCGATACACTTAACTTTTACATTCGCACTCCAACATGCACTTAACAAAAAAGCGGCCAAGTGCGAGTCGGACTCACACACGAAAGGTTCCGTACTAAATAATATCTGCCTAGCCTTTTTCCAACTATGTTGGGGTCGGCTTCCAGTCTAAGCGGATGCAGCTGAATACCAGTATTTTACATGGAGCGACTGCCTATCTGACCTCCACAACCCAGTAACTGGGTAGCACGATACCCCTAGGTAAGACTGGTTGTCAGACTTTTTGGGCTTCTGACGACCCGTAACTACTGTCAAAGATTCACGACACCCGGGACCAACGGCTTAACATGCTTTCCGAAGCACGGAAAAAGAAAGGTTCCGTACTACCGTCCAATATATAACACTACATTTTTTTTTTTTAATACATTGGTAAAAGAACAAACCTTGAAACACAAAAAAAAAACTAACTAATAGAGGTATGAGGAACAGGGTGTAAAATTCACTTATCCTCTATTGAAAAGGGAGGATCCTACGACCAGACGGGTGTTGTATCTGGCGGGCAACTGCCCAACGGTTGATATCGGGATGTTGTGCATCTAAGCTAGTCACGCGGTAAATTCTGATTGCGCGATGCAGGATTGTTACGTCAGGTCTTTGATGCGTAATCCGCATGTGGCGTTGTAGATACCGCCACAACACTGAAAATATCAAGTCAAGCCTTAGAAATAAAGATCCGATGCCGCCCTTCTGGTACGGAACCCAAAAAAATATCACATTCAAGGAAATACCTCTTAAAAATACACGCAAAAGCTCTGAGAGTACAGTACAATTTTAGATACACAACATACCAATGTAGGGGTAATATTACTTACCTGTTGGTATTACGCAAATATACATTTTATAAGCAAAAGGGGGATGTTCGCTTACACATAAATGTTTGTTTATGCGTCGAATTATGCTAGATTGACATTTAAAATTGGCGTATGAGGCTTATGAGTCGATATCTGACAAAAACTAAGTTCCTTATAACTTCAGGTCTGCATGGTACCTTCAATGTAATCGCGATAAAATAATCAGCCATCCCATACATCTAGGTCGAGTATGTATTGAAGTTTTGTATGGGAAATTTGATAATTTTTTCGGAGAATGAGAATGATGGAGAAATTTGTTGAGTTTGATGATCTGTAACACACCCTTTTATCTGATCACACCTTTCTGATACATACTGTATATTAACTAGACCATTATATTGTTTGGATAAAAAAAAGAACAAAAAAAATTGTTCGTATATTCAAACCCAACGGTCGTTCTTTGACAATTATTTGAATTGGTTATACGCGGCAAATGTGATGTCAGTGATGAAAAACATCAATAAAATCTACTAAGTTTAGAGAAAAAACTCAAGTTATAAGATGGATGGAAATGAAAATTGAGTTTCAAAACGATTCAATCAATTAATTTTAATGGCTTTTAGACTAAAACTGAAAAGCATCCTTTTTTTGGGTTCCGTAGTCAACAAGGAACCACGCCAAGGTTACGCCATGTCTGGTTGTCTGTTCGCGACTTAGCTCAGAGACTCTTAGTACAAGAAAGCTATAAGTTGGAATGGGTATACATATTAATCACGTCAACGTAAAAAAAAAAACTTTAAAAAAAATATGGGTACCAAGTATAAATATTTACCTGGTATTGAATGCCCCAGATACAGGCTGTGTCTAGTTTGGGACCAACATGGAGGTATGTTGGTCCCAAACTAGGCACAGCTTGCTTTAATACACGTATTAGCGGGTATCGGCAGAGCAGTGGTGGCCTAGTGGTAACGGCTCCGACTTACGAATTGTAGGTCGTGGGTTCGAACCCAGGCAGGCGCTTTACTTTGAAGGAAACCATCGTGAGGAAACCAGCATGTCCTAGAACGAAATATTCGAAGAAATGATTTTTATTTATTTTTATTTTACTATGGGTTTGCTCTTGACTCTATTCTAGGTCTGGGTGACAGAGACAAAGTCGACGATGGAGTGAGCTAACGCAGAAGAAGCCTGTTCACTCTCACTTTGAATACATTAGGCTTGTATGCGTTCGGAAACACAGATGCAGGCAGAGAGTTCCACCGTTTGCTGTGCGCATTATAAAAGACTAGCTGAGCCCATGGCTCCGCCCGCGTGGATGTCGGTTATCGCTTAAAAAAGTAGCCTATGTCCTTCTCCATATCCCAGGCTATATCTCTGCCAAACATGACGATCGGTTCAACGGTTTAGACGTGAAAACGTAACATACAGACAGACAACACAGTTACTTTCATATTTATAATATTAGTAAGGATGTTTGAAAACGCTTAGTGCGAGTTGGTGGAATATCAACTAGGTAGGGGTGGTAACTTGCAGTGCGTCTAGATGTCCGATGGTAGAAGGGGGGCCGGTGGAATGAGTTCGTGGAGTTCATGGGCACACTCGCCGAGGTACAATCTGTAGAAGACCGACAAGCAGGCAACCTTGCGGCGATGAGCCAAGCTGTGAAGCGCGGCATCCACCAGTTTTACGTCGCTAATGAGCCTTTTAGCTCTGCGTTCAACCGAGTCAAGCGCAGCAAGTTGACATCTACCAACCCGCTCTGGGCAAGTGTGGTAGAGTGTGGTTGATTCTGGAAGAGAGGAGACCGGTGTCCCAGCGATGGGAACATTATAAGGTAATTATGCATGCATTCATTATGCATTAGTGGGAATCCAAAAAGCTATTATCTATTACTCCATTTGAAATAAGAATTTTACAGTCCATTCAACCGATTTTGATTTCTATTCTATATGCATAAGGATGGCATTAAAAGCAAAAAACTGGTTACAATACCAACTGTTTTTCTGCAGCTGCCATTTGTCATGCCACCAACGCAATAGAAGTCAAAATCGGTTGAATCGACTGTAAAAAAGGTTTGCTTAAGAGGGCGTACAAGGGTCCACTAGCGCCACTCCTTTAAAAAAATATTTTCTCGTGACTGAGAATAAATTATGAAAAACGGCTCAACAGCGACCTCGGTCTAGAATGTTCTAATACCTTTTATAAAGTTTAATATTGAGACACGAAGCAACAAAATACGATCTAGATGAATGTGGCCGTTTTTCTTTATAATGAATTTCGTTGCTTCGTATCTCAATATGGAACTTTATAAAAGGTATTAGAACATTATAGACACACTTACCGAGGTCCGGACCGATGTATTGTGATGAAGGGGATGTGTGAGGGTGTTTCAGTCGTATCTTCTATATGTGGGTCTGCTGAGGCTGGGCGTAGGTGCAGAGTAGAAATAACACGGATGCTCAAAATTCTTGTATGTGGTTTATTCGGCGATTCACAGCGAACAGAGGCGCGAAAGACGGTTACATTATAAGCGCGTACAAATCAATGTTGCTAACTTAAAAAAAATTACAACTCGATACATCAACATGATTAAACAAAATAAATATAAGGAGTAATAAAATCAATAACTAATTAATAATTAACCAAACATTAACAACTAGTAGATTGGCGGTGACGTCATTGCTTGCGCTGATCCGTAGTCTCCTGGTAGGTTCCCTGCGTTTGTAACAGTATGCGCTCTTATATGTCTAATCTTATTTCAAATGGAGTATATTATGCTCATATCCTATACCCACCGAGTCCTAGTAAAATGTTGAGTATGTCATTTGTTTTCTGTTATAGCGTGACTTATAGTCATTAGTCCCATCCGATTTGTAGCACGAATGTTATGGTGCAAGCTTGGATTTTCCAACATCGCTTGTTATGAGCTCAATTTACTGGAATTTTCAGGAAATTCGTAGGTATTTAGACGTAATAGGCGTGTATATAACAGACTAGTTGCTGCCCGCGGCTTAGCTCGCATGGCTTTTTTAAATAAAATAATATCGGTTCTTTACGAAGATTAACCGGAATAAAAAGACAGACAGGCAAATTAAAAAAAAAAATGTGTTTTGGTACCGTTTATTCCTACGTTCATATGCATTTAGTAAAAAAATAAATAAACAAGTGCGTGTCGGACCACGCACAATGAAGGATGCCGTAGTTGGTATGAATTTATCCCAAGAACAAACTTAACATCGTTGTTAAAAAACATGTTCTTCCATACGGAATGTATGGGAAAACATGTTTTTCAACTGTAAATGTAAGTTGGTTGACTATTACTCGGTAACTTGTGACGCCTACTTGGCTGTGATTGTTTTCCTTTTAACTTCGTTATATATACTACTGCTGTGTTTTCTTTTACATATCCAAGTACAACCATTTAGCTGGCAGGGAGAGACACGTAACTCTAACAAAAATTAAATCAAATCAAATCAAATCATTTATAATATTTTTTGCCAACACGGGTAGGGTATAGATGACAAACATGTTTCGAAAGTTCTCCATGCTCTGCTGGCACTTGGGCATGCAAAATTTACACATAAATTACAATCAAAATATCATGCTGAATAAGAATAAATATTACAAAATTGGAAAATCATTTTAACCATTTTATTTTTCAATGTCAAGAAGTATCTGAAGTAGTCAATAATTGAATGAATGTCATAGTAAATAGTGAATAAAATAAAAGTCCTAGTTATATTAATAATTTTGAGTTACACATGTCATTTCTATTATTAAATATCTGATTATTATTATTGGCCATAGGGATTCCCTTTTAGATACTCCTTCACACTGTAATACACTTTGTCAGTTAGAAATTCCTTTAGCTTCCGCTTAAATATGTGCAATTTGTCAATGTCTGTAATATAACAAGGCAATTTATTATAAATCTTGGATGTCATGCAATATACACTGGAATCCATTAAATAAGTTCTGCAGGGTACAGTCTGAACTTTATTTCTATATCTAGCACTTTGGAATTTTTCATACATATGCATATTACTTTTGACAAAGACTGACATTTCATAAATGAATAGGCTAGGCAAGGTAAGAATCTTAAGTTTTTTGAAATGTGGTTCACAGCTATCAGTGGTCTTAAGTCTACACATTGCCCGTATGCATTTTTTCTTGTCTTTAAAAACAGACTCCCATTCTGCTGAGTTCCCCCAGAAAATTACACCATATCTCAGCGTGGACACCACATATGCATGGTAGGCTATCATGACAGTGGATAAATTTACAATTTTATTGAGCATGTATAACATATAGGAACAGCTATTTAATTTTAAGCAGACAGATTCCACATGTGACTTCCTATTTAAATTACAATCAACATTGAAACCCAAGAATTTAGTTACATCTACTTCATTAATTTTTGCTCCAGCATAATTTATGTTTAAGTCTATTGGCGGTTTAGTCCTGTTTCTGAAGATCATGAAATTAGTTTTCTGTAAATTAATTAGAAGTTTGTTTGTTCTTAACCAATCGACAATGCGTACTAATGTGGCGTTAATGTCATTTTCCAATGATGCATAATGTTTATTACAAAATATGACTGTACTGTCATCTGCAAAAAGAATCATTGGAAAGTCCACGGTTTTCGGAAAATCATTAATGTAAATTAAGAATAATATTGGCCCTAGTACACTGCCCTGTGGTACGCCATATGCCACTTCTACATAGTCTGAAACATGATCAGTTTCTTGCTTTTTAATACAGCAGAACTTCGTTATTGATGTGGCTTGTTTCCTATTACTTAAATATGTCACGATTAGATCCAAAGCGTTACCTCGAATGCCATAAGCGTAAAGCTTGCTTCTTAGTGTTCTATGGTCCACATAGGCGAACGCTTTGGTTAAATCCATGTATAATCAAAGCGTTCGACTATGTGGACCATAGAACACTAAGAAGCGCTTAATTAGCACTTTAAAGCCTAATATTTCAGAAACGGATCCCTTAATCGATAAATTGGTTTCACAAACCCGCAATATTTTTGAAAGACCCATCCAAAAATACCTCACATCATAGGATAGGCGAAAAAAAAATATATCCCACTTTTTTTATTTTTTTTTTACTACTTTGTCGGCGTGATTAATATGTATATCTATGCCAAATTATAGCTTTCTAGTACTAAGAGTCTCTGAGCCTGTTATTATGACATTAGAAACAGACACTTAAATTTTATTCATTTGTATAGATGAGTTGGGCCCAGTAGGTGACCTCGCCAAACGCGGCATCAGTCTCATTTTAGGTCCTCAGAAGTGCAGGTGTATGGCACTTTGTACACTCCAACATAATTATGGGATATGGTTTGGTCAGGAGCTCGAAGTGAACTTTACAGAACACAGCATTGCTTCTTAGCTTGAGAAATATATATATTATAGTGTTATCGACGCGTTTTATTTAATTGGAGAAGGCTTCACGACGTCACGTCCGCCAACTGATGGTGGATCGATCAACAAACGAGCGTTGAGTAAAAGGCGTTTCACGGGTTGATCGAGCCCTAGGAATGTAATAAGTGCTAACAAGTATCGATAATTATATTGTATCGATATTTTAAAAAAAAAACGATATTGATTTCGATATACCGAAAAAATATCGATATATCGGTGAAATTTTCAAAAACATATTTGTGTTATATGAAATTCGATTGTTTGTTTTTTTTTATACACAACAGCGTAGCTCTTCGTCTTCACAGTTAGGCCCACTTGCAATGTATTAATATTATTAATTTTCAAGCAAGCAGATACAGACAATAAAAAAAAAACTTTGTTACGGCTTTTAACTCCAGCGGGATTAGTCCAGTAACGATAACGATGTTGCTTTTGGAAATATATCGTATTTGATAAATTTTGGATAGGTAGTTAATATTTTATATCGATGTATAGAAATAATAAATTTCACTTAAAATATCGATATATCTAACAAAAATCTACAAGCCTATCGAGCCCAGTCTGTGTGCAGCCGGTCGATTCTGTAAAAATTGCAAGGTGAAAACTTAGGTGAAGTGATCTCGAAGTGAACTTTCGTTCCATCCGAGACTAGGGATCGACACTATTGACAGCTGATTAATTCAAGCTCACTTCACCTAGGATTTCACGGTGAGATTTCTACAGAATAGCACTGCAGTTCGCAATGAGTTCACAACTATCTAAAAGTATTCACCTACCCTAGTAGCCCTTTTTGTTGGCGTTTGGTTGGGTCTCATACCTCTGAAGGTGGCCCAACTAAATGCCAACGGAAAATGCTACTAGGGCACAGTCTGTGAAAAAGAGTAACAAGTATTGACGTGTGCATAAGTCCCAACTATTTTGTAATTCCTAAATTTGTTTGATTGCGGCAGCTAAGTATGTAAATTAAAGGAAAATTATGAATATGATTTCAAATGTGATTCTTTATGTATTTTGATAACATGTATGTGCATTAAATGAATATTATGACTAATCTGTGTTATTGTCCCACAATAGTCAGTTGTAGTATTTATTCAGACAAAAGGTACAAGGACATTTTGTTTTATTTTTATTTTGATATACCCAGTGTCACTCTCACAGTAAATACAAATCTAACGACAGCTTTCAAGCTAAAATCCATCGAGCCGTTCAGGCCACAGAGCATACCAAACAATTATACGTACATATATACTCTCGAAAAACATAACACTCCTTCTGGCGCAGTAGTTGTTAGTTGGGTCACTTACCTCTGTAAGTGGCCCAACTAAATGCCAACAAAAAATGCTACTAGGGTTATAGGCTGAATATGTATGTATCTATGTTGTTATGTACTACAAACTAAAACATATTAGTAATAAACAGCCTATATAGATGAAAATAGCGGTACAATAAAATAAACAGACACACATCAGACATTCAGGAGAAACCCTCGTCATATATTGTTTGCGAAGGCTTTCATTACGAAGGGTGAACCAAATGTATCAAACAAAGCAAATACTACCCTCGAGCTAATAAATATTTATATGGACTAGTTATGAATTTAATTAGCAGATAGGAATACGTATGAATCCTTTGGTAGATATACGGTGTGTTTCTCGGTACAGAACTCTGTGTAAATGAACGGAAGCGAATTACAATAATTATCTGGAGATTGCCGTGAAAATGAAGATTCACACCCAGTTTCTGAATTAAGAATATCAAGAAAGAAAGAAAATAAATTTATTTTACCCAGGTTAAGGTACACAATATTAACAAAAAAAAACAAAGAACAGAAAAAACTTAAAGCAGTGGGTATTGCGTGCCTCACGGCTGCGTCAAATGGGCTCAGTTCAGCATAAATGCCAGACGGGTACACTACATTAATACGAAAAACTTAATTCCGACAGTCACAAATACGAATTTCAAAATACCAATTTTCATAATTCTGAATGGTTCAAATTTCCTAATATAACAACTCCGATTTATCTTTCATCCTAATTGTATAATTCCAAAATGTATATATTCCTAACGTTTATAATTACTATACCGAGTTTCAATAGATCGAATAACAATAAGTCCGACTTAATGATAATTCAAAACATCAAAAATACGAATTCCGACTATTAAAGTACCGATTAATTATAATTCCGAAATAAAAACACCTTGTCAAGTCCGAAATAAATTATTATTATTATTATTTTTAAATGTTGACATATCTCGGGACCCTGGGGTCCCGGACTTTTGGAAGGCGTACGAGGGGCCGAAGCCAACTCGCAGAGGCCCGTTAGACGCTTTTTAATTAAATGAGGCACCAACCGACGATTATCCCTGTACGCACTATGCAAGTGCACCCAAGGACAACCCCCGGTTGGTGTAGGACTATTGCAAGATATGGAAACAAAGATATTGGACTATGGGTTTGGGTGGTTAAAATGGACTGGTTACCTAAAACTATGGAAGGACTATGGCCCCTGCCTGATCAATGTTTGTTTACACACGGATAAAATGGCAGGGGGTGACTTGCACACTCAATAATGGGCCCCCGAAAACGGTCGCTAGCACATAGTGACGTAGCGACAAGGGGGCAACATGTCCTGAGGTGCTCGAGGAGTGGAGAGGTATTCCACGGCTCTCAGAACAATCCCAGAGCCCGGAAGATGGTCAAGATCCCTACAAGCACTTACTGGAATACTTCCTTCCTCCGAGCACGTTTGCTCTTGCGAATCTCCACTCAAGCCGGCCAATAAAGGCAAGAATGAGGTGGGAGCTCAGTTCCTCGTCAGTGTTCACTCCAGCCGGCCAATAAAGGCAAGCTAGAGATGAGGAACATGACTTCTCCCGGGAGATAGGGTCCGTGGGGTCGCAACTGCCCAACAGCTCGCCACATGCTGCCCTGCGGGTTTCTGTATCTCTCTTGGTCTGGCTCTTCACCCTAGACATGTTCCGGTAAAGTAAACTCTACCGGCACAGACCCAGAGTTCGGAGCGCGCAAGCCCCACCACGACGTCAACGTAGAGATACGGCGGTGGGGTTATTATTATTATTATTAAAACCTTGTGATTCATCAACAATAGAGGGGATCTGGCGCTCGGCGGCCGCTGCCGCGGCTGAAAATCGGACTTTTGAGCATCGGAACATCGAAATTCGGAATAAAATATTTCGGAGTATTTGGGTGTTCCCATGCCAGACAACTTAATGGTCTATATGGGTAGTCATTTTGGACGCTGGTTTTCAACTGGTCTTTATGTTACGAGTAAAAATCTGTTTTATAGTGTGTAAATATTTAAATTAAAAAAATTGATACCTATGTGGAGCAAATAAAAAAAACGATTAGAAATTTGTTTCAAAATAATAGTGGTGTCTAACAACAAAAAAAAAATGGTATGGTTGCACAAGAACGGCTTATTCCACAAATCCCCCCTGGACATCCCCCTTAGGAGGAAAAGTGGAATTTGAAAACAGTCTAGAATTCACCCCTGCTAATCCCGCTAAGGGGAGAAAACTAGAATTAAAAAAAAAAAACTTATTCCAAGATCCCCTGAAAGTGATTTTTTTACATTAGGGTTCAGTTTTCCCCACTGACGGGGATTCTCTCAGGGGGGAATAGTGGAATAAGCCCTCAAGAAACAAAGGACTGGTGGGTGTGGCATATTTTCCCACAACTTGTTTTTTTTTTATGTTTGTGTTCTTTTTTTTGCGTCATGTTTACCGCAAATAAAAGTTTTTTCTTTCTTCTTTTTATTTCTTAATAAATAATAGATAACTTTATCATGATTTTCATATCAATGAAACATTCAAATTGATCATGTCTAGCTTCCGTTATGCATCCATGAGATACTGGCGTAGGCGTCTTCTAAATGTGTCGATCGTTTTAATTAATCGAATAGTTAGGTGCTGGCAGGTTACTCCACTCTTTGGAAGCCACAAAACGAAAGCTAACTCTAAAAGCTGCGGTACATGAGACTGTGTCGAGAGTTGCTGCGAGCATTGCCTTCTTCCACACTTTTTCTTTCTCGTCTACTCGCTGTCTAACTCCAACTTGTCTTGCAGATAGTTTTTGGTATAAAAATACAAACAGAAAGCACGCCAAGAGTAGTTTGCTTCTCGATTACATTCTCAACTATGTTTGGTTAAAAATGGAGTTTAGGTTGAGAATTTGCATTCCCTATGGTGAAAATATGCGAAATTCAAAACTTCTTATTTGGGGTCAACGCAGCATGTCTTCTACTTCCATAGTTCTCTATTAGTCATTATCTCAGTAGTATACCCCTTAATGATAAATATTTTTATTTTTATTTTTTTTATTTAACAATTTATGTACACACATATAAACAGACAAGAAGAAAGGAACAGAAAAATACGTACAAAGCTGATACTTATTTCTAATGAAATCTCTTCCAGCATATCTGCGATAGGAAAGTAGATACGAGAGATGTAGACAACGTGTGTAAGAGTAGAAGAGAAAAAAATACATAAAATCAACATAGCTATACACTAATATAAATACTTATAAACATTCAAAAAGAGAATACAGTTACATATATACTTCTAAAATAAATATCACTCTAATATACACTTAGAACTACAATGTAGTGGCAAATAATAAATACATAATAATACGCAAAGAACTATGACCAAGTGGAAAGATAGTAATATTTTATTCTTCTTTTAAAGGCTGCAACAGTTAGGTATCTAAATGATTATATTTCTGTAAATAGGTTTGTATCAACACTTTCACACGTTAGTCATGTTTTATAAACTGGATGAGGTCAGCGTTTCCAATCTGACTACTCTGAGAAGAAAGGCCGAAACAAACTCAGAGATCACAGTCTCTTTTAAAGTCCAAACATAAACTTGGTCAGATCATATGAAAACCATGTAGATTGGTGTCTGAAATGGTCTTTTGAGGATGTCCTTTCTAGCCATATCAGCTTTCACACAATCTATTCATTGTTTCTTTAGTCTTCCGCTACTCGTATAGTCCTCCACATTCATACTCAAAACTTTCCTCACGACAAATCATAAAATGTTACAAAAATGAAATAAAATATACAAAATTAAGCTTACAAGCCACTCATCATCAGTCGTCCACTTCAGCCTTATGACGGCGTAGGTACCTACATTAAGTACTCACGATAAACAAATTCAGGTTAGGTTATCAGGGAATAAAGATAAAATAATCAATATACTAATGCAAGCTCCTGCACTATAGGTAGGACAAGTACCGCCGTTGTAGCCAATTACGATAAAGCTTTTTGACACTTAGCATAATCAATAACGGTTTTTGAATATGATGGCTCAAAAATGATTATTACTACGGGTTATTATAGTTTGTAAAGCCTTTTTTATTTACTTTCAAAAGAGACTCGCTATTAGTACATACTAATTCCATGCTTACAAATTAAATTAAATTTGCAAGTATATAAAAAAGGGAGGGAAAAGAATCAAAGGGCATCAAAAAATCCGTTCGCATCAAATAAATAAGCTTTCTAAAAAGGTACATTACATTAGCGTTTAAAAATCTTCGGAATATTGTACCAATTTTGGCCTCTCCTTTGCATTGTAATTTAATTGTGAATGTCTTATTAAAATACATTATTTCGCCAACAAGGTATTATTTTAAATTCAATGAGGGCTATCGCGTATGAATTCGACACTACAGGCGCTAGTGTAGAGTGAGGTCTCCGAAATGTCAAATATCACTGTTTGTACCCACAAACGCGTGGGTTTATTTCAAATTATATTAATATTGTAAATAATTTGCAATACCTGAGATTAACTGTGGCAAATATGAATTACGGGTCAATGAATGTCAGTGCTTTGAGACAGTTTTATCCTTTGGAACTTATGTTCTCCTTTTTTCCGAACAAAACGGGACTGCGCAACACTGCGGCGCATGCTCGATATATTTACGGTACGGTTTTAAGGTAGTTAGTAAATATGATTTAATTGTAAACTTTGTTTTCACGCCCGTAGTAACAAACTTTGGCAGCTACACTTCAGGACCTTACTCTACAGTGGCGCCAACTGGTGAGCACAAAAACGGTAGCCCTCATTTCATACGTCGCAACATACTGGCATTATATCCGAAAACAATTGCGCAATGTCTTTAAAAAAATAAAAAGTATTTTGATTTTTTCATCGTTTACAGAAATGGTATTCGTTTTTTTTTTTTAGCTATCGTGGCCAGTATTCATTAGAAAACAATATCAATATTTTTCAAACAACTCGTCTATTTTCCGTTAAAATTATTTTGAATACATAGGTAAGTAATTATAATTGTTTTAAACTTTTTTTTTAAGTCAGAAAAAGAAAGTGCTTGATTTTCTCAAAATAGTTTTTATGCCATCCGAAGATATTTAACGAAAGTATCAGAATACTTTTATGAATTTATTTAGGTTCTTACTCGTTTCTTTACGTCTAAAGCAAAATTAGCCATATTAGATCATTAATCAAATAAAAATATAAAGAAACAGGAGCGGACGTCCGCTTGTCAATGGCAGACGCGAAAAATATACGAAGTATGTATTAATGAAAACATAATATTTAATATAAACGTTAATATGAGATGACAGCATCCTGTAGCGAATGATTTTTTTTATGTTTTTTTTTATGATTCGGTCATTTGAAGTATCTTGGGTATCCTTTTTCGGCTAGCTTATTCATTTAATTCTCTCTGCGATACTTGCTCTTTGGCAGAATTCCAGAGGATGACACTTGTCTTATTGTGCTGATAGGTACTCAGAGTTTTTACTTGAGAATTGTTAATTAATATCCACGTTAATCGACAGGTATAAAGAACCCTGTCAGTCAAAATAGTACAGTCTAAAAACATTTCATTTTTGTTGGTTGTGGCACAGATTAATACAGATGGAACACTCCGCAGTTTAGGTATGAAGCTACAAGTACGCGGCGGGCCCATCTCACTGGGTAAATTCAGTAGGGCTGACGTGCGCCGCCGGTTACACGATAAAAAGAGAAGCAACTTGTAGGTGAATACAACTGTAGGTAATAAGCGTTGTACGACCTGAATTGCACTTTATTGTGTCGTAGCAAGAGTCGCTTTTTATTCAAATGATTTTGCAGTGTCCCATCTGTATTAATCTGTAGTTGTGGTGTCTAATTGGTTGTTGGGTGACGTCTCTGAGTGTGGAAATTGTGACAAATGTATGTAAGTGGTAATAGTAAATAAATAAATACATTTGTAGGTTTGCTCTTTGAGAAATTAAAGCCCCGTTGAACTTGGTGATAGTTAATTGGTAGCTTCACTTATATTATGCTTCATTTACATGTTACTATTTATATTATAATTTGACAACCCTAAGTGGAGGGATGAAAGGGACTGCGTGGCTATCGCCCTTCAGACCTCCCCTAGCTGGCTAGTACCTGAAGACTGCTGAGCTATCGAAGCAGGAACTAATCGTACTAAGGATCAGAGCTGGCTGCGTGGCTACCGCGCTCAGAACTCTTGCTAGTGAATGACAATTTGTTCGAAGACAGCTCTGCTTATAAAGGCAGAAAGTTTACATGTGTGCACAATATCTACACATATTCGTCTGTGGTTGTGGAGCAGATAATTTGCGGGGTGGCACTAGCGCAGATCGTCGCACATGAAGATTGTAGATGGCGTCACTTGTCTACAGGAATCGGTTGTGCTTGCTGTCTTCTAGTATAAGTAGCCGCTCATCGTAGTGCTTTGGGTAAATTACACTTGATGGCACTGTATGTTTGTTACACATTTAATTTACCATCATCAGTTATTTTCTTCTGCTTCAAAATGATGTATTAAATTGGTATTATTAGGGTTCCGAACCTATTACGAAAACGGAACCTTACTAATTGTGACCACTTTCTTGTCTGTCTATCACAGAAGTTTTTCCCGAGATCATACAACGTAGGAATTTTAATTTTTGCGTAATATTATTATTGTCTACTTTTAAAACACTTTACATGTAGAACATGTAGCGCCATCTATCTTACTTAACGTAAACAACAATCCACGTAGTTTACTTTTTACCGACGCGACGACGGAACGGAGACGGTATATGCGTTTGGGGTGAGAGGATGTGCAAGTGCAAATCCATGTTGACATTTTTCTCCAAAACTACTAGTCCGATTTTGATCCAGTTTTCAGTTATGGGTTTCGGTTTGATTGGTGCATGTTCTTAGATAGGTGTCACGGTAACAACTCACCAGTTGGTGCTGCAGTTAACATTTGTTTGTGCAAAACCAAAACTACTAGTCCGGTTTTGATGCAGTTTGTAGTTGATTAGTGAGGGTTCTTAAATAGGTGTTACAGTAGTAACTCACTAGAGGGCGCTGCAGTAATATATTTTATATTTAATTAGCTACTACATATTAAAGACATTTATGTCCAAAAACTACTAGATGCAGTTTTCATCAGAGATGGGTTCGAGTTTAATTGTTTTATGTTCTTAGATAGATGTTACGGTGACAAATCACCAGGGAGCGCTGCCGGGCAAAGTTTATTTTTGCAAATACTTATCTAACGCTACCCTAACGAACGCCCGGGGCGGCGCGTTATGTACATATCTATGCTCTCTAAAAAGTTTAAAATAAAATGTTTTTTTTTTTTGCTGAACATAGGCCTCCCCCAACTGGGGGGGTTTGCCATAATCGCCACGCTTGGCAGGCGGGTTAGCGATCACAGTGTGGTGTTAAAATGCATAGAGAACGCTGCTGCCCATTCTCTAGTAAGTCCCTTAGTCGCCTTTTACGACACCCACGGGAGGACATGGGGTGGTGCTATTCTTTACGTCCGGCGTCACACGGTAAGTACCTAACAGACAATCTAAAAGTTGGTGGTTTAGGTAATTAAATAAGTAGGGGTATAACTATAAAAACCTATTAATGGCGCAAGTAAAACACTAATAACATTAGCAATATATTAATGTAATTTAAATGATAAACTAACTGACATTGTGATTACCACAAATTCAATCAAAATGATGATGGGACATGATTTCGGGTTTCCTTGTTTGTCTACGCTTTAAGTAGGTACCTTAATAATTTTCTCTATACAATTTCAGGGTTTTTTTCCCTTTTATAATGTATCACTGTTGGTGATACTTTATACACATTACAACCCAGTCTATTCGCTACTATAAAATTAAGAAATCATCCAATAACGTGTTTCTTATTCATTTTATGTTAAGAGCGTTCATCCGTCGCGGGCTAGCAGCGTCGCTTTTCTAAAAGTTTTTCGTGATTATTTTATTAAATTTAAATCAAAACACAATTTATTTTTCCAGCCAATCTCTAGATGTTTGGTATATTTAAGTATATTTATACCATTTTTTACAGTTATTTTGGTATTTGCTCATAAAAATGGACAAATTGACAATTATTTTCTATTTTCAGTATAACAACTAAATATTTGTATTTACTATAAAGTAAATATTAAAAATAATTATATAATACAACAATCGAGTGTATGGTTGAAAAAAAAAACACTAATTTAAATTTAATAAAACAATATCGAAAAACTTCTAGAAATGCGACGTTGCCAGCCCGCGCGGGGTGAGCGCTCTTAAGGGGAAGATACTTATTTCACGTGTTCTTTAGTCAGCACACTCACACTGAATTAAACTAGCTCAAAAGGACCCTTTTAAGTATTTTCAGGTAACGTCAAAACCAGAACCGTGAGGAACGAAAAGTGTCTGGAGGAGACTTGAGTTCGATTTCGGAGTCGAAAACTGCATAGGGATTTAAAACTCTCACAGTTTGAAATCCCTAGTAGAGCATTAAAATTTCCAGTTTTAAAGGTGCCTTTGCGTGTTTCCCGCTATTGCTTTTGTTTATGATGACTTTTGTATTTAAATGTTTCACATAATAAAAATGGGCTATTTACAACTTCGAATAAAAATGTCTTGTTAAGGTCGTAGCACACGTATCAACTCGTAAAGGGATCGTCACCGTATCAACTCGAGCCGTTCATTATTATTTGTATGAAACTCCCTACTGCAACGCACACTAATCGGGATCGTAACGTAATCGCCTCGCCTCGGGACAAGCTCACGAACCGCAGTGCGGTGCGTGGTCGACATGCAGTTCCCGCGCTTACGAATCTCCGTACCCTAGTTTACGGCTCTCCGTACCCTAGCTTACGGCTCTCCGTACCCTAGCTTACGGCTCTCCGTACCCTAGCTTACGGCTCTCCGTACCTTAGCTTACGTCTCTTCGTCCACGAAGAAGCCCCTCCCGCGGTCTGCGTTGCCGAACGTTTTTCTGAATGTTTTATGCTTCTTTCTTCTACATTCTTCTATAGACTGCAGTATGTTATAAAAGAGATATTTTGGCATATGGAAATAAATATAAAATTTCACTTTATCATCTATCAAATGTTTTATAATAGTCCGAAATTTTCCTTCAGTTCTTCTTGCTTTATTCATATGAGTATTATGTACCCATATTCTTTTTCTTTGTTTATTCCAATTTTCTTTTTCCTCTTCATCAAGTGCTATGGCAATGATAGCCAACTCACGTATTGTGAACCGAGACATAACTGTGCGCTACACTTAATGTGATCGGATTCAAAATGATTGAACTAGTGCCGCCTAACCAGCGGTCGGCGAGCCGTAAGCGCGGCGTCGCCTAGCCGTAGCCGAGTCGACGTATCGGAGCTTCTGATCCGCTTTGGTTAGTGCTTACGTTAGGTTGACGACTGTTTGACGGCGACGCGAAAGGCGATATTTGTGTGCTACGACCCTTTCTGTATGTGTTTTTACTACCAATTTGCTTGCCCATATTAGTAGTATATATTTCGCCAATAATGTTTAAGTCCCGTGGAATAGGGGTACATTCCATACATTGATATGTACAGGTAAACAAAAATAAACATAAGTAGATACCTTTTTACGACCCAACTACCTAAGTCACAGTATAATAACATACTGTGCCCAAGTGGAGACGCACCGGTTCAACCGGTGGTCATTATCGCACACTCATGCCCATAGACTTTGACAGGCATAGACTTGGCACTTTTTAAATGATCATGAAAATCCAAATCAAGTTTATATGGTAAGAAAAATTTGAAAATTTCCCGGAAAATTATTAAATTCGGGAAAACTTAACGTCTTTTTTTCTATGGGATTCTTGTATGAACTCAAGACCATAACCCGCGATCTAAACGATGGATAGATAATACGGGCTGGTGTTCGCAACTCCACTTCAATGCGAGTCGGACCAAACGATGGATATGAGTAATTCTTTTTTTTTGGTTATTGATACTCATGGAAAAGATGGACATACTTGTTTGTTCCAGCTAATCTCCGAAACGGCTCGACCGATTTTGACGGGACTTTCACTGGCAGATAGCTGATGTATGAAGCTAATTATTATTATGATATTATTTAAATTACCTATAGTTGAACTCTAAAACACCATTTTATATATTTTGTAAACATGGCTTTTCATAACCGTTGAAACCCTATACCTCATTAAAATAATCGTTTAATATCTGAAAACTTGAGCGGAATCTTGGAGATCCAAACTTTTCAATTAATTGAAAAGTGAAAGCAAATACTTCCTGAAACAAGAGTTGTCTTCGCAACTTGAAAAGTTTTGCTGGCCAGAGTACCAGGAAAAGCCTACTTAGAATCCCTATTCAGAAAATTAAATATACCTAATCTATTCGATTCGGTTCTCTAACGAGCAGTTGTGGACTAGTTGTCATAGTAAAAATAATGTCAAAATCAATTATTTCGATCCAACATTTAGGCCCACTTACAATACACATCATTAAATGCGTTTAACACTAAAACTCAAAGTCAAATCATTTATTTCAATTATAACATTTACAGGTAAAGGAGTCGGTCTGTAAGAAAAATGAAGCTACATGCCCATTCCAAAGCGTAGTAAACATCGTTATTTCTGTCAATCGTTTGAAGATTTAACAGAGATATTGTAATGATGTTTCAATTCGTTTAGCGCTCAACACATTTAGCCTTATAGTTAGAAAAGTTTAAGTACTTAACGAATGATTATATGAAGATACAAAGAAATGTTTGTAAAACTCCGTCAAGTCTTCTCGTCGCCTATCCCGCAATGTTTGAAGACTAAGGTCTTCAACCAGTGCGTCCTGCCCGTTATAACATACGGTGCCGAAACGTGGATACTGACAGTTGGGCTGGTCCACAAATTTAAAGGTCGCTCAGCGCGCTATGGAACGGGCTGTGCTCGGATTTTCTCTGAAGCATAAAATCAGGAAAGAAATTATTCGGAAAAGAACCGGAGTTACCGACATAGCTTGCAGAGTAAGTAAGCTGTTATGTAGTGGCAGTAAGCTGGCCATGTTTGTCGTAGGACCAATGCCCGGTGGAGCCGATGAATCCTGAAGTGGAGACCGCGTATCGGCAAGCGTAGTGTGGGACGCCCCCCAGCTAGATGGACCGACGACCTCAAAAAGGTGACTGGGATAGACTGGAGGCGGAAGGCGGAGGGCAGGATATTGTGGCGCAACCTGGGCTATGCCTATGTCCAGCAGTGGACTGCGATAAGCTGAGTTGATTGATTTACAAAGAAACGACAGGTAGATGGATTGAGTAATAAAACATAGATGAATGGCGGTTGATAGATATTCTAAACAAATAAATAAAATTGAAGTGTCTGTTTGTAATTTCAAAATAACAGCTTTCTACTAAATGCATGATTATGAAACAATACACATACAGTACAGTACTTATGACAAAAAAAAAAAAATTGTCGGTCTGTTGGTCTATCTGTCTATTTGTTCCGGCTTATCTCTGAAACGGCTGGACCGATTATGACGGGGTTTAAGGCTAAGTTTTTTTTTTTCGACTATAGCTGCTACCCGCGAGTTCGACCAAGTGGATAAAAAAAATTGTTACATTACAAACGGACATTTCAATTTTATTTATTTGCATAGAAAAAGCCACGCAGGCGCAGCAGCTAGTGTTGGACATAAAATAAATTTTAAACATTCTTCAATTAATTAATACCAACATGCGTCCCGTACTGTGTTTGTTTTAAGGGGACAATTAACAGCGCTCCTAGCAGTGAGCTTCTGAAAAAGCTGCCAGACCGTTAACATTTCCAGTCAATTCCTAGTCTGCTGATTGAGAAATTCTCCATTTACCTGACTTCGCACCTTGTATTCTTACGAGATAGCCTTCTAACGTCTACGTATCACGAAGGCTCTAAAAGGCCGATAGCCACACACAATTAGCATATTAAAGTGACCTCCTCGTCTTTATAGTTAGATTAGATTAGGCACCAGACTAGGCAAGTGGGAATCACTTTCAAAGCGCTTCGAATTTCTACAAAAACTTTGAGCATAAGCTTTTCGGTATCTTATGTCAATCCAATACATTTTTTGACTTTTCTATCATCGATACAACGGATAGACTGTCATTTGTCTAGGCTATGCTAGGTACCTATTTGTTATACGGCTAAGCCTAAAAATGTATTCAATTTGTTAGAATAAGATGGCCCACTTGCACCTGTGACCAGTTAAACCGGGCATTTATTATTCATATTTAGCTATGTGTTTATACTCGTATTTTATGTGTAGTAAAATTGCCAGTCATAAGGGCTGCCGACAGAAGTGAAAACTAAAAAATTTGGAAAGAGTTCTTTTTTTAATTTTTTATCGCTACAGTCTTCGCTTCGCCAGTCTAGCGCAACACATGATGAACATGTCACGCATTTCGGTGACGCATACCCATAAATTTTTCCCCTACCAAAAATCGCTCAACGCGGCTAAAGAAATTTCGGTTCAAAAATGCATAGAGAACGCTGTTACCTATTCTCTAGTAATCCCTTGGTCGCCAGTCACGACACCCACGGGAGGAAATAGGATGGTACTATTCTTTTAGTCCGGCACCACACGGAGCTTTAGTCCGGCACCACCCGGAGCTTTAGTCTTGCATCACTCGGAGCTTTAGTCCGGCACCACACGGAGCTTTAGTCTTGCACCACTCGGAGCTTTAGTCCGGCACCACACGGAGCTTTAGTCTTGCACCACTCGGAGCTTTAGTCCGGCACCACACGGAGCTTTAGTCTGGCACCACCCGGAGTATTAGTCCAACACCACACGGAGCTTTAGTCCAGCATCATCCGAAGGGGGTGGTTTCTAGGTAGAGAGATAGATAGAATACTCTTTAATATGTACACCATAAAAATTACAGATATAAATGTACAAATGTTACTAAGGTGACACAATGGGCGGTCTTATCTCTAAAAGCGAACTTTTAAAGACAACCTTTGAATGGATTAAAAGTAGGAGAGACAATACTCTAGTAGATAGTCAGTGGTGTACCATTTACACATACCATAAATACATACATAAAGCATATATGTCATCATCATTATTTCAGCCGACCGACGTACACTGTTGGACATAGGCCTCCCCCAATTGGGGGGGTTTGCTATAATCGCCGCGCTTGGCAGGCCGGTTGGCGATCGCAGTATGGTGTTAAAAATGCATAGAGAACGCTGCTACCCATTCTCTAGTAAGTCCCTTAGTCGACTTTTACGACACCCACGGGAGGAAATGGGGTGGTGCTATTCTTTACGTCCGACGCCACACGGAAAATATGTACATGAATGCAAATATATATACGAGTATATATAATAATAAACTTGAAACAAGAGCAAGGAACTTTAAGAAATGATGATGTTGAAGGAGAGAGACAGTGTTTTTTTACCAGAATTTTAAAAGGGGAAAAATATTGATCAAGCCTTATCCACAAGGGCAAGGCATTCCATAACCGTACTGATTGAACTGTAAAAGACTTGTCATAAAAGCTAGTGGTATCTATTATGTGCTGGTTAGACATTTAACCAAAAGGGCATAATATTCATATAAATGCAGAGACCGGGTGCGTGAGGTTTAATTTTGTACAAGTATTGTTCTATTTGCAGCAGGCGTTATTGATGTTATTGCTATCTCACCATTATGCCACAATGTCACATGCAAAGCGGCATGCGGCATAATGGGTTGTGGCTTTCAGAGTTTTAAGCGTATTTTATACTTTGCTTTTGGATGTCATTTCAGTAGCATTTTTTTTTAATATTTCTGGTACCATTATTTCCTTCGTTTATACCGATTCAAATACTTTATTTCACTTAAAAAGAATACAATTATTCACTAATATGAGGAAAATCATAATAATTATTAATTTAAGCGACGGTTTCGCCGGATTTAAAAATAAATTAAATTTATTTTGAAAATAAAACCTGAAAATTAAACATTTTCAAAACATGGTGCTTTAGCCTTTTAAAAGTTGGAAGGGATTTTGATTCCTGAATCACTTTAGGTAATTGATTATAAGTTGAGCTCCATATACGCCAATCCTATAACCCGAATCGCTTTAGCGTGGCAACAGCGGTCATTAACCCACCTGCATTTTCTAGCATTTTTTATTTTATAAACTGAAATTACCTAAGACCGTTAACGTCCTGAATATCAATATCTATCGTGATCTTCAATATATTCGAATAACGAAAAACTATAGATAGGTACATAGTTTATTGTTTGGGTTCCTATGGAGAGATATTAGGAAAAGGGCTATTGCCACGCTAAAGCGGTTCGGGTATACCGTAGCACAGTCACAGTGTAATAAAGTAACAGTATTACGTCTCGGCAGTGACCTAAAAACAATTACCTACGGCCGCTCGGTAGATAAACACGTACAAGGGTTACCAAGGCCAACTATGTCTCTTGGGTAGTAACTGAACTTTATAAGACCTGAAAATTTAATGATGGGAGAGCATTCTTTTTTAAAACCTTGGTATTTGTTTGTTGTAGGGGTGGTTTGTTGTTGACCTATACATTAAAATGTTCTAAACAAATCCGGTAACTTATTGTGTTAGGTTTGTTTACTTAAATCATCTCGGTACATCAGCCGAAGCCATTCGGATAGTCTGAAATAAAAATAAATATTATGCATTTATACGTGTGGAAAAATAAGATATTTCTATAGAAAAGCCGCATATTTATCTAAATGATCAGGTTCATTCATAAATTGATAAAATATAACAAGCTGTATAAAAAAAAATGTTAATTTTTCTCGGGTAATTTAAGTAGGTAATGTTAAATGGGGATATCGAAATAAATTTGGCCATCGTCAGGGTTTTATGTAAATAAAAGTTGCATTTTACTAAATCATACATAGGTATTCATCCAAATGATAGTTGAAAACCAACTCAAGGATGATCTTCCTGACTAAAAAACTTCAGAGATATATTAATTCTAGCACTGATTTAATATGATAATACAAAACACACCACACACCTTTAATGTAATTTAAGTACATAATATAACATCACAAGTGCCTGTGGGTAAAGAAAACAGACTTAATTCTCTTTGCCGCATCACTTGTAAACGAATTTCTACCATAAAAGTCTTCAGGTTTCAAAAGGATAGCACAATATACAATAGTCTTGAGTTCTCGACGAAATATCAGGTTTCCTATATTTTTTTTTTGACGTGACCACGTCTAATAAATCGATGAACGCCGGCTGCATGCACGAAAAAGGATGACTCATTGTCTCGTTACGCCCGTTGTCCCGTTACGCTCATTGTCCCGTTACGCTCATTGTATGCTTGCGCCGCATCAATGTTTTTGTGGGCTTTTAGAGGCCCACACAGAGTAGCAGAAGTAGGTATAAGTTAAAATAAAACCGGTAAACCTAGGAGCACAGTCATGTGTTAACCCATTCGCTGCCCAGCACCCAGCATATATGTCAAAAAATAATTCGTTCGTGTGCCTACAACCCGTATTCGAGCAGTCGCTATAGATGACTTCTGTTCATGCTCAGGACCCGACTAGCGACACCAAATCTAAGTATGTGAATTTGCCAAACAATTTATGGCTAACAAGAAAAAAAAAAAACTGAACTGGGCAGCAAATGCGTCAACGATAGACAATGGAGTAAGTAAAAACAATATGGAACATAAAAGTCAAAATAGAATTTAAAAATATCCTTCTAAAATTGGCCAGTGTGCTGATTAACCTACAATGTAGGTTTCAACAGTTTTGTTATGACGTTGGCACGTTAAACTATCTTCCGTATACCAAATTTACAGACAACTAATTTTTTTTTGAAAGCTTTCTCAATTTTCGTCTTTTAATATCATTAGCCCCCAGCTAGATGGACCGACGACCTCAAAAAGGTGGCTGGGATAGACTGCATGCGGAAGGCGGAGGACAGGGTGTTGTGGCGCAGCATGGGAAAGGCCTATGTTCAGCAGTGGACTGCGATAGGCTGCATTGATTGAATATCATTGGCAAATATGCCTCGTATTTTTGCAGTCAACACCTGCGCAAAAGGACATATTAATTAATTATGCGTCAAAGAAGTCGCTTGTTTACAAAATAATGTACGGATAGTGACATCTAGCTGTCAAATTCTTAGACGTAGGATAGAAGCGACATCTGAAGTGAGCAAGTGGCAGTTTTTATCCCCATTGGTGTTGACCTTTTCTGCATAAGTCGAGTCTCGCGATCTTAGCAATCGAAAATCGGACAGGACATCAGATTAATTATGATTATGGCCATTGATTTTTTGCAGAACAAAAGGCTCGAAGAGTATGTAAAATCATAATTCTAATATGTATACTATAATTACACGATTTATAAACAATACCCTATCCTACCCTAATTAAAATAAATGTCGGACATGTTCATGTACCCATATGTAAAAAAAGGTTAAAGGATTGGCGGGGCGGGGGGCGGGAAACGGTAAGTTTTTGCCCCGCTTCGAAAAAATTGTAGATCCGGCTGCCCTCGTATGTGCTGAAGGCTGAAGATAGGCAGTTAGGGCATAAAATGAGTCAAAACCTGTCATACTTATAAAGAATCTGTCTGATTTCAAAGAATTTCGGCACAAAACAAGAAAACAAATTAATGACGTACACTGCGTACAGCGTCATCTTTACAAAAAGACTCTCCAGATACCAAACCATTAATTTAATCCAATTTACATGAAACTTAACATTTTCCCGTTCGGCTCCACTGCACTTTAACACCCGCGCGTGCGAATTAATTTTTTGGTATACATGTATTTTTGTAGAACGCCTTTGCAAAATTTAACTCTGCACAAACGCCTTTTTTTTTTAACCACCCATAAAGTCGACTACAGTGCGATATAAAATAGTAGAAATTAAATAAAAATGGAACTAAAAAAAATCCATACTAAATTGCGGCGCCCTCATTTAATTTCTACTATTTTATGTTGCACTGTACGCCTTATGATTGCTTTGAAACAAATTTAGACCCGCCACGTGATCTTCCCCACCCTTACTACTCCCACTATCCCACAAAACCCGAACGCCCCCCCTCTTCGATTTTTTTTTTCTCGGCACCCATGATTTTACGCACTTTAAGGTTTACAAATACAAAGTACATATTCTACCAAAAAAAATTTGTTAAACTATAAAAAAGTGCCGCATGGGAAAGTACAGTGGTTCCCCCGTTCTACTTAAGAGGGTTATCACCGATATAGTTGATTGAGCCGTTTTTCATAATTCCTTCTCAGTCACGAGATAATATGTTTTTAAAGCAGTGGAGCTAGTGGACCGGTGACAACGCTCTTAATATCATTTTATTTACCCACCTTATCACAACACACACCTTATTGAACTTTAACCTGCCACATCTAATAATTGTCTTGCTCTACGCAGCTGCTCAAGCGCATAGTCCCGTAATGCTAAACGTCAGTCTGGTGCCATCCGTTCGCGAGCACGGACGTCATGACTCGCTCAACCAGTTGTTTATTTGCGGTAATCGCAACATGCTTCGTGCAATCTGGAGCTGCCGAGTACAAAGTGCCTCCTGCTAAGCTGGAAGCCATCTGGCCTAAGGGTCTGAGGGTATCTGTACCAGGTATGTTGATTTTTATTATTTAATTGGTGGTTTTTCCTGTCCGCTGTTGTTTGTTGTTGATGTTTTTTTGTAAGATAGCTGTTTTATTATGTCAAGTGAACGGCTTGTCATTGTGTTGATACCACAGTTGTTGATACGTATAGCAATCCCAATAAAATCGAAAAGTAGGTCCGTTATTTCTTTTTAAAGCGGGGTAATTTCACCGAAGACTTGCATTGCCAATATGTCAGTGGTTTCATAAATTTAGACTGCAACCTTCATATTTAGCTTAGTTTTTTAATCATTAACAAGTAAAAAATTGTTTATTATTCTTTGCAACCAATGAGCGTAACAGGAAAAGGCTAGATATAAAATTGTAAAGCCTTGCAGAATATATTATTTTCTTAATAAATATAGCAATAAAGCTCTCTTTGGAATGCCCATAAAACCTAAGCTTACGTCTAGTCTACAGAGCCAATCTAGTGGGATTTTTATAATTTATCAGTCTGGCTAAGTTAGAATCTTAATCGCGTAATGAGGTTCCGTATCACGCCAGTTTTTAGTTAAAACTTTTAATTACCCAAGTGATCAGGCTCGGTTATGAACTCTTAATCGTGTTTTTTTTTTCCCTACTGTTAATTTGAAAAAACAGGATGACAAATTAAAATTAAATTAAATTGGGTTTCTTTTACTAGTATGACAATAAGCAATGATGCTAAAACTTATTTCCTTTTTTCATACTAGTAACGGAACCCTAATGGTAAATAAATAATAAAAGGTGCAAGTTAATATCAAAATAACAAAGTTAAATATGCTAATTTGAAAAAAAAATGCGCGAACAGAATCAACAAATTATAACGAATTCTTTTGTCTTGAAGTTAAAAAAAAAAACATTTAAATGAGTCATCAACACTCAAGACATTTTATATTGTGTACATTTTTTCTAAAGTTTTCCTCTTGTTGTATTTTAAGAAGGCTTGTCAATATAGTTGAAAAAACATTTGCCTTCTAAACCTAGGTATTTTGACATAATAATATTATATGTGATGACAAGGGACTTCCCGAAATTCAACAAAATACAACAAAAAAAAAGTAAGTAAATCATCTGTCAAATTATTTACTTTAAAAAAGTCAATATATATACGCTTGGGTAGAACGCATTTGCATTAATTTGCTATTTATTTGACTACTACGGTTATTATTTCCTTAATGTTTATACATAACCATCTTTAGCTCGCGGCTTCGCCCGCGTGGATGTCGCAAAATATGCTACGGGAACGTGCTACCAAGATTAAAAGTACCGTACTCGTCAATCCAGGTTATAAACTATAAACGTGCCAAATTTTTGCGCCAATCCGGAACATCATCATCATAATTTCAGCCGAAAGACATCCACTGCTAGACATAGGCCTCCCACACCGCCATTTCGACCGGTTCTATGCTTCCCGCATCCAGCGGATTCCTGCAACTTTCACAAGGCCATCGGTACACCTTGTGGATGGCCTTCCAACGCTACGTCTTCCGGTACGCGGTCGCATCTCCAGAACCTTTCGGCCCCAATGGATAGGGCTATGCTTAGAGTTTCCCTACGTGATCGAATCAGAAATGAAGATATCCGCAGGAGAACTATGGTAACCGACATAGCTCGAAGAATTGCCAAACTTAAGTAGCAATGGGTAGGGCACATTGCTCGCAGAACAGCTTCCCATTACTGAAAGAAACGCTACGCCTTCCAACGCTACGTCTTCCGGTACGCGGTCGCCACTCCAGAACCTTTCGGCCCCAACGGCCATCTGTTCTGCGAGCAATGTGCCCTGCCCATTGCCACTTAAGTTTAGCAATTATTCAAGCTATGTCGGGTACCTTGGTTCTCCTGCAACATACCTACGTCCAGACAAACAGTCAAAATGTCTAAAAACTATATTTTCGTTGTCAGACTCGTTACCACACCTCGTAGCAATTACTTTTTTTCAAAAATAATCAGGGTGCGGTTTTGATTTCGTTACTTGCTATTTTATTAAAAGTATGTAGGTATATAGATATATAATGACGTAGCTACAAGTAAAACACGTAGCAATAAAAAATACCACTATCGTCAAAACTTGTGTATAAATTAAGTCAATTAAGGTAAACAACACGATTAATGAGAAACTTATAACTTGTCATTAAGAATATAGGTACATTATATTAATAAGATAATAAACGATCGTGGGTGAAACCTGCAATTATCAAACCTATTTATGATTTAAAAAATAGGTGTCGTAACCCTAATGACCTTAGTTGAGGTTTAAAAAACCGGCTAAGTGCATTTTGGATTACGCACAATGAAGGGTTCGGTAGTTGGGACGAATTTATCCCAAAAACAAACTTAAAGTTGTAGTTGAAATCCATGTTCTCCCATTCATTCCAACTGCAAATGTAAGTTGGTTAACTATTACTCGCTATTATGTAAAGCCTAATTTTCAGTGGTAGCCTTTTAGCTTCGTTATATATACTAGGTTGTAGTGTATGTAAGTATCATTAGTATTATTATGTATGTGTGTGTAACCACTCCTTATTTAGGATTAGCAATGTGTTAAGATCGTGTTCGCTCAATCTATGTGAAGACACAATAAATCGATCAATTATCCAGTGCAGATGTCTTTCATTTACCACGACAATTCATGGTACTGCCGTGATATTTTTCACATATCCAAAAACAACCATTTACCTGACAGGGCCACACTTGACTCTAAATCTAGCACTTTAATGCTTAATATTACGCAAACGGAACCCTGAATCGAAAAATAGTTTTCACAAACCCGCAATATTTTTGAACGGCCTATCCAACGATACCCCACACCATGGAATAGATGGACAAAAAAAAAATCGTTCCCACTTTACGTGCAAGGTACCCAACAATTTTTTTTCCACTTTGTCGGCGTCATTAATAATTATATACATATATTCATGCCAAATTATAGATTTCTAGTACCAAGAGTCTCTGAGCTAAGCCTCGGAGAGACAGATGGACATGGCGAAACTATAAGCGTTCCTTGTTGACTACGGAATCCTAAAATTTATTACTAGCTATTGTTGCCCTCGGTTTTGCTCGTATTCTTGATGAACTTGTTCATTTATGGGGAAAAAGTATACCATGTATTAATGCATGACATGGTCTATCAATATGCCAAATTTTATCCCCATTCAGCCGTTTATGCGTGAAAAATCAGACAAACAGAGTTACTTTTTGCAGATGATAATAACATAAATATTGATTGATAGATGGGCAGCAGATCACTTGCTGAGAATTTCACTCCTAAGTTCATATTACCTATTCCTAATATGATTTGGTACATCGAGGTGCTGAAGTGTCTGTACAAAAACGCCACTATGTCAGTCCGACTTCAGGACCCGACCTCGCAACCTATCCTTCTGCAGCGAGGTGTGAGACAGGGAGATGTTATCTCTCCGAGACTGTTCACCGCTGCACTAGAGGAAGGTTTTGGACTAGAAAGGGGTTGGCATCAACATCAATGGCGAGTACATCACTCACCTTTGGTTTGCCGACGATATAGTTGTCATGGCTGAGACTATGAAAGACCTCAGTACAATATTCGATGACCTCAGTAGAGCTCCCGAAAGAGTGGGTCTTAAAATGAGAATGGACAAGACAAAGGTCATGTCAAATGCCCATCATCATTCATCATTTCAGCCGAAAGATGTCCACTGCTGAACATAGGCCTCCTCCAATTGGGGGGGGGGGTTTGCCATTAATCGTCACGCTTGGCAGACGGGTTGGCGATCGCAGTATGGTGTTAAAATGCATAGAGAACGCTGCTGCCCATTTTCTAGTAAGTCCCTTAGTCGCCTTTTACGACACCCATAGGAGGAAATGGGGTGGTGCTATTCTTTACGTCCGGCATCACACGGTCAAATGCCCATGTAACACTTAATCTCATAAATATCGGAGACGCTACACTCGAAGTTGTGGACGAATATTATGTTTAATATCCCTTATGTTTAATATACCTTAGGAGTGAAATTCTCAGCAAATGAGCTGATGCCGCAGCAGCTAGTTCTCAAGCTGAATAAAAACCCTAAGTTACTCCTTATAATATCAACTATTTGCCAGTGAAAGTCCCGTCAAAATCGATTCAGCGCTTTCGGAGATTAACCGGAACAAACAGACAGACACATAGACAGAAAAAAGTTTAAAATGTACTGTATATATGCATGTAATAAGCATGCGTAAAAAGCTGTAATGTTGTCATTACAAACAGAATTTTATTTATTTGTACAGATAAACCGTAGGAAGGCCCCTTCATATCCCGCTTAATTCTGTTAAAAATAAAGAAATCAGATCCTATAATATTACTTCACTCCAGTATCGAATTACCTTTGAACTTTAACTGCATTTGTTATCAGTGTTATCTCCGTGTTTTCCACGGTACATAGTGTACTAATTATGAGGAAAAACTTCTCATATTATACTATGAACTAAAAAAAAATAAAAAAAAAATAAAATATAATTTATTCAAGTATAAAGTAAAATTATGATTTAGATTAATTACAATCGAGAAACATTTTATTCTAACTGTAATGTAGACCTGCCTGATCTAGGTTTATTAAAAACCTGTGTTTCAGGCCATCAATTTACATCAAACATTTAAAGAGAAGACAACAATATATTTATTACTTTAAAACTAGATTATGTAAGATAGATTATGTTTAAATACATTAACAAATAATATTAAAGTAAATAAAGTGGACACCATTAATATTTAGGTAAAGGAAGAGACTTATATTAGAGTAGGTAGCTAGAGATATTATTTTAAAATTTCTAGTAGTTTTTCCGTGTCTGCGTAATTGAGTTTTAACAAATATTCCTGTACCAGTAAATTACACCTATTATAACTTAAACTATAAATCTTTAACACTCTGTTAAACTGGTTATACAAGTAGGGCCCTAAAAATAAATAAAATCGATTAGCAAAAGCATGTTTAGTCTGAGAGTTAGCACAGACCAAATCTTTTCTTCTCCTATCAGAAGGTACTGGGTTAAAATAGAGTTCAGTGTGTTGGAATAAAACTATATTCAAAACAAATAATTGACGTACTGTTAGCACCTTACATGCCATATAAAGCTGGTGTGTAGGAAATCTAAATGGACGAAAAGTAGCAACCTTTAAAACTGCTCTTTGGGCGCGTTCTAGGTGCAGTAAAATTGATTTAGCAGCACCCCCCCAGGATGTTATGCAGTAGGTAATAATAGATTGACCCAACGCCAAATAAACCTGCCTAATTAATTTAAAGTCGGCAATGTTACGTAAATTTTTAAAAATGTATATTAGTTTACGCACTCTGGTGCATAATAAATCGATGTGTTTGCGGAAATTCAGGTTTGTGTCAATCGTGACGCCTAGATATTTGATATGATCGGTTTTAGCTAAAGTGGGACAAGTGCATGCAATGTCAGCATAATGTAAATTACAGTTGTTATGCGATTGAATGTTTAGATTAGTAAGCGTTGGATTAGTGTTTCTCATTGCGATAATGATAAGTTCGTTGACGCCATGTCCATTCTAATATTTATCAATGTGAAAGTAACTCTGTCTATCTGTTCCGTTTTCACGACTAAATCGCTGAACCGACCGTCATGAAATTTGGCAGAGATATAACATAGGACATGGAAAAGGACATAGGCTACTTTTTTACGCGATAACCGACATCCACGCGCACGGAGCCGCGGGCAAAAGTTAGTTTGTTATGAACTGTTATCTATGTGACCACTTTATTGCTTTAAATAATTATAATTATTATAATTTTTATAATATCATCATCATATCATGATATAATTATTATCTTATTTATTTTATATGACAAATATTTTCCGTTTTCCTTATAATCACATCAATTAATTGGGGTTTGTGACTATCCTTAAAAATATCTTACACGTTGGTGTTTTGGACCTCAAGGTTCTTTCCTTATCCCTTGCGAATAGAAAACAAAATTGTTTCATTAGTATTGCATTAGGTCATAAATCAACTAAAATGTATTCAACTTTATCAAAGAATGACCCTGATGCCATTTATTGGCCGTCCTTATGTCCGAACTCCTACAGAAAATTTCCTAATAATTACCAACTTGGGAATTGGACCAACTCCTTGCGGCCATACTGAAGAGGTCAGCTGTATTACAATTTAAAACTATTACCTACTGAAATTCATATTGATTATGTACCAACTTTGAAAACGGTACCTACCTTAAAGAATATAGCAACAAATTTGCCTTAAATTAGGAAAACAATAAGAATCGATTTTTAAATACATAAAAAATGCATTGTCTTAGATCGGTATAAGGTAATTGTTTAATTAATTAACGCATTATTACAAAACCACAGGAAAATGGTATTGTTATTGTAGACAAATGCATTTAAAGTATTAGGTCGTTACTGAATATTCGATTGCATACATTTCCTTAAAATTATTTTTCGATGGGGTAAATCCGTCACAAACAATTAGTGATTTGAAATGTTTTTCATGTAGCAACTCTCAAACAAAAGACATGGTCATAATGTGCAAAAATACGAGGAAAGTGATGACTAAAGCATCTACTTTTCCTTCAATTAGGTAAATAATATTCATATATTTTATTTTATATTTTAATATTCATATATTTCTCTTACTTTTAGGATTTATGTGGGAATTGTATAATTATCACTTGCTTAAAAAATCAGTCAAGGGCGAGTCGGACTCGGGCACCGAGGGTCCCGTTCCATCAAAAATCATCAAAAAATATAACATTTGTTCCTCTATCGGTCAAGTGATGGCGTTGAGCTAAAACTGCAATATTAGAAAAAGTATGCTATTTAGAGACATCGTTTTGTTTTTCCTGTAATTTTTACATAAACTTGTATCACATAGAATAATTTTAGATTTTATCTATGCAAACTTCGGAGATAAGGGGTAACGATATTTTTTTTTTACATTTTTCGTCATAAGTCGAAATCTATGCGGATTAAAAAAAAAAAGGAAAATGTTTGGGAATGTGCAAATAGCGATCTTTCACATGCCCTTGTTGCCCGACTTCGAATTTTCAAGACCGCCATATAATACATGTTACATAAAAAAAAATCTTTCTTATTTGTAAAATAGTTGAGCAAACGTCATCTAAAACTATTCCAAATTTCAATATGATAGCATTAGTTGTTCTTGAGATATCCAGCTGTGACAGACGGACTGACAGACTGAGTCGCACCATAAGGGTTCTTTTTTACCATTTTGGTACGGAACCCTAAAAACGGTGAAGGAAAACATCGTGAGGAAACCGGCATGCCAAAGAGATATTTCTCGATGGCATGGGAAGCCAAATCAGGGGCCCATGGGCTGCATAAAAACTCTAACACTAGATTAGTTACTAACCAAACGCAAAAGAAAAAATTGGTTGTATGTAAAGTTGGTTTACGGACGATAGTTTAACGTGACAATGTCATAACAAAACTTTGATGCAGCGAAAGCGTACCATGAGCGTAACGGGACAATGAGTCATCCTTTTTCATGGATGCAGCCCGTTTGCAGCGGCGTTCATCGATTTATTAGACGTTGTCACGTCAAAAGAACAAAACCACAGGAAAATGATGTTGTTATTGTAGGCATGCATTTTAGATATTAGGTCATAACTCATAATATAAAGAATATTCGATTGCAAACTAATTGTTTGTGACGGATTTACCCCATCACAAAACAATTTTAAGGAAATGTTTTTCATCTAGCAACACGCAGACAAAAGACATCATGCTGCAGGTTTGCACGATGTACGAATTCAATTAAAATCACGCTTTTTAAAGCGTATTGCCAATCTTTTTACATCTGCAGCCTGTGGGTCAGTTATTCGCAGCGGGCATACAGCGACCTGCGTGTCCAATATAATAATGCACTAAGGGTACTGTTGGGGCTGCCATGGCGTTGCAGTGCGTCAGGGATGTTTGCTGAGTTGCGGGTTGATGGCTTTGCCGCTATCGTTAGGAAAAGATGCGCCTCCCTACTCGCTCGCGTTCGTGGCGGTACCAACACTATACTGGGTGTTTTTAATGATCGGTGGTAGTCCCATGCTGCAAAGGTGGCTTCATGATTTAATTTAATTTTGTTGCTGATACTAACATTAGTTCATTTTAAGTACATTGTTACTCACAAAATATGGACCTGGTCTGAAATAAATGATATATAAATAAATGATAATAAATTTATTATTATCTTTATTTAAATAAATCCATATAAATTATATTTTTAAATATTAGAATATAAAAGATATAAAAACATTTAAAAGTATAAAAAATAGTAGCCCACCGGTATCGGGAACAAGGTCCTAACTACCGGTGGTCAGGGCTCCAGAGCGAGGAACCTCCTAACAATGCGAGCCGTGTCCAGAAGTACCGCTTTCTGAATCAAGCCCTTGATCCAGTTGCCCAACGAGAGCCTCTTTAGGTGTTGGTCGAGGCTCTTGGCAATTAAGCCATTGGCTGATACGACTATCGGGTACAAAGATTGCTGAGTCCACATCCCACATGTCGACAACGTCGTGAGCCAAGTCAAGATACTTGATTTGTTTATCTTTCTCGGCTTCCACGAGGTTCTCGTCATGTGGGACTGTTATGTCAACAATCATTGCGCGCCGCTCTATTCGATCCACCATCACTATATCAGGCTTATTGGCAACAATAGTCCTGTCAGTGATGATGGATTGATCCCAGTACAATGTGATATGTCAATCTTCGTTCTGGGTCGGGCACATACCTGTAGTATGGTACTTCCGATTCCACTAGGTTGTATTTCAGAGCAAGTTGCTGATGGATAATCCTGGCTACAAGGTTGTGTCGATGCATTATTAATATTATTATTATAATATGCAAAACTACAAGGAACCTGATGAGTGGCAGCTGAGCATTTATTTACTTTTAATAATTGTACTTAGGCCCGTCGTCCACGACACTGCTCAAAAGTAACCAGTACCAGTTTCCGTACACGAACCCTGGCTCCAGGCATTAATTTATAGAGGCGTCCACAGGAAAGTCTGGTTAAGCAGCCGACAACCTTCTCGGTTAACCTGCGAGATGACATTTCCCAAAAAAAAAAAAAAACTATCCGTACGCGACGCATCCAAATCACAAACTAATTAACTAGTTTGTGACATTTTGGCTACATAAAGCTGATTCGAGTTTGTAACAGATTGCTTTTGAGTAGCGTCGTCGACGACCCACGGACCAAACAATCACTCAATTTGCATAACAAACTATTAAGAGGGCCCTTCCCGGTCCATCTATCATCAACGCGAGCATGATTGAAAAGCTTATTGTTTCTTCCAGCGCAATGTTAATGCTAACAGGTAAGTGAGAACGCAATAACATTGAACGAAAAAGAGTGTGCGGAAATTTCATAAACCTTGTTCCAGGAAATACGTGTTTTTGAAAAAGCCTTACAAGTTTTTGAAATAAATGTGTGTTATTTAGAATCTCCATTACATGTGCAATGTTTCTATGCTGATGTTTTCTTAACTTTTCCAAGTTATGAGTACATTATGAACGACCAAAGTTCAGGTAAAATGTGTCCAAAAAGCAGATTTTTATACTGAATTTGTTTCTCAAAATTTTAATTTTTTGCTTCCATAGACACCTAGTTATAGTGCACATGATACCAATTAATTCAAAATTTCCATTGAAAGATGTGTTCCAACGCCATAATCACGTACGAGCGTTTGTATGAAAAGTATGACGGGTTGGCTGCTCTTAAGTAGACATGTAGCCATTTCTGAAAGATCCGGGTAAGGCTACCACCACACATATTTCTGCGTCCAAGCAGCCGCAAAGTCAAAGTCAAAGTCAAATCATTTATTTCAAATAGGCACGATGATGCACTTTTGAACGTCAAAAATTACATGAATAGTTAATTGATTCTAGTTGCGCCTTCCAAAAGGTAGTTATGTATGGAGAAGAATGGGAAAGAAACTCCATACTTACTCTTTTAAAATGTTAACAATAGTTTGTATACATTAATTAATAATTATAAGTGAAGACGATGTACCTAGAATAAAAATAAAAATTACTTACCACAATTGGTAAAAAGAATGAAAAGTGAAGTAATGACAGAAAAATTAATAAATGCGATGGGTACATGGTGCTCACATATTTACAAACATTGTATAAGATTTTCCAAAAAAAAAAAAATTACATATTTTAAGTGTGTGAGTTAAATTTATATTAATCACAGAAAATAAAAATTAATATCATAAAAATTATAAATTATACAGTTAAATTAGCAACCAGTTTGACTTTGTCTAGACTCTAAATTGTCCTATGGAGCAGGACCAGCATGTTTCCAAGCATTCTTATCTTTGATATAATCCTCTAATTTGTAATATGCTTGTTTACAAAGTGTGCTTTTTATATGAGTTTTAAATTTTCTTTCATTTAATTGTAATATATCAGAAGGTATTTTATTGTAACATTTAACACAGTACCCCATAAAAGATGTACGTACCGCGTTTCTGTGTTCGAGCTTGAAAGGGTTCCGGTTTGTGGTGATTGACATCAATCAATCCAATCAGCCTATTGCAGTCCACTGCTGGACATAAAGCCTCTCCCAGACTATGCCACAAAACTTTGTCCTCCGCCTCCCGCATTCAGTCTGTCCCAGCAACCTTTTAAGGTCATTGGTGCATCTGGCTCCCACACCACGCTTGCTAATATGCGGTCTTCACTCCAGAACTCACTTGCTCCACCGGCCGTCGGTTCTGATCGGTTCCGGTGTAAAAGGTACAAATGACACATTTCTGCTTTGTCCCTGAGACGGACACGCATCTTTGATGCCTCTGGTATTGTGATGAGCGTAATGACCATAATGATAACGGTTATGGACCAGATCTAAGGTAGCAAAATGACGTCTGCGGCAAAATAATGACGTCATTCCGAGGTCATTCTAGGGTCCGTCGATTATGTACGTCACACTAACGTCATTTTAACGTCTACTCAACGGAACGTCGATTTAGCGTCATGTCTTGAGGCTGTGACAAATCGACGTCATCTGATGGGACCCCCCGACGTCAAGACATGACGTCTCTTACGTCGAGCAGTACCGTAAACGGACGACATAATGACGTAAAAATGCTACCTGGGATGTCCATAAGTGGCGCTGACCACTGTGACGTTTTATCAGACTTTCTGGCTTCCGACTTCCCTTAACGGCTGTCAAAGATCTACAAATGACAGCCGGGACCAATAGCTTAACGTGCTTTCTGAGACACGGAGGGGTCTCGATATGTTATGGATGGTCGCCCATCCACGGATCAACCTCTGCAAGCGTTGCTTAACCTTGAAGATCCACCCGTGCAGCTGTATTATTATTAAGCCACATCATTTCAGCCGAAAGACGTCCACTGCTGGACATAGGCCTCCCCCAAGCACCGCCACCTCGACCGGTTTTGTGCTTCCCGCATCCAGCGGATTCCTGCGGCTTTCATAAGGTCATCGGTCCACCTTGTGGGAGGCCTTCCAACGCTACGTCTTCCGGTACGCGGTCGCCACTCCAGAACCTTTCGGCCCCAACGGCCATCTGTTCTGCGCGCAATGTGCCCTGCCCATTGCCACTTAAGTTTGGCAATTCTTCGAGCTATGTCGGTTACCTTGGTTCTCCTGCGGATCTCTTCATTTCTGATTCGATCACGTAGAGAATCTCCAAGCATAGCCCTCTCCATTGCCCTTTGGGTGACTTTTAGCCTTCTAATAATATTATTAAACCACGCGCCCTTTCATATAAAGTCGCTACAGCAAATAAATCAAGGCATCGACCTCACTAAATTACGTGAGTCACGGAGTATGATGGATCACTACTTGTTTACTTTACGTATATGACCTGTCCTATATATTGGGCCAAACGATGACTTTGTTTGACTCATCAATTTTTACCTGTTTGATAAGGTCGCGAATCATATTTAAATCAATATACAACCTGACAATGGCCAGAAAATTGCAAAAAATGTAAGAAATTTTTAATTTCGCGGGCTACCTTAGCGCATTTCCCATAATTATTATAAATAAGTATACAATTCATAAATACTACACAATAAAAAAGGAATTGAGTTTATGAAAAACTTTTTTAATTCTACAATCTTTCTTCAATCTGACCAAGATTAAGTCCGGACTTTAAAAAAGGCTCCGTGAAAAGTTATTCCGATATCCGTAACGTCTTTTATAATGCGCGCAGCAAAGGAGTGGAACTCTCTGCCTGCGTCTGTGTTTCCGAACGCATACAACCCTAATCTATTCAAAGTGAGAGTGAACAGGCTTCTCCTGGGTAAGCTCACTCCATCGTAGACTTTGTCTCTGTCATCCAGACCTAGACTAAATTCAAGAGCAAACTCATAGCAGAATAAAAAAAAATAAAAAAAACTTTTTTACCCGAAACCTTAACATCCTGATCAAGTAATAAAATTACCGTATCGTGATATTTGATATTTTATTCAGGCACTATTTATTTGGATACATCGAGAGAAGGATACCGGAGGATCCAAATTCTGGGAAAGAATAAGAAAAAGGTAATTTTATTAAAAAGAATTCTCGCAATAAAAATAGGCTTACATTTTATATTATATTGACTGAATCCCTGCAGGATTTCTTAAGTCTCCCAGTTCCTTTTGAATATTTTACAAATTACTTTATTTATAGGGTTCCGTATAGGGATTGCAATCCCGCAGCTCATTCAATCCCGCGGGATTGATATGCGGGATTACTCAATCCCGCACGGGATCACGCGGGATATAAATAATACTAATTTTAAATTTATAATATTTTTTCTTTAATAATTTTAATACAGTTTTAAAGTTTTTTGAGAAAATAGATGACGATTGACAATTCCCCTTATCTCCGAAAAAACTGAGCCAAATTTTTTGAAAATAATTCAGAAAATTGTTCTTCACTTATAGATTACAGGAAAACTCATAAGAAGTTTATGGTCTTAATATAACATGGTAAATCTTTCAATATTATGCGTACAAACTTACATTTTCAGTTGGAATGTATGGGAGAACTTGTTTTTCAACCACAATGTTAAGTTTGTTCTTGGAATAAACTCACCCCAACTACGGAACCCTTCATTGTGCGTGGTCCAACACGCACTTCGCCGGATTTTTCTAGGAAAAGTGAAGTACGACACAAACAAAAGTCAAATATTGTTTGTTTTATTCAAAAAAGTTTTTTATTTTTATTTTTATTTTTACATAGAAAAAAGTTTATAATTAGAAAATAAATGTATTAGATTTATTTATATTCTTCATTGAAACAGTCCAGATAAAAATGAAGTTCATTAGGGCATTGTAGTACCTAATCCTCCCCTAAAATCTTGGACACGGCCCCGTGGGTATATTTTATTCTATTCGGGACACGTCAGACGCATATTATGCCTGACACTTATTGAAAACCCTCATTTTAAAGAAATAAATACGGAAAAGAACACTAAACAGATTTTTATTGCATTTTAATTCATTTTGACTCAAAAACCAAAAACAACATTGACGTCATCAGAACTTCGGTCTGGCAGATAGCGTGTTAATTTATATAAAAACATTAAATTTGTCAAAAAACATTTTAATTTTTAAGTAGCTATCATCATTCTTCTACCCAGTGGTCATTGACACGAGGTCCTCAGAGTTCCATGACCAAAAGGCAATGACCACAGCATCCAGACTCGTGACAAGTAATTTATACCAACATGGTACAACAGGTTTACTTTGCCAACAAAAACGTGTTCAAATTGAATGGTATCGAAGTACCAACGACGGTAATGAGATTCTTTTTTGTTCACCCTTTTTCTATCAAATCTTCTTGAGATACAGTTTCTGACCAATGTCATTCTGTATCGTGGCTCCTAGCTAAATAATAACAGCCACACGGGTCGATCAAAGGTTAATGATGATGCTTGCCGCGGTTGGTTCGTGGATGTGTGACCATATTTACATACCAAAACCCCTCTGTATCTCAGAAAGCACGTTAAGCCGTTGGTCTCGGTTGTCATTCATAAATCTTTGACAGTCGTTATGGGTACTCAGAACCCCAAGTCTGACAACCAGTCTTACCGAGAAATATCCGTCACAAGGGTTGTAGAGGTCAGATAGGCAGTCACTCCATGTAAAATACTGGTATTTAGCTGCATGAGACCTCAACATGGTTGGGATATGGCTAGGCAGAGTTTGATTGGTCATTCTGTATAGATACAGCCATTATTGAAGTCATACAAACGTAATATTCCACCGACAGATCCGATTTCTACTGATCGTTATTTCTCCAGACATAGTTTATTCCGTTATATGTGTGTATGTATATATCTATGTATTTATTTTTGTATTTTATAGTTATTTTCGTTTTAACTATGTCTTTTGTTGCACCTGCTATGTTTCTTCTCTGCACCACCCTAAGTTTGACTGGTAGAAAATGCCTCAGGCAATAAGTCCGCCTTTGTACGGTATTTTTTTTAATTAGGCATAAATTTTAAATAAATAAATATTATTATTATTCTCGTGTTCGAAAAAGGATAAAACTATAAACCAAAACCATAATTGTTTTTTTTTTTTTTGTATTTATCGTTGTGTGAAACGACTCAAAGAAGAAGATAATAAATTAACTATTCATTCTCAACAAATTGTTAATTTATACTGTTCTCTTCTTGTTCTCACAGACAATTATCATTATTTCTTTTCCATTTCTCCTTTCGCAGGTCTGCTGGAAGAAATTTCTTAAGAAATAAGCAGTACCTTAGTACTCAATACCTTGCATGTCGTATCTGTATCTATTTTACTATGTGTAAATCTTCTATATATATAAAAATGAATCCCTATTTCCCTTGGTCACGGCATCACGCCTGAACGGCTGGACCGATTTCGCTAATTCTTTTTTTGTTGTGTTTGTTATTATCAGGAGAAGGTTCTTATGTAAGAAAAATTTAAGAAAGTTAAAAAAAAAAAAAATTGTAAGAAAACGACCATATTTACATTTTTATTGTAATAATAAGTAGGTAACTCTATCTTCTAATGTAACTTTATGGCGTTTGACATAACGTGTCAGTCATCATTTAGTAGGTCTGAGAATAGATTTTATAAAAAAAAAAAAAATATTGAAGGTTTTAGTTATGTAGGGTAGGGTAGGTAGGGTTGGTAGGGTAGGGTAGGGTAGGTAGGTGGGTAGGGTAGGGTAGGGTAGAATAGGGTAGGGTAGGTAGGTAGGGTAGGGTAGGGTAGATAGGTAGGTAGGGTAGGGTAGGATAGGGTAAGGTAGGGTAGGGTAGGTAGGTAGTTTCCTTTGCGCGTAGACAAACTGCCACAGTCAAATAGCTTCTGACAGAACGAAGTCTGTCGGGTCAGCTAGTAAATAATAAAATACATTTAAATTCAAACGCACATGCACTTTTGAACTGACAAAGATTCGGTCAGTTAGTCAGAAAGTTAAGTTCGGTAAATTAATAATAAAATCAATTCAAATTATATGATTAAAAATAAGTCCTGGCAGTTAAGAGATGACCAGTCTCAACTGACGGCGTCCATTCACGAACATGATGTTTGGATCAGCACTACCCAGCTGAATCATTTTGTAGGGACCGAAAGATCCAACACATGCGCCACCATCAGTGAGACATTTAAGTGAACATGACATACTCTCAACTGCCATGCTCTTTCAAGTCAACATGCATACATCATAATAACATAATAAACGGCTCCATGGTACAAAAAAAAAATGCTTCTATATTATACAAAACTATAGTTTGCAATGTATTTGAGAGATTAATTATTATAAGAAAATAATTATTATCTATTGGAGTATTCAACAATTAAAACATGATTAAATAAGATTTAAAAAAAAAACACTCTCGTGTTAAACATAGTTACGTAAAGTCAACAGATAGACTTACAAACTTTTGACGACAGTCTCGAGTAGACGAATTGTAGACCACCGTTGTTTGTCTTGCTTGACCTCGAAGCAAGAAGTAAAAAATTGCAGACCCTGCAAGAAAATTCATCAGTAAGAATTATTTTAATTGACCTACGTGAAAGGCAGACATCAAGACATCATCATCATTTCAGCCCAAAGACGTCCACTGCTTAACATAGGCCTCCCCCAAGCACCGCCACTTTGACCGCGGTATAGGTAAACGGCCACGGCGGTATGGCAACGCGCCATAGGTATTCCCAATTTCCATTCTAAAAACTCATTCAAACCTTTTCCAGACGATGGCTTCTCACTTATGGCCTTCCACGGCAACCTCAACGTAGAGATGGAGGGCCTAGAAGCTGGTCAATGGGCTCGTGACATCACCAAAGCTAAGAATGGACAGTGGATCTTCAGAGACAGGAATGCGGAGCTGAAACTTGGAGACAAGATTTATTTCTGGACTTACGTCATCAAGAATGGTTTGGGCTACAGACAAGATAATGGAGAATGGACTGTTACAGGTACAAAGTATTTTCTATTATACATCAAAATATATTCAAATACTACGTCTAAGACACAAAATGTCTAAGGGATCCACACCAACGAGGATTGCCTCACCAGCCCTTCTGCTCACTGCTCAACTGCATCTGTAAGGACCTATGGATGACTTGTTGCTACTGAATATGCTGTGAACGTAGCTAGGTTCTGGCACAAAAAATCAGATTTATGTATTTTTACAAATTTTTTGACAATTTCATTACAATTTTGAAATTTTGCACACCATGAAGGCAGAAAAATATTTGTGAAACCTTTGAAATATTATATATGGTCGATTTCAACAAATTCTCACAACACTGTTGTCAACTTCCAGAATACGTTAACGAAGACGGATCACCAGCTGACACATCCCAAATCCCACCTCAAAACCCTACAACAGCCCCACCTCCTCCGCAAACCCAGGAGCCATACGTCCCTCCCCGTCCAACGCCACCCCCTGTAAACTGCCGGCCAACACCCACTGTGGTCGCGGGACGCAGCCCGGTCTGCAAGGGAGATCTGATCTTCAGCGAAGAGTTCAATGGTTCTAGCCTAAAGGATTCACCCAGTTGGATGGCAGAGGTCATGTTCCCTCAAGAGCCGGTATGTAAAAATCATATAAGCATAGCAAAATTCATACTTTAATATTATAAATGCGAAAGTAACCACTAAACAAATCGTTATGCAATTTGACTTATAGGTAGTCTGAAGAAGGACTTAGGCTACTTTTCATTCTAGATATTTGTATAAAAATGTCCTGAAGTTGTAGACCGCGTACCGGCAAGCGCAGTATGGGACGCCCCCCAGCTAGATGGTCCGACGACCTTAACTCCTTACTTTCCATGCTGAGCGATAGCCGTTTTGCGTGGATGTGACGCATACTTCCCCCCAACTTGTTCATTTCGTGTATCTGTTCTTTATTTGCGTCATGTTTCCCTCAAATAAACGTACCTATTTTCTTTCTTTTCTTCTTACTTTCAGTAGAATTTGCGCTTTACGATGTCAAAAACGCTGGAACTCCGTAATAAAACAATGTATCCTAGCCGTATTTGGGCTAATTGGAATTGACATGAGATTCACTCTTGGCTATAGGTACAGGGTGGAAAAAAATTAAGGGCCCTGGAGGGGAACTACCTTAAATCCTTTAATTAGCTTATTTTACTGAAACGAAACATTCCTTTATTTTTTTAAAGAAACAAAACTGCATTCAAAGATCTTCTAAAATTCGCTTGTCTTACCCGGGAATCGAACCAACTAAAAATTAAAAAAATAAATCCTCGCTATTTTATTATATGAATCGGTAGGATTATTGTTCAGGATAAAATTTGTCTAATAAACATTTGGTCTTTGAAATAAAAAAATAAAAAAACTAATTTTTATTTTATTTTATCACTAAAATACTAAATAATTTGTGTAATCTAATGACCAAATTTGGGTAACCGGAAGGAGGGGTCGGGAGGGGAGGAGGAGGGAGGGAGGTCATTTCGAGCAACTTATCAGTTAAATTATTAAGATTCTTTTCTCTTAATAAATAAAACTTAAATATGACTTCGTTTTTAAAAAATGTTTCATGTTTTAATTCGAATTATGGGGTAGGTACCATAAATAAAAAGTGAAAAAAAAAACTTTTTAACAAAAAAAAAAAAACAACCGATTTCCATTAAAAAAAAAAACACTAAAAAGTGAAAAATAACTTCAATTTCGGAAGTCGGTCATAAAAAACGAAAATACAGAACCAAGGACACCGACATAGTTTTTTTTTTTTTTTTTTTTTTCTTTTTATTTCAACTTCCATTCAATCATTTTGTCTCTCCATAATTTAGGGACATTATGAACATTCTCCAACTAATCAATTTACAAAATTAAACCTTCCCTTTACGCAGATCTTTCTGTCCTAACCTGAAATAACTTGTTACAGGACTATCCCTTCAATGTATACGATCCGGAAAAAACCATTACCTTTGAAGACGGCTCCCTGGTCATCACTCCCTTGCTGACAGAGTCTCAACACCACGAGGGATTCCTCTCTGAAACTTTAGATCTTACTAACAGGTTGGTGCTCATCATTTTTAGATCCAGGTTTAAACCATCGAGCCACTTTATTCCGACAAGTTAAAGTTCTAAATAAAAAAACCCGCGTTTGAGTTGTCAATTTTGTATGAAGAACTTTACGCTATTCGGAATATAAAGTTCAAAATAAAAAAACGAGCCCAAAGGTTTGAAGCTCTCGGCAATCATTCTATTATAATTTATACCCGACCTTACCGTGATATGAGTTACATAGTAATGACTTATTAATGGTTTTACATCGATCGAACTCGTTTGGTAATCGAGGGTCCTGATCTGTCTGGTAGCAGCCGAGAATCGAGTTGAAGGGCGTGCGATTGGAGAAGCCTATATCCAGCAGAGGACTTCAGCCTGATGATAATTTTGAATCACGGCTTATTTTCTAGGGTGGTAAATACAAGTAGCAGTGTGTCCATCTATACTAATATAATAAAACTGAAGTTAATTTTTTTGTTTGAACTACCAGACGGATTTGAAAAATTCTTCTTTGCATTTAATAGCCCAATTCTTGGGGAAGGCTATAGACTATTAAACATATAACACGCCAATCGAATGGCTATATCTCGCCCCCTATTATATAGAAGTTAAAACTTAACTATACTTATGGGTAAGGGTATTCTATACAATTACATATACATATGTCTGCCCACCTAATACGGGCGTGATGTTATGTATGTCAAACTATGCACTTATGACAGTTATCATTTCCACCCACTTGTAATCTTTCACTCCAAAAGCAAGCAAGTCTTCATTCCATCTAATTTATTTTCTATTTCCAGGTGTACAGGTCGATTAGGTACATTAGAATGCAGACACAAGGCGGAAGGCGCGATGATCATACCACCAGTCATAACTGGTAAAATTACAACGAAGCATAGATTCGGGTTTAAATTCGGCAGAATTGAAGTCAGGGCGAAACTACCTGCGGGCAGCTGGATTATACCTGGTAAGCGAAAGGTTTTGGAAGAATAAGATCTGTTTCAGATATTAAGTAAGTAAGGAAGATGCTTAAAGTCTGCTTCTTAGACATAATCCGTGCTTTTTCCACTTCGGTTCAAACACTTTGAAGTGGTAAGGGCCTTTTGGGAGGCTGTCTTTTATAACCATGAATTTTAAATGCATTTTAATCTATTATGATTAATCCGTTTTAATTTCGATTACGATTACCGAAGCAACTGGCAAAGATGGAGATTAAAAAAAGAAAAGTTTTTGCTGTATGTTCGTTCATGTTACTATCTAGGAGAATACTATACAACGGGTTTTTTTTTATGTCCCATAACTCTAGGGTTATATTCTATAAGTAAAAATATTACAAAAAGTCCTAGATTATGTGGTCCAAAAATGCATAGTTTCGAAGATACTCGTAATTATCATCAATCATATTAATTTAGGTAAAAAATTGTCACCCGTATGGCCAATTGTTACTTTTGCGTCGTTGCCAAACTGATGAAACTGAGACCCTCGATGTGTATAGGTATCTAAGTTTCATTGATAAATACGAGTAATTCATTTTCATTCGAACCAATCATTAATAATTAAAGCTAAGAAAATTCGACGTTGTCATATTTCACGTAAGGGTTGTTTTACATTCATAATCGTGACTGTCACGAAAAATAAAAACAAAAACAATTATAATTGAAAAAATAATTCATATGCCAGTTGATTCTTTGATATAGTCTCATTCATACCCTATACTCCATTTACTATAGCATATCCCCCGATTCCCTAGCATCGGGTAGGATGACAGTTCACTTCACGCTCACTTCACCTATATTTTATGGTGAGATTTTTACAGAATAGACCGGCTGTACAATAATTAGTTGCATTAACACAATATTATCAAATTCCTTTAACATTCTCAGGGGCACAGGCAAGGCAGACACGCTAGAGTGTAGGCAAGTAGACTCAGGGGCTCAGATATTACCGCCTGTGACGACGGCGAAGATCACCACAGAGTTATGGGATATAAAAAAAAACACCGTGTATTTATTAAGAGGATATTCCTTAGAATTCTCGAACACAAACAGTCGCCTCTTGAATACTAAAGATTATTTTCGACCACATCAATCAAACCCAATTTCGATTCTAGAAATCAACCTGGAACCTACCGAAAACGTATACGGCTCCCTTCGCTATGAATCGGGTCTGATGCGCGTGGCCTTCGCTCGTGGAAATCCCAGTCTTGCCAAGAAGTTGTATGGAGGACCGGTCCTATCTGACACTGAAACATACAGGTCCATGTTGATGAAGGAAAAGATTGGAATCGATAGCTGGAATAAGGAATATCATAACTATACTATGATTTGGAAAACTGGTAAGTTTTTTTATAAATTTTTGGTGGTAATTTTGGGTTTTCATTTATTTTTTATTTTTTGTAAACAATTTTGTTTATTTTTATGGACCTATGTATTTTAGAAAACAGATCTAGATCCGTGACAAATTAATCACGCACTGTAATACTATATGATATATTTTCACTCAATTTTTAATATTAGTAAAAAACCGACAACATGTTTGAAATTGTAGCTTTAAGTAAACAAACATCAGTCACTACTTTAAATTGAGCCGCTGGCCTGTTTAGGCCAATACAGAAGAAAGAGGAAAGACCGAGAAAAAAAGGATATTTATGAAAGGTGATTCCAGATTATTGCTTCAATTGTTTTTTATTAAGAAGACTTCAAAGAAGATTAAATCCAACACAGTACTTTTGGATATTAGTAACAGTTGTAAAAACTTCCACCCTTACTACCTCTAACCTAACCATACTCTCCTTCTTAGACGGTCTTCAGCTCCTAGTAGACGGTGAACAGTACGGTGAAGTCAACCCGGGAGAGGGATTCTTCGCGAGTGCGCGCGAGCATGCCGTGCCGCATGCTAGCTACTGGCTGAAAGGAACTGTCATGGCGCCGCTTGATGAAATGGTAACTTGACTTTATACGTAGAAAATAAAAACATTTAACACAAAAACAACAATGCCAGAAGATTCATTCTACTTGCCTCATGAATAAGAATATTTTTATTTACATTAAAACTTTGGTACGATGTACAATAATGGTCTGAAATATAGGATTATGATCTACATGTCTCGCTATGGACTGGCATACAAAATATCTAAAGAAAACAAGTTACAAATATACTCGTAGAATCAAAAATAACCGCGCAGTTAAAAAATCCTATATTGCTGCTTCTTGAGGTCAGCGTTGAATATTTTCCTCTTCCATTATTCCCTGTTAGCTGCTGTCTGCTGTGTTGTTCACGTTATCATTCACTTCTTATCATTCATATCATCTCAGAGTGGCTCCATTAAGGCGAGGTTCTTCGAGCGTGCATTTTTGTTCTAGAGGTGGCAGCTAGGCGCGAGTAAATTGTATGTTTTACGATATTAACTATGTTAAACCTGACGGACATTACATCATCATAGACGTTTATTTTGATGTGATCTTCAATACATAATGTGGTATAATATTGAAATGAAATGATTTTAATCTACAAAATAAGGGTATGTTTGGATTTTTTTTCTATCGAGTGAACTTTATTCAATTATGTAACGAGTACCCGACGTACCTACAGAAAAGCTCAAAAGCAACATATAATTTTTTCACGTGTTTAATCATTACCGTTTCTAAATAAAATTACATTAAAATTACATTTCCTAGAGGTTAACTTGAAGAACCTCGCCTTAAATATTAATTTATAAATTAGCTGTTGTCCGACTCACTGAACCATTCTGGATTTCGAAAATTCATTTTTCCGTACGTAAACCTTTGCTTCTGAGGGACAGTTAATCTTCCGGTGCTTCTTTCTTCAATGATTTGGGCTGTGTGTGGTCTATCACCCGTACCGTTTGATAGGAAATTTTAGAAATTTTTGTATTTCACAACTTCTTAGATATCATCATCAACTTCCACCTCTTGTCCCATGTTACTTGGGATCGGTGCAACACGTTTTCTTCTTGCATTCTCCCCTATCAACCGTCACGCTACCATTCACTCCCGTTTCTTTCATTCCTCGCAGAATCCATCCATATTTTCTTTGGCCTTCCTCTCCCTCTCCATCCATCAACATTTATATTCATACAAGTTTGTTCCATTGGTAATTAAAATAATTGTTCCATCCTCTTTCAGTTCTACCTGTCACTCGGTCTTCGCGTGGGAGGCGTCCATGACTTCAGCGATAATCTTCCGGGCAAGCCCTGGAAGAACAGCGGCAGTAAAGCCAGGCTCGACTTCTGGCAAAAAAAGGACTCCTGGTATCCGTCTTGGTATAACACCAACCTGAGAGTGGATTCCATCAAAGTGTACGCCCTGTAGACATATAAAGTAATCTGTGATGTTTCTGAGATTATATTTCATATTTTTTTAATAAAATTGTAATTTTATGCTTTGTTTTATTTTTGACTGTCGTAATTTTTCCTGTTTTTTTTTTAACAACACAGGAAAAAACAGGAATTCTGATATTTTTCACATACGTCTTACCGAAAATAATATCAAAGAATATGTTTTAATAGAAACGGAGGTACTTACTCAAAATGATGATGCAATCCATACTTTTTAAATACCCAAATAAACAAGTTGAAGTGTCATTCCCACTATTTTCTACTATAAGTATGTAAATATGTCTATCGAAATATGAAAGATCTATAAGTTATCAACATTTCTGACAAAAAGGCTAGGTAAAAAAATCTTTAGAAATAAAATGAGAGATTTTGAAGAATTACGGAAATGACAAGATCTAATTACATAAATCCTTAAATAGAACAATAACCTACACAAAATACAGAACTACGAAGTTAAATGAAAAAGCTAAGCATACTCGAATTTAACTTTTACTCACTAAACTGAAACGGAGAAAACTATCATGCCTATACAATCATGCAGATGAAGATCACACATCAGCATAAAATATTCTTTTAACGATCACAACCAAAAAAAGGACATATTTAACCAAGAATCAACATTTTGATCTTGAATTTTCCTGCTTTTGAACAATCCAACCTTCCAAAACCGGCCTGTAGCTTATGTAGCTTCTTCATCGTGAATCGAATCAGTCGGTTTTAAAACTAAACGAAATATGACGTGTGTCGATAAAGCTGTATTTCTTTATGTACTTGTGTTTATTGCAATATGTGAAGCTCAGGAAAGGAATAACGACTACCAGGTTCCTACGCCGAAAGTAGAAGCTTTGTATCCCAAAGGATTTAGAGTGACCTTAAAAGGTAAGATCATAATTATAATTATTGTGTCAAAAATTGAAAAAAAAAATCATGAAAATAAAAAAAATGTTTAGGGTGGACGGTATCAAAGTGGTTTTCGTAATTTAATGATCATTAATTATGTGGCCTGGTGCTAAAAGGACTAATATCAATAATCCTTATTTTCAGTAATAAGCATTAGAACAATAAACCAACATTGATAGTTCTTATTTACATGTTATAACGTAGAATGATAAAAATCTCTTTCTGTTATGAATTATGCTACGTATTTCTAGGTTGATTCATAAATTAAATTCAAATAGAATATTTGTATTTTTGAAAATATTTGCTACCTTTTCCATTTTAGCACTAACAAGAATTCTGTTAGGTACTTCAAAATTATGTTTAAAATTAAAAAGGGCATAAGTTAACTTTGATCGTTTTAGTTCCCACTCTATAAAGTGTTTTTTTTTTTTAATTCCCTATTGGAATAACCGCAAACTGCAGCCCTTTTAACAATATTAATCATTTGTATGTATGTATATGTATTTGTATGAAAGCAAATATGCAAAATTTTATGGAATCGTGTTTTCGGCTAACATAGTACTTAACATTAATCCTCAACTTTACCATATATTTATTTCAAAATTAATGCTGCAGTATTTTCGACATAACGGAGGATCATGCTAAGCCATTTGAGGTAGTATAGGCCCTTAACTACAAAGCGGACGAGATCGCGGACAGAAGCTAGTAAATAATAATTCGTTATTTGACGGTTGGTTTTGAAGTCTGCCTTCTATAATTCACTGACAAAAAAAAAAACAGAAAGATTAATGAAGATGTGGAAAGGAGATTAAATGCGGGAAATAAAGTGAATGGTGCTTTACATGCAATTGTGACCAAACATTCGATGCCCAAAAAGGCTTGACTGGTTGTTCACAATGGTGTGCTGGTGCCTACGCTTATGTATGGAAGTGAATGTTGGGTGTGGCAAAAGAAACATGAAAGTAGAATAAATGCTGTGGAAATGCGTTCCTTGCGAAGCATATGTAGCGTGCCTATTCAAATTCAAATTCAAATTCTTTATTTCAGACTTAGAGTCCATAGCGTTAGTATACAAAATTGCTTAAAGACTAGTGTTAGTAATTGAAGATAAGAAATATGTACATATTTAGCTGGTGTGGATCCTTACCCAGTGGCGCAGCAGAGGGGAGTCCCACCGACTTTGGAACACACTCAGGAGACTATTAGTGGCGGTGCGCAGCCGACCGGCCATGGATGCGGTCCTTTTTCTTATTATGGCGTAAAAATCATCTGTGTGCGCCTCCGCAAACATGCCGGACGCACTACAACGCCACGACAGCCCCAACAATATAAATGATAGGCTGAAAAATGATGATACAAGGCAACGGTACGGCTTAAAAGAAGATGCAGTGACAAAAATTGGAAAGAGTATGCTTAGATGGTTTGGTCGTGTTGAGAAGATGAATGAAAGGTAACTAACAAAAGGTATATAAAAGGCAGATGTGAGTGGAAATGCCGAGAGGGGATGCCCTAGGAGGACTTAGAGTGACCTAATTGGTGACTTCTTCAGAAAGATCAAGTGCATAGTACTCGCAACTGACGTGCGTGTATGACCAGATATATGACCGTAAACGAAGCAAATGGAGTATGTAAGGAGTGTAGCAGGTGGCGTTCTATAGTTTCTGGCTACCCCCATGGGAAGAAGGCGTGAGTTCATTTATGTATGTAAAGAAACAGATAACTGTTGATCCAAAGAATATTATAGCTGTTTGTTTACAAATGAAGCAATTATATACAAAGACGTATTATTGCCATTTAAACTTTGACTACATAAAGTATCGACGAAATCGAAAACGTATTCTTAGTTAAAATTATAATTTCCTGTCACTCGCACAGTTTAAAAATAGTAGATATTTATAAAATACACACAAACTCACATCTTCTTCTGTTATTGAATCTATTGGGTTAGATTAGAAAAGCCCGTCGATTCTGTAAAAATCTCACCGTGAAAACTTAAGTGAAGTGATCTTGAAGTAAACTGTCATTCCATCTGAGACTAGGGATTGACACTATTGACAACTCATTAATTCTAGCTCACTTCACCCAGGTTTTCACGGTGAAATTTCCACAGAATAGCACTGCTGTGGCCATTAACGCCAGATCCCCTCTATTGTTGGTGAATCATTTGTGTTAGGTTAGGTTAGCACTGTGACCAGCGAAAGAAAATTAAAGCAATTATGTGTTTCTTTGTGTTGCTACTCAGTTTTACAAGGCGTTTTCGTTTCGGAACTCTATATAATTAATCGGTACTCTATTAATCGGAATTCGTATTTTTGATGTTTCGAATTATCATTAAGTCGGACTTTTTGTTTTCGATCTATTAAAAATCGTTATTTTTAAAATAGTAATTATAAACGTGAGGAATATTGAAACTTTGGAATTATAAAAATAGGATGAATGATGAACCGGAGTAGATATTAGGAATTTTGAACCATTCGTAATTATGAAAATCGGTATTTTGAAATTCCGAAATACGAAAAACTTTATTCTCTCAGTCGAGAGACTAAAGTTTTTCGTATTAATGTAGTATACGCATTAATAGGTATGGGAGGAAGGTCCTACAACAATTACCAGGTACTGAACAAAATAGAAAATGTAAAGTAAGTAATCCTTCTTTAAGTAAGTAATCCTTTTCTTTTAGATGATGGCTATACCTTCTTTGGATTCCGTGGAAATATCAACAAAGAATTCAAAGGACTAAGCGAAGGTGATATAAAGCATGATATAGTAGCACCCAAAGGTGGGTATTGGGTGTACAAGAATCGTGATGCTGAGCTACAGGTTGGAGACACGATTTTCTACTGGATATATGTCCTTAAAAATGGAAAGGGATATAAGAACACAGACCTGGAATATACAGTTTCTGGTAAGTTTTCTTCCATTTATATTGTCGAACACCGATCTGATGGGAAAATGGTCTTCTTCTCCTCTCGTATTAGAACGAATTCCTGAAAAAGAAGGAAGACTTCAATGAAAAAACGGCAAAATATTCGCAAACCTGCTAGGTGGTAGCGCGACGGACTGACTAAAGGGCCTAGATAAATTTATCCCTTATGCTGCACCTGCCATGTTTTGTCTCTGAATCACCCTAAGTGTACGGCCTAGTGAAAAGGCGGCGGGGCGTTTTGCGTCGCGTGCAAGCACCGAAAGATTGTTCGCCGCGCCACTCGCCGCCACTCTGGACACTCGCGATTGTATGTGTTTAACATGAACGCCGCACGCGCCGCCCCGCCGGACGCTCGAGTCGAGCGTGCACTCAGTTCGAACACTTAGGTTGACTGGTAGAAAATGCCTCAGGCATTGAGTCCGCCTTTGTACGGTATTTTTTTACTTATGTATTATGTGTGAATAAATAAATAAAATTGAAGTGTCTGTTTGTAATATCAGCAGAAAATAACAGCTTTTTACTGAATGCATATACATTTTCTTTTAATTTGTCTGTCCGTTTATTCCTGATAATCTCCGAAACGGCTGGACTGATTTTGACGGGACTTTCATTGGCAGATAGCTGATGTTATAAGGAGTAACTTAGGCTACTTTTATTTTAGAAAAAACCAAGCGGTCAAAGCTGCGGGCAGCAGCTAGTAAGTAAATAAGTGGCAATCGCTTTTAAAACGTTTCGTATTTCTAGAACGACTTTCAACAGGATTAACATAAGCTTTTCGGTATTTTATTTTTATTTTTTATTATTATTATTTATGAACACAGTAAAATACATAGAGATATATTTATAATTTGAGTACAAAGCTACATAATGCTTATTTCTTAAGAAATCTATTATTAACTTATGTCAGTCCCCCACAGTGTTGACTTGTCCATCATCATTATCGCTGATTGAATATCACTTCACCGAAAGAGTGGGTCTTAGAATGAACAAGGACAAAGGTCATGTCGAACGCCCATGTCACACCCACTATCATGAAGATCGGAGACGCTACACGCGAAGTTGTGGACGAGTATGTTTACCTAGGACAAACTGTCCAGTTAGGTAGGTAGGTCCAACTTCGAGAAAGTGGTCAATCGTCGAATCCGACTCGGCTGGGCAGCGGTCGGGAAGCTACGCAATATTTTCTCGTCCCACATACCGCAGTCTCAAGACGAAAGTCTTTGACCAGTGCGTGTTGCCAGTAATGACCTATGGCACTGAAACGTGGTCGCTCACAATAGGCCTTATTAGAAGGCTAAAAGTCACCCAAAGGGCAATGGAGAGGGCTATGCTTGGGTTTCCCTACATGATCGATTCAGAAATGAAGAGATCCGCAGGAGAACCAAGGTAACCGACATAGCCCGCATAATTGCGAAACTTAAGTGGCAGTGGGCAGGGCACATTGCCCGCAGAGCACATGGCCGATGGGGCCGAAAGGTTCTGGAGTGGCGACCGCGTACCGGAAGACGTAGCGTTGGAAGGCCTCCCACAAGGTGGACCGATGACCTTGTGAAAGCCGCAGGAATCCGCTGGATGCGGGAAGCACAGAATCGGTCGAAGTGGCGGTTCATTGGGGAAAGCCTATGTCCAGCAGTGGGCGTCTTTCGGCTGAAATTAATTAATTAATTTAAACCCATCCATGTAAAATATCCAAGTTTCGAAGAAAAGCAAAACATTTTTTTGTTTACTTCCTCTTTGTTCTAGTGGTCGCACGCGCAACTGATGAGGTCCTAGGTTCGATTCCCAGGTCGGGCAGTGTTATTGGGTTTTTCCACCAGGAATTTCTCGAATGTAGGTGTACTATATTAGCTGCGCATTTCTTTGGGAATATTAGGCTTGATGTTACGCTATTGTTTATTTTTGGTTGTCTTTTTTCTAGAATTCGTCAAAGAAGATGGCACACAAGTGGGTGGTCAAGCTAGCCAGTTTCCACCCGGTCCACTAACTCCGAAAAACACCTCTACACCTGCTCCGTATGACGTAACAGACAATAGATATAACACCATAGCACCGGACTGCACAGTTTCCAAGACCGTGGTTCAAGGTTATTCAAACATTTGCAAGGACCAATTGATATTCGATGAGGACTTCGACCAAACGAGTTTTAGGGAGCTGAAGAAATGGGACGCAGTGATCCAGTTTCCAACTGAACCGGTTAGTTAAGTTCACTTAAGGGGGAAGCGCTAAGGTAGCCCACGAAATTCAAACGTTCTTACGTTTTTTGTCAATTTGGAGCTCATTGTTTGGGTGTATGTTGATTAAAGTTTATTCGCGACTGTAACAAATTTGTATTAACAGAATTATAATCATTAGAATCAGTAATACAACTCCTTAAGACTGCGCCGAGTGCACAGTGGCGCCCTCATCGTTATTTCGGTGATTTCTTTTATTTTAGAATGAAAATTCAGAAAATAAGCTCGTCAAGTTGTGCTTCACAAGACTATACGTCATTATTACCACAAACAGTAGTTTTAAATTGTTATTGTAATCATTAAAACGGAAAATAGTGGCCATTAAGCTCCGTTTTAATGATTACAATAAAACATAACAATTTAAAACTACTGTTTGTAGTAATAATAACGTATAGTCTTGTGAAGCACAACTTGACGAGCTTATTTTCTGCATTTTCATTCTAAAATAAAAGAAATCACCGAAATAACGATGAGGGCGCCACTGTGCACTCGGCGCAGTCTTAAGTTAGTATAATCCTCAAAAGTCAAGATTTCATAAAATAGTGTAATATGAAATTAGACAGTTGTATTGCTGATTTTAATAATTATAATATTATAAATACAGATTTCTTACGGCCGCGAATCATATTCAGATGTACATACATACGTACAACCTGATACTGACCCGCAAATTGCAAAAAACGTTAGCAAATTTGAATTTCGCGGGCTACTCTGACGCTTTCACCTTAAACCTTTCGCTTTTATCTTAAAATATGTATGTTTAGGTTAAGGTATTTTTCTATGGGCCTATGTTGCTTGAAATAAATGGTATTATTATTATTAATAAAGACAGGTTTAACTAAATTACGGTTGATCGATGACGTCGAACTTAAAAAGAACACAACAAATAAATATTTGTATTAATATTTATATTTGTTTATTAAGCTCTGTTTACGGTTTTATTTCTGCTTAAGTTTAGGTTTTGTGTGGTATATTAATTAGCGTGTGTTCATTTGTTTTGTAATATTAATTAATGGCAGACTATTAAAATTAAAATATAAATCCCAACTTAACTAAAACTATTATCAAACTAAAATATGGCGTTGAAAAATTCCTCCACAACGCTGTCGATTGGTAATGTACTCAAGAGACATATTATATCTCATATCAATCAAAATCAAAACATTTATTTTCCAGATTATAAAATCCAGTTTGTTACTAATTACGTACACATCTTAAACGTACTAACGTACTCGTACATTAGGCAAATTTTGGTTATCATTACTAATAATGGCAAAATACACACACACACTACTTTTATTCTATTGTATAGAATCAAGTTCTTATAACTAAACATACAGATGTGCTGATGGGGAGTTTGTTGGGCCACTTCTTCTTCCCAGCTAAAGCACTAGGAAGTGGTGAAGAATGACTGCCTACGCAAACTAAAAACTTGGTGAACCTCTTTACATCTAGTCACTTAGTTACATAGCTATCCACTTATACATTACAGGACTATCCCTTCAACGTGTACATTCCGGACAACACGGTGAGCTTTGAGGAGGGATCTTTCGTCATCACTCCGGTCCTGACTGAGTCACAACACCGGGAAGGATTCCTGCATGAGTCCCTGGATTTGGATGCCAGGTACATACCAGTCATCATCATCCACAGCCCGACTTCAGCCACTGGCGAGCATAGGCCACTCTTTTCATGTGCTAGCCCCATCCAGGTTTTACCCGCGATGGCAACAATGTCGTCCGCCCATTGTAACGTTACATTTTTCCGGGAGGGGAAAAATGTAAGGTCAGAGATAAAACTACCACCTACCTATCATCAGTCCTGGAGGAGTCCTAGCTTAAGAAGAAAATAAACAAATTAAAGAGTAAACAATTTAATAAATAAAATACAATTTAGATGGTTTAATAGGCCCTAACGAATGGGTATTGGAGGGTCCTAACTGAAGGATAATAAGAGGCCAGGGAAACCGGGTGTAATGTGACCACAATTTTCTGCCACAATTTCTGCAACTTATTTAATAAATAAACAATGTTTTATACATAATAGTAAAAATTCAGTGTATGTACTATGATTATAACATAATTATTCTTGTTGGGGTGTTTAGAGGTGTGTGTTAATTCCGGGACATGTTGTATAAAGTGAAATATGAACGTATTATACACATTAAACTTCCGGAATAAATGCTCTAAATGATGTTGAAAACCGCATCATAATCCATTGTTTTGTTTTAAGATCTAAGGAGTCACACTGATAGACACATGAAGCGCCTTTGTTTTATACTACATACATACGAGGGTAGGCAGAAACTATAGACCGCCACCTGCTACGCTTCACATACTCCTTTTGCTTCGTTTACATTCGTCATACACGCACGCCGGTTGCGCGTGCTACACACCTGAACTTTCTGAAGAACATCACCAATTAAATCACTATATGGCTCCTCGCCCTAGGAGCCATATAGTGATTCCCGCCCGGCGATTTCAATCACATCTGCCTTGTAAACACCTTTTGTTAGTCGCTTTTCATTCATCCATTGTTTTATACTATCCATACTAATATTATAAATGTGAAAGTAACTCTGTCTGTCTGTCTGTCTGTATGTTACGATTTCACGCCTAAACCGGTGAACCGATCGTCATGAAATTTGGCAGAGATATAGCCTGGGATATGGAGTAGGACATAGGCTACTTTTTTACGTGATAACCGACATCCACGCGGGCGGAGCCGCGGGCAAAAGCTAGTGTGTAATAAATATTGATTTCGTATATTATTGGTCTGCACCTGTTGTTCGATTCTGTTAAATCTCACCGTGAAAACTTAAGTGAAGTGAGCTCGAAGTGAGCTGTTAATCACATTGTTTAAAGCGTACTGTCAAGGCCTGTACACGGGAAGTCTGTGGAAATGAAATGAAATCGTTTATTCTGTAAATAGGATATCGGAATCACTTTTACACGTCATATAAAAAATATAAAAACAAGCTTGGGGAAGTCGACATTTCCTATCTGACTACCCCTGAGAAGAAATGGCGAAACAAACTCAGGGGTCAAAGTCTCTTTTAAAGTCCAGACATAATCTTGGTCAGATCATGTGAGAACCATGTAGATCCGTGTCTGAAATGGTCTTTTGACCTTTTTGTGGTTCAGCTGTTCACGGGGGACGCTGAATGCCTTGCGTGTCCAATAAATATAACAATGTTTTCAGGATGATGTTGAAACTCCCTCGTTTCTGTAGTGCCTCGAAGATGTTTGCCCAATCACGTACAGATGGTTTTCATGCTGTCGTCAGGAAAAAGGTGGCATCGCTTGTGAGTAGGATTCGGGGGGGTAGCAATAGCATCCTGAGAGTCGTGGCTGAGGACCCGAGAGCTTATGTACTGAGGCATCTCATGCGGAATCACTATCCGCATGAAATGCCTCGCAAGTACACGATTGACTAACGTTTCTTATAAAAATTTGGTACTAATCCTAGTGTATAAGTTGTAGTATCTAAGGTGTGTACAAACAAAATTGGTTCCTATGTTATCCCGAATAAAACAATTTATTATCTTATTAATCCCCCGATGCCCTAGAGTCAGGTAGGATGACAGTTCACTTCACCTATATTTCATGGTAAGATTTTTACTGAATAGACCGGCTGTATAATAATTAGTAGCATTAACACAATATTATCAAATTCCTTTAACATTCTCAGGTGCACAGGCAAGGCAGACACGCTAGAGTGTAGGCAAGTAGCCTCAGGAGCTCAGATATTACCGCCTGTGACGACGGCGAAGATCACCACAAGACGCAGCTTCAACTTCATGTTCGGAAGGGTAGAAGTGCGCGCAAAATTACCGTCCGGAAGCTGGATTATGCCTGGTTAGTAAATAAATACGTTTTTTACGTAATAATAATCCAAGACTATAACTAGAGAGGAACCCCTCTCTAGTAGTCGTGGCTAAATAATAACAGCCACACGGGTCGATCGAAGGTTAAGCTACGCTAGCCGCTGTCGGTTGGTGGATGGGTAACCATTTAGGCAAATGTTATTACTCAGTGAAAGACTTTTTAAATGATGAGTTTATCCAGATTATGGTTGTTATAATTATCTCGTGACTGAGAAGGAATAATGGAAAACGGCTCAATCAGGAACCTCGGTGTGTATAGAATTCACACGAAGCAACAAAATACGATGTGGCCGCTTTTCTTTGGATCGAATTTTGTTGCATTGAGACATCAATATGAAACTTTATAAAAGGTATTAGAAGATTCTAGACACATTTACCGAGCTTCCTGATTGAGCCGTGTTTCATTATTCCTTCTCAGTCACGAGATAATATTTTTTTAAAGGATTGGCAGTAGTGGACCGGTGAGCTCCCTCTTAACAAAGTTGTTTGTTATTCACCACCTAATTAATACTTTTTTGCTCCAGAAATCAACCTGGAACCATCGGACAACGTATACGGTCCTCATAACTACGAATCTGGTCTGATGCGAATCGCCTTTGTCCGAGGGAACCCTGGTCTGGCCAAGAAGCTGTACGGAGGTCCTGTGCTGACTAATTCCGAACCGTTCAGGTCCTTTCTGTTACAGGAGAAGATTGGTATTGATAACTGGCACAAAGACTATCATAACTATACCATGATTTGGAGACCAGGTACTTACTGTTCAGCAATACTTAGTCTTATTTGAAGGCCGTTGTTTTTGTCTCATTAAAGCTACTTCAAGGTACAACTACATTGCAGAAATTATAACATTGACTGTTCAGATCGATCCAGAGTGGTCCATGACACCCGAATTATATTCATTGATCGACTATCAATCTTTTTTTGTGGTGGTGACCTATCAACAACCTGTCAACTGGTCGACATCAATCGAACGCAATCTAATCACATGTTTGTATTGACTATACAATATAATCTATCGCAAAACCAGTATCTAGTACATACAGCTATGCCAGAGGATAACGACATTAATTATGAACACGAAGTAAAGTTAAAACCAGTCTAACCTTCAGATTTACTATACGTTTTTCGAGGTGTCGGTATTAATAAGGGGTTCAAGCTATACCCCCGGTTTCAGAATTGAGAATTTAAAGCTGAGAACTCTTAATTAGTTGAAAGTCCGCAAAGTTCAAAATTTCTTTGCAATAACGTAAGTTTATGTGAGCTACATTGAAGGAATCACCTCAAGTAATGCTAGAGTTTGACAAATTCTCAATTCTGAAACCGCTTGATAGACTAAAACAGAGCTAATGTCATTGGTACATCAATCATAAACTATCTCATAAAAATAACTTGATGTTGAAATAACTATTACATAACATTAATACACGCCACGACACGCCTGAAATTTGACAGGGGCTTACCTAGAGTACACCCACATTTCACCAGTTAGATTTAAGTCCCATGTAATAGGAGCGAGCCTATTACCATCAACCGGGCACAAACCGAGAGTCCGGACTGCTAATATTAAAATTATTGTAATATTTATATTATTTAACTAACTTATTGTTTCAGATGGCATCGATTTGCTGGTGGATGGTGAGCAGTACGGTACCGTCAACCCAGGCGGAGGCTTTTCTGAGGTCGCGAAGAATAACAACGTAGGACATGCGTCGCTTTGGCAAAGGGGAACTGTCATGGCGCCGCTGGATCAGATGGTAAGAGAGATCTAATATAAACTGTATGGCATTCAAAGTTAATTGACTGGACTGGACTTATAATCAGACAGACAGAAATATGTATGGTGGTGGATGTACTTCCCCGAATGAGTTCCTTCACAAAGAGCCCTTTTACTACATAAACTATAATGTAAAAATAGGTTAAAGCCCTTTTGAGCTTAAAGCTTAAAGACGCCGAGAGTCACTTAAAGTACCTGTCATTGAATTTTTTTTTTTTTTTTGTAACCTGATTTCCGAGATATTGAAGGTCGAAGTTGATTTTTCTTAAGATATTATAATTAAAAAAAAGCAAGAAGAGCACAAGTCAAACTTAGAATTTTTATGGGATAAAAATAACCTGTAAGAAATCTAAAGCGATAACGTTATTTTTGTTAGAATTATTAAGAATATATTAGTTTATCTTGCCATGTTATACCTAATCTGAACATAATATATTATCTTATAACAGTAGCACAAAATAAACGTTAAATGGACGCTTGGTGTCCTACTTCCTAACTTCATCTGTCACTTCACAACAATGTCATAAAAAATAAATATTGAACAAATTCCAGAAAGATATGGAAAGATCTCACCAGATTATGCTGCACGGGGGTCAAGCCTTTTCGCTCGGGGGCACTGGGTCCTTAGGCAAGCATTTAAGTCCCTCATATGCACTGGATCGTTATCCTGAGATCAGGAACGCACGAAGGCTTAGTCCACTCCACTTTTGCAGGGCTTTAATGTATTTTCGGCGACATAAAATCCCAACCACATCATAACAAAAGAAATACTGTTCGATTTTGACGCCCGGCAAGTAACGCTAACTTGCAACATCAAGTTTACATGTTATAGCTTAACTTTAAACTCCCCACAACTCCTGTACCGTTCGTTACATTGCACGCTGACATTAACTGCGATTTTTCACACAGAAAAAAAATTGGTTTCCCAGCCATATTTTTTACTCAATGTAGCTTAGTTTGATATACAGGATGCGTCGTTAAGGGCTATGTGATGTATATATCGTTTTACACCCTGTATATTATACCTAATAGTTGAGGCTGAATTTGCTGAAAAAAAATTGTTTTCCCAGTTCCACTTGACTCTTGGACTTCGCGTGGGAGGAATCAACGACTTCGCCGATGACTTGGAGGGCAAACCCTGGAGGAATACAGCCAGTAAGGCAATGCTGGACTTCTGGAAAAACAAGGACTCTTGGCATCCTTCGTGGTATAACGGCGATTTGAGGGTAGACTACGTCAGGGTATACGCTCTTTAAGAGCGCATATATCGGTCCACTAGCAACAGCGACCTCGGTAAGTATGTCTAGAATGTTCTAATACTTTTTATAAAGTTTCATATTGAGACACGAAGCAACAAAATACGATCTAGAGGAACGTGGCCGTTTTTCTTTAGAATTAATTTTGTTGCTTCGGATCTCAATATGAAACTTTATAAAAAGTATTAGAACATTCTAGACATACTTACCGAGGTCGCTTTTGAGCCGTTTTTCGGGTGTGTAATGTTTGGTATTACATAATAACAGATAGTCTAATTTCATTTGACATAACTTTCATATGATATAATTTTCATATGCTATAAAAACATGTACCTTACCTAATTTCATATGATCTAATGTTATATTTGATATAATTTTCATTTTATCTAATTTCATTTAGTATAACGTTCATTTCATATAATTTTCAAATTGTATAATGCTCTTTTTATATAATGTTCATTAGACCTCACTTTCATATTAATAAATTTTCTAAGGTAACGCATCGTTCTTGAGAAAAGCAAACTATATTGTAACATAGCCTCAAAACATTAAAGTTGCTTCTGCATCGTCTCCGGCGCTGCGGGAAGTGCAACCCCTTTGCCCTCACGTAACAAAGGATTGACCCATGCTTTGTTACAGCGGGCGGGGGTTGCTCTCCCTCCGCGCCTCCGGTTTTTATATACACTTTAGAGTAGGAGCCAAAAGACTACGTAAAGTCGGGGTGCCCCAATTCGGTTTTGGAACAGATTCAACCTATTAACTACTACTATTTAATCTAATCAGTTTTTGCGAAAATATAAGTAGTTATTTCCAAATTATATTAAACGTTACTTATAGATTTAGAATATTATTTCAAATGTGCATTATACAAACTGTTCATTATACCATATGAAATTAGGTAAAATGAAATTATATCAATAATTCAATAGATCATTTGGACGTAGTTATGCAGAAATGTTCCAACCCACAAGTCACCCGAAATCGAGATAATGTGATCAAACTACCTTTTATGACACTTAGAGTCAGATTTGCAATAAGGTTCCAAGTATAAGACTTAAAACTTGGAACCTTATTGCAAATCTGACTCTAAGTGTCATGAAAGGTAGTTTGATCACATTATCTCGATTTCGGGTGACTTGTGGGTTGGAACATTTCTGCATAACTACGTCCATTTGGTCGTTATATAAAATAAAAATTATATTAAATGAAATTAGGTCTTATGATCATTAGAATTTTTGTTATTATATCAAACGTTACACACCCCCGTTTTTCATAATTCCTTCTCTGTCACGAGATAATATTTTTTTAAAGGGTGGCGCTAGTGGACCCTTGTACGCCCTCTTAAATGATTTGGCTACTATAAAAGATGTTAACAATACAAGATGTTGTTTTATTTACAAACCTGATCAAAACTAAAGAATTCTTTTATGTTTGAATTATCTCTATGCAGGCATAGAATCGAGAGAGATAAGAGGGTTTTAATCAATATACTGGCTGACTGCGTGTTTTCGGCGCTTAGATTTGCTTACAACATTTAATTCACCATCATTAAAAAAACTAATTAACAAAATTTTCTACCCTACATGATAGATTGTGAACTCTCAACTCGGCTCTTATGAACCTTGACACTAGATTTAAATCTTCTTTATATATATATATATATATATTTTTTTTTTCTCCTTTCGATTAACCAATACATACTTTTATTCGTATGTCGAGTTCCTGTCTTTACTTTTTGACGTGAGATTTCCAACGCAGTTTATTTGGCTGTGTTAGCATAAGGCACTTGCGTGCCGTTTATGTAGATTGGATGGTAATCGCAGTGTTTGTTAGTGAGGATTTTGACTCATTCAATTTAATTTTCTACTTTTGTGTCCAGTGATAAACTTTGTTAGCAGGTAGTTGGACTTTTTCAACTCCTTCTTTGTGACTTGATCCGGTAGCCATAATAGCAGTGTCATCTGCAAAGGTTGCAATGGTGTTGTTTTCCAGCTTTGGGATATCACATGTGTATAACAAGTACAGGATTGGGCCTAACACACTTCCTTGTAGTACCCCAGCTTTTATAGTTTTTAGCTCGGAATATGCATCCTCTTTGCCTTATTCTAAACATTCTGTTACTCACACATGATTCTAGAATGTCTGCATATTCTGGAGGTAGCATGCGTCTGAGTTTAAATACCAGACTCTCATGCCAAACTTTATCAAAATCTTACGCGAAATCTAGGAATACGGTAGCGCAGACTTGCTTGTTTTCGAGTGTCGTTTGTTAATCTCTAATATTAGTTATTCTGTGTACCTGGTCTACTGTAGAGTGCTTTTTCCTGAAGCCAAATTGATGGTTTGGTATTAGGTCTTTTTCTTCTATTATTGGTTTTAACCGTTTTAACAACAGTTCCGATAATACGGGCAACAGGGAAATGGGTCTATATGATGAAGTTTCATGGGGTGGTTTCCCAGGCTTCCCAATCATAATGACTTCAGCAACGTTCCATGGCTTAGCATAAATGCAGCATTGATGAGTCTGGTTAGCTTTACTATGGCTTTGCGAGGGAGGTGTTTTAGAATGTCTCCTGTTATGAGGTCGTAACCCGGGGATTTCTTCGAACTAATTATATTTTGAATTTCTCTAAGAACTTCTTTAAGAGTTTATTATTTATATTGCCAGCCGGATTATTTGACTATGTGATAACTTTAAACTCACAAGTATTTCAATAGAGCTCTCATTGGGTTGAAAGTGTCTTCTAAGTATTGGGCAAACATAAACGCTTTTTATTCATTGTATAAGGCCCATTTTCCGTCGCTGTTTTTGATGGGCGGTATTTGCATAATCGGCTTTTTAGTTTTCGTGTCACTTTCCAAAGAGAGTAATCCGTTGATTGATCATTGATTAGTTAGGCATTCATCCTCAAATTGTAAAATTTCCCTCTTTAATCGTTTAGTTAGGTTATTTAACAATGTTTTATCCCGAAAGCATCTTGTTTTCTGTCACCGCTTTCTTTTCTCAGATAGTAAATTCACAATTTCCTTGGGATAGATAATTATGTCTCTTATATGTACGTTTTTCTGTGGTGTGTTTTAGCATTAAAAATATAAAACAATAAAATATAAATAAGAAAAATAACAAATAAAAACCTTAATCAGGTTTACAAGACTGACATTGCGTACATCAAGGTTAACAACAAGTTTTTTGCTACATTGACATTGAGATTACCATTGATCTCATCATCTCGGAAACGGAATATGTAACTTTTTGTCTGAGAAATTTGGACTTTTTTAGGATATTTCTAAGAAAAGCCTAGGCTTAGCCCGGTACAAAAGCAGTAGCATGTCCGTCTGTCTGTCTGGCTTAGCTCAGAGACTCCTAGTGCTAGAAACCTGTAATTTGGTATGGGTATACATATTTATCTAGTGGTAGAATAGTCTTGTTTTTTTTATGGTACCTCCGACTCACGTAAATTGGGGATGATATTTTCTCGTCGTGTATAGGCCGTATCATTGGATAGGCCGTTCAAAAATATTGCGGGTTTGTCGGCGGTAAACTCTGATTGCGCGATGCAGGATTTGTGACGTCAGGTCTTTGATGCGTAGCTCGCATGTGGCGTTGTAGATACCGCAACATACCCCATACCTCAACATCGAAAGAAAACTCAACCCAAAAATGGGCAAAAAATATATTTGGTGTTGATCGTAAATCTTTTAGTGGTTGTTTAGTAAGTGGCACAGAACTAACAGCCTACTTATCTCGTAAACGGTGTGTTCAAGAACAAAAATAACGAATACTTAAGAACTTTTTTTTTTTTTGGAATTCATGCCAGATGTTTGGTGTTTATGATTTGAAATATATAGGTACTCTAGTTTATGGAAGAAGGCGTGAGTTTATGTATTTTATGTATTTACACACGGCTACATATCAAGCTATACAAATCCAGTATAAGGTGATCTCGCATTGCATAGGATTTCCCTATAATGAGAGATCAGCTTAAACTAGAAATATATAGCTTGATATGTAACCGTGTATACACTCAGTTACTGCAATTAGCTGACCCCCTTGCATAAATGGTTGAGATTTTTAAGAATACGAATCGATAGATATCTTAATTTTATTTAAATACCTACCTATACGAAATCTATCCAAAACAAGAAAAATATGAAAATAATACGATTTGTTAGTAAAAAAAAACCTCAACCATTTGAGCAAATTGCTGGTCGGCTAATTGCAGTAACTGACTGTATACACGGTTACATATCAAGCTATATATTTCTAGTATAAGCTGATCTCTCATTATAGGGAAATCCTATGCAACCTACCAACATATTAGTGATTGAATAATTATGTTTATAAATTAAAGCTGATTAACGTTCTGTTTATTTCGTTTTGTCCTTCTGTGCCAAACCTACCAACATCTAGATATCAATTTTGCACGCTTTAACTCTGTTCCGTTTTTTTAATCTGTGGCAGTATCGCCGATATCAAACGGCTCTGCCTTACAGCTATTTTATGATTATGATAATTATAAAATACTAGCTTCTACCCGCGACTTCGTTCGCGAGGAAGCGGTAAGAAACCACAATATACTAAAATACCAGCCACATTTTAATTTTTTTCTGACACCTCCAACAAATATCGTTAATATATTATATACAAAAATTTATTAAAAAAAAAAACTTAACAAATTATAAACTAAAACCTTCTTCGAGAACCACGCTATCCATTGGTGAAAACAGCATGAAAATTGGTGCAGTAGTTTTTGAGTTTATCGCGAACAGACAGACAGACAGACGCGACGGAGGACTTTGTTTTCTATTATTAGTGATACACGGAACAGGGAAAATACTTTTTATTTTGTGCTAATTTCAATACTAAACCAATCTGTGAGTAAGTGCTATACGAGATAAAACATCATTAAAATTTAATTCTACCTACCTATGTACACACATGGCATACAGGATGTTACGCATCCTTGAAGTTAAAATATAGAAGGTATGTTGTTTTTTAAATCAAGTCATATTTTCTTTTTTTTTTTAGCTACTAACTAAAAAAAAAAAAGAAAAACCTCCACATCATAGGCCGTTCCTGAAGAATAGGGCTGCGTATAAAACCCGTCTCAGTTTGATAATTTCGCGAAATATTCTAAATTGACTATATCGGATATTTCAGTCAAAATCAAAATATTTTCTTTCTTTCTTTCTTTTTCTTTATTAAAATAGAAAATGGACAACAAATCTACAGTCTACTAGTCTAACAACGTTGTCATATTCACAAAATAGAAAAGAAATCTACATGAAATATAAAAAAAAAACTTAGTCTTTTACCTACTAAAATTGATAAAAAAAGCTCTTTAATTTAATAGTTTTAGGACGGAACTCTAAAAAATGTTAAATATATGATTTTTCAAATCAATAATTTGCAACTATAAACAAAGTCCAATAAATAATTCGTGGTTTTTAAATCCCGGGATTTAAAGCGACTGCCCATCTGACCTCCACAACCCAGTTACTGGGTAATACGATAGCCCTTGGTAAGACTGGTTGTCAGACTTTCGGGCTTCTGACGACCCGTAACGACTGTCAAAGATCCATGAATGACAGCCGGGACCAACGGCTTTACGAGCTTTCTGAAGCACGGAGGGATCTGGGTATGTAAAGATCAGCTAACCACAGACCAACCGCGGCAAGCGTACCATACCATTTTTTTTTTCCGGGTTGCAATATTATGGCCTCCGCCCTGGGGCGGTCGGAGGGGTCTGTCAGACTCTTACTGAATAAAAACCACCCCGGTGTTCCATCTCACACCTACGCCGGGGGTCACGGGAACGTACATCCTTCCCCGACTAGTGCCGGCCCGCCGTGGCGGGTCTCTCGAGGTGTTTGACTCCCCCCACGACTTCTCAAAGGGGCCCGCGTGGAACACTACGCGCCGCCACCTAGTCTGATGTATGGGGGGCGACGGACGTTCCCGAGTCCGTCGCCCCTGGACTCATTTAGGGGGGCTGGAAGAGGGCGTTGTCCGCCCTCCGCCGACGCCCGGTGCGCCTGCTGCGGGCCGGATGAGTGGACGAGATCTCCCTCTCCCTTTCCGCAGCCTCGTCCCAGGACTCTTCGCTGCCGACCATCGACTCGACTACGGCCGGCAGCGACAAATCACTGCCTACTTCTGAGATGAGGGCACGGCGCGGCTTCTCCCAAGCGGCACACTCTGCCAGCGTATGCCGCGCCGTGTCTTCCCGACAGTCGACGCAATGGTGACACCGGGCGTCCAGCTCCCTGTTTATGCGACACAGGTACTTCTCGAAGCAACCATGCCCCGAGCACCTGCATCACCCAAAACGACAGGGAGCCGTGCCTCCTCCCGAAAGCGTACCATACCTAAACTGATCGATCAACCCATGCGGCTATTATTACTTAGCCACAAACCCCTCTACATAAGCTCCCAGTTTGAAGAAATAAATAAATAATATTATTATTGATTTGAATATTTTAAATACGGTTTCTAAGAATCGAACCATAGGAAAATATGAATTCGTCATCTCACGGTATTTTTGCATAAGTGACCGCATATATAACCGCAGAATACGAAAACATATTAATATTTTAGTATATGTACATATATAAAGGTCAACGTATACCAACACTATTTTATTGAATCACCTAACAGTCTTGAACAAATTGCTAAAATATTTTAACTACGTGCGATTATTAGGGCTTGTGCACACTGTTGTAAAATTCTGTAATCAGTATCAGTTAGTTATGTTGATTAAAATATGATTTGCGGCCGTCTCAAATATTTATTTATATAATTATGATCATATAAATCATCAATTCAACTCTCTAAGTTCATATAATCCTATTGAATGACTAATTTCATGAAATCATGACTTTTAGGATTACTGATTCTAATGATTATAATTCTGCCGTGCTAACGAAGAACGCAGTAACTCGATTTTGCCGCTTCCGAGACTTTTATTTTTGACTAGCTGACCCAACAGACTTGGTTCTGTCAAAAGCTATTTGACTGTGGCAGTTTGTCTACGCGCAAAGGAAACTACCTACCTACCCTACCCTACCTTACCCTATCCTACTCTACCCTACCTACCTATATACCCTACCCTACCCTACCCTACCAACCCTACCTACCCTACCCTACCTAACTAAAACCTTCAATTTTTTTTTTTTTTTTTTGATAAAATCTATTCTAGACCTACCAAATGATGACTGACACGTTATGTCAAACGCCATAAAGTTACATTAGAAGATAGAGTTACCTACTTATTATTACAATAAAAATGTAAATATGGTCGTTTTCTTACAATTTTTTTTTTTTTTAACTTTCTTAAATTCTTCTTACATAAGAACCTTCTCCTGACAATAACAAACACAACAAAAAAATAATAAGCGAAATCGGTCCAGCCGTTCACGCGTGATGCCGTGACCAAGGGAAATAGGGATTCATTTTTATATATAAATAGATTATTGAATTTGTTATGATGTTTTAGTTATAGCATTCTTGCTTACTGAAAAACCGAGTTCCTGAAGGATCAATAAAAAGTTGCTTAGAGAGATTTAATAGATTTCGATTCGCTGACTCCAAATATATAACTCAACGAATGTATAACTCATAATCGTCCAAAATCGAGTTACTGCGTTCTTCGTTAGCACGGCAGAATTCTGTAAACATACCTATTTGTTACGGTCGAAAATCATATTTTAATCAACATACACCCAGACAATGATCTGTAAAGTGCTGTTTACAGTAGTGCTTTCAAAAAAAAAAAAAAATACTTATTGAATAAGTGTGTATATGCTGTAAAAGAACTGTAATTTGATTGAATTGTAATTTCATTGAGATAATCATGGGTTGATAAATATTATTGGATTTTTTTCATTCTGATTTATTCATCTAACTATAAATTTAATTTTATTATTTTAAATTAATCCTATCAATGCATGCTAAAATTTATCTTTAATAAATTATTTTATTGTTATTATTTTTAATTTTAAAGAGTTGGCCAATGGTTTAATTTACATGAAGAAATGTCAATTTATTATTTTTAAATTGTTGTAGTAATTTATTTTAATTGTGTTATTTTGTGTGTAAATTCAGATACAAATTACTTGTTTATGAATAAGTAACTATGACTATAACTATATATAGATTGTGAAAATCGTAAGAAAATTGGAAATTCGCGGCCTTTTTAACATTTCCCCCTTAATTCGTCTAAATGATCGTCACAGAAATTATGTAAGTAAGTAAATTAATAACACGCCAATGGTTGTAGTGTGGACGCAGACTTACAAAAAACACATCCGTCTATTAGGTATTACGAAGAACACAAGCCGTGCTCAGTCCGACACCACGAACCGGCAAACATTGACACATCTAGTCAATAATTTAAATATTTATATAACCCGTTTGTACATAAATGAAGTCGTTTATATTGTTCATTTAAATCTGTGTGTGATGAGTTTTTGAGAACAATGGCGAATGCTTGTGTTTTGTTTTTGTTTTATTTAATTAGTTTTAATTATGTGCTGTGTTACGAAGTGCCTGCAGCAAAATTAGAAGCTATTTATCCTAAAGGATTCAGGGTTTCTGTACCAGGTTTGTTAAAAAACTTCTTTATTAAATCTTAGTACCTATAAAGATCACATTGAATATCTTGATTTCATGGACGAACGCACTTGTTTTTTCACCAACTTCAAGAAAAAAAGGAGGCTATGCTAATGCTTTAGCCTCCTTTTTTTTCTTGAAGTTGGTTCCTCTAAAAAAAAACTCACTATTAAGTGAGTTTTTTTTAGAAGAAGTTAATTTCGAAATTAAAATATGTAAATACAAAACCAAAGAACAACATTTCCGAAATTAAAGTTTTTTTTTGTAGTATTTGTATTTTTTTTTTTTTTTTTTTTGTAAAATGTGTTTTTATGTAAATAATCGCGGCTTCACACCTCGTCACTGTTTGAATTTCGAAGTGATGTATAAAGAAAAACACTATGGGCCAATTACCAGATAATGAAGGTATTCGTAAAATATGTAGTTTAATTTGAAGGTAGTTTAACAAAACCCGGCAAAATGCGTGTCGGAACACGCACAATGAAGGGTTCCGTAGTTGGGATGAATTTATCCCAAGAACAAACTTAATATTGTAGTTGAAATGTTAGTTTGTACAACATTCGGAGCTTTACCATGTTATTTTAAGACCATAGACTTGTTATAGATGTTCCTGTAATCTACAGGGTCATTCCAATAAAACACTAACAACAAAATTGACCATTACCGCCCTTATCTTCGAAACTACTGAGCCTAAAATTTTGCAAAAAATACAGAAAATAGTTCTATACTTATAGATTACAGGAAAATCTGTAAGAAGTCTATGGTCTTAAAATAACATGGTAAATCTCTCGATATTGTGCGTACAAACTTACATTTGCAGTTGGAATGTGTGGGAGAACATGTTTTTCAATTACAATGTTAAGTTTGTTCTTGGGATAAATTCATCCCAACTACGGAACCCTTCATTGTGCGTGGTCCGACATGCAATTATACAGTTTTTTGGTCGTTTTCGTAACTGTAGGGACAAGGCACGATTTTTTTTTTAATTCCACCTGAAAAGTCCGTGCGACGCTGACGCCGGCGCCGCGCCGGACATGAATAGCTAGTAGCAAATAAATAACCGACACGCACTTGACCGGTTTTTTTTTTTTTGTATTTTATACGTTCCTACTGTACCAAACCGGTCAGCAACCTCCTACATAGGGCAAAGACCTCTCATACATCTTACAGAGAAAGGACGAGCATTGATTATAATAATAATAATAATATTAATAATTTTATGGTAGGTACCATTTTGATCAGAACCATTTACATATTTAAATTTGCTTCGTCATAGTCGCTCAACTATCTTAATCGAGATATCTTATCGCTACCCATGAAATACTTATCATTCAGGAGTTCCGGTGGCCATCTGTGATCTTCTTTATCAGTTCCACTTCACCAAATGATATTTTCTGAATGCAATTGCCTGACTTTTTGTTGAAACTACAAAAATCGTTGCCTATAAAATCATCAGAACTGGACTTTGTTAAAAATTGAATCAATCTGAAAGCGTTTCCTTAGAGAAAAAAATAATAATAATAATAATCTAATCCACTACACACACACTCAAATCTTACATTTATTCACCTCAACACGCAGTTAAACGTTTTTCATTTTGTGTTTTCTTTTCATAAATTATATTCTGTTTTCTTTTACACCATTTTCTTATTGTTGAAACGGATTTAGTATAATATGGTTTTGTTTGTTACGGAGAATCACTGACTCCTGCGACACAGGCACATACACCTAGTTTAGGAGTCATAGTATTAAAATTATTGTGACCTAAAAAAAAAGAAGCCTAATATAAAAAATAGTTTACTTCAAGTAACTCATATACAAACAGATACATAAAAGGATACAGACAGGATAACAAGTATAGACAAAACTGAACACTCACAAGGTAACTTATGTCTGCTGCAGCATTGCCGGATATAAGGGCAATCCAGTCTGTTGGCAATCATCGCCAACAGACTGGATATGCTCTTAGTCTTTGGATATTGTAATGTGATGGCTTTTGGTGAAATAAAGAAAAGAATTAAGTAATTAAACACAGGAAGACTTTTAACCGACTCCAAAAAGGAGGGGCACTGAAAAAAATGCACGCCAATCAAATGACTTTGTAGCTTGATTGACGATATCTTGTTTAGATAAATCAAAATCTTAGTTAAGTTGACCATCACGACATGATTGCAGTAATACTAGATCAAATGATTGAACGCTCAAACAAGTTTCTCGATTACCTTAACATGACATCATTGTAGAAGAGTTAAAAAAGAGACAAGTAAAAAAAAATTTAACTGTAACAAAGTAAGTTAGTTGTGTCAATCAAGCATTTTGATTACTTCAATAAAGATCATTGAAACTTTAATAATCTTGGTTGGAGCAACTATGTTTTGACTTGATTGCTGCAAGTAGGTTTTGTGATAACTCCAATCATGATCCCGTTTCAAATCTCAATCAAATAAAAGTAGTAGCTGTGATCATTGTGCTTGATAGGCTCAGATGCAAACAAGTTACTTAGTCAATCTAAACAAAATTTTGATTGTGGCAACTACTTTTTTTTTCAGTGCCTTCAGTACCTATCTGCTACTTCCTTGATAATTATGAACATACTTCTCTGCACTGGATATTATCTAATTAAAATCTCTTCTCTATCTAATCTCTTTGAGTATAAATACTCCTTGAAAGTCCGATATTCTTGAAAAAGATGATTGAAATGTCATTTCATTTGTTCTGGGGGCCAAGTCTACTAATCTATATATATAAAAATGAATCCCTATTTCCCTTGGTCACGGCATCACGCGTGAACGGCTGGACCGATTTCGCTAATATTTTTTTTGTTGTGTTTGTTATTGTCAGGAGAAGGTTCTTATGTAAGAAAAATTTAAGAAAGTTAAAAAAAAAAAATGTAAGAAAACGACCATATTTACATTTTTATTGTAATAATAAGTAGGTAACTCTATCTTCTAATGTAACTTTATGGCGTTTGACATAATGTGTCAGTCATCATTTGGTAGGTCTGAGAATAGATTATATAAAAAAAAAAAAAAAATTGAAGGTTTTAGTTAGGTAGGGTAGGGTAGGTAGGGTTGGTAGGGTAGGGTAGGTAGGGTTGGTAGGGTAGGGTAGGGTTGGGTAGGTAGGTGGGTAGGGTAGGGTAGGGTAGAATAGGGTAGGGTAGGTAGGTAGGGTAGGGTAGGGTAGATAGGTAGGTAGGGTAGGGTAGGATAGGGTAAGGTAGGATAGGGTAAGGTAGGATAGGGTAGGTAGGTAGTTTCCTTTGCGCGTAGACAAACTGCCACAGTCAAATAGCTTTTTACAGAACGAAGTCTGTCGGGTCAGCTAGTGTACAATACAAACGTTGCAATGGTCTCTTCATTGTGAGTTTTTGACAGATTTGCCATACAAACACTGTCAAATACTCACAATGGCGAGACCATTCTGACACTATTGTAATAGCAGACTTGAGGCCCTGTTCTGTGTCAATCGTTCTCCAAACCCATTTTGTTACAATGGAGGAGAATAGTTTTTTTTTTTTTTTTGCTGTATGCAATTTGTACAATTGAACATTACAGCTTTAATGTATTCGCATTTGGGCAAAATGACATTTTGGTACTAGGCAATTTGTACATTTTGACGCTAGGACTATGTTGCCCATTGATTTTTTGTCTATGTAACATTTAGTATCCGGCGTCAAAAAAACTATTTTAATTAAGATTACAGTAATTTCAGCCGGATGAGCGGAGGTTATCTATCTATAGGTTAATAAATCTCATATTATCTTTGCAGGTTATCTCATAAAGTGTTATACATTTGGGATTCCCAGCATGAAATAGGCTATTAGATCTTATTGCATCATCAGAATGTTAACTTATATAAGGTGTATCTACTCATACACGAAATATTTTAAGAGATTCACCAGGTGGTGAAGAAGCCATGGAAAAGATTTTTTTTTTTAAATCTATGTAGGTATATTATTTAAAAAAATATATAATTTAAAATTACTTGATATAAAATGATGATTAATTATCAAAAGGCACCGCGCTCGCGCCGCTACCGTCGCCGCGTCCGGGCGGGTCATTCATAGAATAAGTAAATAAAGATTTTTTGCAAAAAAAAATTGAAACTCCAAGCATGGAAGGAAGGAAAGCCTCCCACAAGGTGGACCGATGATCTTGTGAAGGCCGCAGGAATCCGCTGGATACGGGCAACACGGAACCGGTCGAAGTGGCGGAGCTTGAGGGAGCCCTATGTCCAGCTGTGGTCGTCTTTTCACTGAAATGATGATGATGATAATGTATTTATTTAACCGTTTATGTACACATATAAACAGACAAGAATAAAGGAACACCAAAATACGTACCTAGGGTGATGCTCATTTCACTGTTTTGTTTTTCTCCAGCAAACAGCTACAGATTAATTAAAATAAATTAAATGAAATCGTTTATTCTGTAAATAGGATATCTGAATCACTTTTACACGTCATATAAAAAAAATAAGCTTGGTGGAGTCGACGTTTTCTATCTGACTACCCCTGAGAAGAAATAGCGAAACAAACTCAGGGTTCAGTCTGTTTTTAAAGTCCAGACATCATTTTGGTCAGATCATGTGAGAAACATGAAAATCCGTGTCTAAATGGTATTTCGAGGAAAGAACCACACAGTTTCGAGTGGACCTGTCCACTCAGTGCAAGCATTTGTCAGTAATCGTGTAGCTCAACTCAGGATTTAAGGAGCTCAACGACTCGACGAACAATACCAAAGAAAGTACATTTGGATAGGCCGCATAAACTACTCAAAATACCATACATTTTTGACGTTTGAACGTCACTTAACTTTAAGCAACGTTTATGAATAAACCCCTAAGTGAAAAGGAGAAAAAAAAAAGATAATCTAAAAGGAAACAGAAAGGGAATTAATATGAACACTACCTAGCGATTATAGAGATCGGCGCAGTCGGGTAAAAAGGGATGAAGACGCCGTGTGTAAAGCCAGATTCATATTTCTGTGTTGTGTCGTGTCGTGACGGCTTTTGACGCTGTGTTAGCCAATCAAAACTCGTTGGACGTAGTCCTGAACAGATTTTTTTGATAGGTGTATCCCGCGATACGACACACAGTAACGTGCCGCTGGCTAAGACTAGAAGAGGAAATAAATCCTACTTATATTATAAATGCATGTTTGGATGATTATTACTCAATCAGGCAAAAACGGCTGAACGGATGTGGATGAAATTTGGCACTCAGTTTATAACCTTGATTAACACATAATAATACTTTTTAGTCCGGTAGTAAATTCCCGTGTGAAAACTTTCGAACACCACGCGGGCGAAGCCGCAGGCAAAAGCAAATACGTACATAAAACAATTCTCTTATTTAAATCAAGCCTAAACAATATGAGACTTATTAAATGTTTTATAAAAAAAAAAACCTTGAATTTATGTTTGGAACCATAATTAACCAAAAATTCATTGAACGAAGAAAATGAATGTCAATCAATGATCGAATCTTCATCTATATCAAAGTTCATTATTCTAATTCGCTCAATCAAAATATCCTATTAACTTCCGACGGTCTTATATCGAAGGTTTATTAGCATAGGTAATTATTAAATTCCCGAACATTTTCCCAATATCCAATAATACTTCGGCAAAGAGATTTTAATAAATACTTATTTGATAAAAGTCATCCTTCATTATTATTAGTTCATTTGTTTATTAAAGGGATTTTTCATGGCGAATTTAATAAAAGCTGGAGTAACTCCATTTTAAACTTCGAATATATCATCGGAATTATCTTTATACAGACATTAGAAATACTGCGTAAAAAGTCGGACAGCGATCCATTCACTTTTGTTGCTACCATTTTTCCATTTATAATTGTGCCAGTTGTTAATCCTCGGATTAATGTTTTATTTTGGTCACAGCATTATGCTGAGCGTTGTTCGTTTTGCGTGGATGTGACACATATTTTCCCCCAACTGGTTTTGTGTTTGTGATTTCTTTGGGTTTGTTTACCGCAAATAAACGTATTTTATTTATTTTATTATTTATGTACACATAGTAAAATACATAGAGATACAACATAGTTATAATTTAAGTAGGTACATTACTTACATTATTAATTCCAAAGTTTCGACTCGTCCAGTAATTCTGATGGTCAGATAGTCGCTTAGTGCAAAATAAAGCTGCAAACGACTTCAACGTAGTACAGAAAAAGCTAAACAGGGCCTCAAGTCTGCTATTACAATAGTGTCAGAATGGTCTCTTCATTGTGAGTTTTTGACAGATTTGCCATACAAACACTGTCAAATACTCACAATGGCGAGACCATTCTGACACTATTGTAATAGCAGACTTGAGGCCCTGATCATTAACAATTCCGTTTAAATACTTCGTATGCTACGAAGATAGCCCAAATTCTAACAAATTTTCGCGACCACATCATTATAGGTCGACTGTCCAAATTTGGGCTTCCTCAAACCGCTGGAGCAAATGTCAGAATAATAATAATTAGATTGATGACTGCAAAACAAATGGTAAACATGTTTTTCAGTACTTTGCGGTCAAAAGAAGCAACAATACATCTATACATTTTGGTTTTTAAAACCAAAATCAACGCGGACAAAGTGCCATTTCGCCCAATGTTTTTGTTCTAACATTACTCTTCTAACATTCATGCATTGAATATCTATGAGTTTTTTTTAATTTACGAGTATTTTTCGGTAGTTATGAAAACCAGAAAACTAAGAAATCCAAATAAGACGCGGTCAATAACATTTACATAATTTAAAAGCTTAATAGTCTTGAAACAGTAATAATAGTATGTAAAAGTTTATAAAATCATACTAAACTATATAGTTATTCCCTTTGATTCTTTCTTTTCTTAATTTTTTATGGTTATAGAAATTTATTTTCAATAAGAAATTACAAGGATTTCACTTATTTGAGAACATTTTTGAACTTAAAAATTATAGTATTAACTTTGACATACTATGTTTTTCTTCATAACTAATCATTAATTTAATAACATTTCATTTCACACGCAAACAACACTCACTAAACACAAAACTTTTCAATCCACCCGCAAAAGAAACAATTACCGTGGTCGCAAATGTTCATAACTGGAATGCGAACCGTGCCACAATAAAGCAACGCATCAGTAGGGCAAGTTTTTTACGGTAACAGTTTGTTCAGGATGTGATTTTTTAATTTAGTTTTGAAAATATTAAACGAGTTTGCATTCTTTACCTCTTTAGGTAGCTTATTATATTGCTGCACTCCCGCAAATATAATTGTTTTTCTTTCTTTCTTCCTTCCTTTTTTCTTTCTTTCTATCTTTTTTTATTACTGTCTGTTTTTGATAGAAAAAATAAGGATTGGATAGATTTATCCAATACTTATTTTTTCCATCAACATATTAATTTCGTAGTCAATTCGATACCGAACTGCAAATTGTTAAATCACAAACAACGATTGAAACCACAACTGCTATTATTTAATTATTCAACAATTATGACGTCACTTGAGAGCCGGTTATTGAGGTTTTTAATTGGTAATGACCTTGTGGCCTAGGGTTTTTTCGGTAAATAGACATACAAACATTTAAAATCTTACATGATTCCTCGATGACACGTGTAGATATTTATTTCCTATCAGCGCGCAGCGGCCAGACTATGTACTCGTACTTTGCTTACATTAGCACTGACTTCGCGCAATTTTTTGCAATTTCTTTATAGTCTGGGATTTTGTGAATCGTTTAGTGTTGAGCTACTTGTGTGATTCTTTCTTCAAAAGTCCATTTGAGGCCATGAGAGCCAGAGTGGCCTATAAAACTGCTCTAAACTTATTTCGGAAGCAGTTTTTTTAAATAAAATCAGCATTGAAAAAAATACAGTTATGCCACTCTGGCTCTCTGAGGCCATAAGAGTCAGAGTGGCCTATAAAACTGCTCTAAACTTATTTCGGAAGCAGTTTTTTTTAATAAAATCAGTAATGAAAAAAATACAGTTAGGCCACTCTGGCGCTCATGGCCTCATTTCAGATACGGATCTACATGGTCCTCACATGATCTGACCAAGATTATGGCTGGACTTTAAAAGAGACTGACCCCTGAGTTTGTTTCGCCATTTCTTCTCAGGGGTAGTAGATAGGAAATGTCGACCCCATCTAGCTTATTTTTAATATTTTTTTATATAACGTTTAAAAGTGATTCCGATATCCTATTTACAGAATCATCATCATCATCATTCCAGCCGAAAGACGTCCACTGCTGGACATATGCCTGCCCCAAGCACCGCCACCTCGACCGGTTCTGTGCTTCCCGCATCCATTCCATATTCCTGCGTTTACAGAATAAACGATTTCACTTCATTTCGCAACATATTTAGCCACAATTAAGGGGGAAGCGCTAAGGTAGCCCGCAAAATTAAAATTTTCTTACAATTATTGCAATTTGCAACTCATTGTAATTGTGTATCTTGATTAAACTATGATTCGCGACCGTAGCAAATATGAAACGAATCAGTAATACAAAATAAAAAATTGTCGACAAAAATTTTATAAAATTAACCTCAAATGTCAAACGACCTCTTTATGGTATTTACAATTTTAAATACTTAAACTAATCAAAACCACTCATTTTGTTAACAACCACAGGTACACTTTCTGGTTCATTTGTTTACATTTTCATTAGATAATTTTGGAAAACAAACCTAATATTTGTTAAAATTTTAGTAATATCGTCTACTTTAACAATAATTGTAAAAATGTGAGCACCATATATCTAAAGCATAATTTATTTATCCGGCATTACTTCATCATTAAATGTTTTTACCTATTGTGTTATAACAAGTTTATTTAAGGTACATCTTTTTTTACATATAATGATATAATTGATGTATACAAAGCATTTAAAAACAGTTTAAAAGAGTAACAGTGGAGTTTCTTGCCCATTCTGCTCCATGCGAAACTACCTTTTGGAAGGGGCAACTAGAATCAATTTTATTTCCGTGTAAATTTTGACGTTCAAAAGTGTCATTTATGCCTATTTGAAATAAATGCTTTGACTTTGACTTTGTTACGAAACGCCAATCCTGTATCTTACAAATATCAGAATCCTAACACATTCCTTCTTCTTCCAGACGATGGCTTTTCACTATTCGCCTTCCACGGCAAGCTCAACGAAGAAATGGAGGGTCTAGAAGCTGGTCACTGGTCCAGAGACATTACCAAGGCCGTAAATGGAAGGTGGACCTTCAGAGACAGGAACGCTCAGCTTAAGATCGGAGACAACGTGTATTTCTGGACCTATGTCATCAAGAATGGACTGGGTTACAGACAGGATAATGGAGAATGGCAGGTTACTGGTGAGTTTTATGTACTGCAGGTTTTAGTTGGGGTAACATAAAATCACGACTGTAATCCCCGAAGGGTTAAGAAAAAAGAAAAGAAAGAAAGAAAAGAAAGAAAGTAAGAAAATAAAGATACAAAAAAAGAAAAAGAAATAAATAAAAATATTTTATTTGGGACACGCACAGGAAATACAAACAGTAAAAAGGAGCATTTAAAATTAACAAAATTTACATTAGAAACAAGAATAAAAATTTAAACAATAAAAAAAATAAAAAAGTCCTGTGCTAAAATGGCTCCTACCTCAGCATAATGCAATATTTAAAAATATATAGGAAATGTCGACTCCATCTAGCTTATTTTTTAATATGACGTGTAAAAGTGATTCCGATACCGAAGCAATGGATAACTCCCTTCAAAATTCTTCGGTGATAGAAAGTGTGTGACGGGTTATTGGGGTGCTGGTGAAATCAAAATATTTTATTTCACATAAACCTACATGGGTACTTATGAAACGTCAGAAGCTAGTTGCATGGTTCTAATTGGTCGTTTCCTATGGAGAAGAGCCGGCAAGAAACTCTACGGTTAATCTTTAAAAATAATTGGCTTTTACAATATTTTAAATAACAGTGTTAATACTCGTAGATAGTCCTTTCAAGAAGTACAAGTTGGCAGAGTAAAATTTGGCAGAGAGATAGATTGCATCCCGGGGAAGACCCAGGGATGCAATCTATCTCTCTGCCAAATTTTATCGAAATCCGTTTAGTGGTTTAGGCGTGAAACGGTAACATACAGACAGACAGAAAGACAGACAGCCAGACGGACAGTATGGATAAAAAAAAAGTTCTTGGTAAAGATGTATTTTGATAAAAACTATCCAATGTCCTTACATAGGATAGTTTTCATCGAAATACCTCGCGTGCGAAGCCGCGGGCGGAAGCTAGTATCCATACTAATATTATAAATTTGAAAGTAACTCTGTCCGTCCGTCTGGCTGTCTGTCTGTCCGTCTGTCTGTCTATATGTTACCTTTTCACGCCTAAACCACTAAACGGATTTCGATAAAATTTGGCAGAAAGATAGATTGCATCCCCGGGAAGGACATAGGATAGTTTTTATCGACATACATCGCGTGCGAAGCCGCGGGCGGAAGCTAGTATACATATAAAAATGAAAACCCATGTAAACCAAATGACATGATTGCTATTACAACTGCAGTAACAAATCTGATTATATATCGTGTCCACAAAATCCACTAATAAATAGTTGAAATTAGAATTATAGGTAAATAATGTCAAACAATGAAAAGATTATGAAATGTGGTTGAATTAATACACCTCTGCTTCTTCTCTACGTCTTCGGGGAATACTGGCGTGATGTTATGTTAAATATAGGTAAATGTAATTCTTCTTTTTAAACTGATAGATGTATATTTATAGTAGTTTTTTATTTAACTATAGATTAAGAACTTATCGAAATGTCACGAACATACGATATTTTGGCTAATCAGTAGGTATACCTTCTTCTTCTTCTATGCACGGATAGGTACTTTGCTGAGTTTAAAACTTAAACTTAATTTAATTTATTCTATACATAAATGTTAATGACCTAACAACAACTGGAAATTCTGTGATTTTAGAACAAGTCTCTTTATTTATAGCGGACAGACAAACTGGTTCATACTTAAGGCAAAAGAGTCAGGGTAACTCCGAAAATCAAACTGTGTTCTTATTCGATTTTGAACTTAACAATCAACATTTTAAGGTTTAAAATCATTTGGAGTTATACAGTTTCTTATAACCTGATGTGCTGGCGACTGTACCTAATTATCACAATCATGTACGTTATTTATTGATAATACTGAACAAAAAACGACTACTACTTTGAACTACTACTTTTTACTATTCTTAAAGTGTAAAAAATTGGCCATAAACACATTTAAAAGACAAGCCAAGTTAAAGAATGAAGAAAAGACGCAAATACTCCAAAGAAAGCCCGATTTATAAAGGGAAGATGGCTGAACGACTTTCACAGGTGTTAAGATGTTCGAAGTGAACTCTCATGTTTGTAGCCTCCCCTTGAGCTTAACACCTATTGTGCTCGAGAAACTGGGAAATATCGGAGATACGGGAAAAATATTTTATCTAAGATGTTTTTATTTTTAAGTAGGAAATTTTAAGGTAAAAAGTTCGTGAGTACGAGTATATTACAAATAAAGGCGCTATATTACCACCTAATTATAGATGTTTCTCTTAAAATATTTCGTGTATGAATAGATACACCATATGTATGTTCTCGCTGCTGAGGTGAAAAGTTGTATGTGTTACACGAGACCAAAGTTATTTGCATCTCGTTTCTTTGAATCCCTCGCTGCATTCAGGATTCTAACCTAGAATGACTCGCTACGCTTGTGATTCAATTATACAATCCTTCGCTTACTTGGGATTCAAAATCAACACTCGCAGCAAAAACCAACTTTGCTCTCTTGTTGCACAAATAACTATTATTTTAAGGGGGAAGTACAAACGTGCGATTTTTGCAATTAGCAGATTAGTGGCATGTTGTATGTCGATCAAAATATGATACATGACTATGGCTATGGTTTTTCTTTCATTTAATTTCTCATGTTTATTAGAGTGATTTGATCCTTATGATTGACCCTATCGATTGGTGCCATAAAAGTACACGTTGTTATTTTGTCGATTCCGAGTGTGGGAAGCGAATTTTCGAAAATCTTTGAATGCAGATTTGTTTCTTTAAAGGAATGTTTTCTTTGAGTAAAATTTTATATCTCCAGTATTTAGAGTAATATCCCTCCAGATGTGGTTCAAAAATTCCACCCTGTATAAATAAAAGTTAAATACTGTTCGTTGGTAACTGCATCACTTGCGAACGGCTAGACCGATTTGGATACTTTTTATTTTAATATGTTCGTTATTGTCCGAATTGGTTTTTATGGAAAGAAAAATTGAAAAATTTAATTGAATGTTTTCTTTGAGTAAAATTTTATATCTCCAGTATTTAGAGTAATATCCCTCCAGATGTGGTTCAAAAATTCCACCCTGTATAAATAAAAGTTAAATACTGTTCGTTGGTAACTGCATCACTTGCGAACGGCTAGACCGATTTGGATACTTTTTATTTTAATAGGTTCGTTATTGTCCGAATTGGTTTTTATGGAAATAAAAATTGAAAAGTTTCCCGGAAAAATTTCAAATTCGGGAGAAACTGATCGTCCTTCTTCTATAGATTTTTTTGTGAATGATTGAAAATTGGACAGGCCAAGGTCTGTCGGGACAGCTAGTTAATTAAATAAAAACCGGCCAGCCATTCCTGAATTCCAACTCGTTTTCCAGGATACGTTGACGAAGCCGGCAACCCAGTCAACCCAGCCGACGGAACCCCCCTCGATGCCACGCAAGCCCCCAGACCCAATAGAGCATCACAAAACTCTGGATCAGCTCCAACCGCTGCGTTTGCGGCCCCCACCCAGAACGTGCAGTACCCCTGTGAGATATCAGTGTCCAAGGTCAACGTACCAGGGTTTATCTGCAAGGGACAGCTGCTTTTCGAAGATAACTTCAATTCTGATTTAGAAAAAGGGAAGATTTGGACTCCTGAGATCAAGTTTCCTGGGGAACCGGTGAGTGGAATTTAGATAGTAATACTATATTCATTCACTTTTCACGGGGGGATTGTGGCTTAGTAATAACAGCTGCATGGGTCGAGCAGGTTAAGCTACGCTTGCCACGGTTGGTCCGTGGATGGGTGACCATCTATATATACCAAAACCCCTCCGTGTCTCAGAAAGCACGATATGCTGTTGGTCCTGTCATTCGTGAATCTTTGAAAGTCGTTACGGTTCGTCAGAAGCCCGAAAGTCTGACAACCAGTCTTACCAAGGGGTATCGTATAACCCAGTAAGAACATGTGCTAAGAAGGTATGTATAATGTATAAAAAATTTATAAAATCATTTTTAGTGCGTGCAAGTAGCAACTTTAATGGCATTTGTGTAAACGGCATGATTTTCACATGTGTGTCCTCGGCCAGAAAGTGCCTGAGCCTTGGCTTTTTTAATTAAGATTTTGTATATTCAGGTTTTTTTTTTTTAAAGGAAAAAACGGAACCCTTATAGGATCGTGTGTCTGTCTGTCCGTCTGTCACAGCCAATTTGCTCCGAATTTAATGAACCGATTAAGTAAAAATTTGGTATACGTATCAATTTGAGTGACCCAAACACGGAAGTGAACCGTAAATAAATGAATTTAGAATATTAGGGTCAGTTTTAGGGGGCAAATAAGAAAAAAAAATGCAAACTGTACCGTGTGACATATCAAATAAAACTTGCCAGGCTTACTGGAAGGTCAAAAACATATATATATATTTTTTTAATATATATTTTTCTAAATTTATAAGTGAAAATAGACGAAAATTGACCCTTATTTCCGAAACTAATGAGGCTAAAATTTTGGAAAAAATATAGAAAATAGTTCTATTTATAGATTACAGGAAAATTTATAAGAAATTTAAAGTCTTAAAATTACATGGTAAATCTCTCCATATTGTGCACACAAACTTTTGCAGTAGGAATATATATATATGTTAAGTTTGTTCTTGGGATAAATTCATTCCAACAACGGAACCCTTCTTGTGCGTGGTTCAACACGCACTTGGCCGGTTTTATTCTTGTAATATGTAATGTGAATTTATTTTAAGCTTGAATGTTTTATTGTTTATTTTTTATTTATGTTTTCTCTTCTTTTTCTCGGTATGTGTGTTGTGCTGTTCACACTCTTTCCAATCTATTTTTAGAAGTGAAGCCTTTTGATTGGCTGTCAGTATCACGTATAATAACCGGCACGAGACGTGAGCATAGATGGGCAGTATATAGTGCAGTGTTTATACACTTTCGGCTAAATAAAAATGTACACGCGAGAGTCCAATAGACGACGAGTATCGGCTGACGAACAAATCGCATGCAGCTTGGCGCCCCCCGGCTTCTTCATTCCGCCAAAGAGACCTAGAAAACTACTGCGCAGGTGTCAGTTTGTGCTCACGACTCATGCCGGTTACAATACCTACCATTTTTTATTCTGTTTGTTTTATCTGTAAGTCATCCATAGTTAATAAATAAATAATTATCAGCCTATAATATTCCCACTGCTCGAAAACAAGCCTCCTCTCTTCGAGAGGGAGTGGGCTATAATCCACCAAGTGAGCCCAGTGCGGGTTGGTAGACGTCACATGTCTTCGAATTTTTGGTTCTAGGATATGCCGGTTTCCTCACAATGTTTTCTTTCACCGTTTTGAGAGCATTGGTTATGAAATTATATACAAAAAGCGCCTGCCGAGGTTCGAACCCACGAACTCGTAAATCACTGCTTCCCAAGAAGGTTGTTGGTGAGCAAATGGACTGTAGGTATTTTGAATGAATTGGAGGATGATGGAAAAACTGTAAATATGAGTAATTGCTGTTTAATAACACAATAAAGATGCTTTCAGACTACGCTATAATATAATAGCATATAGTATATAGCTCATAGCACAACAAGACACGTTCACACTGTACTGTACTATATATTATTGGAATGTATGGTGCGCGACATTATTGTGCTATGAGCTATATACTATAATATATGCTATTATATTATAGCGTAGTCTGAAAGCAGCTTAACGGGACAAAACCTAGGGATCACTGACACTTGACAACTAGCTAAAACAAAACATTTCTTCTGTTCCAAAAGTATAAACGTCATTATTTTTTTTTATTTTTTTAAGAAAAGGTGGCATCCCAGCCAGTCGCCAACAAAGGTCATTCAATATTATTATGTCTTATCTAATATATATTTTTTTTTAATCTAGGACTTCCCATTCAACGTATACCTCAATGACCAGAACCTTCAGGTGAAGAATGGACGCCTATCCATCAAGCCGATCACTCTGGAGTCCAAGTATGGAGAGGACTTCGTGATGCAAACGCTCGATATTACTCCTAGGTAAGAACAGCGACTTATTATGATTTAAATTGAGAAGGATCATAATTTCAGCCGAAAGACGTCCCCTGCTGGACATAGGCCTCTCCCAAGCACCGCCACTTCAACCGGTTTTGTGCTCCACGTTGTTTCTAAAGATCAAAAAACATATTCCGAATTTGAGAACAACAATAAAGTTTTTTTTTTAATCCACTACGGGTGTGCTCTTATTGGCCTTAATCTCACCTTATGGTAAGTGATGTGTATTTTCTTTCCTTATACTGCGTAATTCGTACAGAAACGACTAAACTTTATTTTGTCTTTATTTTTTAAATTATCCAAAGACTAGCTTTTCCCCACGGCTCCGCCCGCGTGGAGGTCGATTATCGCGTAAAAAAGTAGCCTGTGTCCTTCTCCATATCCCAGGCTATATCTCTGCCGAATTTCATGACGATCGGTTCAGCTGTTTAGGCGAGAAAACGTAACAGACACACATTTATAATATTAAGTATGGATTATTAACGAGGGGGTCCATTAGGGCCCAAGCCTGCCGGGTCAGCGGGATTGTCCGAAAGGGGTACCGCTGCCCCGGAACATAAAGGGCCAAGGAAGGAACACGGGTGGGTTTTAGTCAGTAAGAGTCTGACACTCCCTTCCGCTCCACCCAGAGCGGGAGGGTTCATTTGATGATTTCGCATCATCAAAAAAAAAGTATGGATTATTAAAACACGACGCACGATATAATCGTTTACCATTACAATATGAACAGTACGAGGAAATTGATTTTCCTGTTCATATAATAATGTTTTTATTATACCAGGAAAAGATTTTCCTCAAAATACACAGACGTGCCAGTACCTACCATACGTTGATTTCCGCATTGTATCTAGGTGTGTATTCTTGAATTCATCTCATTGATGTGAGAAAAGGAAGATTAAAAATACAGGGCGTCCCACGACTGCCACATTGAGGGAAAGTACCTTAAATACTGTAGATAGAAAATTTTACTAAATGAAGACTTCATTTTTATTTTAAAAACAATACGAACTGCATTCAAAGAATTTTAAAATCGCCTGTCTGAACCGGGAATCGAACCCGCTAAATGTGAAACAAAAAACCTGTTATTTTACTGTACCGATCGAAAGGCTCAATCATAATACATTTATTTCTTCTAAATAACATAGCACCTAAAATAAAAGGAAGACCATGAAACTAAACTCCTAGAGTCAAACTGAACTAAGAAATATTATTTAACTCTCTTTTTAATTTAATTATCTATCTCTGTGGTCTAGTGGTAAAACCACCTATCTCAGATCCAGAGGTTTCGATTCCCAGAGGGGACAAAAATTTCTGTTCGGTTTGGTTGGTGGTAGGGCTTGTTCCAAGTCCGCCTGGCTAGCCACCACCATCTTATCTAAGTCTGTCGCCAAAACAACAATGTTAACAGCATTTGTTGTGTTTCGGCAGTTAGAGGTAAGATAGCTAGTTCCTCTGTGGTTGAGGATTCCGGGTGAAGCTCGCTTCCATCTTCGGCCTTATCATCACTTACCATCAGGTGAGATGAAGGCCAAGAGCTTCCCCGTTGTATGTTTTTTAATTTTTTTTTAAACATTCACCATGTAAACGCGCGGCCTGTGGGTGAGATATACGCAGCGAGCCTACAGAGCCCTGCGCACGCAGTACAATAATGCGTTCAGCCGGTCGATTCTGTCAAAATCTCACCGTGAAAATAAAGGTGAAGTGAGCGTGAAGTGAACTGTCATCCTACCTGACGGCCCTGACGCTAAGGAGTCTAGAGATTGACAGCTCACTTTGAAGTCACTTCACCTACGAATTCACGGTAAGATTTTTACAGAATAGCGCTACAGAAGGTTGTTGGGTCTGCCGTGGCGGTGCAGCTCGTCTGGCATGTTTGCTGAGGTGCGCACAGATGGTTTTCAGGCCATCATGCGCAAAAAAGCAGCTTCCTTGCTAGCCCATATACGGGGTAGCAACAACGGCATTCTGAACGCATTAGCTGTACGTTTTGACTGTCCCTTTCAAAACCAGTGGGTCAAGTCTTGTGTAGGTGTGGCGAGTCATACCAAGTAAACTTGTAGCTCGGTAAATGTGTATTAGGTTTAGGTTTAGGTTAAGTTTTCTATGGGTCTATGCCACCCGAAATAAAGTTTTATATATACCGGATGACTTTTTTTACCGTCTCGAAAAAAATTGGGTATACTAGGTGAACGGAGTAGAAGCCTATGGCATAGCAATTTTTTTTTTTTTTTTTCAGAAATAAAACTAAAATAAAAGATAAAAATATTGAAATTTGGGTGCGTATGATTTAAATTTAAATATTATTTATCGTATTTATTTATTGAATTATGTTTTTTGTTAAATTTCTGTGTTTATTGTTATAGTATGATAAGTTTACTTCAAATGTGTGGTATTTATCCATAGATCAATTTCTTTCTAGGTTAAAGAAAAAATAATAAAAACTATGCCATAGGCTTCTACTCCGTTCACCTAGTATACCCAAATTTTTACGAGACGGTAAAAAATGTCATCCGGTATATATATAAAGAAATCAACGGGAAGCGAAATTATTAAAAGTGTTACAATTTGTATAGGTACAAGAGGAAGGGAGACATTTTGAGCATGAATGTCAAATATAAAATTGTTGGTGAAGGGAGGGCGTTTTGGGGGACTGTCTTATGTAATTTTGACGTTCGAAAAGTGCTGATTCTCAGCTTAATTTGAATAAATGACTTTTGATTTTGATTTTGCCAAATTGTAAAATGTTATAACAACTTCGAAATATTAAAAATCAAAATTTTTATTGTATGCTTATCCTTGCTTGATTGCTTTTAATTTATTGTTAACTAAGTAAGAATCAAAAATGGTATCAATCTCAAACTCAACCTCAAAGCATTTATTTCAAATAAACCAATTACAGGCACTTTTGAATTGTCAAGGGGTCGGTCAGTCAGAAAGATGAAGCTAGTTGCCCATTCCAAAGCGTAGTAGGTTCCTATGGAGAAGAACGGGCAAGAAACTCCACGAACACTCTTTTAAAACAAAATATTGTTTCAAAAAATGGGTTACATCATTCATGTTGAAGTTATACATGTGAGAACAATGTAGAAAGACGTGCACGTTAGAAGTGTCCATAATAAAAACCACTCAAAAATTAAAATAAGCCGTGGCAGCTAAGAGAAGACCAGTCGCAACTGACGGCGCCCGTTCACGAACATGTATCATCTGAAATGCAGTGAGATGTCAAATAAGCCTATTAAATTTCTTTTACGCACTTTTTACTCATACATCGTAATTTAACATTACCATCAGATGCACCGGCATCATTGGCACGTCGCAGTGTTCCCGGGAGGCGTCCGGTCCTCAGATCCTGCCACCCATCATCACCTCCAAGGTCACCACCAAGAACAAGTTCGCCTTCAAGTACGGCAGGGTCGAGATCAGCGCTAAAATGCCTTTGGGAGACTGGATTTATCCAGGTACGGTTTAACTGCTAATGTTGCTTCTAACTGCCTCATTGGTGACGCCGTCACAAGCTTAGCTGCTGAGTTTAAGTTCTTGGGTTCAATCCCGAGGTCGGACAAAGTGGCTCACCTATTATCATTTTTTTCAAATGTGTACTCTGCACGTTTGCCTACAACTTTGGGCAATACTTGCATGATGTTATCTAAATCCAACAAAAAAAAAACGAAAAGACTAAACCGACTAAATCAAACACTACTTTACACATACAAGATAAGTTATTAACCAGTGCGCAATTTTTTTTTTTGTGGTTCAGTGTCAGTAATAGAACACGTTTCTATTATTTGTTCAATACTTTTTTTTTATCCTACTTGAAATCAACAAAATTTGGATACAATCTATTTGTGATAATATCAATGGGCGAGCGCACCTGACAGGTACCTACTACTGCGTTCCGCTTCACTGACCGCGCCGCCGCTGCGCCGGTGCGTTGCGCGACGTGTATCCATTATACCAGTTTCAAAATAAACATCTTTCGTTAACGATAACTTAATTTTTTTGTACTAAGACATATCAAAATAAGAAATAGGTGTATAATAAAACACGTTTAAGTTTAATTTGTCAAAATTTACGCACTGATCAAAAACTTTTCCTGTATAAACCTGCATTCTCATTAAATTCAATCACTACGAATTCCGTACAATCAAACACAACTACATGAAAAACTATAACATACAACACAAGAAGTAAAAACAAGTTTCTACTAATGACTGTACGGGCGCGAACTAATTACGGCAAAAAAACAATATTGGTTGAAGGAGCACACTGTTCAATAATTTACCGGAGGATTTAAAGAAGTGTGATTGTATACCCCGACCGATCGGTACGACCGGTACGTGTGGAGGCGGCAACGTCCGCCCCTGCTCGCTGTACCTGCAGCCAGGACCAACCTGCTGGCGAGAACTCCTCTCCCTAGAGCCATACGCGTGGTGAATGAGGTTCACGGGAGGGTTGATGTATTGTGGTGCAAATTGAGTGAATTCGCAAAAGTTACACTATATGTAATAAGTTATGTAGATTAAGATATTTTTTAACTAGGTATAAGGTGTAGATTTAGGATTTAATTAGTAAGGCCACTCTGTCGCATTGGATCATAGATCTGTAATGATAGTGTAGGTAAGATTATTATAAATAAATAAATAAATAAACATATTTAAGGCGACGATAGCCGACTTTTAATGTTTTATATTGAAGATCACGCCTAAACGAGCAGAATTAATGATTTGGAAAAAATATTATGTTAAATTAGAGAATTTTTTCAATGTTTAATAAAATTACAATTATTATCAGTAATCCAACTGGAACCTCGTGACTTCGTCTACGGCGTTCGCAACTACGCGTCTGGACTTCTGCGCATAGCCACCGCCAAGGGCAACGTGGAATTTGCAAAGAAGCTGTACGCGGGACCCATCATGTGCGACTCTGAACCTTATAGGTAGGTGTTAAGTATATTTTTGGAATTGTGAAGAGAAACGAATAAAATCTACTTATTTTCCCCTAACGTCTTGAAATAATAGACGTTTTTTTTTCAAATTTATTCCATTTCTTAACATTAATAGTTAAGGAGTCGGTCTAAAACGGGTAAGAAACTCCATGGAAACTCTTTTAAATTCTATTGTTACAAAAATTTTAGTTACATCTTTAATGTTGTATGTGAGAACTGTGCCTATTTGAAATAAATGCTTTGACTTTGACACCAGTAGTGCTATTCTGTAAAAATCTCACCGTGAAAACCTAGGTGAAGTGAGTTTGAACCGAGCTGTCAATCCCCCGATTCGGTAGGATGACAGCTCACTTCAATCTCACTTCACCTAAGTTTTGACGGTGAGATTTTTGCAGAATAGAACGGCTGGTGAAATAATAAAGATCTACCTTTCGATACCCATAAGGCTGATGTGATTTAAGAAGACTTTTTGTTATGTTCCAGATCTAAGTATTTGCAGGAGAAGGCTGGCTCTGACCTTTGGAGCAAAGAGTTCCACAATTACTCAGTGGAATGGAGGCCAGGTGATCACTTTATATTCTTGAACAACTTTTAAATTAATCTACAGTGTAGCTTCCTGTGCCAAGAAACTTCTACTTTTCACAGAAGCAAATGATGAAAAATGTTCACAAAGATTTATAGATCTTAAATGGAGCAGCGTTTGTTTTAAGTATTTTGTTGGAGTGACGAGAAAAATAATCCTGTTATAATAAGAGATAAACAAACTATCGCCCAATTTTTTTGTTAAGATTTCATTAAATGTCTGCACACAGCAGCTCCATCGGAGGAAAAGAACCAAATAATTTTTCAAAACTGGTTTAGGTATTTCATATAAACTCAAAATAAAATAACATTTTGAATTAAAAATCACGTTATCACGTCTATCAGCCTGTCATCCACAAGTCATTGAAATTCTACCTTTTTAAATATATCTTCCACGTCATTCCAACCATACCTACGTGATAAGTCATTTGTCTCACTTACACCTTGCGTAACGCAGTCATGCATTCATCCAGTTTCCATTCCTACAATTTTATATTTATTTTTCTTCCAGACGGTATTTCCTTATTCGTGGATGGCGAGAAGTATGGCGAGGTGAATCCTCCATCGGAAGGGTTCTACAAGAGTGCCTCCGACGACAACGTAGTCGCGGCCGCGCAGTGGCTCAAGGGAACTGTCATGGCGCCCTTCGATGAACTGGTCAGTAAATAAACCTTTATAAATAAAGAAAAAAAGAAAAATTGTTTATTCTGCATAAATAAAACGCACGTTATAAAAAATAAAATACAGACATGCAAAATAGCCAAATGCCTCGTATTTTAGCAATAAAAGTTTGACAAACTTATACCCATCACCTAACCTCAACTCATCCCACCATTGCTTGATGTCAGGATCAGGGACCAAAGACAATTTACATGCATAATTTACCAGTGTTTCCACTTTTAGGGACTTCTCCCTTTTTAGGGTAAAATGAACAACATTATGCATGGCTTAGGTATATTTTATTTTGACAGAGATTTAGGTAATTTTGGTGTATTTAACTTGAGGTTGGTGACCATATTGTTTATAGTACAGACGCCAGCACATCAAGCTACTACAATCTGTCAAATTTCTTTAATAGATTTTCAACTTTATCACTACAGTATAAGGTTCAAGGTTGATTGCGAAAATTTGACAGTTTCGGGTAGGTTGACCTGTTGGCGTCTGTACCACCACCGATTAAAAAGGGGATTCCCTCAAACTCGTGATGAATGTAATCCATCTAATTTTAGTTTACCATGTTAATTGCGCTTTATCCGCGGCTATAGACGATATCGGAACGAAGCCGCAGTTTATCTAGAGTTGATTTGTTTTTCATTCTGCATCATGAACAGTAGTGCTATTCTGTCAAAATCTCACGGTGAAAACTTAGGTGAAGTGAGTTTGAAGTGAGCTGTAATTCCACCTGCAGTGCTATTCTGTAGAAATCTCACCGTGAAAACCTAGGTGAAGTGAGCTTGAATTAAAGAGCTGTCAATAGTGTCAATCCCTAGTCTCAGATGGAATGAAAGTTCACTTCGAGATCACTTCACCTAAGGTTTCACGGTGAGATTTTTACAGAATAGATCGGCTGATGCTTGGAATTGACACTATTGACAGGTCACTCCACGCTCACTTCACCGTCGTTTTCACGGTGAGATGGTTACAGAATAGCACTGCAGGTCGCGAAACCATAGATAAAATATTTTTTATGTTTTAATAGTTATTCGTTTGAAAGTAATTTTAATTCCTTCTTCTTGATGTGATATCATTTATTATAATCATGCTCCCTAAACCAAAGAATTTTGACGATTTTTTAGGAAAATTTAGGGATAATTCATTAAGACACTGGGGAGAAACCAAAAAAGTAAGTGGAAACACTGATAATTACACTGTCACTGTGACCATAGAAATGTACTCTGTATGACTTTTAGATGCATTAATGAAAACCAGGTCAAACTATATGTTGGGATTTTGTTATTTAGATAGTAGGTACTAGGATCTAGGTTTGGCTGTAAACTACTCGGAAGAACTACTGAATCATGTGTCTGAACGTACACTGTCAAAATCGTGTGGCAAAAAATTCGATAGTCCATACTACCCGTGAACCAACTACATAATTACGTGCATAATTATGTATGTAGCTAGCTTATGCACGTGCATAATTATGTATGTAGCTAAAAAACAGAAATAATATATAACGATTTTCACCAACAATTCTCGTCTCCCCAGTTCTACGTCTCCCTGGGCATTAACGTGGGTGGTGTCCACGAGTTTCCTGACACCACAGGCAAACCGTGGAACAACCGCGCCACTAAGGCCATGCTGAACTTCTGGAACGCTCGCGACCAGTGGTTCTCCACCTGGTATGATGATACCAGCGCTCTGGAGGTGGATTACGTCAGGGTTTATGCTCTGTAGAAGGTAAGCCTTAAAGAACCAGTACGAGTTGTTGATTTAGATGGTATCTGCAATTTGTTAACCTGATGGGTGATTCTTCCCGTCATCCATACCTACCACCACACACCCACACCACACGACACACCATACACCACCGTGATGGTGTATGGTGTGTCCACCCAACCACACACCCATCATAACTCCCATTTATAAATGAAAAAATAACTCTGTCTGTCTGTCGGTCAGTCTGTCTTTTCACGCCTTAACGCCTGACTAACAATTGCGAGAAGTCGTCATAACAAGAAATATTGCCTCTGAAGTACCTTCTTGAGGTACCTACAGCTACATTGTCGTGATAAAGCAAACTGCACTTTGCGCGCTCTCTGTTTACAGCGAGACGTCGAGCGGTGTGCGAGAAAGAGCGCGCGAAGTGTAATTCACCTTATCGCGACAATGTGTGGTCGCAGAAACAGCACAGTTCCGAAATCGAATGAGGTGTGCGCAAATGATAACACATTCAATTGGAGCTTAATTCGTCTGTCATTTGAAATCTTCATTTACATAAACATTGACAAATGCAAATTATCGTTTTGGGGACCCTTATATAAGATGATTAACGCCGGTCCACTAGCGACACTCCCTTAAAAACATATTATCTCGTGACTGAGAAGGAATTATGAAAAATGCCTCAACTAACTATATCGGTAAGTGTGTCTAGAATTTTCTAATACCTTTTATAAAGTTTCATATTGAGACACGAAGCAACAAAATTCGATCTAAATAAAAACGGCCACATTCCTCTAGATTCTAGCGGAATGTGGGCGCCGCGGAATGGAGCGGCGACATCTTTATCAGAGTTCATTCACCCTAACGCAAAAATGTGTTTCTTACTAGTGCAACTTAAACTTAATCTAAATCCATTCTGCGGCGCCCCTGTATCACAAGGCTCGGACTGCACTCATAACAGGGTGTTTTAAACTATTTCATGCGTCATAATTAAAATAAAAAAATAAAAAATATAAGGTTCAAAAAATTTTTTTTTTACATGAATGATTAGTAGTCATTGGATACATGAAGTGGGCTGTCTTTGTAAGACGACTAAAATGCCACAATGTATACAACAGCATATAGAACATCCCGACATCAACCGTTGGGCAATTGCCCAACAGATACGACACCCGTCAGGTCAGAGGATCTTACCCTTTAAATAGAGGATAAGTGAACTTCACACCCTTTTTCTCATACCTCTATAAAACCATTATAATTATATTTTTTAAATAAGCTTCGACCAGAATTCGTCCACTTCGACAACGTTAACACAAAGGTCTTCCATAGTGTGGTCGTGGTGGCGATAATTGGGGGAGTCCTATGTCCAGCACCCTAATTGCGGAACGCACTTTCATATCGCGCTTGAATTCGCCGCTAGAGGCGCTAGTGTAGAGTGAGACCTCTAGAAATGTCAAAAGTGAAACTGAACGTTTACTGTTTGCGGGATTTTCTATTGCAAAGTGTTACTGTTAGATTCTGTAATTCCTGATTATTTATAGCTTAAGATTTTAAGTACCTAACAACTTAGGATCTAATTTCGTAGCACTTAGAGGAAGAATAATATTTATCTGCTTAATGCTTGCCAATATTAGGAACATTATAATGTAAATATTCATTTGATATTTAAAAATGTAATAAAATAAACATTTTATGAAGTAATGGGTACTTAAACTTATCTAAAAAATATAAAATAAAAGTACTGACAGAACTTTACTCGCTAGTGGCGCCAACTGTTGACCATAAAAACGATAGGTGAACTATCAAAATGAAACCCATTGCGATCAATTCGCATTTTATATTCTATGTGATATGATAATGCACAGTAAAGTAATTCAGTTGTTTATATTTGTTTCAGATCCAAAAATCTCTTCGTACGAGACCTCAACTGCCTAATTTTAAGATTAAATAAATATTTTTTACTTTTAAATTGACTTTTACTGATTTCCTCCTGACTGACATAAGTCCTTCAAACAGAATTTCGGCTATGGCGGTCAATCTCAGCGGAGACTTAGCCATCGATGCGAGAGATATTATAATGCATAATTATGTGCGCAGACACGGGTTCACTCTCTCTTCGCTCACTCTCATAGTCCGATGGGACGGCAATCCCACACGACCGACACGAGGCGCAGAACCAACAGCTGTTCGTGCTAACGTGCTAAGAAATTCCTAACGGAAAAAACGCAAAAACACTTTTCCCAACCTTGGAATCTAACCCAGGACCACGCTCAGACGTCGATTGCGACCCCAAGACTAACGGGGCAGTTAACATTGACTGTTGTCACTGAAATAAGATAGCCATGAAGATCAGAAACCAGAAAGAATAATTGGACGTAGTTTAGCAGTACCGTGTGTTGCCGGACGTTAAAGAATAGCACCACTCCATTTCCTCCCGTGGGTGTCGTAAAAGGTGACTAAGGGACTTACTAGAGAATGGGCAGCAGCGTTCTTTAGTCATTTTTAACACCATACTGCGATTGCCAACCCGTCTGCGAAGCGTGGCGATTATGGCAAACCCCCCCAATTGGGGGAGGCCTATGTCCAGCAGTGGACGTCTTTCGGCTGAAATGATGAATGATGATGATGAGTTTAGCAGAAAGGACTCACCCACATTATGGTAAAAAAATAGTTGTAGGTGTATACCAAAGAGGTCCTAACGATTAATGGAAGGTTCTACAATTGGAACCAACCCACATGAAGGACCCACCTTCATGTGGGTTGGTTCCAATTGTAGTGGTTCCATTGTAGTGTCACGGATCTTTTTTGCTGAGTGAAAGAACCAACCGTTAGAACCTCTTTGGTATATTCAAATCATTTTTGACCATAATGTGGGTTAAGTCCTATTTGGTAAACTACGTCCAAGTGTGACACAAGCAATCATAATAATCTCCAGTTTCTGGAAGCAATTTAAACAAGTTTTTGTTTTGGTACGAATGTAAATTTCCTGCAACCGAAAACCCTTCCAATCTGCCATTAAGGCTCCTAAAAACAGGCGCGAATCGCGCACGACACAGGCACCGCTCGTCGCGTGACACGCGGTCCTTTTTTGTCGCGTCGCGTGTCTCGCCTGTTTGTAGGAGCCTTTATAATTTAAAAATACCTATGTTGTATTATTATTATTTCCGTGAATTCAAAATCATTCGAGTTATAGCAACCTACTAAAACACCAAAATTACTCATAAACTGTGACTCGGAAATACTGGTTTTCTTCATATCGATTACCACATATTATATAAATAAAACTTTTCTCGCAATATCGTCCATCTTATCTTGTTATGCTAAAGATATGAACATAAACATGGTAAATATCCCGCTTATGTTAATAATAATGATATGAACATCATCGTTAAAACTCGCAATTACGAATTGAACATTACTGGAATTCCGTTTTGTTCATAAAGATATAAATAATAACAGGGCAAAGGTTATCACGGACTACATCAAATGTAGGTAAGTATCCTATTTTGATACCCCGTGTCGTGGACCCACGACACAGGGTAGAGTGCTCTTGGTATAAATTCATCCCAACTACGGAACCCTTCATTTTGCATGGTCCAACACGCAATTGAACGGTTTTTTTGTTTTTTTTTTCACACAGATTCATTTGATTGAATAGGATAGGGAAACTAGGTAAGAAATGGTCGGTAGTATTTTAAAGTAAAACCTTTCGTATAATTTTCTTATTTATTTATTTTGTAATTTATGTACACACTAGCTTTTGCCCGCGGCTCCGCCCGCGTATATGTCGGTTATCGCGTCAAAAAGTAACCTATGTCCGTCTCCATATTCCAGGCTATATCTCTGCCAAATTTCATGATGATCGGTTCAGCGGTTTAGACGTGAAAAGGTAACATACAGACAGACAGACAGACAGAGTTACTTTCACATGTATAAAATTAGTATGGATTATAAAATAGATACAGATCTATACGTCACATAAGAAGTATTGAGTACAATGTACTGCTTTTTTCTTAAGAAATTTCTTCCAGCGAAAACAGTGTGTGAGAACAAGAAGAGATGATGTATGATTTTGTTACGTCTTAAACTAAAATATAATTTTACATTTCTTCTAAAGTACTTTTTATTTTCTTTAAAAAAATAAACATGAAAAGGTCGAAAATCCCGTTTTACCGACGTCCAACCCGCGTCATTCTTTACAAATAAAGCAAATGGGCACTCTTTCCTAAAGTTGAAGGTTGTTCGCTTACAGGAAAACAATCAATCTGTTACTGGGATACTCCTTGGTGAGACTGGTTGTCAGAATTTTGGGCTTCTGGCTACCCGTAACAACTGCTTTCCTTTTGGATTGTTTTTCTGTTCGCTTACAGGTAAACAATCCCAAGTAATTATAATAATTATTTCACTCATACAACACAACACACACAAACACATACACCAAACACACACAACACATACACAACACATAAACAAACACATCACACACACATTACACATACACATATACCATACCATACCTGAAATCACCTCTTAGTGTCCACTCTGGAATTTTTACCTCGAGCCTCAAGATTCAGACTAACTGTCCAGTTTGGTGCTCATTAGCAAATTTTATATTGTAACCTAGTTGACGGTCAAAATTCAAAAGTCATTTATTCAAATTAGGCTGAGAATCAGCACTTTTCGAACGTCAAAATTACATAAGACAGTCCCTCAAAACGCCCACCCTTCACCACTTCTTAATGCTTTAGCTGGGAAGAAGAAGTGGCGCAACAAACTCCCCAGCAGCACAGCTGTCTGTTCAGATAGAAAAACTTGATTCTACACAATATTTGGTATGCAAAGTAATTAACATTACGAGAGACAGAACAGATTTGTATTGCCCTATGTCAGCTAACACACGCCAATATACCAGAAAGTACAATGAAAACTATACTCAAGCAAAAAAACCTATAAAAAATAAAAAGCTAACAAAACTTAAAACCCAAATAAAAGTCTCCAGGCATAAAGGGTGTGCCCGCTTACATAAGAAATGCTGGATTGTGTTCATATAGCTGTAACACAAATGATAAACTAGGAACATCGAAGTAAAATAAATAAACAGTTACTAATAACAACAATGAAACCATGGACAGCAAAACGACCAGGCACCACAAGCAGCACCCTTTCACGAGCATAACGCAAAGATCAGCCATTACCCCCTTCGCAATGTTTGAGGGAAGGAAGCAACCCGACCCCCGATGCTACCGCAAGCAGTGACATCTAAGGGAGCATGACGATCTTGCTGCCAATTGCTCAGGCAAGAATAATATGGTCAATTGTCCAGGTCGCTAGCTAACCACATATTTCAATGTGATTTCAATACTACTGATTAAAAACATTGTATTGAGTACTATTTTAAGCTACTCATGTCGTCTCAACTTGTATATAACCTGTGAACATTTGAATACAGGACGAATAAATTTTTATTAATTGCGACTATAGGTACCTGAATCGCTTTAGCGTGGCAATAGTGGTCATTGCCCTGTCCCTAATATCTCTCCGTAGGAACCCAAAAAAACTAAGTGTGGTTTTTCGTCAGTGGAACATACTGAAGATCACGATAGATGAGAGAACGGGCTTTATTCCAGTTATTGAAATAAATAATGCAAAAAAGTGTAGGTGGGTCAATGACCGCTATAGCCACGCTAAAGCGATTCGGGTATACTAACTAAGATTTTATTATGAAGTCAGTAGCATCGTCTAGTATGATTATAGTGCAGATAACACTTCAGAGATAGAGAATTAAACTCTTTAAAGCAAAAAACCAATCCTTTCTTACAACCGTTTATTTAATAAGCAGCCTAAATTAAAGACACCTACTCCTAACATCAAACTTAGCTTTAAACCAGCAGATTCTTAAAAACTTAATAATCGGTGACTTCTCAATAAAGGATAAAGTTCAAACGACGATATTATCTGAGTCACACAATAATAAAATATGCAGCCATGTCTTGCAAAAAGTGTGAATTAAGTACATTCAGTAACAAAATGACTGCCCATGGGAGCAGACGTGTCGCGCCGTTCGTAACTCTGTTTATTTTTATACAAACGATATGTGCTCAGTATAAAATACCAGATGTGACTATTGCAGCTCTAAAACCCAGAGGATTTAAGGCATCTATACCAGGTAAGCTGAAGTGATTATTTTACTTTATAAGTCTGGTGATGGAAATGTGTTTGTCAGAGACCCCTTGGAGAAAGATGAGACTATATTGACAAACTTTCCGATTACATAAATTACAATTTCATGAGGTGTATTCATAGAAGAAACTTGAAGAGTCAAAGTCAAATCATTTATTTCAAATAGGCAAATAAAAGGCACTTTTAAACGACAAAATTTACAAAAAAATTAATTGCTTCTATACTCCATTTATCCGTTATTTCACGATAAATACAAAGCACTGTAATCTATTTACCATTTACATTAAAAAAATAACTCTAAAGTGCAGTAATCAACAAAGGATAAATATAAGGAGAATATTACACAATAACTGTCGTTATTTAGCCGTTATTTGTCTAATGCTATAGTAAATGGAGTATAGCTGCTACTTCCAAAATGTAGTGTCGTATGGAGAAGAACGAGGTAGGAACTTCACTGTTACTCTTTTCAAATTTATTACAATATTTTGTATACTTACATTAATTATATAATAACATCACTATACCATACCACAATAGTTAAAAAGAATTAAAAATTAAAGACGGAAAGATAAATTAATTAGATATAATTGTGATGGATACCTACATGGTGCTCACATGTTTACAAACATTGTAAAAGTATATAATTTTCCTAAAAGTGATAAGTATGAATAAAACGGTTATAAAAAGGGGTAGATCAAAAAGAAATGATGGTTGGATTGTGCTAAAGATTATTCGGGCTAGGAAGAAAGTAAACAAACACTGAAATAACAGCTGATAGAGATAAAAAGAAAGATAGAAAGAAAGAAAGATACGAAGAAAGAATAGATAATAGATAGAAAGAAAGACACGCTGCACAAACTTCACATAAAATGTGTTAAGGACAGGAGGAAGACGATGCAGCTAAAGATAAACAATAAATAAAACTATCAATCAAAAATTACACCTCGAAAGTCGAGAAATGCATCTAGAAATTATGTATAACACAAGAGATAATTATTTACTTACGCTATTTACTTTAACCTTATGGGTCACTTGGTCACTTCCCTAGTCACCTCTGTCTTTTCGGATTCATGTGCGTATTGTATAATTATCACTTGCTTAAAAAATGGTGAAGGAAAACATTGTGAGGAAACCGGCCGTGCCTGAGAAATATTTCTCGACGGCATGGATGCCAAGTCAGAGGCCGGTGGGTGGCATAAAAACACGAAAAAAAGAGAAAGAAAAGGAACAGGTGAATAGTTATCACTAGTCACAAATAACTTTTAGTTAATCAGATGCAATAAATACTTATGAACATGCTTGAGAAAGAAAAACGAAAGTTGACCAATGACTTCATGGAAAAAGTACAATCAATGATCAAATTGTATATGAATATACACAACTTGCGTATGTAAGCACTTCACAATTATTTCCACACTAAAAAGTTGACATTCGTCACGATCTTATGAAAAGAATAACAAAAAAAATGTAATTCCCCGATATTTATCTTATTTATTATTACTTTTTAAGCATGCTTAGATACAAAAGGTCAATACGGTAACAATACATGTTCGTTATCAATATTACCTACTATAATTACAAAAAATACGTGTTGTTAGTCAGTTAGGTACATATAGCATAAAGTTATATACAGAAATAAAATGCTTCTAGCATCGGATGAAAAATCTTAATGAAAACGAAGGTCCACTGCGATCGTTCTAAGTCACGCCTACACAGTATCCAATGATTTTTATGTAAACTGAGGTCCTGAGGATAATTTTGGGACTTCTGTTACTTTTGAACTTACTTGGTCCGGACTATACCGGTACAATTTTTTTTTTTTTTTAACGATTCCTGGGATTGCGCTTCATACTCGTATAAGTATTATTTCTTTATTTTTCTATATGCTTTTATATATCTATAAATAAAACATTAAATACAAACCCTTACCCAAAATTCTGATCATCCAGATGCACCGAAAGTCAGCCTCTTCGTGTTCCAAGGCAACGTGAACCGTCCAATCGGGAACAATGATGTGGGAACCATCACAGGAGAAGTGATCCAGGCAAAGGATGGAAGGTGGACCGTTGAGGATCCGGACCTGGAGCTGAAAGTTGGTGACGTCATCAACTACTACGTCGTGGTGTCGGCAGACAGGGCTGGGTATATCAAGGATAAATTGAGCTACACTGTTACTGGTGGGTACTTTTAGAGTTACTCATAGAGTTAGGTACTTATTATGGGTGGACGTAGTTTAGGATGAGTAAACATCCACGGTCTCCGTGTTGGCATGGGCGGCTCGGCGTTGGTGGTAGTCCACCAGTAGCTGGACGGCAGGGTGCATCCCATCGAGGACGATGGGGTTCTTTGTGGCTTCAGGCACTCCCAAGGCTGCGGCGATACGGCTGGACAGGCGTAGGAGGCCCTCTTCATCCACAATCAGAGACAGTCGGAACAACCGACGTGTGCGAGGTATGGGCAGGGGTGGGAGTCTGCTCAGACGCATCATCTCGTCGGAAAATGAGTGCAGCTGTGCCTGGCGCAAAATAGACTGGTTCTGAGTAGGATTTAGGCACCTTAACATCTCCAACTTTGTGGCCAACCACTGAGAAAATGTCTTTAACTTTTTATTTTGTGATATATTCTTTAGCCGCGTTGAGCAATTTTTGGTAGGTTTGGCCTTATGACTGCTTATTTTTATTTTATTTTTTTGTTTAAAAAAAAAAATATTGGGGTACACATCAGTGTTGGTACAATTATTTTATTGGATTCAACTGGTCCAGTAGCCAGTATTCAACAGCTGCCCAATAACCGCTACATTGTAGCCTTACCGAAAATTGCCATAGTTGCAGCGCTTGGGATATGGTTTGGTGACCACAAGTTATTACCTAATAAGATGCTACATGGCAGCTAAATAATCCTCCGGCGTTGTAAGGCCTCCCACAAGGTGAATCGATGATCTTGTGAAGGCCGCAGGAATCCACTGGATGTGAAAAGCTTGGAACCAATCGAAGTTGCGGTGCTTGATCTTGCTTTATTTCCTGCAGTGGACGTCTTTCGGCTGATTGAATGAAGATGAATCCTCTTGCCATAATTCTTTTGCCATCGCATGAATTGAACTCATTCATCGAACACCATTTAGTGCTAAACTCGATCCGTAAGATGGAAGAGAGTTTACTTCCTCATTTTCCGACTTAATTCCAAGATGTTAAAACTCACGACATTTTAAATAGATATAATTATGACGCCAACAATCAGTTAACACCGGCAAGATGAAAACCCCAAATTATTCAATTGTAAGCTAACTAATGACATGTAAGTACCTATCTAAATACTAAACACCTCTGTACTTAAGGCGAGGTTCTTCAAGTTAACCTCTAGGAAATGTATTTTTAATATCATTTTATTTAGAAACGGTCATGATAAAACACGTAAAAACCTTGAGACCTTTCTGTAGGTACGTCGGGTACTCGTTACATAATTGGACAAAGTTCGCTCGATAGAAAAAAAACCAAACATACCCTTATTTTGTAGATTAAAACTCATTTTATTTCAATATTATACTACTTTATGTATTGAAAATCACATCAAAATAAACCTCTATGATGATGTAATGTCCGTCGGGCTTACCATTGTTAATATCGTAAAACATATAATTTTATAACCCAAAATTAACGAAGTTCACGGCACAATTTACTCGCGCCCCGCTGCCACCTCAAGAACAAAAATGCACGCTCGAAGAACCTCGCCTTAACCCCTCTGGGAATTGATTTGTCGGTTTTGTCTCCGCCCCGAATAGGAGATTAACTATTAAAACATGCGAAAAATTCACTAAAAAAAATATAAAGAAAATTCATTTATTTTATTTTATTTATTTATTTAGGTTAGCCAACAATTGTTTACACAAAACATTTCAATAATTTCCATAATAGTAAATACATTTATAAGTGAACAATTTTTTTTTTTTTTTTAGTTTTTTGATCTTCCTGTGCGAGTCACAATAAATACTTTTTCTATGTAGGTACTATTTATGGTTTTACATAATAGGTATGACAAAGCCAAAAAGGATTATCCATTTACAATTTAAGTAACAATAACAATAGCAAAATTTCATTCTAAATAATAATAATAAAATTAAAAAGAAAACTGATTTATAACATATAATAATAATAATAATATTTTTTATTTACTTCAATTGTACAAAAAACACATAATAAAACAAAATGCAGGGTTACAACTAAGACAAAGAGTGTTTTAGATGAACTCTGAACTAACTAAACTACTGAACAATAACATTAACAGATTAAAATTCATCAAACTTTTTGTATGGAACAGCTTTTTTTTAAATGAACGGGGGAACGGGGGAACAATAAATTTCACGCGGATGACGTCGCGGGCAGAAGCTGGTAGTTATTCAACTGTTTTATCTCCATTTCCAGCACTTCAAGACCGGTTGGCAACCGACGCTCCTGTCACTACAGAATGCAAACCAACAGTGACGAAGGTGCGCGGAGGAAGCGCCTGCGCAGGCCAGACGATATTCATGGAGGACTTCGACAGCTTCCGGGATAACGTGTGGCAGATTGAACAGTACCTTCCTGTTAATACTCCGGTACAGTATTTTATTTATTACTAGCCGAAACTACGCCCGCGTGGCTTTAAAAAAAAAAAATTACGTACTTTTTATAACATCAGCTATCTACCAGTGAAGTCCCGTCAAAATCGGTTTAGACGTTTCGGAGATTAGCCAGAACAAACAGACAGCAAGACAAAATTTAAAAAATTGTTATAAGTACCGTATATACTTTTATATGCATTTAGTAAAAAGCAGTTATTTTGACATTACAAACAGACACTTGAATTTAATTTATTTGTAGGTGTGTATAGACTAGCTACTTCGCGTGACTTTGCCCGCGTGGATGTCGGAAATTATCCCATGAGAACGTACTACCGGGATAATAAATATGAAAGAAAGAAAGAATTTATTTGGCATAGATCAAAAGGTACACATGACATAACATAATATATAGAAAAATAAAATTAAAAAACCCAGGATGGAGGATCTCCTGCCAGGGTTGAGGTTTTGTCCGAAAGGGATATCGTGGCCCTGGCACACAGGCAACTGAAGGAACACGGATGGGTTCTAGTCAGTAAATTTAATATTTTATTTTGTTTCTATTTGTTGTACCTACTCTGGACTCTTTTAACTTGTAAGTTTTTATTTTATTTTTACATCGTTCTCACATTTAGTTATAAATTCAGCATTACTTATAGATGTAACTAATACTTTTGTAACAATTTAATTTAAAAGAGTGTCCATGAAGTTTCTTACCCGTTCTTCTCCATAGGTACCTACGCTTTGGAATGGGCATGTAGCTTCATTTTTCTTACTGACCGACTCCTTGACAATTCAAAAGTGCCTATAAATGGTTTAATTGAAATAAATGGTTTGAGTTTGAGTTTAAAAGACTGACACATCCTCCCGTTAGTTATTTGATAATTTCCCAAACAAAAAAAAAGATGGAGGATCTACCTGTGTCACAAATTTCATTTCTTCCTTTCATCCTTTCTCATACAGAGAAGTCACGAGCACTGATCACCTAGCTTATTCTCATTGCGTGTTGACTATTTCATCAGACTAGTTTTCCTGGTTACATCATGCTGTTTCCCTTCGCCGTGTTTGTCAGTGTTCTCCAAGCACTCTGTGTTTGTTGTGTTCTATAGTTTTAATATGGCTGACTCATTGGACCAGTTTTCGCAAAGACAGCGTTTAAAACGCAGATATTATGTCAGTGACCTTGAGTGGTTAGCTTTCGTGTTCTGTACTGAGCTCACGCAACGCGTCGTACGTTCGGCCTTCAGCAATAGAACTCGCCCACCCAGGAGCGCTGTCCCAAATAAGACGCATTATTAATTTATTATCTATACATAAAACAAATGTTATTTTAATAAAACACGTATACTAAAAGAACAATAATTAAATTATCTTTAAAATAGTGTAGGTTTCAGAAAAATACGCTTGATAGATTTTGCGGGATTCTCAGTTTTTTATCCGCGTTAGACATAATTTTACAAATTAATTTCATTATGTAATATAAACATAATCTAAAATATTCATAATTATGTAAGAAAATGCTCTAATTTAACATATCGCACCCCCGGTGCAACACTGTCACTTATGCAAAAAGTAACTTTTTCAGGCAAAGTATTTTAAACTTAAGTATCCTATCGTATACATAGTTGATGGCAGTTCCTGATTTAGGAAAGATGAATAGATTATATCCTGACGTGTTCTTTGAAGTTTATAATAAAATAAATGAAACCAAATAATTAAAATTAATACACTTCTCTTGACGCATAAGTATTTTAAAGTTTGCATAAGTGATAGTGTTGCACCGTGGGTGCGATATATCTTTTCCAAATCATTAACACGTTTAGACGTGACCTTCAGTATAAAATCATTAAGTCGGTTATCGTCGCCTTAATCATGGACATTCATAGGGTTTCAAGAACAGTTCCTCGATTTAGTGCCTCACGAGACGACGTGAGGCACTAAATCGAGGAACTGTCGTTTCGCAAGACACTCTAAAAAAACAAACAAATTTTAAATGTCAGAAGATCGATCTAACTATGCAATGCAAACTCCAACCAATTATTTATTTATTTATTTATTAAAACTTTATGCACAAGTAAAAAAATACTGTACAAAGGCGCACTTAATGACTGAGGCATTTTCTACCAGTCGACCTTAGGGTGATGCAGAGACAAATCATGGCAGGTGCAACATAAGGTATAGATAACTATAAAAAGGAAAAATAAATATATACTCATACATAGATACATACATACATAAATATAAGCAAAATAAACAGTGTCAGGAGAAATAACGATTGGTAGGGGAGAAAACGAATCAGCGCTGGGATGATTCAGTCAACTTCTTACGAATATGTTCACGTGCCTTCACTTTAAATGATAACCGACTGGTTACCACCCCGATATTCAGAGGGCGCGCATTCCAAAGAAAGACCGCTTGGACAAACAAAAATTAAATTATCTGTCCTGCATACTGTAAAACTGAACTGTCCCGCACTCTGCTCAGGGTCACTGACCGCCATGATCCTACCTACGTCACTCTAACTTCTTGAAACCTGTTAATGACTCCATCGAGGGACTTTTTATTTGCTGACTCAATGTCTCGCGTTGTGGTTTTAGCAAGATGCAATAATTATACGTACCTATTATTTATTTTACCTTTAGAAACTTAATTTGTTTTTATGATGATGGGTGATGGACTGATGGCTGTCATCTATTGTGTAGATATTCTTTTGGGAAAAGGGAATTAACCACGTATGTTTACAAAATAACTCTAAAAATAAGTCGAAATAATAAAACCTAGGTCTTACCTGATTGTGCATTAGGTACCATTTTTAAACGGAAAATATTTAACTGCACGTTAATTAAAAAAAGCGCTCCTAATGATGCACACTTTTTTCAATAATAGAGCTTCTTTTTTTTACTTTCTGGCCTTTTAAACTAAGCTAAGGTACCCTGACCAAACGGGGAAGGTTAGGTGGGAACTGTGACCAACCACGCGCGAGCCGAATTGGTCGCAGTAACTAAGTTAGAGCACTCCGACCAATTGGGTTAGGTTAGGTTAGAATTGTAATAAAAACCGCGCGCGAGCCGAGCGAGCGAAGCGAGCAGTGCCGCGGGAGCAACCGGCAAGCGCTACTTATTTCCAAGTAGGTCGCAGTTAGTTGGCTATTCAGTATTTTTAGTACCCCAAAATAGGACGTATTTAAGGTTCACAAAAACAGGTGCAATCATTATATCAGAGTAAAGAGTGTTCAATAATATTAGAGACCCAGGGCCCCTAGGCACTTGACATTTGAGTCGTCCCGATATTTTGCAAATAAAATGCATTATTACAGAAAATATAATTTTTAACCAAACAATTACTATACTCGTAAATATACATAAGAAATAATACAGTCTATATGCTATATATTTCACCATTGTTACATCAACGGTTGTCATAAATCGGAGTTTCTGAACCAACACGTTATTTTCCTCGTATTCCTTAACACTAAAGTTGGGATACTTAACCCAACTTACTTTCTTTAAACAGTACTAATTTATTTATTTATTTTTATTTAGTAAGAAATAAATATGGATGTAGTCAGCAGTGATTGAATGGTGATCTTTGTAAGAGAAGTTTGGATGGCAGCAAGAACGAGAGAATCGAGCTCGAAAATTTTAGCATACATTATTAGATACTATACAGTAATAGCAGCTACGAGTACTTTGATGACTTATGCCAGAAATTTTATGAATTAAGATGTAAAGGAGATCATTCTGCATCCATACATCGTTCGCCCCAGAACCAACAGCAAAGGAAAATTACTTTGCGTGTTCTAAATTACAAGTATATGCCCATGAAGACAAAGTTTAATGACGGGCAACTTACAGAAAGGATTTATTTCAAAAGAAAACAAAGATTTTGAAGTTATATAATTATTTAGTAAGAAACAATCCTTTCAATACTTCGAAATACATGCTAATAAATGCATGTCACTGTTATTTCTATTGCCTGTATGTGGTTAGTTAAGCAAAGAGAATCAGAAAAAAATTTAAGTACTTACCTAAGTACCTGTTAGGTATTTGGTAAATCTTCTAGTTTTTGTATTAAAATAGGTAGGTAGGTAAATAAGTACTTATTTATTTAACTTCAATGCAAACGGTTTTTTCCTAATGTTTATTTTATTTAATTTATTTATACTCAGGTAGGAAGTCATATTACCTCATGTATGTTAGGTTATGTTAATGAAAAATTGGACATCACTAATTTTCATGTCTAATCTAACTGTCAAAGACGGCGGCATATTTTATGTGATGTCGATAGACGCTCTTTTAATTGTTCATTATGGAACGCAGAATCTCCGTTTCATACAAATATTCGCATTTAGTCTAATAAAATACATTTATAATTATTATGTAGGTTAGGATGTTTGTTGGTCTTGGGGCCATTTCCGACGATGTCCTTAAGGCTTTAGCGAGCGACACGTACGATCTCGAAATTTTTAGGTTTCTTTTAACAATTTAAAACAGAAATAGGAATGATTTTGTCGACATATACAGAAAAGGTGAAGAAACAAGAGAAACTAGCAGCAGCGAACGAAGTGAGCTCAACAATTTATAGCATCCGGCCTCGGAGAGGTCAGATTTCTTTTGATCATTGATAATATTTCATAGGACCTACAGGCTACGGGTGGTATAGGCCGTATAGGTGCTATGATATGAACGCGGGGCTTGTAGCATATGCTACACCTTCTACGTGGTTAGGTAATCCGTTAGGCAAGCAAGCTACCGGGTCGGGGTAGCAGGGTGGGTGGGGCCCCTAGATTGGCTGGGCCCCTGACGGGGTGTTGTAGGCCAGCGCGGAAATCTAGGACAGTTTTAGGAGCGCAAAATAAGAATTATTAAAGATGCCTTTTAACCTAAGGTGACTTATGTGTGTGTTATTCTACCTAACTTAGGCATTGATTTTCTTACTGATTACTATGATAACGGCTGATACCAGACTGAAGACAGAGTGATAAATCACGTCTTTTGAACCTATTACAACTACTTAATACTTCGACGCCCAAGTGTCCTTTTGTTTTTGTATTTATTTGTATAGTAAGTTAGGCTTCTAATTTGGTACCTAATGTAAATAGTTAGTTGTGTTATATATTGTACCTACTAGCCGCTGTGCCCGTGTCTTCATTCGCGTTTTTTTATTTTTATTAAATAAAAGTAGTCTAGGTCATCAGCTATCTGCCAGTGAAGGCCCCATCAAAATAGGTCCAGCCGTTTCGGATATAAGCCGGAACAAACAGACATATGTATAGAAAGATAGACAATTTAAAAAAAAAGTTTTTTTGTATATACTAGGTACTTTAATGTGCATTTAGTAAAAAACTGTTATTTTGACATTACAAAAAGACACTTCAATTTTATTTATTTGTATAGATAAAAGAACCTTAGTTTTTACATAACAGGACATTTTGTATTAGCAGTCTTGTTTTGATATAAAATGATTAAAATAATTACTATGTTTAAATACCTACCAAATGCGCAAAGCAACCACTCGTAACTTCGCGAGCTTACTTCAGTCAGCTCGAGCGCCGAATCATAGCGTCTTAAGTTTTTTGTAACAATAAGGCGCGAACCACACGGCGGGGCGGGCCGGGCCGGTCAATTTAACCGCGAACGATAGTAAGAAGGGAATCCTATACTACCAACGCACATAGAGGGTAAAAAGACCGCGAAGCCGCGCCGCGCACGGTCATTAGCGGTCAAAATGACCGCCGTCTGCAGATCGCCTAATGTACCAATTTTCTTTCGTGTTATAGGTACAGTCGACCGGACGTCAATGGTAACACTTTGACCTAGAGCTGGCCTAGCGTAGTTTCAATAGAACGGACGGTGGGACGGTAGTAATGGAGTTCGATAGAATAAGAGGCCAAACACTGAAAAAAAAATTTACTTATACATAACCAAACTTTCAACATGTAACACAAAAAAGTGACCACATAACTTTATGCAACATGTAACCAAAACCTGTGCTGGCTGTTGTATCACTTTTATTAAATCAAGTCAACTTTTATAAAGTCTTGTCAAACTTTGATTATTCCTGAAATAGCCGAAGTAGTTAGGCTAAATATTTTTTTCCGTGTATTCATACTAGTTTTGTTACCAGTGACTTGCAGCCCACTGTATTTGAAAACCCTAGACTTTATTTTTTAACAGTATTTCTTTGTATTGTCCACAGAACTTCCCATTTGTATCCTATCAGCGTCTAGCTTCTGACCCAACAGTGTCGGTGTCTGATGGCAAGCTACGTATTTCTCCCAAGTTGCAGCAGAGATTGCCGGGCTTCACTGACGAGTCCATTTATACTGGTTCAATTAATCTATTTAGTGGGTAGGTTGAATGGTTATTATTTTTTGGATAATTTATCATCATTAATCATCATTTCAGCCGAAAGACGTCCACCGCTGGACATAAGCCTCTCCCTGTTGGGGGGGTTTGCCATTATCGCCACGCTTGGTAGGCGGGTTGGCGATCGCAGTATGGTGTTAAAAATGCATAGAGAACGCTGCTGCCCATTCTCTAAGTCCCTTACTCGCCTTATACGACACCCACGAGAAGAAATGGGGTGGTGCTACTCTTTACGTCCGGCACCACACGGTACGGACAATTAGTATCTAAACTTGAATGGAAAGAATTCGTCTATGCTTATACTCCATTTATTATAACACTAGCTTTTGCCCGCGGCTTCGCCCGCGTGGATGTCGGTTATCGCATAAAAAAGTACCCTATGTCCTTCTCCATATCCCAGGCTATATCTCAAAATTCTAACTTAATAATAATTTTAATGTGATTAGAAACCGAAACAAATGATTTAATATAATAAAAGTACTTATGTTCTGAACGTGAATGAGTCTTTACCTAAAGATAACAAACACAAAATCAAAATACGAAATTTCACTCAAATTCTTAAAGCAATCAATTGTACCAAATTACAACACGAAATAAAAGTGCGACACAAATAATCATTTTAAAATAATTCACGTAAGTACCAACAATGTGAAAACAAAATGAAATCCTCCGAAATGTCACATGATACACCGTTTGTGCTGATAAAACGCTCGAAATATTTAATGAACATCATTGGTGCATAACTTTTCTCAGGGTCACGTTCGCAATTGAACGAAATATTTGACATTTATTTTGTACTTGCAACACGATCTGGCTGTAGAATTCGATTAATCGACTAATACTTGACCGGTTGACATTTTAGCGGGAACACCACTAAACGAACGAAAAAAAAGAAAAGAAAATACGTCTGTACTCTGTGGTCGTGTGGCGGTTTGGCGCGGTGCTTAATGTAAACATTCATCAAGGTTATACGTGCGTAAAGTAATGGATTCAATAAGAAAACGGTTTAATCTTAGAAGAATCTTACACAGAATTACTGAGAAATAAGTGTAGATTTCGTATTGAGTGTTAGTTTATCGAAAAGTGATAAATATGTCAGTGAAAAAGTAACGAAAGTTTTGAAATGCACAAATTTTGATCATAAGGCCGCCGTGTTTAGTCATGTTCTTATGATAAATATTCTTGTATACTGTTTGAAATACACATAAGTAGCTAGCTTATTTATCTACGAACATAATTTGGCTAATAGCTACTGATATTATAGCGTATTGTTATCGTAATCGTATTTCCAAGCGTAAAATTCGGCAAACAAATACCTACAAAAAGACAATAAAATGGATATAGTATGTTATCCTTAAGAGATAGACATATGCCATCGCGGACTTTTTTGAAGACCTTTATAAGATACATAATTCCACCATACATTATTTTGTTATATCTCAAAGGGTTTAGACAGCGTTTTCGTTGAAAGCTCCCAGACGGCTTATTTTTTTCCGACACCTCCAACAAATATCGTTAATTCATACAAAAATGCATACAAAAACTTAACAAATTATATACTAAAACCTTCCTAGAGAATCAAGCTATCCATTGGTGAAAACAGCATGAGAATCGGTGCAGCAGTTTTTGAGTTTATCGCGAACAGACAGACAGACAGACAGACAGACAGACGCGGCGGAGGACTTTGTTTTATAATATGTAGTGATTAGACAAATAACTGTTCACACCTTTTCGTTATTTCGATGTAAACGTTTCATAAACTCCGTTATTTAACGATAAATACAGAGCACTGTAATCTATTTACCATTTACATTAAAAAATAACTCTAAAGTGCAGTAATTTCAACAATATTGCACAATAACTGTCGTTATTTAGCTTTTATTTATAATTCTATAGTAAATGGAGTATAAAACCTTCAACAGCGACCCAAGCGTAGAAAGAAGAACCTTAAAGTACATACTAAAAACAGAACTGCTTTAGCTGGCTTTAGTGAACTTTACACCCTGTTCCTCATACCTCTATACCTACTATAAAACAATGTATACCGAAGGTGAGCAATAAAATTAAAAAAATGTATCCCCTAAATGTGTTTAAAAGGAGATGAAAGATTGTATCGCAGTTCGTCAATTTGCCAATGGGAAATCTCATTAGGGCCCATCCCGGCTTATCACTGAATATAATTATAATTTCTTCCGATTGTTTTCAGGTGTACATCATCAGCCGATGCCTGCATGAAACAGGCGTCGGCGGCAAACATCCTTCCACCCGTCGTCAGTGGCAAGATCACAAGCAAAGGCTTCGCATTTACCTATGGTACTGTCACGGTCAGAGCCAAGTTGCCGCAAGGAGATTGGATATATCCAGGTAACATACATACATACATAAGGAAGTAGGTACCTACATAACGCAAGCATTACCTACTTAAAAACTGGCCAAGTGCTTGTCGGATCAAGCACAATGAAGGGTTCCGTAGTTGGAACAAATTTATCCCAAGAACAAACTTAACATTGTAATGAAATACATGTTGTCCCATACATCGATTCGTGACGGTCAATTCACCAACTGCAAATGTAAGTTGGTTGACTATTACTCGTTATCTTGTAAAGCTTACTTTTCTGAGATAGTTTTCATTTTAACTTCGTTATATATATATAGGGTGTTTCTATTTAAACACGAAATATTTTAAGAGATACACCTACAGGTGGTAAAGAAGCCAAGGAAACGATTTTTTTTTAAATCTGAGTATAACTATCATTAAAAAAAAAAAAAAAAATTACTTGATATGATGATAAATTATCAAAATTCACCGCGCTCGTGCCGCCACAGTCGTGCGTCGCCGCGTCCGGGCGGGTCGTTCAAAGAATAAGTAAAATGTTGGAAAATGCAACTCCTTTGCAAAATGTCTCAAGCAATTTTAAAATTATAATAATTTTGTAAAACTATAAAACACATAGACAAAAAAAATCGCTCCTATGGCTTTTTTACCACCTTATACATGTTCCTCTTAAAATATTTCGTGTATGAATACTTAGATACTGTTAACGCCTTGCATAGTGTGTGTAAATGCATTTACACACATATGCAAACGACAAATGACAACCCAGAATTCTATAGAAGTTTCTAGAAGTCTGCGCAAACGAGGCGCGCACATGACAGGCGCGCCCTCTTTAGTTTTTCACTTAAAATTATTTTCTTGACAAGAAGAATGTCATTTTATTATTTTTACGAATTCCTATATTATTACCTTAATTAAATTATATTCTTTTATTGGGGAACCATTCGTATCTACTTTTTATTTACATCATCACCACACAGCGAGCACCATTGCCTTTACATTGGTCCTTCGAGCCGGATGAAGAAAATTAAAAATTAAGAAGAACAATGGAAGCGCTTTGTTGTTGAAAAATGAAAAATTATAATTATTGAAGATTACAAATTACGATTACTTTAGCAAGAGGAAAGACCACCCTACTTCAAGAACCTTAAGGCCTGAGGGAGTATTGGAGTAGCGTTATCGTGAGTCTGTTCCAATTAATTAGTGAGACGACATCGTGTTCCCCATAATTAAAATTATTTCCCATACAATTACTAAAATTAAACATTTACCTAAAACATTATGGATCTTAAAACCCTTGTGAAGAAACGAGGTAGTCTTAAAAGTAGATTAACTATATTTAAAAAATATGTAGAGGGTATAGAGAAGTCTCCAGCAATAAGCAAGGCTCAGTCGAACGAGCTGTCATTTCGGTTAGCTAAATTGGAAGATCTAGATACAGAATTTAATGTCATACAAAATGAGATAGATATCATTTGTGAAATTCCAGAAGAGCAATTCACGGAGCGTGAAGTGTTCGAGTCTTCTTACTACAACGTAGTTGGGCGCGCTCGAGAGGTGTTGGCGCGGCATGACATACCAGCCGCAGTAGCTGCAGGCTCCGGCTCCTACTCGGACGCAGGTTCAAGTACTGCGATTAGAGGTGGGCCAAAATTAAAGTTACCAACGATACATTTGCCTACCTTTTCGGGTCAACATCAGGGCTGGCTCGAATTCCGAGATACTTTCGCATCATTAATACACTGTAACCAATCTATTCCTAAAATCAGTAAATTTCACTATCTGCGAGCAGCGCTAAAAGACAGCGCAGCCGTAATTGTACAGTCGCTAGATTTCACTGCCCAGAATTACGATGTGGCGTGGGATCTGCTTTGCGATCGTTATGACAATCAAAGACTTCTCGTCAATAATCATCTACAGTCAATTTTCAACATTGAACCATTATCTAAAGAGTCAGCTACATTGTTAAGGAACATTATTGACACGATAAACAATAACCTACGAGCTTTGAAAAATCTTAAGTTACATACAGAACATTGGGACATAATTATTATTTACATTGTTTCTCATAAATTAGATCCTATAACTAACCGTGAATGGGAAGTTCATCGTTGTAACATCGGCAAGGAGTTACCTACGCTCGAGAATTTTAAGGAGTTCCTAAAGAATCGTGCTGACTTATTAGAAACCTTAGATGATAAAAACGAAGATTCCTTTCAAGTAAAGCGGAGACATAGTGATGTTACTTCTAACCGTCATAAATCTTTGATAGTAACTTCTCAATCACCATCATCAGATCGATTTTCTTATGTTTGCCCATTATGTAAGAATAATCATGCAATTTATCGCTGTCACAAATTCAAATCATTTCCAATAGAAACTAGAATTCAAAAGGCAAAGGCTTTAAAATTATGCCAGAATTGCTTGCGTCAAAGTCATGACTCAGATGCATGCAGATTCGAAGCTTGTCGCTTCTGCAAAAAGCCGCTTAACAGCTTGTTGCATAATTGCAGGCGTGAGATAGTTGTACCTAACACGTCAGCAGCTGATAATACCATGGCTCTTTGTACAGCTTCACCGACATCGTTGTCACCATCTGAAAAACCAAATTCTGAAAACATTAATGATAATAAAGTTGCTTTGTCAGCAATTCACAAAAGTTGTGTGTTATTATCAACAACGCTACTCCAAGTTGAAGATTGTAATGGAGAAAAACATACTATACATACAGTCCATTGCAACTACATTAACACATCATATTACGATAATCAACTTCAAAATCAATTAACAGACGTTGCGAAAATGTATCGCATGATTAATGTTAACATAGAGCAGCGACAATTGCAACAAATTATGTGGCGGATTAAACAAAAAAAAAAAAAAAAAAGTTAAAGTGAAAGAGAAAGTTATTCAACGGAATATAACTTACTAGAAAAAGGTAATCAGTTACCAATAAAAATATATTAATTCGTTTAAATATATTATCTATTATTAACAAATATTAATTATTAATGATAATATTAATTATTATTAATAAAGTTAGTTTAAATATCTATTATTATTAATTAGTTTATAATCCATTCTTTAATAAAGATGATAATCTATTGCGCGTGGTGGGGGAAGGTTGTTCAACTTCTATTATGATTATAATACAAAACACCCAATACTTCTTCACTCCTCGCATATACTTACAACACTAACTAATATTTACAGAATATCATTTATTGCAAATGCATGCAGGTCCGCAACTGCTTTTAGCTACTTAGACATAAGTACAATTTTGGGTCATCGGCGGCAGAAACCTTGCATGGAAGGTTGTATTGTTGTTACATGCTGATTTTCCATTTTCAAACACCGCTGTAGATTATGCCGGACCAATCATGATGTTGAACCGGAAAGGTAGAGGTGTAGATTAATTAAATCCTACTTATGTATTTTTGTTTGTTTGGCCACAAGAGCAGTACACATAGAACTTGTGTCCGATTTGAGCAGTGAGACCTTCTTAGCTGCTTTAAATAGATTTATATCACGCAGAGGCAAGCCCACCAACATCTTCTCTGATAACGGTAGATGTTTTGTAGGCGCGTGTAATTAATTATAGAAATTTTTGAAACATAATTCAGATTCACTTGCTGAAAGAGCTTCAGAATTATCTATTAATTTTAAATTTTCTCCAGCGTATAGTCCTCATTTTAACGGTTTAGCAGAGGGTTCCGTAAAATCAGTTAAATTTCATCTTAAAAGAGTTGTTTCTTCTGCAAATTAATTTACGAAGAGATGAATACAGTTCTTGTACAGATTGAGGCCATTTTAAATTCTAGACCTCTCACTCCTATATCTTCAGATCCCTCTGATCTTACAGCGCTCACACCGTCTCACTTTTTGATTGGACGGACCGTAGCGTTGCTTCCTGTACCTCAGGTCAAGGACGATGCTGCTGTGCATACTTTTTCACGTTACAAGAGAACGCAGCTATTAAAAAATCACTTCTGGAAAAGATTTTATAAAGAATATATTGCAGAGCTGCAAAAACGACAGAAGTGGCGAAAACCTGGAGAACAATTGCAGCTGGGCGAGATGGTGCTGATAAAGGATGACCAGGCCCCTCCTAATCGATGGCTACTCGGGCGCGTGATTAATCTGCAGCCCAGCACCGACGGCGTGGCTCGCGCAGCCGACGTGCTTCCCACATCTTGCGACGAGCTTATAACCGTCTATGTCCACTCCCAGTGAAGGATCAGAGCTGCACTCCTGGGGTGGCAACATGTTAACGCCTTGCATAGTGTGTGTAAATGCATTTACACACATATGCAAACGACAAATGACAACCCAGAATTCTATAGAAGTTTCTAGAAGTCTGCGCAAACGAGGCGCGCACATGACAGGCGCGCCCTCTTTAGTTTTTCACTTAAAATTATTTTCTTGACAAGAAGAATGTCATTTTATTATTTTTACGAATTCCTATATTATTACCTTAATTAAATTATATTCTTTTATTGGGGAACCATTCGTATCTACTTTTTATTTACATCATCACCACACAGCGAGCACCATTGCCTTTACAGATACACCTTTTATAAACTACTACCGTGATTTTTTTCACATTTCCAAATTCAATCATTTAGCTGGCAGGGGGGAGACACTTTATAGCGTAGTATTTCGCAAACCCGCCTGCCATGCGTGGCGATTATGGCAAACGCCCCCTTGGGGGAGCCCTATGTCCAGCAGTTGACGTCTTTCAGCTGTAATGATGATGATGATGATTTCGCAAACGGATCCCTGAATCTAAAAATGGTTTTCACGACCCCGCAATATTTTTGAACGAACTGTCCAACGATAGCCCACACTATGGGATAGACGAGAAAAAAAAAGGTCATCTCCATTTTACGTGTAGGGGAGGTAGCCTAAGAAATAAAAAAAGTTTATTTTACCGCTTTGTCGGCGTTATTAACATGTATGTATACCCATTACAAATTACAGCTTTCTAGTTAACCCCATGTAATTATTAGGGGGCATCATGCCTATTTACAAGCATCATTATCAAAATTTCAGCCTTAAGATATGCATTGCTAGACAAAGCCATCCCCAACGATTGATTGCGGTAATCTGATATGATAAATAAATACACCGATATATCTTTGAGACACGGAACGGCGTTTTTTGATGGCACGGTTGGCGCAATGATTAAGCGATTGACTGCTGCGCTGCGTGTCGCGGGTTCGATTCCCGCACGGAACAAATATTTGTAGTAGTTGTTCCGGGTCTGGCTGTTTGTGTATGTGAGTTTAAATGTTTGTAAACTTATGGTTTAAGAACTTTATTATTTCTCATTAAGAATTAACAATAATTCACTTACTTAGATTTACATAACATGTTTGTGAGCGTACAAAAACAACGTTAAAAAGTAAATTTATAATAATAAATAGGAAGGTAGTGATAAAAAAAAGTAAACATCAACTCATCACTAACCGCTCAAACACGGATCCAAAGTAAAAGTGGATGTCTTAGTAGATGTGGCATACATGGCAGCGTACTAATATTTTTCTTATTTTTTTTTATTTCCTTGTTTGCATGAACTCTTCCTAAAGCTGGTATTTTCCATATTATTATTATTACTGACACATTATATAAGATTTAAGTTGTTTTTTAAAACAAGACATACTTTTCGCTTCTTTTATTTTCATGGGTATTTTATTGTACATGTTAACACCTTCAAATTCAATATTTCTTTTCCCGTAATTAACTGTTCTGGGAGGTCGTGTTACTAAATAGTTGGAGTTTCGTAGTTAATTTTTTTGTACTTGATGTTTTTTTGTGAAATTTAGTGTTGTATGAATATCTTTATGTAATATTTTCCGTATTAGTATACACGTATAGTACATATACGTTTGCGAAATGTTCATTATTTTTGTATTTTCATATATTTTCTGAGTTGACGTTCGAAATTTGAAATTAAATAATATTTTGATTAATTTATTTTGTGCTGTTTGTAATATTTCTAGATTAGATTTGGCTGCGCTCCCCCAGATTTCTATTAGGTAGTCTATATGTGGTTTAACTAAAGAGTAGTAAATTATGTATCGAACTTTCCGAGGAAGGCATTTATTTATGTTGTGAAGAGCTCCTGTAAGTGATAAGAGTTTACATCTGATTTTCTCTATATGAGGCTTCCAGCTCAGGTAGTTATACAGGAGAAATTCCTAGTGTGGTGCAACGTTTAAAAAAAAGAGATTGATTGATAATTTCTACCAGAAAAATACCCACTGTATAGGAAAACCTATTTGTTTACTTCCAGAAATTCTACTGGAGCCATACCTGCAGAAATACGGAAGCCAGCACTACAGTTCTGGAGTTCTCCAAATAGCGTCTGCGCGCGGCAACCGGGAGCTCACCAGTGGTACTTCTGACTACTCGAATAAGGTTTTGCACCCGTATATTAAATAACTAATAGCCGCAAATCAAAAGTGGCTTAAGTTACTCCTTATAACAGCCAGCCGTTTTGGAGATTAGCCGGAACAAACAGACCGACGACAGACAAACAAAAAAAATAAAAATTGTTTTTCACTCTTGCTCAAAAAGACCGTCATTGTGGCGTACCAGAGCGAAGAAAAAATAGCATTTCTTCCTCTAGGGGAAAAAGTATTATTATTATTTTTTTTTTTTTCTGTGAAATGACAACAGAATAATCATGAATAAAGACTCGACTTATTACTGTTTCATAAAAAAAGAACAACATTTTATTTTTGAAAATGGAACTAAAATGCGTTGCGGCTACAGAAGAAAAAAAAAGACATTGGCGCGAATTCTTTAGAATTTTTCTCTAATTAAAAAAAAATTACATTGGCGCGAATTCTTTAGAACTTTACTCAAATTTTCAAATTGAATTAGTGGCCGTAATTTATTTTTTATTTTCTCTCAATCGTAGTGAAAAGTAGAGTGTAACACACGACGCTAAAAACCCTTTATCACTCGGTTTCTATTTACTCCCTCGCTAATGCTCGGGAGTAAAACTACCTCGTATAAATGAGTCATTTTAGCTCCTTGTATAACAATCTACTATTGTTTTTATAAGTACCGTTTAAACTTTCATGTGCATTTAGTAAAAAGCTGTTATTTTGAAACAGACACTTCAATTTTATTTATTTGCGTACTTGTAGCTTCATACCTAAACTGCGGAGTGTCCCAACTGTACTAATCTGTACCTATACTTTCAGGCGGCCATCTTGATAAACTATTTATCAATTTTGTATTTGATTTCAGGTTCTCTTCGGTGGACTCATCATGGATTTCCAGTGTTATAATACCTTGCTAAACAACAGAATGTTGAACAATGGACTCTGGGGAGACGATTACCACGAGTATTCTGTCCGATGGGCTCCAGGTATTCACTCATTTAAATCAACTGGACGTAGTTAAACGAAAAGGATCCACGCACAAAGTCTTTTTAGAGATATTGATGTTCGAAGTTTAAAAGATAGTTTATATTTTCGTGCCACCACCAACCTCAGAACCAGCCCAAATGGCTGGTTCTGAGATTGATCAAAATGATAAACTTTTGTTTTTGACGTGACAACGTCTAATAAATCGATGAACGCCGGCTGTATGCACGAAAATGTCCCGTTACGCTCATTGTCCCGTTACGCTCATTGCACGCTTGCGCCGCATCAATGTTTTGTTAAGACGTCACGTTAAACTATCGTCCGTAAACCAACTTTTTTGCTTGGATCTATTTTTACTCGCCGATAGTATCGATATTTAGACTCAGTTTGGTACACTCAACTCATTTTTGACCAGGTTGTGGATTGGATCCTTTTCGTTTAACTACGTCCAACTGATAAAGAATAGAGTAAAAGATTAGTGTAGGTAATTTACCTAATGCACAAAATACCTGTCATTAACTGGCTGATTCATGAAAGATACAATTGACTGATTGATGATTTGAGGTTGACTGTTTTTGTAAGTAGGAACTTATAATAATAATAGCTATTATATACCTGCGACTTCGACTGCGTGTATTTTATATTTCATCATTTTTATGGATCCGTACTTCAAAAGAAAAAAAAAAAACGGGTCCCCTATTATAGGATCACTCGTGTGTATGTCTGGACCGATTAAGTTGAAATTTGGTACACATATGAATATCTGTGACCCAAACACGGAGGTAAAATTATAGGTAATAGGTAATATGGACTGGTGTCCGTAACTCCACGACAATGCGCCTATTTTGCGTACGGATGGGAATTCGAATATTCGATCCACCCCAGCTCCTCAAGGAAAGCCAGCAACGCCTTGGTGTTACTGACAATCTCACGTAGGGTACATACATACATACCGTATGGGAGAACATGTTGAATTGTTTGTATGTGAGTTTAAATGTTTGTAAACGCACCCACAATACAGAAGAAATTCCTAATTCATAAATTAAAAAAATGTATTTCAACTACAATTTAAAGATTGTTCTTGGGCAAATTCATCCCAACTACGGAACCCTTCATTGTGCGTGGTCGGACACGCACTTAACCAGTTTTTAATACAGATATCCAGGATAAAAACAGGCTACATCAGCAGTCAAATTTCATAACGATCGGTTCAGTAGTTTAGACTTGAAGGTAAAAGACAGACTTAGGCATTTATAAAAAATAAATTTTATAAAATCTACTAAATATTTTTAGGTGTTTAAAAGCATTGTTTCCTACACAGATCGTATAACACTGTCGGTGGACGGAGCAGAGTGGGCCCGAATTGAGCCGACAGCGAGTGGACTGGGCGGTCGCTTCCCTGCAGAGTGTCCACAACTCCCGCGATCTTTACTACAGATGGGATCAAAGATGGCGCCGTTTGATGATCATGTAAGTATTAGGTCCATCTATTTTGCCGTTTTATTTAGAAAAATCGAACTTTTTGATGTGAAACATCTCTAAGCGCGCCTTGGGAGTAAAACTGACTCGTATGCCGTGACAGCAAACGGCATGGGGCCCACTTATGCCGTGATGCCTCAAACTCTTCATGTATTAAAAATATTTATTTGTCTTGAATTTATATTCCACATAATTATATCATTTTAATAAGAATAATAAGAAAAATATACTTAAGTAGGTATTTATTTTTTCTCCATATATAAAAATCACCTATTGGTTTTCTTTAATCCATACTATCCATACTAATATTATAAATGTGAAAATAACTCTCTCTGTCTGACTGTCTGTCTGTATGTTACGTTTTCACGCCTAAACCGCTGAACTGATCGTCATGAAATTTGGCAGAGATATAGCCTGGGATATGGAGAAGGACATAGGCTACTTTTTTACGCGATAACCGACATTCACGCGGGCGGAGCCGCGGGCAAAAACTAGTTAGGTATAAATTCTTTCAATAACCATCAATTTTGATGTTTTACATCTCCCCGGGCGTCCTGACTACCAAATTTTTTTATCGTTATTTTGACGTTTCATTTAGAGAAATCAACCTTTTTTTATTTTTATAAATTGTTTAATTGCATAAAAGCTATTACATGCGACGCGACACAAAGGCACCGTGTGTCGTGCGACAAGCGGTGCCTTTGTGTCGCCTTGCGTGTCGCGCCTGTTTGTAGGAGGCTTAACGGAGTTCCATTTTTACCCCTGTAAAAAGTTATCAAAATTCCGCAAAAAAGGAAATCGTAGCTCTGGAGGGTACGGTGGGTGACGAAGAGTTTCCATTAAAAAAATCCAGTAATTTTGAGACGGTTATTGACCGGAACGACCATTTTGAGGTGAAAACGTCTAATAAATCGATGAACGCCGGCTGCATGCACGAAAATGGATGGCTCATTGTCTCGTTACGCTCATTGTCCCGTTACGCTCGTTGTCCCGTTACGCTCATTGTACGCTTGCGCCGCATCAATGTTTTGTTATGACGTTGTCACGTTAAACTATCGTCCGTAAACCAACTTTACAGACAACCAATTTTTTTTTAAATTAAGAATTGGTGACAGTAATTACCTAATTGGCAAGTATTTACTCCCTTAATTTTATGTCCCCAGTTCTACATAACCCTGGGCGTAGGAGCAGGCAGCATAACCGATTTTCCCGACGGTGTGAAGACCGTGAACGACCGCCCTAAGCCCTGGACCAACCGCAGCAGGAAAGCACTCTTCAACTTCTGGCAGGACATGAACGCCTGGTTTGAGACCTGGAACGAGCCTCAATTGCTGGTGGACTACGTCAAAGTTGTCGCACTGTGATAGTTCTAAGATCTTATCTTTTTTTTTAAGACTACGACTGAATTTTGCTCACTAGGTACATAGGTCTTTTTAAGTTAGGTAGGTATACATATTTCCCTTTCCGTATTCAATTGATATTTGAAAGGACAGGGAAGAGAATTGAATCCTTTCTGTGTAAAATCACCACGCTTTTGTCGCACGATACCAAAACCGTGTTTAATTTGCGTTTTCAATTTAAATACCTATTAGAGTTAACCGGCTTACCTTAGTTATGACCTTTTGACCGTGCTTTTTGGCCAAATTATTGTTGGATTTATATTGCATGAAGGCGTGTTAACATCAGTTTTAAGCACAGAATAGAACTGTTTTTTCTATTCCGTGGTTTTAAGTTCATTTAGTAGCTGATGAATTCAGACCAGTGTAGGTAATCGTAAGTTGAAATCCCTTTTGAGTTTATCGCAAATATCTCAAAAATTTGACATCCGAATTATGTCATAAATATTTTCCCTTTGTGAGAAATAAAACTTGCGTGAAATGTAAATCACTCACTGCACCCAATACGCTCTGAAAACAGGCTTATTACCGTTGCGCTAGGCAAGGCTCACTGTTCATCACTGTAGGTAGGTACCTACTTACCTCCACTGTTTACAACAAGGTTAGTCGCAGTGTTTAATTGACGCAAAGTCGCAAACTGAACATGGTTGTGCAGTGTTTAATTGACGCAAAATGAACACGGCTTTGGTGAACATGTAGATACCGTGCTATAAAAGCATGGTTTCACGCTACCGGTGTCTTGAATTAAACACATTGTTATACAAAAAAGCTAGGATAAAAACAATTACCAAGGAATACTCAATAAAAAAGTCTTTCTGGCAAAGCCACCAAACAACTTTTTTTTTTTATTCTTTATTAATCCCTAAATCAGCCTTTAATGTTCCCACTACCGCATATTCCCAGTCACCCCGCCACGTAAATTGCAGCCAGGTGACAATTGGGAAAAAAAAATCCCAGTTGCCACCGGGTGGCAACTGGGAACTTATTTCCCCCACTTCAAATCGCTGTACATTGCGGCGTGGAACGCCAAACCCACTCATCGCTGTCTTACGGCCGCGATGACGGGGTTGGCGGTCACATTTCCAATGTAGTTTTATGATAGAGAGAAGATAAGTGATATTTTCTTAGGGACATACATACAAACAAGATTTTCATCATTATAGTTACTTTTAATCACGTATTATTATTGATCATAAAAACCTGGTGTAAATTCGTATCACAGAAAATCTTAGTATTTTTACAATAATTAAACTACCTAACAAAAGCTAGTCATCAGTTACAGATAGTACGAGGTAATTTTTACGTAGGTATCGGTAATTTTATTGATAAAACATAGTCATTGAACCTAAATATATAATTTGATTATCTGTGACTGATGACTAGCTTTTGTTAGGTAGTTTAATTATTGTAAGTAGGTACCTACTATTTTCTGTGTTACGAACACCAGGTTTTTATGATTAATAATAATAAGTGATTAAAAGCAACCACAATGAAGAAAATCTTGTTTGTATGCCCCTAAAAATATATCACTAATCTACTAATAAAACCACATTGGAAATGTGACCGCCAACCCCGTCATTGCGGCCGTAAGACAGATAGCGATGAGGGGGTTTGGCGATCCACGCCGCAATGTACAGCGATTTGAAGTGGGGGCAATATATAAGTTCCCAGTCGGCACCCGGTGGGAACTGGGGATTTTTTTTCCCAATTGCCACCTGGTGGCAATCCATGTGGGGGCGACTGGGACTATTCGCCCACTACTGGGACAAATGCTTCCTCTCTGTGAGAGGGAGTGGGCCATAATCCACCACGCGGGCTCAGTATCCCTGCTGCTTTTCTGATTATTTAGTACGAGTGGTGTAGTTGTTATGAGTTAGTGGCAATTTCAGAAAAGCCGGCAAGTGGCCTCTTCATCTTAGTAAGACAGTCCTTTCAGTTATTTTACCTCTGATTGCATCACTGTCAAAATCACAGTGATCTTTTTTGATGTGAATACCTACGTCTAAATAGTTCCCATATGTAAGCAATTTTTTGATGATAACATTCTCGCGGAATACAGTTTGGTGTTGCAGTTAAATATCTATCATTGCATTCAAAATTTAATTACACCACTCGATAGCTAAAGGATCTAAGAAATAACCCGTTACGTAGACGTATTCACGTATAAGTCACACGGCCGTGTCCACGACGCAGCCACACCCCGATTTTCTTTTTGTTACAATAAAGTCGCTTTTGGGTCGCTGCTGTCAGAGGTCAAATAACTGTGAAAGGACTGCAGACTCCATCGAATGTTTATTCGCTACGAGTACTAGCTGTTCGTGCTCGGCGTTGTCGCCCAGACTTTTCCGGTAGGTTTTCGTGTTCCCATACTCTTATTCTCTTTCAACCTAATGCTTGTCATCTTATTGATGTAGGTATTGTTAACATCTTAACTGGATTTGAGTACAAGAACGGAAAATAAAAAGACTTATCCACATTTGGTACTATTTTTATTTGCACGGTGTACATGTCTGTCCGTATAGCTAAGACATCAGATTCCCTCGCTATACGAAACTGTAACATTATTTGACTATTAATCACTTGAGGGCTGGTTACACTGTTTAGAGAAAAAAGCGAAGTGAAATGCTTAATGGGTCCATTTTCACGAGTTCGATTCCCGTATGGAATAAATAAGATTGTAAGGCCGAATGATAGTGAGATGTTTATTTATGCATATTATGATATTTAATGCTAAACAATCCTGCGATGAAAGTTAAAAAAATGTCGAAATAAACTGTATTTAATGACAAACATTTACGGACCGTTCGTTCGTAAATCTACTCTAAACAGTGTAAACGCTAATTCAACTGTAAACTATAATTAACTGGTTGATTCCACAATTTCACTATTTTACAAAGAGGTGAAAACAGTTTGGAGAGATGTATTTAGAATACAAAATTATTGACTGGGACTGAAATCATTGCGACATTGTTGTCTTAATATTTTAGTGACTGTTTATAACAGTCGATACGATAAAGCTTTGTGTTTGTGTGAGTATGTGCGCACACGCAACATTCTTGTGTACAAGTTACTAAGTACAAATTATTGTGACCAATCAGCAAACATGAAACCAATGTCCTGCGACTCGTTTTACATGCAACATCACTGGCTTTTTTGTACATAGCAGAACATTATGTAGACGAATACATTCCTATAGGACATGGCGCAACTTTGCGCTTTGTCACCTAGAAAAATATTCTAAAGAACTCACACGGACACAAAGCTAATATTCCCAAGGACTAATAATTTTATATCTCACTGGTATCACAAAAATTGCAGCCCCACCCAACCTTATAAAAGACTACAAATACTTTGATCAATTAATTGATATTACATTTATATTTTATTTTTTTATAATTTCGAATACATTCAAATTTGTAACCTCCTACGTCTCGTCGAAATGCCCTAAGTGCCTTAATACTACAGAGAGTCAATCCCTACTTTACAGTTACTTGTAGATAGTTTAAAACATCGATACTTATTAATAGTGGGGGACGCGTCTAGCGAATAAAGTAGTCGATATTTTTGGAATCGACTTATGGATGGTATCGTAGCAAATGACTGAAGTCAAAATACGGAAATTTTCTGACAGCGAATGCCAGAAAAAGCAGCAACAAAAATAAGATTGAAGCGCTTTTTTTTTCTTCGTTACTCGCTAGACGCATTACCGCTTTAGTAGTACGACAGCTAGGAGACAAAATAATTCGCAGAGACACAAACTTACAGATATGACTCGGGATCACAAATGGAAACATTATATACTATCACTTCTATTTCATACAAACACACGACTTTTGAATTTTTTGTACCCACAAATTACGAAAATATCTGGCCATTTGACAATTCGACTATTCACTTAATACAACATAACCAAAATGGTAAATAATGTACTTTATGATTTTAAAAAATAAAACCGTTTTCGTGGTTAATCGTTCAAAAGTCGTGTTGAAGATCATAAATACTTAAAAGCAAGAAGTTTGAAACAATTTCATAATAATTTAACTAAGAATAAAAAGGAATTACATTCACTTACAAATATTATGACATCATGTGACGTTATTCCGCAAATAGATATTAGGCTCACAAGATTTTTTTTACATTAAAATTTTTAATTTTTGTAGCCAGAAACGGATTTGGTCAAATAGATGATAGTGGTCAGTAACTGGTTTGTGTAGGTCAGATAGGCAGTCGCTTCATGTAAAATACTGGTAGTCAGCTCCATTCGGTAAGTCTGGAAGCCAACCCCAACACAGGAAAAGGCTAGGTTAATGAGAATTTTTGACTCCTTTTGTCATAATCAGAACACGTTTCGGTCCCGATACGATAATATTGCAGCTCGGGATACATACATACCGCTCATTTCAGACCAGAAACTGACTGACTTACTAGTTAAACTGGGCCCATGTTATGAAGTGTTAAAATCAGTAAAAATCGATGGCACTATTAGCCTTGTATAGCCCCGTCTATCAACCACACTGCAACAAAAACGGTTCTAACACGCCATAATACTGCCCTATAAAAACACCATCAAAAGTATTTTGTACTTTATTCATACGGTAATTAGGACTATATTTCCTTGTCAACCCACTGTCACTGGCAGTCAAATCCGTTTCCAGCAGTCAAAATACACAATAAAATGAATTCATTGGGATAACAATACAATAAATAATGTCAACTCCCAAACAGGCTATCAAGCACCATGTTAGACCGAAATCAACTGAGAAACAAATATTGGTAAAATGTGAAACACAAAGATGCCATTTTAAAATACTAAAGGACGTTACATAGACACGTATCATAGTTTTACGCCAATAAATAGCAAACGCCAGCATGTGGCAGTCGAGGTCATAAAAAGAGTAGGACGGTGAATATTTAGTATAAGATTTCCTCTATACTGATCTCGTGTCGTCTCGCTCCACGTTTTATGACCGCGCCTTCCACTTACGTTTCTAGTATACACAAAAGAACGGATATAAGTATAATAAAACCTTGTAATATCATCCGGGGCCATATCATGGATTATCACAGCCAACACACACTCCCAAACGAAATTATTTCAAAAAAAAAAAATTACTTTTGTGCGGTCGGAATTGTAATTGTGTATGTTTATTGACTTCCGAGGACATTTTCGGGAATGTCCGACAGTTCTAAGACAATTCAAATTTAGTCCAGTTACTTGCTGATACATAAATATTGACAATTCCTGAAAATAAGCCGAAAATACAGCCATTCGAACAGCTAGGGCTAGGCTGTCTCACTAAAAGTGACACAATATCATAATTCCGATTTTCGCAGTATGTACAAAAGTTTTCACAAGTAGATATCATAAATGGATAGTTTATGAATATTTATTTAAATACGACATAAGGATATAATAAGAATACTTTAAATTTCAATATACTTTTAACTAGACAATATTAAGCTGCACCATAAGCAATATTACAGCGAACCGATTACATAGACAAATCACGCTTTTTTTTCACTCTAGCTCTTTTTTCCAAGATTTGCACAAATTTCTTTGTCTTTTTCTAGGAATGGAGAATGTTAGTCCGTTATATTATATTCCAATAACGAACACCCGGATTCTAAAAGGAAACATAAACACAAAACTTGGCTGAAAGATTGTAAAACTCTCGTCAAATGATTTTGATTGAGTGTATTTTTCAGACTGTACATCAGTGGTGCTACAGATTTGTTCGACCCAACTTTCGATTCTGCAGTATTTGTAGAACAAAGCCGAAGGAGTTACTACATATATTCGGCTTTCGTTCCGCTCATGCTGATTGGTAAACTCCGTTCGGCTTCTACCCTCGCTAAATTATGTTCGAGTCGACACAATCGGGAGCTAATCCGAGCGGTTTTTTCGCGAAAATATCTGCAGATATTCGATTTTGCAGCAGTTAACATGAGTTTGAAATTAACATTGTCATTAACCGGGTGTAAAAAATCCATATTTTAAATGCCTTCCCTTAGTGATATAAGTGAGAGATGATAATACCACACTACAAACATTTAAATTTAATATCAATTTATTTGCTACTCAAACGAAGGATACATTTTTAATAATTTAGAACATTAAATCTCCCCTTTGGGTAGTAATATAACACAAACTACTTAGATAATTTTATTTATTAAATTTATTTTTAAATGTTTTATGCGTCTAACGCAGTCAAGATATCGTATGATGATATAAGTTGCATTATTATATATATCATTATATTTTAAGTATTATTATATTTTATTATATATAAAAGTCAGCTGATTAAGATTATTTTCTATGGTCCACATAGTCCTCTCAACAATGCAAGTTAAAATTGCAATGAATAACAATACATGATTATATCGATTGTAGTTGCTTCGTCTAATAGAGTATTTACCCCATAATTTTAAAAGTCTCTTAGTGAATCTGATGTCGAATCTCATGTCACCTTCATCATTGGGAGTCTTGTTCCAGCCAGAGTATAGGCCTCCTCCCTTTTGTTCCAGGCTTTCCGGTTTGTGCGTGAACCTCACGTAAGCTGTTTAATTGATTGACCAGAATATCAACAACCAGTCATGTGGAGGGGCTCGTGGTTATGTAATAACAGTCGCACGGGTCGCAGGTTAAGCTACACTTGCCACGGTTGATCCGTGGATGGGTGACTATCTTTACATACCAAGATCCCTCCGTGCTTCGGAAAACACGTTAAGCCGTTGGTCCCGGCTGTCATTTGTAGATCTTTGACAGTCGTTACGGGTCGTCAGAAGCCCGAAAGTCTGACAACCAGTCTTACCAAGGTATCGTATTTACCCAGTAACTGGGTTGTGGAGGTCAGATAGGCAGTCGCTCCATGTAAAATACTGGTATTCAGCTGCGTCCAGTTAGACTAGAAGTCGATCCCAACATAACTGGGATGATGAGCGAGTTTACATGTGATTTAACAACAGATCGATGACTCCTAAGTATACTGAGTGAATTAACAAATTTCGACAATTGTACTTTTTAGGATAATAAAAACAATTAAATCATTTACTGCTGTATTAAAAAACGTTCATATCATTATTCATATTATTAGAAGTACATTTGACTCAGTACACTTAGGAGCCATCGAGATGATGTTGAAATCTTTAAAAGACATGGGAGTAGTATACTAGTTTTTCTGATAGGCGAAAAACGACTAAAGATTACTTAAACCTAGTCGATTTACCTCTCTATTCTAAATTACCTACCATAGTGAAAATTTTATATATCAATTTAAATATGTCTAAATCCAATAAGATACAATGTTCTAATCATCCGCAGAATTTAATAAATATTGATAATTTCAAGAGATATAAGCTTTTAAAGCTATTATACATAGCAATAAGCTAAACCTTTTTGCTTCTAAAAATGTTAAAAATCTACATTATGTGAGCGAGACAGATGCATACGACCCGTATATCGCCATCTCTCTCTAACTACGATAAACGACACGATACGAATATACCCGTTACATTATGTATTTAATATTTTATAAGTACATAGGTACTTCTAACTGTCACTAGTCATAAAGAAGCGAGAACATTAATGTAACAATTTTTTTTTTTTAGCTTTGCTATTCCTATTGAAGCTTCCTAGATAGAAATATTCTAAGCGAGCTTATCATAATAATGAGAAATAAATCATATTATATTTTTATATAATGATCAGAGATCGGAATAGGTAGAGTTAATTTACCTAAACTCCGAGGATGTAACATAGAATGGATAATACCTTTACCTAATTAAAGAGCTTTTTTAGCAATTTCAGTAGGTAATCCTATTTTTTTTTTTAATTTAATTATGATTCTTCACATCAATAATTTGTAACTGTTAAAGTCCAATAACAAAATTGTGGTTTTTAAATCCCGGGATTTAAACGTCATTATAATTATTTCGGAATTTTAGAGGAGGTATTATCCACTCTATGTTACATCCTTCCTCAAAGTTTAGGTAAATGAACTCCACCTATTCCGATCTCTGATAATGATTGATATAGTTACTGGTGCGAGTGCCTAGCTGTTCTATTGTAATAAATACTTAGTATTGAAGTAATAGGAATGATGTCCTTGAAATAGAGCAGTATTTTATAAAAACCAAACTGCCACACTGTCGTGGCAATTAAATGTTTCATCCATTTACTTACTATTCTGTGTTATTCATCAAAAAAATTAAAAGTTTATCCCTTGTCCTAACCGAAACCGAATGTCGCGCGAATACGCGATCTTTTACATGAATTATGACGTGCCCGCGGCTCTGCCCCCTTGGAGATTGAAAATTATCCCACGGGGATGTACTACCGGAATAAAAAGTATCTTAAGTCTTAATCCAGGCTATAAACTATCTGTTTGCCAAATTTCATCCAAAAACATTCAGCCGTTTTTACTTGACTGAGTAACAAACATCCAAACAACCGAATATACAAACTTTCACATTTATAATATTATTAGGTAGAGTTAATTTACCTAAACTTCGAGGAAGAATGTAATATACATAGAAGTATATGTTACATCTTTCCTCGAAGCTTAGGTAAATTATTTATTCCTGTTCCAATCTCTGATTAAATTATTATTATTGCGTCTTCGACATTTCTCGGGACCCTGGAGTCCCGGAACTATGGAAGTTGTACGAGGGGCCTAAGTCAACTCGCAGAGGCCCGTTCGACGTTTTTATTGAAATTGGTACCTTATACCGACCACTATCCCTATATACACTGCGTAAAGGCAACCATGGCCAAGCCCCAGTTAGTGTCTAGACTATGGAAGAACATGGAAACAAAATATATTGGGTTTGGGTAGCTATAGTGGATTGGTTACTTTAAACTATGGAAGAACTATGTCCTCTGCCTGGCCAATGTTATATAATACTAGCGATTCGCCCCGGCTTCGGACGGATGCAATTTTTGTTTTAAATACATAATATGTAGCCTATGTCCATCTGAAATACTGTACCAAAGGTTGTCTTTAGAAAATCGCTTTCAGCGATAAGACCGCCCATTGTGACACCCTATGTAACAGTTCTAATTTATATCTGTAATTTTTATGGTGTACATAATAAAGAGTATTATATCTATCTATCTACCTTTCAACTGGTGAAAGATCTTTTCAAATACGAGTTGTTGTTTCGGAGATTACCTTCCACTTATACACAAACTCACAAAGTTCACTCTCTCTATAATATTAGTATAGAGATAAATATTATTATTAGTAGTGAAACCGCAATTTGATGTATCGTGCGAGTACGTCATATTCATACAAACGAGCGCGACGACCGGTTTTGGTTAGGACACGGCTTATTTGTTTTCTTAGACGTAGTTATATGATTTCACTCTGGTTTTAATTGTGACGTAAATATCATGATTGGATATGGTATTGACACTGTCAATGATTCACTAATTTCTATTGTTCATTTTTTTTATGGGTAGTAACGAAAATGTCATAATATAAATGCAATATTAAGAGAATACGTTTTCTTTTCCAAATTACTCCAACATTGCAGAGCTTTTTATACTATTTAAACAATCTAATGAGATTTGATATAATATAATAACAACTTTACATAAACTTAAGTTTGAGGATATAAAACTCTGCAATCTCAGAATGTTTTCATTCTAAATACAAGTTACTACATCAACTTACATTTCTTAACACATAAGTAGCTCTCCCATATACGACACACACATTTAATTGTAAAAATAAACTTAAAAAATATACGTCCAATTTCGTCTCGCACATAAAAAAGTCGAAAATATAAATTATCAAATTCCACTTAGGTACTTAATGTAAATAAGACAAAAAACTTAATAAATAAAGTGTGTCACACAAAAATACTGCGATGTTTTGGGCCATAACTAGAAATTCATAGGAATATTGATTTTGCCGTCGTATATGGAGAACGGGGCTTGCGAGCACTCACAGGCGCCACTGAACGCGCACGAAGTGCTCGCACAAAACTCGCCCGCACGAGTCTCGCCCGCATGAGACTCGCCCGCACAAGACTCGCCCGCACGAAATTCAACAGCACCCAACTCACTCTCACACGACACACTCACACCTGCCTCACCTACACTACGTGGGCCGTTTAAATTTTGAATGTCTAATAGTCCTAATTGGAACGACACGGTTGGTTCACTCGCGTCGCATGTCCCACTAGTGTGGCCGCCCCGCCAGCATGGGCCAGCGTGGGCACTTGTTGCCCAGCATGGGCCAGCGTGGGCACTTATTGCGCCTTGCCGTCGGGCTTGTGTCATACGAAGTCCATCGCGTCCCGGGACTTGGAGGTGAACTTTCCTGCGGACCGCTTCTTCAATGTTCGCTCGATCAGTTTCTTGACTTCACTTACTATGAATACGCTTGATGTCAGGCATACGAGGAATATTATATCTGGAAGTAATAAATGAATGATCAGAACATATTTCATGTAAGTATTATCAAGTCGATTTATCAAAACTCAAATCAACCATTTGCTTCTGAAATATCAAAGCCTTTTGATACTTGTTGAAGACCAGGCAAGAAATTCCATACTCTTTCAAATTGCTTAGCAGGGCAGTCAAAAAAATCTGCTAGCTAGCATAACTTATAAGGAAAAGTAGTGGTTAAATAGGTAAGTAATCGAGAATTAGTATAAAAAGTTTATTTTCATCTGTCCGTTTGTCTGGTTAGTTCTTCTCATACAATGTATATTGATTGATGCGGTTTTACCATAATTTGGTAAAAAAAAGTCCGGAAGGTTTATGAGTATAATAAATATTTTACTTAGAAATCTGGATGTTTTGGCAACATGTCGTCATTTCCGTAGATCGCACCCGTGGAAAGCACGGGCGGATCGCAATTAAATGATAAATGCTTTTGGAACAAACCATGTCCAGTCAATGCCTCAGTCTGGAACACCCTTTGCAGCGGCGGGAAGTATATCACCAGCATCTGCCCCACTAAACTCAAGGTCACAGCCACCAGGAACATCTTGTTAGAGAATAATCCCACTTGGAACAGGGACTTGGTCTGTGACCGACACGAGAGCGCGTTGAACATATCGAAGAGAACGAAGCAGGTGAAGGTCATGGTCGTGTCGCGGGGGGTTATCTTGTTGTCTGACATCTGGAATGTGAGAAAAGAGAAATTATGATGAGGCTCAAGAATGACATATTTTTACACAAAAACAAACCTACGTCCAATTTCAAATTGTTATATTTTAGGTATACAGGTGCACGTAGTTGCTCAAAAGGTGCAAACTGTTGCACTTTAGGTGCACGCCGTAGCACTACAGTTGCACGCTATTGCACTTAAAACGCTGGCTGTTGCATTCGAGATGCACGCAGTAGAGAGTGCTACAGTGTGCTTCTCGAATGCAACAGCCAGCATCTTAGGCAAATGCAATGGCACGCACCTTCAGTGTGAATACACTGCAGGTACATGCCATTGCATTTGAGATACATGCTGTGGCACTGTAGTGCACACTGTTGTGCTACATGGGCACTCTAGGTGCACGCTGTTACACTAAAAGTGCACTCTAGGTGCACGCTGTTTCACTAAAATTGCACGCGGTAGCAGTAGTCGAAAGCTGTTGCACTTAAGACGCACGATGTTGCACTGAAGATGCAAGCTATTGCACTAAATGCTGGGCAGACGTGCACCTAGCTTCTGACGTTTCATAAGTGCCCATGTAGGTTTATGTGAAATATTTTGATTTTAGACCTTCATATAGGACTACCTACGTTCTACGAAGGAAAGAGCCTCCGTCCATCTGAACAGTTGGAAAGTCTCACCTCTCTATTGAACACCCAGAGCGTGCCTGCGATGATGATAGCAGCTGATAAAAGCACGTTCAGTAACAACGCGCGTGAAATGATGCGCCGCGTAGTGTCGCGCGGTCTGCGGCGTAGCACGGAGTGGTCCACTGGCTCTACGCCCAGCGATTGGGCTGGGGGGCCTGTAGATAAAAATAGAATGACATCATTAGTTATTCAATGTGTAACTGAATGAATGCACATTATGAGAGTAGTTTGTTCAGAATCGTTTACTGTTTACCGAATCGATTTCTGTCATTTTTAATATAGATAATTTTTTTATCCCAAAAATAATTAAAACTATACCCATAGTCTCTAATTTTTGAAATTACTTTGTTTATATATATATATATATATATATACAGGGTGTTTGGCAGAACGTTGAACATACGAAAATGGTGGATAGGTGGGGTCATCTGCTACTTACTCAGCCCTAATTTATTTGGCCCTGGCCCCCTGGATATTAAAAAAAAAATTTTTTGCTTTCTTTTAGTTTCACCACTTTCTTAACTTTAAAGTGTATTTTTTTATTAAAAATGGGTAAAACAGGCAATATTTTAGTTTATTTTTTTATCTTTAATATTGGCAGATTCTTATAAAATTATTGCTTTATTCAGATGTTAGCTAGAAAAAAGTTATGACTCCTCAAACTTACAGAAAGATGTAATAAATAAAAATATTGCCTGTTTTACCCATTTTTAATACAAATTACACTTTAAAGTTAAGAAAGTGGTGAAACTAGAAGAAAGCAAAAAATTTTTTTTTTTAATATCCAGGGGGCCAGGGCCAAATAAATTAGGCCTGAGTAAGTAGCAGATCACCCCACCTATCCACCATTTTCGTATGTTCAACGTTCTGCCAAACACCCTGTATATATATATATAAGGTCCCATTAAAATAGGTGGACAAACTTTTAGAAATAATTCAGACCACCAAAATAAGGAAAATGGTAAAAAATAATAATTGAAAAACGCATAAAATAATTACAAGAAAAAAAAAACTGCTAACGAAAATACACTAAAAATGTTGGTTACCCAATGCACAAACACATCCATGTCTTTGTTATCTCACAAATGTGCAGGAGCACATCACCACGTTACCGCCCGCGGCGCCCGCGCTCGCAGCGTTCATTGTTCAACTCATGCCATCTCAGTCTAACATAGCCCTTCCGCGCCGCGGGAAGCCCGCCGCAATTTCAGTTTTCGTCGCGCAACCGAGCCGGCAAAACATGTTGCACGAACGCGAATTGTGTGTGTATTGTTACGTAGGTATAACGATCGACAACAATGCCTAATTACGCGTACAGCAACCAAGAATACTTGGAAATGGTCGTGTGTTATCGTGAGCGTAACCAAAGCTTACGACAAGCCCAAATCCTTTATCGAGAAAGATTTGGAACTCAGCCGAGTCTCACCACAATTCTGAGAGCAGTACAGCGCCATCGTGAATATGGCACCTTCATGCCACCAGTGGTTGACGCAGGAAGACCGCGCTATACGGTGCGTCTTGAAGAAGACATTCTAGATTTCTTTAGACTACACCCCACGGCGAGCACGGCCGATGCCGGTCATGTATTCAATGTCAGCGATTTTTACGTGTGGAAGCTCCTTCGTGATGAAGGCCTCCACCCATGTCATTACACTCGTGTGCAAGAACTGAAGAGTGAAGACTACACGCCACGAGTGACATTTTGTAGGTGGCTAGTGCAACAACCCCATCGCCACATTCTCTGGACTGATGAATGTACGTTTACACGTGTTGGGTTATTTAACATACATAATTCTCATTACTGGACATCTACGAACCCAAACAAAGTAAGACCGGACCATTTCCAAACACGGTTTAGTGTAAATGTGTGGGCAGGTGTGCTAGACAATAAAGTTTTAGGGCCTGTGTTTCTAAACCGTTTAAACAGTAATACGTACATAGACTTGTTACGCAACGATGTTGAAACAATGTTAGAAGATGTACCCGTGGACGTCTGGCGTGACCTCTACTTCCAGCATGATGGCGCGCCAGCACACTTCGCTAGGAACGTAAGAGACTATCTCAATTCTCGGTACGAAGACCGCTGGATTGGTCGGGGTGGTCCAGTCACGTGGCCTGCTAGGAGCCCGGACTTGACTCCGCTTGATTTTTATTTCTGGGGTCGAGCTAAAGATTTAGTGTACGGTGAAAATGGACACTTAATAGCCAGCATGGATGAGCTACGTACGCAAATCACCCTTGCATTTGAAACAATAAAAAGTGAAAGTGACACTCTTTTAAAAGTGAAAAGACACATAATTAAACACGCTCGCAAGTGCATCGAACAAAACGGTAGGCACGTTCAACAACTAATGTAAATAGGTATGCACCTACCAGCGTAGAGTAAGTAGTATTTTAATTAATTACTGTAAATAGGACTGATTCAAATTTTTAACCACGCCTGATTTAGTGTTTTACTGTTATCGAACTTTAAATAAATCAAAATGTTTCATAACACTGCACTGTATGGAATCCACTGCGCGCTTGTTTGCTTACAACTTACTGCAATAGCTTTGATACTTTGATAACAGTTCAGCACGCAATTAGACAGTCCAAAGCCTGGTAAAGTAAGATGGGAAATTAGAATCTTTCCTTAACTTATGTACCTAGAAAGTTCATATTCATGTGTGTTTGATGAAAGTTTATTCACCCTCAATCGTAGCCTGTTCTCGAGTTGCGCGTAATTGCCTACTCTCTTCTAATTTTCCTAAGAACACTACCCTAAAAAGGTGATGTGTATTCAACTGAAAGTTACTATGATTAAATACAGAATGATGTTAACAGAACTGACTAGGTAGGTACCTATCTACGAGCACGCGCGCGGCGCGGCGGGGCGCGAGTGCAAGTACCTACCCATAACGGATGTGTTTATTCTAGTGTGCCAACAATTTATTTGTTTTAGGTCAAAATAAAATCACTTTAATCAGTGTTTTTTTTGCTTGGATATGTTTGGTTAGACGTACTGAACGCTGTGTTAAAATTTGTTCACCTATTTTAATGGGACCTTATATATATATATAAACAATATTATATATGTGTATATATATTACAAAGTAATGTCAGTTAATTTCACTGTCAAAATGACAGGACAGTGGTGCAAAACAATATATCATTATTACTTTTTTATTTTTTTTGTTGTAAATAAACATCTATGAAATTAAAGTGAATTAATTATAAGAATTACGATAATATGTTATATATATGATCGTCATAATCAGCCATTTTAAGTCCACTGCTAGACGTAGGCCTCCCAAAATCGATTTTCACTGGAAACAGTTTACAGCCATTTTCATCCAACATGTGATATGCTACTTACAATATGAATCTATGAATGAGAGTTGTAATATTTGTGTTGTTGAAGATGTATTATTTTTTTTTTTTTTTAATGTCTCCTGCATTGTTAGCAGCATCATAAAATATTTTGTACCAAAAAATCTCCTTATTTTCGTCAGGCTGTGTTATTGGGTTTTTCCATTTGGAATTTCACAGTAGGCCGAGTTTGTGCTCAGTCGATGGCAATTGGCTCGCCCCCTATTACATGGGATTTAAACATAAGTGGCATAATGTGGTCGTTACTATAGGTATACCTCTGCCTAACTCTTCGAGGATTACAGGCGTAAGTAATTGACCCATTGTTGGACAAGACATGCTGCGTCAAGCCCAAATAAATTGGAATAAGAATAGGAAGGTGATGATTGATATCCACCCAGACGACCCCGTCACTCTACTCCAGGAGAGTCATAGGGAAACTAGTACAGTTCGCAAGAGAATACACATTACACGATCGTCATTCCGATCTCGCCGCCGAGGCCCCGCGCGAAATCCTCGACTAAATAGTCTTCCCCGGCCCTTGCCTTTAAGCGAAGCGCCAGCACGCGCTTTAGCTGAGCCTGTAGCTTTGAATCCCCCGGATAATAATCATAACTCTGATTTGATCCAGCCACCGACGGTCCCTTGCCACCCTCCCTCCGACTCAGCTGCCCTAAGCCGAGGTTCGTACCCCACAGGGGGTGCCCTTAGCGTGCAGTCGTTTAGTTTATAAGTGTTTACGCCTTGGCTGGAAGCATTAAGTTTTGTTTTTGTATTGTGTTTTTGTTTTTCCGGACAGAAAAATCCGGTTAAAGAGTAGCAACCCCTCGTGGTTAACTGTGAGATGCCCTATACCCAAAGTCTCAAATTCAGATAATTTATGTAAACAAAGGGGATAACATATCAAAAAATATCTTCGTAATGGTAATTCACATAAAATAGAGAAAAAAGAGGTTTAATTTTCTTTTAAGTACTGATTTTAAGAAATAATAATTAAGAAATAATCATACCGTAATAATTTTTATAAATTTTCGGTTTTAAACAAAGTTATTAAAAAAAGGAGATTTTCTGGTATAAAATATTTTATGATACTGGTAACAATGCAGGAGATACAAACATTTTCAATTTTTTTACATCTTCAACAACACTAATATTAAAACACTCGTTCATAGATTCATATTGTAAGTAGCATATCTAGCCACATTTTGGATAAAAACGGCTGTAAACTGTTTCGAGTGGAAATCGATTTTGGGAGGCATATGTCTAGCACTGGACTTAAAAGGGCTGATTATGACGATCATATGCCGTGTTGCCGACATACTACACAAAACATTGTTTGGCAACGGTATTTTGTTTGCATAGTTCTTATAATTAATTCACTTTCATTTTAGCGATGACTATTTACAAGAATGTAATATGATAAAATGTTTTACACTACTGTCGTGTCATTTTGACAGTGACATTTCTTGACATTTCTTTGTTTACATAAATTATCTGAATTAGAGACTATCCTCCTTACTAATAAACTTTGTATAGCGTCTGTATAGTTACACAACGCTTTGTCTTCTTCTATCGAAAGTCAAATTACTGCCGAGTGAAAGAGAGAAATAGGTGTGTAACTATACAGACGCTATACAACGTTTATTAGTAAGGAGGTTTGGGTATAGATAATAAAAAAATAAAAAAACAAAAAAAATGATATCCATCACTATGAAGTTTCACCAAATAATTAAAAGTACTGACCGTCCATAATAATATTGATCCAGAGTATCTGCATAGCGTTGAGTGGGTTAGGTATGCCCATGAGCGTGGCGAGCGCGATGAGCGATAGAGCGGCGATAGACGTGGACAGCTGGAAACGCACGAAGTTACGGATGTTGTAGAATATGCACTTGCCTTCTTCTATGGCGGCTCTGTGGGAAAATATGAAACAATTTGTAAAACTATGAAACAAAACTTGTTTTGAAAGTATTATCCACGAGATTGGGAAGAGATGGATTGTGTGAACTAATGTACGATTAACTCCTGACGTCGCGCGTTGGCAAATGGCACGCATCGGACAGCAGCGGAACTGATGTATTCTACTGAACGTATGCCTCCAAAACCTCATATATAATATTTAGTGCAAAAAATAAAAAGCTCCCTATCCTAATCTAAGCATTAACGGAGAAGTACTGAAAAGGACTGATCAAGAAAAATACCTCGGACTAACTCTTGATAGCAATTTAACATGGAAAGCACACCTTCAACACATTAAAAACAAACTTTCATCATTGGTGGGCAGACAGCATAAAATTGTTAGATGTATTCCAAAAAAAGTTCGGCTAGTAATATACAACTCCCTTGTTATACCTCATTTATTATATCTCATCGAAATATGAGGTAACGCACCTAAAACTAGTCTAAAACCAATCCAAATTCTACAAAATAAAATAATCAAAATACTACACAATTATGACTTCTTAACACCGACAAAAACTATTTACAAAGAGACCAAGCTATTAAACATCAAACAACTTTGTATATATAACACATGCACACTTATCTATAAAATTATTCACAAACTTATTCACTCACGAATTACATTCACAACAGAAAGTGAAACAAGCAAATACTCATCTCGTCGAGCCAGTCACCTGGTATTGTCTAGAGCAAGAACTAACTACGGCATAAACAACCTAACCTATGGGGGAGCACAGCTCTATAATAAACTTCCAAAAGATGTAAAAGAAGCGACTTCACTCAACATATTTAAAAATAAATTATTTACTTTTATTTACAACGACGAAACACTATAATATTGATTGTGTTGTTTACTATTGTCTAAAACAGCAACATCTTTTAACTTAATTTATTTTTTGTTATGTATTTTGTGGTGTACAATAACGTATATATAAATACAGTGTAAATACACGTATATATAGGTAGTCAAAGATAAGCAAAACCCATAGCCGGCACATCAGTTTGTTTGAAAAAGTCACTTTTTTAATTTCGATGTTTTATTTGATGGTTCGAAAATACTCTTACGCATTAGTATTGCCAGTGCTTTCATTTACTGTTGTCTCTACATTGTATATTCCATCTCTTCCTCGAACTGCAACAATGTATATTCTAACACGTTATAGAGGTATGAGGAACAGTGTGTAAAGTTCACTCATACTCTATAGTAAAAGAAGGACCCTCCGACCAGACGGGTGTCGTGTCTGGTGGGCAACTGCCGCGCAAAGTCGCGCGGTAAACTCTGATTGCGCGATGCAGGACTTGTGACGTCAGGTCTTTGATGCGTAGTTCGCATGTGGCGTTATAGATGCCGCCACAATGTTATAACGTCATCCCTAGCTGGTATACAAACTCACATGATAGTAGCGAAGTCGTCATCAACGAGTATCATATCCGCGGCCTCCTTGCACACGTCGGTACCGTTGCGTCCCATCGCGATGCCAATGTCCGCGCGCTTCAACGCCACTCCGTCGTTGACGCCGTCGCCTGTTACAAGATTATATCATTAAATTACTTGTTACAAGTGTTGACTTTAATGGTTACTTGTATTTTTATTTTGATACGGCTTCGCACGCGTTGATTTTTCTAAAATAAAAGTAGCCTTAGTTACTATTACATCAGCTATCTGCCAGTGAAAGTTCCGTCAAAATCGGCCTAGCTGTTTCGGAAATTAGCCGGAACAAACAGACCGATAGACAGACAATTTTTTTTTTTTTTTAATTATTTTTTTGTTATAGGAACCGTACATACTTTCGTATGCATTTAGGACGGGTTGTTTCACGTCCACATAACGGACGCGTATACGTCATAAATGGCGCTAATTATCGTGAAACCAAAAAAAGCGTTGTTTCACAAAATTATGCTCTTAACGTTCGTTAAAAAATAACGTTACAGTAACCGGTGTCATACCCACTGGTTAACGTCATTTTATTCTTTTACATTCGAACTTTGACGATCGGTTTTTTATGCAGTGAAACAACGCTTTGTATTTAACGAACGTTAAACATCATCATCATGTAATTGTTATTATTTGACGTACGTATGTTACGTTAACCGACCGTTTGAAACAACCGGCCCTTAGTAAAAAGCTTAGTTATTTTGACATTACAAACAGACACTTCAATTTTATTTATTTGTATAGTATAGATTACTTGTGTATATCATCCCACTTTCTTGAACTCCACAATAGAAAATTACAACGCAATAATATTTTTTGGAGAAGACATGTTTCTCCGACCTCAAATAAATTGGTATAAGGGCAAGAGAACGATGATGATTTTTTTTTTTTTTGCCTGCACAAAAGAAATGCATAATAAAGTACAATAATACCTGTCATCCCGACGATGTTCCCCACCCTTTGTAGTGACTTGACAATAGCCAGCTTGTGTTTAGGAGTCACCCTGTAGAAAACGCTCACCTAAAAAAAATGTTAGGTATATTAAAAGTTGGACTAGTTGTAGTTCTTGGCCGGCTGGACTCAGAGAAGTGGAAGGACCCCAACTCACCTTCCAATGCTTAACTTTGGTCTTTACAAGTTCTTGCCCAGCAGTGAGCGAATACAATTATTTATTTTATTTTGTAAAATTAAATCAGATTGTTGATTGGTGAAACTTTAATGCCATTTTTAATTTATAGCACCTCATAGTAAGTCAACGCCGGCTATGGTCAACTGAAATACTAGAGACAGATGTGTTGCCACTCCAAAGAAAGCTTAAATGTTTCTAGATTCTGTAAATACGTGCAGATCCTTCAAAATGTTATTTCAAAATTAAAAAAAAAAAAAAACCGGCTGATGAAGATAGCAAGTTATCAGCAGCTATCTTTTCTACAATAGCATACATTAATTGGTAGTAGTTAAGCAGACACACATTGTTGTCAGGTATGAGTTGTATATACCAAAGAGGTCCTAACGGTTGGTTCTTTCACTCAGCAAGAAATATCCGCGGCTCTACGAAGAAGGTTGATTTTTTAATGTTGGGATCCAACCCTCATGTTGCTGGGTACCTTCCATTAACCGTTGGGACCTCTTTGGTATATACAACTCATTGCCGACCACTATGTGGGTTGAGTCCTTTCTGCTTAACTACGTCCAATTATTGCTGGGTATAAGCCTCGTCTCTTTGGTGTTTTCATTTCGGGGTGTGGCTGTGTCGTGGACATGGCCGGGTGTTGTACGTGATTACGTGTACGTCTGTAGATGTACTCGCGCTGTTGTTGATCCGCCTGGACGCCTTCGTTCTTTACGTTCCCGTTACCGCTTCACTCGTGTCATATGGTGTTTTATGGGTATCCCTGGGTTGCTCTTGAAAAGCCATTTCCAACCGTATATGATTTTTATATTGTTATTTGGCTATTTCACACTGATGTTTTATATACGCAATCAACAAATCTTGACAAGAGCTGACGATTGAAATTCCAACGAACGTCGTAGCTTCTCCGAACTATAGAAGCAAATTTAAAAACGTATTCAAGTCTAAATCGGTTCAGCTGTTCGGGAGCTACGATGCCACAGACAGACACAGACACATATTAAAACTTATAGCACCCCTCTGTTTCCGTCGGAGGTTAAAAAAGAGCCTTATTGCTACTACAAATACAAATAAGTATATATTTAAACGGTAAAAAAAACTTACAGTATTAATCATCCTATCCAATTCTTCATCCGTCATGGCGTCTAGTTGATCTCCGGCCAGCGACTGCGAATGCAGCACGTCCAAGCCAACCATTTGTGCTGAAATAAAAACGTTAATTACTGTAGCAGCTGATTTTGAATGTAACGCAAACCGTCAGGAAATAAAGGTTGGGTCTAACTAAACAAAAACTAAGTGACAGGTGAAAAAGTAAATTATTTTTGAAAACGTTTATTGATCAGCCGAAAGACGTTTTCAGGATATGAGGATTGCCGCGTGGTGTTCAATGCTCATGCCTGCTCTGAGACATTTGTGCTTTTGCCCTGCAGTAAGACAAGAATAGGCTGATATAATATGTATTAGTTCTGTGTGTACATACCGACAGCTAGAGCCGTAGGCCTAGCGTCTCCAGTGACCATCTTGACGTCGACACTGGCCCGCGCCAGCGTGGCCACAGCGTCGCGCACGCCATCTCGCGGCGGGTCGCACACGCCGCACACGCCCGTGTATGTGAGAGCTTCTAGTCGGGCACCGCGACACAGGGCGATTATGCGGAGTCCTACGGAACGAAATAATAGATTTAGTAACCCTAAACGTGACGTCATTTCTATTGGGATTTCTATGACAAAAGAAGGAAATGTTGTTGTAAAGTCGCCAAAAATACATTAAAGCAATGCAAAAGTGGGGTGGACTAAGCCTGCTTGTATTCCTGATCTCAGGCAGGCGAGCGATCCAATGCATGCGAGGGACTAATTGCCTGCCGAAGGACCCAGTGCCTCCGAAATAGCTTGAACCCCGTGTAAGCTAATCTGGTGAGATCTTTCCATATCATTCAGGTAATTTGAGAAGTACTGGTGAAGTTTGTAAGTTCACGCCACATGCTCTTGTAACGTTTTTTGAGCTATAGTTGTAAGATAATAATATTTTACGTCACACCTGGCCATAATGTGAGTTTTACCGCACGCTAAGTGTACGGTAAAACTCGCATTATGTCGAGGTGAAGACGTAAAATTGTGTACTCACCACGGGCAGTAAAAAAGAAAGCCCTCTATCGCTTATTTACAACCAATACCTGCGATTTCGGGCTTTCTTTCTTTTACAGCCCTTGGTAAGTAATGTACTATTATATAATATGGCAATAGAATATACTTTATTATTCTAACAAAAATAACGCTAAAGATTTCGTTTATTTTTTTTTCCCCCTAAGACTTCTTGGTTTGATTTGTGTTCTAACTTCTTGCATTTTTATAATTATAACTAATCGTTTATTTATTTAGCTTTACAAAACTGTCGCTAGTTTAACAAAGAACCTCCCTCAAACAAAGCAACGTGTAAACGTATAACACAGGATAGCAGTGACGTACACAATCCTTATAATCCTTAAAAGATCCCATAGATAAAATCGTCAGTCTCTGCACTATTCCATTGCCTACTCTAGGATGCATATCCAGTACGGCTCTAATAATCCTTCCATATCCTATGGGCATATCTTCCCTACCAGTATCGCACCCCCCGGTCTACTCCTTGATATGCAATGGTCTCTATAGCACCATGAAACATGAGGCGAGTAATCGAGTCTGATCAAACCACGCTGGGGTTGGTGCATTTCATTCATTCATTCAAGATTAAACAACAACTTTACTACTCGGTAAACTAATAACGGTATTACTCAGGTACAAATATCAATACTACCACATTGTATACCTACCCAGTCATAAATTTAATTAAATATTCAATTTTCTGTCGGCATAAAATTATCTACAAATCCCTAAAAGACAAACAAAGATATAAGTACAACAGATTTTTTTTTTTTTTTTTAACGAAGTTTCGACTCACCCATCCTTGCAATATTATAAGCTTCACCCAGAAAGTCGTTCTGTTTCTCCTTGGTCATGGGCGCGTAGTTGCCGCTACTATCGACGTACTGCGTGCAGAGCGGCAACACCTTCTCGATGGCACCTTTCACGAACACCTCCTCTTTCAACTTGCCTTCAGCGAACTTCGGCGCGCATTTCACTACCATCATTTTTGTTTCGGAACTGGAAAATTTTTTTTTTTTTGTTTTAATATCGTTTTTTATAAAGATAAAGTCAAGAAAGACTTTGTACTAAGACTAAGGTCCGCTTGTACCAAAAAATTCTGTAGTACGTTTACCATTTAAAGTATTTAAAACATCGCTCTGTTTACCAATCGTCTGAATATGAAAGAGACAGAATAATGTGTTAAATATGTTTGGTGCAAGCAGTCCTTATTTCTAAATATTTTTCGCCACAAATGAATAAACTTTTTGGTCTATGAACTTTATGGTATCAGGGACTGGGTGATGTTGGACTTGGCCTGCTTGGTAGATTACGGTCCACTTCCTCTCATGCCGGGGCCACACCAACGGGAAATGCCGTTGATTATCGCGATGGTGGACCGTAGGCCGTAGCCACAACTTATTGCGATAATTTGACTTATTATAATTACCGCGTTGTTTATGGCGATGATAGGCATTGACGTTGACCGTTGGTGCGGCCCCAACATCACAGAGAGGACGCCTGTGTCCCGGCAGTGGGAACATCATAGACTGATTAAGTAAACCTTGCTTGCGCGATGCAGGATTCTGTGACGTCATTAGGTCAATGAACTTAGTAGTGGCTGTGGTGTTTTGTTATCGAGGACAAGCCCGATGCCCGATGGGATTTTCTATCGACAAAAATTACGAACTTCCATACAAACTTTCATCCCATATTAAAACCTTTTAGAGGACGAGTTTTCAAAAAAATCCTTCCTTAGTGCTCACTTTCTTATACAAAGAATTATTGTGACTTTATGCTTCTAGACCCAGCGGTTTAAGCTGTGCGTTGCCTGTCAGTGAATAAATGAATTTAAGATTTTTATTAAGGTATCTGTGTATACCTGAACGGTATCTCGTGCAGCCGCGTGTACTGGTCGCGCACGTCGTGCATGCCGTGCTTGAGCGCGACCGCGAGCAGGGCGCCCTCGGTGGGCTGGCCGTACAACGTCTCGTCACGGACCGTCGCGTTGTTGCAGAGTACGCCCACCTGTGATGGAAAGTTGATAGATATTAATAAATTGGTAACTAATATACTGGAAGCTAAAACTATAAAGAAATTTGTGAAAAATAAGTCAGACTAAATAACTCTCAAATAATAGTCTAGTCATAGTAATTATTATTAGGTGGTATTTGTTAAAATATCTATCTATTAGTTTATTTTATTTGTATATGTGTATTAGTATCAATAAAACTGTATAAATTCTCGTAATCAAGAAGTTAGTATTTTAGACATTATTTTTGTACCCTATCACTGTTTTTATATTTAACCTAAAGGTTGACTGGTAGAGAATGCCTTGTGGCATTAAGTCCGCCTATGTATGTATTTTACATGAAGTTTAAAGAAATAAATGAAAATAAACATGGATAAGATGTCAGTTGAAAATACAGCTCGACGGATTTTCTTATCATACACGGACGAATCAAATAAATAAACGATTATTATTATTGTAAATTAAAATATTATAATTTAAAAAATATATAAAGTCTACAGAATCTCCGAGCATTACACATTCTCTGACAAGACAGTGCAGATTTGACTAGCAATCACAGCTAAGTTCGCGTCTGATGATTTATTTCTAGCTAAATATGTAATCGTGTACACATACCTCCTTACTAATAAACGTTGTATAGCGTCTGTATAGTTACACACCGATTTCTCTCTTTCACTCGTCAGTAATTTGACTTTCGAAAGAAGAAGACAAAGCGTTGTGTAACTATACAGACGCTATACAACGTTTATTAGTAAGGAGGTTAATGTGTACCACACAGCTTAATAAACGTTTTTGAATACTATATTGTGGCTCTACGGTGCAAATTATATGTGCTACCCACGACATCGTCCGCGTGGCTTTTTCTAAAATAAAAGTAAATCCTATGCCTACTCCTTATAACGTCAGCTATCTGCCAGTGAAAGCCTCGTCAAAATCGGTCCAGCCGTTTCGGAGATTAACCGGAACAAACAGACAGAAAAAATGTTTTTTTTTTTTAAGGTTCTTATATACTTTCATATCATTTAATAAAAAGCTGTTATTGTGACATTAGAAACAGACACTTCGTTTTTATTTTATTTGTACAGATACATTACCTCCAGCATAGTATTAACTGCCATCCTAGCCACATCTAGATCGCGTCCCTTGTACGCGCGCAGCTGTATGTCACCGCAAGCGTTGTACCCGGTGCCCGACACCTCGGCGATATGGCCACCCGATGTCGATATAGTCGTTACTGTCATCTCGTTCTTTGTTAGAGTTCCTATAAACAAGATAGTTAAGATTTTAGTTAGACTTATATAGTTGCAGAGGCCTTTGTTAGGCTCTTTAGGCTGCTTTTCCACCAGAGATGTGCTATGCAACGTTGCTACGGATGCGTTTGATATCCACCAATCATATTCACTGGTTCACATAGCATAGCACTGGTGGAAACTGATTCAACTAAGCTACGTTTTTTATATGGAAGGATGCGTGATGTGGATGCGTACTATGGGTGCGTGCTTTGGATGCGTGCTATGGATGGTCGCGAGTAGTGTAGCTACATAGCTACACTACTCGCGACCATTCATAGCACGCATATAAACGCGCGTCTACTGTAGGTACACTGATCTGCACATGCAGATCAGTGTACCTACAGTAGACGCGCGTTTGTCACCAAAAGTAGACATGCCATTTTAATAGCACATTTTCTCGTTCCGCTACATAGCTTAGCATCAGTGGAAACGGTCTCATAGTTGCTTAGCTTGTACATTCTCGCAGCATAGCTCCATAGCACATCTCTGGTGGTTTTTATTGCCGTGAAAAACTACGGTTTATCCGCTGTGTGAGTGTTGTATGGATCAGTAAGGAAGATTGTTGACGGACACGTTTTTCTACGGCGCGGTTTATACGTCGTACCGTAAAGAAACCGTGCCGTGTACAAAGGGCCTTAATTAAGGAGCTCGTCCGGAGAAGTGCAACCTGCATTTAAATTTCCGCCGTTAATGCATGGTTAATGTATACGTTTAGCAGGGTTGGTAGGAACCTGTGCTACCACGGGTGGCTGCTTGCTTATTTGAAATTCAATAGATTTAAAATAAAGTGTTGGGAAAGGCGTAAGAGAAGCTATTAAGGCGCTATGAACCGACTGAAGAGGGCTCGCGAAGTTGAGTGGTAGAGAAGAGGCCTCGCGCATTTGGTAGGTATTTAAACATATTAATTATTTTATCAAGACAAACTCAGCGAATTGTGCTAAACAATCTTTTACTACCTTTTCATTTCTATAAAAAATAAGAAAAACAACGTATCGACGGTGAAGTCCCAATACCTCCTAACTTACATTTTTCTATGATTCACTTTTATATCATGTTGAACTTAAAGGGGTTATTCGCATATTTTAGTGAAATCTCCTAAGTGTATTTTTTGTTTTTAAACTATATGTGGAAGTACCTCCAACTAAACCAATGTGCCTATTTTATGGCATTACCGCCATGCATGCATCCTCATTCAGTTTGTGTAAATTTTTGACTTTGTCAGTTAGGTGTTATTGGCACTTCACCGTCGGTATGTTTTGTAGTTTGATTAAACATTACGAAAAGGGGCAACATTGGGTTTTTTTTTTTATCCAGCAAAGTTAATCCAATCGTGTTATTAAAATCGTTTGCATGTCCGCCAGATCCTTAAACAATATGTCTTTTTTTTTTTTTTTGAATCTTGTAACACTGTTTTTTATGTTTCCCATAGATCCAAAAAACTAGAAAGCGCGGTTTCTGTCGGGTAATACCGCCTTAAGGAATTCTCAGTAGAGGCCCAGTCTGAATTTGTTCCTCTTGGCAATGTCGCCTCTTATGTGATGTCACTTAAAACATAACTTACAGGCGCGATTTTACGTAGGTATATTATGTATGTGTGTATACTACTAACCGGTCTTATCGCTGCAGATAACGTTGACGCAGCCCAGGGTCTCGACGGTAGGCAGTTTCTTGACGATCGCGTTCCTCTTAGCCATGCGCATCACACCCAGAGCCAGAGTCACAGTTACCACGATCGGAAGACCTGGGAATAAATGTTAAAGGTTTACATTATGGAAATATTTTATGTGTTTTAGTTTCCTTTTTGAGACTGAATTATTATCAGCTTTCGCCAGTGGCTTCACCCACGTGATATCTTTATACATTTTAGCCGATGTTACTCAGTGATAATATTGCATTCTACTGGTGAAATAATTTTTAATATCTGTCCAGTAGTTTTTGAGTTTATTCATTACAAACAAAAATACAAATCTTTTCTCATAATATTAGTGTAGATGAACATTTTAGGCATTAGTGAGAAACTAATTTTAACGTGTTACGGACTACAGGAATCCCAGACATGCTTGTATAGTAACCGGCATGAGTCGTGAGCACAAACTGACACCTGCACAGTAGTAAATTTTTAGGTCTCTTTGGCGGAATGAAGAAGCCGGGGGGCGCCGAGCTGCATGCGATTGGTTCGTCAGTGGATACTCGTCGTCTATTGGACTCCCGCGAGTCATTATTATTTAGCCGAATGTGTATATGCGCGAGCTTGCCCCCACTACTGCCCATCTGTGCTCACGACTCGTGCCGGTTATTATACTAAACTGCATAATAAGCTTATAATGTTCTCACTGCTGGGACACAGGCCGTCTCGGTGAGAGGGAGTGGGCCGTAATGCACCACGCGGGCCCATTGCGGCTTGGTAGATGTCAAATGTCTTCGAATTTTTGGTTCTAGGACATGCCGGTTTCCTCACGATGTTTTCCTTCATCGTTTTGAGAGCATTGGTGATGAAATAATTTACACAAAGTAAAGCGACTGTCTTGGTTCGAACATTCGACCTACAACTCGTAAGTCCACAACTGCTCATCAAGAAACCTGGTATAGTCGGAAGCAATGCAACCAGCCTGCTCCTGTGATTATTGATGTCAAGTGCTCTCATCGTCTAAACTGGAGTTTCAGACATACCCAAAGGTATGAAGGCCAAACTAAATACGTATTATTATCAACCAGGCAGCGCTGGGGCTGTCTCGCAGTGTAACAGCATTATGCGATCGCCGTTTTGCGTGGATGTGAAACATTTTCCTCCAACTAGTTTCTTCGTGTTTGTTTTTCTTTATGCGTCACGTTTAGTACAAATAAATGTCATCATCACTTACCCTCGGGAATAGCAGCCACAGCCAAACTGACGCTGATCGTAAACATATCCTGTAGCGCCTTCCCTTGCAGCCAGCCGGTTACCATGATAAAGCCGATGATGCAGAAGGAATACAAGGACAGCTGGGCGCCCAAGGTGTCCATAGACTTCTGCAGAGGAGTCTTGGGAGCCTCCTCAGCTTGCATCATTCGGAAGATGTCACCGAATTCTGAGCGTTCGCCCGTGCTTACTACTATACCCTGGAAAGAAGATTGAATAGGTTAAATTCTTATTTGGATAATTTAAAATGATAACAAAATAATATTTGGATTAATGTTAACTGCTCACACGCAATAGAGAGTGGCGAGGAAGTATTGCTGTTGTTTCATTTATGTGCTCCCTTCAAAACTGTATGAACCTGCGCCCACTAGCGGCACGGAATCACTACAAGCGCATACTGACGGTAATGATGCCGCGGTATCCTAAGGCATGCTGCATAATTTTAATGAAATTGCATATAGGAAGCATCCATGGAGATGCCGAGGCATTCCGAACGATATGCCTGAGCATACCGCAGCTTTGTTTTTCTACCTACGATGAATATCATTGAAATTTCGAGCTTAATTGTCATACTATTATTATATTCCTATTCGTCGCATAAAAATCCTTTGCCGTGCAGTGCCGCCAGTGGGCGCAGGCCCTAAGCGAGTATTCTTCATCTTTGTCGTTCCCTCAATGCTGAGGATCGCGACCACATACGACGCGTCTCCAAGTAATGCGGCCTTTTGTAGTGTGGACCGCTCGGTAAATGCTGCTTCCATCAACCCTCCTGATCGCGTCTGACCATCTTGCCAGTGCTCTGCCTTGAGCACGTTTTCCTTTCCAGATCATGCTTAGGTGAACACATAAAGTGTCTGAAAAAGCTAAGGGCACGCTCCTGGCATATAGCAGATAGCCGCTTGGTGATGTTTAGTTCCTCTAGTATGAATTCATTCGTTCTCATGGCCGTCCATGGTATACGAAATAGCCTCCTCCAACACCACATCTCGAAAGCATCGATCTTACTGCTCTCGCGGCTTTTAATGCACCACATTTCCGTACCATATAAGAAGATGGAAAAAACTAGAGCACGGATCAGTGATCTAAACGAGTATACTGTCAATCATCTAAATTTATTAAACGTCACCCTCGATTTCCAGCGATAGATCTTGCCATTACATGATAGACGACTTCCATCCAATGCCTTTTACCAGAATGCAGTGATGAGGATAGTTTCAGGTAAGCAATGATTATCATAACTTATTTTAGACTTTTTCATGTCGAAACCATTCCTACACCTACCAAGCCCCCCATAAAGGCAATATTATCCTTATCAACTCGTCCCGTAGCTGCCTTGTTGGGTAACATAATTTTCACGGCAGGTTCCGTTCCTCCGGTGAAGGAGGACTCTTCAATGGCCAGGTCTATGGAGTCTTAGACTCGAAGGTCGGCTGGCTACCAACTAAATAATACAAGAACCTTACCTTCGCATTACCACACCTAACAAGCGTCCCCAGGAATGCAATATTGTCCTTATTGACCCGCCCCGCGGCTGCTTTATTCGGTAACACACTCTTCACGGCAGGTTCCGTCTCTCCGGTGAAGGAAGACTCGTCGATGGCCAGGTCCGTAGAGTCATATAGTCGAAGGTCGGCTGGCACGCGATCCCCGACGTTAAGGTGGACTATGTCGCCGGGAACCAAGTTGCGTGCTAGAAAGTGTTCGAGACTGCCTTCGCGGAGACTGTGGATAGAAAAATAGATGTTAAGGTATTTTTTTTTTTTTCTTTAACCTTTTTCTGGCAGGTGCTAGAAAAGGTTATTTACCTAAGTAGGTTACGTAGATAGCTATTATTGGTATAGTCAACAAAAGAGATATGTTTGCAGGCAGCAGACTGTTGTGCATGTGTTCACTAGGTAGTCGTGTCGTCTGATATAGATTAACACATTGACTGCCACCGCGGTCACATGGTGTCCGCTAAAAATAGTTTTTCTATTATGTCTGTTGTCTAGCAGTCAACGTACTAACTGAGTGTGCCTAACGTTCTAAGATTAGTTCTATCTAAAATAACAATAAAAATACAAACTCATAAATATTAGGTTCAGGTTCCGTCACCGTTGACTCTCATCTTAAATTGTGCGAATTGTTCCGTACACTGTTACAGTGAATACGCACGTAATTTCAATAATTATTGGAAAGATGTTTAATTTTAGCCTTCATACCCAACTCTTTTGTTGACTGTACCTGCACTCAATCAAATTCAAAACAATTATTTCAATTAGACCATTCATAGGTAAATTCAAATAAACGATGAGTCGAACAGTCAGTCAGTCAGTCATAAAACGCCATTGACATCATAATAGGGACCGAAATAATAGCCAATTACAGAGCTGAATGGAAAATTTCGTTCAGAGTATCAATTATTCAGTATGTGGTCGAACCAATGACCTGCTCTTGAGCCTTATTTGCGACCAATCAGGCGATAACATCGTAATTCGACTCTGAAGGTTCCAAACCTGTGTTTCACGTGGTAAAATGTTGGTGGTTACATGGGTTACAAAATAAACGTAATCTGAGAGAAAACTAGACAGCATAACGACGACGAAGTGACAAGAACTATTTGAAATTTTTCGTGAAATTATATTTTTATCGTTTTGAATTTAAATATCACATTCGCATGTTCTAGTAAAATAACTACATTTTTAATTGCAAGTATTGCAGCAGCATAAATCAAAATGTAGCCTTCTACCTAAAACAGCGAGTCTATGGCATTACCTCCTAACTTTCATGGAACACGTGTTGACTTCGATTTGGCGCTTCGATTAATGTATTTAACTTTTTCATTCAAGTTTTTTTTTTTTTTTTTTTTCACTTTATGTATACTGTTAACTTCGGCAGAATATTATACCGTCGCCTTAGAGCGAAAGACTCGTATATGCGAAAAAGGTAACTTTACAGGAGGAAGAAAAAACTGCACCCTTTAAAATGTTTTTTTTTTTTTCTTAGAGTTTGCAATATTCAAACTCGTCATAGATGGCGTTACAGGTTGCAAAACTTTTTTTGTGTGAAACTAGGACGTTCGTTGCAAGGTTTTCTTTCTAAAAGTTTAATAAAATAAATATGATTAAAATTGCATTCCCGAGGTTTTCACTCTAAGGCGACGTTTCAGGGTTATTGGTAAAACACTTACAACCTTGCAGGACTGTTTTCCTAACATCTTAAACAACAACTTTTTTTCTATGACTTTTTACAAAACCAAATACATTTACCAAAAACACACCTTAGAATTTCGTTGTTCTATACATTTATCCCCAAATACTCAAACATTACTTAACTTTAAGACGTTCTTATAAATGTTTCTGTCGCTACAAAAGTTTGTCATTCCGACCTCGCCGCCGAGGCCCAGCGCGAAATCCCCGACTAAATAATAGTCCTCCCCGACCCTTGCTTTCAAATGAAGCGCCAGCACGCGCTTTAGCTGAGCAGCATGTAGTCCAAATTCCCCCTGATAATAATCAAAACACTGATTTTATCCAGCCACCGACGCCGACGGTCCCTTGCCATCCTCCCCTCCCCGACTCTGCCCTAAGCCGAGGTTCGTACCCCACAGGGGGTGCCCTCAGCGTGCAGTCGGATAGTTTATAAGTATGCCCTGGCTGGAGGCCTTAAATTTCATTTAGGAGCTTAAGGCACCACAGGATAGTCCGGTTAAAGAGTCCGAACCCCTCGTGGTTACACACTGAGATGCCAACTTCAAAAAAAAAAAAAAAATACTGTTTAAAGTGACAGAGACAGCATTAGATTTAACGGCAACTTAAAATTGAATTGCGTTTGAGCATTCAGCAGTTAAAGCGTTGAATTTAAATATTTTTATTTTTGTATGAAAGTCTGCAGCATTAAAATCTTATGAATTATTGAAAGTCATAGAACAAAAGTGTTTGTTGTTTATGATATTAGTAATAATGCCGCGTGTGCAATAACAGCTGTTATAGCACGCGTGGCAAATACCAATAACACTGTAAAGAATTTCTTGTCACCGCCGTCGGTAAGTATAATCGGCCTATAATGTTTCCGCTGCTGGGGCACAGACCTCCTTCTCTGTGAGAGGGAGAGGGCCGTAATCTATGAACACAGTACGGGTGTAGGTTGGTGGACATCAACAGACAAACAATACATAATCATCTATAATACCACATTACAATTTTATGTCCAGAAATTCACTGTCCATGCCAAGGTTGCCTGGAAAAGATTGCAGTAAGCGATAAAGAAAGAAATAAATTAGTTTATTTGCGGTAAACATGACCCAATAAAGAAAATAAACAAAAAAAAAAAACTATGGGGGAAAAATGCGTCACATCCACGCAAAACGGCTATCGCTCAGCATTATGCTTCGACCCTATTGCAAGACAGAGCCCCAGCGCTGGTTTTCAGCGACAGCCGCCGTTGACGTAATGACGTCGTCCGGTGCAGCAAACAAGTAAGGCCGCCCATTGTATATATATTTATTTATATATACTTTATTGTAGGTACATCAGATTACACATTACAAAAGGAATATAGTATTTTGTAATGTATAAGTTTTTTTTTTCTTTTGTAATGTGTAATCTGATGTAGAATAAAGTACTTATATGTATAAATAAATAAATACCAAAATAATAAATAACAGCCCAGAACCGTCAATAGAAGCTATAATACTAATTGAGCTTAATCAAAGGACTAGACGAGCCTATCTCCGGCCAATGTCAACGATAGTCATTAATTAAGTAGTAATCAAGTCTATTGTCAATGCGACGGAATTAATCGAAATAAATTGTGTGCGTCATTACTTAGTTGATATTTACCCTACCTACGTGGCGCAGACTGATTCGATATAGGGTGGAAATGTAAATAGCCAACTCTATTAAATTAAAAATATGAATAAGACATGAAATAGTACATTGTGATACAAGCCCGAGCCGGAGGCGAGGGTTTTTAATGACACGAGTTTGCAATAACCTACACACCCGTGTATCACACGACGTTCTTCAATACAGTTGTGGGAAATAGTAAAAAACAAATCAAATAATTAGGTAAATATGTAAAAATTAAAATTTTCAGAAAATGGCGCGTTTTTGCAACTGGACATATTTTTTGTACAACGAAAACAGCCTATACAGCCTATTCGATTTTTGACAAATGTTGATGTGAAAATAATTAAATTAAAACTGATAATTAAATATATTAAACAACCATCTAAAAGACTTTTGAGAATTCAACGCTAAGACGTACGGACTCATTCATTTTTCCTGGTATAAAATCTATCCCATTTTTTTATATGTATGAAAACTCCTTGCTACTAAACTTTTTGTCTTATAAAAAAACTAAACTGCAAAACAAAATGATCGAGCTCGTAAACAAAAGTCACGACCGCGTAACAGAAAGATGCCTATGCAAAAGATTTAATTTTCGAATCATAGTTATAGCCTCTGAAAGTACGCCATGTTTAACAACTGTATTGAAAACAATTCTGTCACATTAAAAGTGGAACGAGGGAAGGAATCTACACGGTAATTTTTTATTCACTGTTAATCTTTCAGGAGATGAAAGTACTCATAAATATAAACAACATTCACTACGGGACCAACTTCGAAATAGCAAAAAAAATATACATTACAACAAAGTAATTAAGGTACTTTTTATAATATCAGCTATGTGCTAGTGAAAGTCCCGTCAAAATCGGTCCAGCCGTCTCGGAGATAAGCCGGAACAAACAGACAGACAAACAGACAAAAATGTATTTTTTTTTTATTTTTTTTTTCAGTACAGTACATGCTTTCATAAGCATAGTAAAAAGCTGTTATTTTGACATTATAAACAAACACTGTTTAGTTATATTTTCACCATCATTGAATTGATTCCGGAATCTTTATGTGTATAATACATTAATATTAAACTTGCATTATAATAATCATTCTCGATGTTTTATTAAGTCGTGAAAACCGTGCGAAGCAAAGACGGGTCGCTAGTTCATAATTAGATAATGACAGACTGAAATCACCAGCTATTCATATTTCAGGGACCACTTTCGCTATAATTTGGAAGATGTTGCCATTTCAACGCAGTAAGTATGAAGTTTGAATGTTTCAAGATTGCATTTATTTTAATATTAGAAAAAGAGTACCTTTCTCTTCGTGGCACAAATTAATCTAGAATCTTATGTTGCATAAAAGAACAATGTTGTTTGTGCTAGTTTTTAAATACTTTAAATAGTAATCTGTGGAGAACGTAGTGGGTAGCATAATTGTTTAAATTGTAATATTTAAGATATTATGACTGTTTCTTATTGTGCTACTGTTTGTTTTTCCTTAAATAAATAAATAAATAAATAGTTGACAGTAATTATGTCAAGAATTTGTACTATCTAGGCATGCAAAATGTGGACACAGAAGGCAGTTACAATCAGAGGCCGAGGCAAATTGCCACCATTGCGGAGGCGGCTTAGATTCTGCACAGCACACGCTCGAGGAGTGCCCTGCGTGGGTTTCTGAAAGACGGGTCTTGGTCGCTAGGATCAGGCGAGATTTGTCTCTGCTAGCAGTAGTTGGGTCTATGCTGGCGGAGTCGGAGAACTAGAAGGAAATGGGCACCTTCTGTGAATAGCTTCTGCCGAGCGGGATCGTGAGAGGGAAATCGTCGGGAAGGCAACCGCCTCGACGCCTAACACGGCGAAACTCCGCCTGCATCCTTTAAGGCAGGTGGGAATTTGGAGACACGAACCTTCAGAGTGGGGACTCTGTCCGCCCACTGAGTGACCTCAAGAAAAACGGCGCATAGTGGTCATGTGCTGCCTTGCACACTTGCGCAGTATGGTTTCGGTTAGATTCCTTTACGTCTCCCCAGGATGTGCCCTAACAGGCGTTGCACAGAGGGGGTTTCGGATCGGTCTTTGGAGAGATAACTGAGCCCCCTTCCATGTGCAGATGGTGACCATCCGGGTGGTTTTAGTGAGGTAAAAATCCTACTCACCCCGATCTTATTCCCAAAGCCCGAGCGCCTTTTGAAGGTTCCTCCCGAACACAAAAAAAGGCAATTAAAACCATTTGACGAAATCGTATAGCTGGTACTACTCCGTTGGTCTCGTGTTCGCAAGCGCGACTGTTGAGCGGGGGTCCTGTTCGATGCCCAGGTCGGGCTAAAAGAGTTTCATTGTAACAGCCCGGAGTTAATTTGGCGGTTTGATACCCCCATGCCTCAGAAAGCACGATAAGCCGTTAGTCCTGCGCCTGATGGGCCCTCTACGGTCATGTCAGATTGCGTGTTGTCCCATCGGGCTATGACTAAAGAGTGAGGGAAGAGAGTGTATACCGTGTCTGCGCTCATACTTATGCTCTATAATATCTTCCACACCGAAGGGTTTCCGTTGAGATTAGCCGTCATAGCCGAAATACGATCTGGAGAACTATTATTATAGCTGGTAAGCAACCATTCGAAGGGTTTAATTTGATGAAAAACGGTTAGCTAGTTTCCTAAGAATTAAAAAAGATAACAAAAATAAAAGGGTTTAGTCTTCTGTAGCTCTATTTCCCTTAGGGTAAATTTAGTTACTATTTGACCAAACAAACATAAATAATAAAACCATTACAGCATTCTTTTACTGATATTCTTGACATTTAAGTATGCTGTATCTCTGTTTACACAAAAAGAACAGGGTGCGGAGAGAGAACTTTTACACAGTCATAATGGTTGCTATAACACGTCATAATAACCTGGTGTACCTGGTGGAATTGAAAATCCAACTTACCAGTTACATGATGGAGGCACCAGCTTATTCAATTCTTCCAGCGACTTCTCAGACCGATACTCCTGGACGAACGCCACGGTGACGACGATCATGATGGCCACCGTGATCGATATAGCGTCGTCGAACTGCCGCATACACACGCTCACCACTGCTGAGCCTGATGACAAGTGAAAAATTGGTTTAATATAGGAATAAAGGTGCGTCTACGCTAAACGAGCCGAGTACGAGCAGAGCCGCTATGCGCGTCGTTCGCGGCGTCAACTGTGGACTTACAACAATCGCTCTTTGAACTCTATGCAAATGGTCCCCCTTTGTGTTCGTCAAAAAACCGCCAATTGGCGGAGCATAGCCGAGCACGAGCCAAACGCTCGAGGCGCACTCGTTCGAGACTCGTAAGTCGGTCCACACTACGCGAATTCGTGCTCGGCTTGTACTCCGCTCGTGCTCGGCTTGTACTCCGCTCGTGCTCGGCTCCTTTAGCGTAGACGCACCTTAAGGAACGCCAGCTTAGGTGAAGATTTCAGTTTTTTAGCGCCCTCTAGAACGAAGTGCAGTATATAATCTGGTCATACACGCCCGTGTATGACCAGATAATTATAAACGTAAACGAAGCTAAAGGAGTACGTAAGGATATTAGCGCGTCGCGTTCTGTAGATTCTACCTACCCCCATGGGGATAAATGCGTGAGTATATATGTAGAACGAAGAGTTGTTTTGTATATCGGGGCTGGTGTCCGCAACTTCACATCGAAGTGCGTATTTTGCGTGCGGAAGAACGAAAACTATGTCTACGTTGGTAGAGGAAATACTGCGCTGTTATTGATTTTGACAACTGAGTTCCAAAAAGCTATTAAATACCCTATGTTTAGGGTTTCGTAGTCAACAAGCAACCCTTTGCCATGTCCTGTCTGTCTGTTTGTCCGCGGCTTAGCTCAGAGACTCCTTAGTAGGTACTAGAAACCTGTAATTTGGCATGGGTATATACTCTATTTACTATAGCATTAGACAAATAACGGCTAAATAACGACAGTTATTGTGTAATATTGTTGAAATTACTGCACTTTAGAGTTATTTTTTAATCTAAATGGTAAATAGATTACAGTGCTTAGTATTTATCGTGAAATAACGGAGTTTATTAAACGTTTACATCGAAATAACGAAAGGGTGAGAACAGTTATTTGTCTAATGTTATAATAAATGGAGTATAGATACCTATTAATCACGCCGACAAAGTGGTAAAATACACACTTAATTTTTTTTCTCTTCTATCCCATTGTGTGGAGTATCGTTGGTTTTCACAAACCCGCAATAGTTTTGAATATGTTCAAAAATATTGCGGGTTTGCGAAAACCATTTTGATTCATTTCGATTCAGGGATCTGTTTGCGTAATATTAAAGTTTAAAGTGCTAATTTTTGTTAGAGTCAAGTGCCCCCCCCCCAGCTAAACAGATGTTTTTGGAAATGTGAAATAATTCTCGGCAGTAGTTTATTTAACGAAATTAAAAGGAAAACTATCACAGAAAAGTACAAGCTGTACAAGATAAAGAGTAATTAATAGTCAACCAACTTACATTTGCAGTTGGAACGTATGGGAGAACATGTATTCCAACCACAATGTTAAGTTTTTTCTTGGAATAAATTCGTACCAACCACGGACCAATTCCTTGAGGGTGGTTCGACACGCACTTGGCCGGTTTTTAAAGTTTTAGGTCACTCTTATATTTTAGCTCTTTTTATCTTATTCTCACAAAGGAAAGTTGGGTGAAAGGTTAAATAAAGATTTTGTTTGTACATTATTATATTTATTATTATTATTATTCATTATTATTCAGTGGCCTGAATGATTTGGACGCCAATAATGTACTAACAAAATCTATATTTACATGATGTAAATAATGAAAAGCATTCTTTTCTATGTTTATAATGAAAAACAACGGTAAATAAAGCCAATATCGGTCAATGATTCACAAGAGATTCCAAATAAGAAAAAAAAAAATTACTTTCTATAAACAGACATTTATGAGTCACGCACGCATCATTGAGTCACCCAGGTAAAATATCACAAATAGAGTACATTCTATTGATCGTTATGTATGACTTATGTGCTAATCTATTTTAAGAGTGCTATTTGTAAACAATGCGTCATCATGTCCTCACTCACATATTATGTGTAGTGCAACTCGTTTCAACGCATATTATTTCTAATAAACAATGTGTAACTGAATTAATGCACAATAAAAAAAAAACAACGCTTTTGCCTTAAGGATCCGTGCACGAAAAAAACTCTCTTTTGACAATTTCTTATCTAATTGTGAGAAGACTTGAAATAATCGAAACATTAGGTCTGTGTAACTATAAAAGTACAGTTTTCATGGTGCTAAACTATTCGTGTCAGTCACAGCAGCTTTTAATAGTTTCATCATTTTTGTGCTCTCCAAAATATAGTTTATTTCGCCATTGATTTACTTAATGAAGATATTGTATAATCATTAAAAAAAAATTTGATTATATTTCAAGGATAGCTGAAGACTAATTTGTGATTTTTAAATTTAAATTTGCTAAATAATAAGAAATATATATATTACTGACGAGGTTTAAAACAAAAAAGGGTTTTTTCAATATTATTTTTCTGCTATATTTTGTATGGAAGTTGAAAAAAGTGGTTTCGCCACATGCAAGTAGACCATATGATGATGTTGATGATATTTTTTAATGTTCAAAATCAAAAGTAGTTTCTTGTAGAATGATGATCAAATGTCAGTCTCGCGTCATTTTTCGGAAAACTTGTTGCAAATATTAGTGATTTACCGTGAATACTTAATTTATTTGAAAAACCCTTTCAACCACATGCAAACAAAAGAACACGTCTTTTTAAATCTCAAATAATTTTGTTTAAATTATGTTTCCCTTTCTCACAAACAATGAACAAAATGGATCAAAATCAGTCGATTTCGTGCACGGCCTCTTAAAGCATTATTTTCCTTGATAACCGAAGCCCCTACCACTCTGATTTATAGCCAAAGAAACCCTTGAAATAACCTCGTAACAATACCATGGTGAATGACAGCCGGTGCAACGGGTAAAGGTCGCATAGCCATCGATATTGCATGGTTACAGAATCGAGTTATCGACTAGAAACTCGTTACTAGAGACATATGCATAATTTACTCATTCGACCTCTGTTAAAAAACAATGGTAGGTACTGTTTAGTGCTATTTCAAAAAAAAAATATTTTCTTGGACTTTACTGACGGCTGATAGGGTAAAATGGTGGAGAAAAAGATATATTGCGCCGAACCCAAGTTACATGTCCCAAAGAGCCAGCCAAGTGCGTTTCGAACCAGCCAAGTGCGTCTCGGACCACCCACATGAAGGGTTCGGTAGTTGGGATGAATTAAATCCAAGAACAAACTTTGTAAGTAGTTGAAAAACATGTTCCCCCATTCATTACAACCACAAATGTAGGTAAGTTTGTAAGCACAATATTGAGAGATTTACCATGTTATTTTAAGACAATAGACTTCGTAAGACTAAGACTTCGTGGAAGTGGTTTTCTAGTATTCTATAAGTAAATAACTATTTTCTGTATTTTTTTTTTCCAAATTTGGTCTTGGTTTCTAATGGTCCATTTTCATCAAAACACGTTTTTTTTTTTTCTGTTTGAAAACAATCGTTTGCCTTAGGATAATTTATAATTAGCTGATATTATTATTTTTAAATGTCTTTGACATATCGGGATCCTAGGGGTTTCGGACCTTTAGAAAGCGTACGAGGAGCCGAAACCTTCACGCAGAGGCCAGTTATACGCTTTTAATGAAATGAGGCACCAACCGACGATTATCCCTATACGCATTATGCAAGTGCACCCAAGGACAACCCCCGGATGGTGTAGGACTATTACAGGATATGGAAACAAAGATATATTGGACTATGGATTTTGGTAGCTAAAGTGGACTGGTTACCTAAAACTTTGGAAGGACTATGGCCCCTGCCTGACCAATGTTTTATACATACAATAGACGGATAAAATGGCATGGAGTGACTTGCACACTCAATAATGGGCCCCCGGAAACAGTCGCTCGCACATAGTGACGTAGGGACTAAGGGGCAACATATCCTGAGGTGCTTGAGGACTGGAGTTATTCCACGACTATCAGAACAATCCCAGAGCCTGGAAGATGGTCAAGATCCCTACCAGCACTTACTGGAATACTTCCTTCCTCCGAGCACGTTTGCTCTTGCGAATCTCCACTCAAGTTGGCAAATAAAGGCAAGAATGAGGTGGGAGCTCAGTTCCTCGTCAGTGTTCACTCCAGCCGGCCAATAAAGACAAACCAGAGATGAGGAAAATGACTTCTCCCGAGAGATAGGGTCCGTGGGGTCGCTACTGCCCAACAGCTCGCCACATGCTGCCCTGCGGGTTAAAGTATCTCTCTTGGTTTGGCTCCTCACCCCAGGCTTGTTCCGGCAAAGCAAACATTAAAGAAATAAAGTAAAATGCTTGAAAATTTAACAGGAGAGCCAATACACGTTTTTTTTTTCTCCCGATGACGAGCTTATTTCGGCCATAAATAAAAAAAATATTATAATATATTGCCGTAAATATATTTTTTTATTTATGGCCGAAATAAGCTCGTCATCGGGAGAAAAAAAAACGTTTATTGGCTCTCCTGTAAAATTTTCACATTTGAGGTTCGCCCCGTTCGACGGCGACGAAATTGATCAAAAAAAATATATATATGATCTGCGGGATTCTCGCATTTATTTAACAAATGAGCACTAAGCAATCATTTCACCTTCATGCACAAAGCTATTATTTCCCCAGCAAGTAACCTACCTAGTATTAACGTTGACGTCCACACTGCGTCAATGACATGGCTTATTACACGATTTGATTGTAACTCGTTTGATTGTCGCTCATTAATGGTCCCCACAACAATCGCAACTCATCATGGAAATACTGATTACGGGGTAACTGCGTAACACACTACAATAATAGTGGCAATGGGTTTCATTTTGACAGTTCAACGACATTCATTGCGTTATTTACGTTGCTGTGCTAACAACTTCTATTCCCTCTTGACTAACTTTTCCCCTAAACTAATCCAAGTGCTATCAAAATTTTTAAATGATAATTATTAAAATGTAGTCTGTAAACAAAAAAAAACCATGTTAACTAACAAAACTTGTCTTGTTCTTTCAGCTACTAACATCATCATCATCATTTCAACCGAAAGACGTCCACTGCTGGACAAAGGCCTCCCCCAAAAGGGGGGAATTTGCCATAATCACCACGCTTGGCAGGCGGGTTGGCGAACGCAGTATGGTGTTAAAAATGCATAGAGAACGCTGCCGCCCATTCTCTAGTAAGTCCCTTAGTCGACTTTTACGACACCCACGGGAGGAAATGGGGTGATGCTATTCTTTATGTCCAGCACCACACGGTACCTACTAACATTAACTACCACAAAGTGAAAAGTTCGACGGATCATCTTGCTGTGCTGCTGTCCTTACATGACGCTGGCAGAATAGTCGACATCGACTCAGTAGCAAAAAACGAAAAAAAAAGAAACGAACTTATGAAGCAACGGATTAGCAATATCCTTTGCAATGATTCAGATTGTGATTGATAGTGTGTTACGCGATTAGGGTACAGTTCTGTCACTGGATTTCATTTTATTAGATGAATTTCGATGTTTATACGTAGAAACTCATACAATAACATTTAACATTAAAGGCTCGTCGCGCGCCGAGAGCGGTGCCTTTGTGTCGCGTCGCGTGTCGCACCTGTTTGTAGAAGCCTGAATAAAGTTCATCATTCATCATTTCAGCCGAAAGACATCCACTGCTGGACATAGGCTTCCCCCAAAAAGGGGGAATTTGCTGCTGCCCATTTTATAGTAAGTCCCTTAGTCGACTTTTACGACACCCACGGGAGGAAATGGGGTGGTGCTATTCTTTACGTCCGGCACCACACGGCAAATGTTGCTATTAAAAGTTATAGGTATAATTTCTGATATACAGAACCAATTACAGGAATATACAACAATCACTTACTTAATAATAGCAACATCTTTAAAATAAAATTTTAAATATGAATTAAAAATAAAACAGCTTTGACTTGGGTAAGTCTAAAAGGTCAAAAAATTGACCGACACAAATATCAATAATACAAAATACGCTTAACTTTAACATTTAAATGTCTGTTTAAATGACTGCGCACGCGTTTTTTTTTTTTTTTTTTTTTATGTGGACCATGTAGGAGTGATTTCGTGAAAAGGGACGGAAGTGTGTAACAGGAAGCCGTGGAAACGTACGCTATTTAATTTGACCAATGAGGGCGCACGGTGGTAGAGTTAGCCGTCAAATGGGATTATGGATCTTTTTATTTTAAATGCGTGTCAAACAAAAATTTGGTTTTACGACTTATAATTGAGGCCATGAGAGCCAGAGTGGCCTAACTGTCATTTTTCAATTCTGTTGTTTCTTCTTCAAAAACTGCTTCCATGAGAGCCAGAGTGGCCTAACTGTCATTTTTCAATTCTGTTTTTTCGTCTTCAAAAACGGCTTCCGAGGTAAGAAGTTTAGAACAGTTTTTAGGCCACTCTGGCTCTCATGGAAGCAGTTTTTGAAGAATAAAAAACAGAATTGAAAAATAACAGTTAGGCCACTCTGGCTCTCATGGCCTCAATTAGTCCAAGATTAGCTACGAAAATCAAATTTTTCGTTATGTGACGTTTTCATCGTTTTCGACAGTGCTAGAGCCGATAGTGAGGTCAAAATGAAAATCCAAGATGACGGCTTCGAAAATGTTCAAGTTTTTCATCATGGGTGTTGTTTTCATGGTTTTCGACGGTGCTAAAGCCGATAGTGGGTCGAAATGAAAATGCAAGAAGGCGGCCGCAAATTTTTTCCAAATTTATAGTTGTGTCTTTCAGCTGTTTCATAACACTTATTTATCAAATACAAAATGTTACGTAAACCAGTTATACCGATAAAACACGTACAGACACAAAAGTATCTTCATGACACAATTCTGAACGTGTATTTGCAGTATATTAGCCACGAAAAGCATCGCTATAAATACATAAATTAATGTTATTATTCACGTCACGATGTTGCACGAAGGTAAATTTTATCAATACTCCATTTCAATACTGGTTTTGAAATAAAATAAAAAAGTACTTTTAAAGAAATTGAGGTGAGTAAATTAAAAATTACCTCATTTTATATCTATACTCAAGTTATTTCTTGAGTAATTATCATATGCATCATAAACACGATTGTTAGTGTTTTACGAATAACCCTGTATATGTAAATGGTATAACGCAGAGTACCTGCAGTATTCTCTCCTTCCCTCATAATTCATCCAAAGGTTGTAAAATTTCTACATAATTATAGATCTGTAATTTGTATTGTGTGCAATTAAGAGTAATCTATCTATCTATCTACTATAAGAGCTCAGAAAAACAAGGTAAAAGTTTAGATAAATATTTATTTAAAAATACACATATGTAGTACAGCAAAATGTTAGGTCGATGTTGAGCCGTCGGTGTCCGCCAGACAAAAAGAACATCAGCCTCGGTGCCAGATGCCAGCTAGGCGCGCCGCTCGCGCGTTGCTATCTTCGCACTTGTCAACTTCATGGTGGTTCTCGAGCGCCATCTAGTTCCTTACACTACCTAAATAGGCAATTCCCTTTGCAGAAGAAATTCTGCAGGAACTGTGAGAAATACACCTTAGGCCTTCGACAACGATTTTCTTAGGACTGCGGACCCCCGAAAAGCTGGGATTATAACACCAGCCAGGTGAATTTCTAATAACACGATTAATCGAATAAAAGCAAATAGAACCAACAGCTAATGAGACATTTAAAAGGTCAACTACAGAGCCTGCATTTCAAAACAAGAATAACACAAGACATTTAGAAGTTTTTGTTTTTATTTTTTTATTTAACGATGGGTTTGCTCTTGACTCTAGTCTTGTTCAGAGGTGACAGAGACAAAGTCGACGATGGAGTGAGCTTACCCAGAAGAAGCCTGTTCACTCTCACTTTGAATTCAGTAGGCTTGTATGCGTTCAGAAACACAGACGCAGGCAGTGTTCCACTCCTTTGCTGTGCGCATTATAAAAGACGTTTGAAAACGCTTAGTGCGAGTTGGTAGAATATCAACTAGGTAGGGGTGGTAACTTGCAGTGCGTCTAGATGTCCGATGGTAGAAGGGGATAGATCACAAAAAAAAAAAACGAATTACTTATATAACTTTAGAACACTAGGCACTCATAATAATATTGAATGAGGCTCACATCCATTCGCTAATGGCCCTCGAAGCGTGACTAGTCGCATAAAAAACTGCGCAAGAACAGGTTCGGGTATCGAGTGCATGGGGGCCGTGACAATGACCTCGGATACCGCAAAATAACACGTCAGTACGGTCAAGTACACGTCAGTTACTACACTTGAACTACGAAAGCCGCACTTACTGCTAGGACATAAAAACGCTGTCAAAGATATTTTGATACAAAGGACTTGCGGTTGGTAGTACAAGCTGACTGATGTGTTCATAATATGTCAAGTTGATGAGCAGTTAACTGTACTGTATATTTTCGTCTGGCTTGAAATATTTCGCATACAAGTAAATATAGCGGAGATGTAAATGAAGGTGCTAGGGAAAGAAATAAACCAGCCAATAATTTATGCAAAAATCACGACTTATAAACTACCCAAAACCATACCGAAGAATATTGGAGGATAGGTAAGATCAGCACCTAAATTAAATGTTGGTATCATAGGTACTCTTCACTCAGATACAGAAACTCACAAATGATACTCTTCATCCAAAAAAACAAAAGCATACGCCGCAATAGAAGAAACAAAGAATAAAAGAAGATAGAAGTTCAATGTGAAGGATAGACAGACACTGACCCCATAAGTGGAAAGAGGTATGAGCCTATGTGTGTAAGCGACATTATTTGCGAATAGTTTGACCAAGCCTATATTGTCTATAGCCTATGTAAATTACTTACACATACACAGGCTATACGCCTAGTAACAACTGTTCGAAACTTTTCATTCATTCCACGCGTTTCTGAAGCTTTGGGGAACATCGTCGTACTATGCAATATTATAACCTCCAATCGATCAGATAGATAGATAGATAGATAGAATACTCTTTATTATGTATACCATAAAAATTAAAGATATAAATGTAGAAATGTTACATAGGGTGACACAATGGACGGTCTTATCGCTAAAAGCGATCTTTTACAGACCCCCTTTGGATGGATTAAAAGTAGGTCAGACAATACTGCAGCAAGTCATATATAAAATAAATAAACATGAAACAAGAGCAAGGAACTTTAAGTAATGATAATGGTCCAATTATGGACATAACAAGTAAAAATATATTGGTTTTTCCTTCAAACTTAGGAAACCTTCCAAATAACCTTCAAAATTGGAATAACAGATAATAATAATAAAACTGCCACAACACAATCATCTTAAAAAACAAGCATTGCAGTCAGAAGGTCGAAACAATCTTTAACGGGTTTAGGTAGATGTTTTTATTTTGATTTGTATACAAAATAAAATAAAAACCAGAGGAAAATCTGTTATTTAGAATTGAGATAAATCCCAAGATTGTCCCAAAAATAGTCGTTGCGGTTATTAATACCCGACGTTCGTATCGTCGTTGTATGCATTCGTTGACGTGTTCAAGCAGTTTATTTTAACAATATCCTTTATTTTTGGAACAGGTACTTTGTAATGCTGTGGTTTATCTTCTCAAGGCAAGTCTGCAGCTGTTTGTGTCCTTGTACAGTGTACCAAACTCAAATACAAATAATTTATTTCAATTAAACCGTCTACAGGCACTTTTGAATCGTAAAGGAGTCGATCAGTCAGAAATATGAAGCTAGTTGTCCATTCCAAAGCGTAGTAGTTACCTATGGAGAAGAACGGGCAAGAAACTCCATGGAAACTCTTTTAAATTATATTGTTACAAACATATTAGTTACATCTTTAAGAGGCCTATTACATTTCGACCGTAATTTTTGCGATAAATGGACAACTTTGACGTTCTTATTCGAATAATGGTGGAGAATAGTTATTAGTATAATTTATATCGGTCTCTCTGTTCCCATTTTTTCTTATTTATATCCGCTCTAATGAGACTACAACTTTTATTTAGGTGGTGGAGAATATTTATTAGTATAGTTTATAGCGGCTTCCCTTTTCCCATCTTTTTCATATCTATATAGATAAAACCAAAATTTCGAAGCAAATTTTTCAAAAAATGCGCGACGGCACTCTTTCGAGCTCTTGGATTGAAGTACACAACCAAACGAAATTAAATATATATAATAATTTCTCTAAAATAGTGGTTTAGTTTATAGCGGCCTCAGAATTATGAAAATATTTATGGAATATCTATTAAAAAATCCTGTTCAAAAAACGCTTAGAATTAACTGTACATTTCTCTTTACCACATCAGTATTATTACGTAAAATTTATACCAGAATAACCGTTAGTTCATAAGAAACGAAATTTCATTTATATAAAATACCAAAAAATATATTAGACTTAAAATAAACGTTTTTACAAAGTCGAGAGTAAGACACCTTTGTTGATTCGATACCAATACATCTCAACCACTCATTTCAATGCTTCTCCGTCCGGTTGAATGAACTTACCAAAATTAGAGCTCTCAGAAACAAACTGATGGGAAAGATGAAGAAACGTAAGTTCCGGTGCAACCGTCTACAAGCCTCCAGCAATGTATTTATGACACACTGATTCAACATCGACGTTAAAGCTTAAATTCATTCCTGTTCAACCCAATCATGTGAATTACCTTCTTAATCCTGCACGCTACAAAATCCAATCAAAATTCACTTATCCAACCAATAGGCTGATAGAATAGAAATCTGTCAGAGTGAAGTGCCACTAGACCTTTCCAATATGGCTACCCTCATTACGACAGCCGGTGGGGTGTCGTTAGGCCTCTTATCCTATGCTGTCAGAGCGAGATCACCGGCAACTACATGTTTATCAAACATCAACCTGGTGATGCCTCGCTAAAATTGATAGTGTTGCCACTATTCAACTAATCTATCAGAGACAAGGTTGTCGTAACTGCCACTTGTTTTCCCTAAGCGATGTGACGTGAACAATGTTGGGTGACCCTTAGAAATAGTGTTAATAAGTTTTGATGCTGACGGCGGTTTGTTAGGGTTGTCTATTTCAATAGTGTAGCAATTTTCGACTCTGAATATTACAATACAATAACAAAAAAAAATATTGTCTGTCTTTCGGTCTGTCTGTCTGTCTGACTGTCTGTTTGTTCCGGTTAATCTCCGAAACGGCTGGACCGATTTTGACGGGACTTTCAAATTTTATTTTAGAAAAAGCAATGCGGGCGAAGCTTCGTGCAGCAGCGTGTTATAATAACAAACACGTTGGTTTAAAATTAATAATGCCATACTGATTGAGACAATTTGTATTGCCATCGAGAAGACAAATCTTGAAATCCATAACAATCACGATTATTTCAGATTTAGGTAAGTAGAGGATGCAGATATTTGTGTCAACAATTCTATAATGTACGAAAGATTACTTAGAAGCAATAGTTTTTCGTATGATGATGATAAGATAAAATAAAGCGCAGAACCAAAACCAGCTCGAAATGAGCAAGAAGCCGTTATACATACGAGTACTTCACAATTATTCATTTCTCCTACAAAATTAAGACAGAACTCTCAAAAGTGAACTGACATCCCTACGACGGCAGGTGTTCCGAACAATTTCCAGGTAGGTACAATATTAAACTAAGTCAAGTCACAGGTGCTCTGAATAAATTTACGTCTAGCTAAAAGCCTGGCTAAATTGTGGCCTGAAGCGCGTAAATGTTTGAACATTCTGATCGATACTGTGAAATGTTAAAAGCGTTATCTCGGGCCCACTAGCGCCACTCCTTAAAAAAAGATTATCTCGTGACTGAAAAGGAATTATGAAAAACGGCTCTATCAGCTGCCTCGGTAAGTGTGTCTAGAATTTTCTAATACCTTTTATAAAGTTTCATATTGAGACACTAAGCAATAAAATTCGATTTAAAGAAAAACGGCCACATTCCTCTAGATCATATTTTGTTGCTTCGTGTCTCAATATAAAACTTTTTTTGAACAGACAAATGTTTCGAACATAATAGGGATGTTGACTACATTTTTTTGTCCGTCATGTACCTAGATTATAAAAAAATTATGAACACGTATTTTTTTTATTATTTTACGTTATCAAAAGATTAAGGCGATACATTGAGTTCAAATGTGGCATAACGTCACTTTGTGCTGGATATTATTTATTACGTAGTTTGTAAGAATTGTGACGTAACGAGCCCCCACTCCCCAACTTTAATGTATTTTATCTAAGTCATCATCATCATCATTTCAACCGAAAGAAGTCCACTGCTGGACATAAGCCTCCCCCAATTGGGGGGGGGGGGGTTGCCATAATTGCCACGCATGGCAGGCGGGTTGGCGATCGCAATATGGTGTTAAAAAAATGCAAAGAGAACGCTGCTGCCCATTCTCTAGTAAGTGCCTTAGTTGCCTTTTACGAACACCCACGGGAAGAAATAGGGTGATGCTATTCTTTACGTCCGGCACCACACGGCACGGCTAAGTCATATTCATTGATATACTAAAAAACCCAAGATACACAATCAGCGTCTCAAAAGCGTCCGCATAAAAAAGGCGCAACATTTAAAATTGTGCGTATATTTCAAATAGTATCGCGTCCGCCGCGTCACTGTACGCACGCTAAAACAGCCGAAGCATTCATTGAAAAATTGTAAAAATATTAGTCAAAAATGTTAAAAAAGGATGGGATCTCGAACTTTCGGTAGGTAAAAGAGTTTATTGATCTGTTTTTGTTGTTTATATGACTAATTATGGGGAGAAATATTTGATTTTTATTTAATTTGTCTTAAAACGTCACTCAACGGTCCGAGTATATTACGGCAAATTTTAATGGCTGCTTTTTCAGTGTAAGAACAATGCATTACAACCTCCATTGAATTTAGTCGAATAATACAAACTGACCGGATTGAAAGGAAAGGAGTCGATTTTTTCTTATTGTGTTACATTTTTTTTAGTTAATAATTTTATATATATATATTTTTTTTTTTTTTTTTGTGGTTCTGTTTTTGCACCAGAAGTCGAGGTGTTGGTGTGAATTGAAGTTCATGACAACTAATTTTATTCCACACCTTTTTAATCGCGATTAAAAATAGCCAGATTTAGTTAAAAAATCAAAATTTTAGAATAAAAACGTCAAATTCAGAATAGCAAAATTGCCATTTTCACTAAATTAAGAACTCAGTACCATCTTAGTGCTGTCAAACTAAAATATAATTAAGTAGAGTCACTTTAGTCAATTTCAGAATAGGAAATCGTCGTTTGACAGAAATAAACTAAATTTTGGTGATTTTTAGTCTAGTTTAGAGAATTTTGTGACAAGAGAATCGGCACCATTGTTGTTCTAACAATACCTTACACATTTATAAAAAAAATACCAACTCTTAAAATACTTAGTCAATGTACAAACAATAAGAACTATAAAATAATATTCGACTCCACTTCATGCCTTGTCCTGCCGGCAAACTTTGGTCATAAAATTTTATTGTTTTTTATACATTGCCTTGTAAAAACAACTTTAAATCATACGCGTAAGGTTTGAATTTGCAAAAAAGTATGTTTATATCATAACTATAACTACTTATGTATGTATAATTGGAGACAGTTTTGAGTGTTACTTTTCTTCGAGACTGTGTTTTTTATATATCAATGGTCATATTGTATTAATTTGATAAAGCAAAAAATACGTGTCTTATATTTTTTTTTATTATCTGACTGACAGAATAAACAGTTTTTTTTTTTACCTAGTAAACATCCCTATTATGACGCAATGGATTAGCAATCTGCTTCAAAATCATTCAGATTGCGATCGATAGTGTGATACGCAATTAGTGTACCTACAGGTTGTTTTTGCAAGCATAATAAATTCACAAGGATTTTATCACAAAAGAGAGTCTCTTCTGTCTCTTCAGATGTTTTAGAAACCACGACCACGAGGACTAACAATTTTCTGGTGAACTTTCGTTTTTTTTTTTTCAGCTAAGCTTTTGGCCTTCTGGTTAAGTAGGCGCTGATGAATAATTAATCAATGGGGATACTGAAGACTTTCGAATTACACAAACCAAACTTTGATCATTCGTAATTCATTAAACCTTTTGTAGACCGTTTTTCGAACAATATAGATCGGTAATGTTTTGATAACATTTGCGTTTTAGATCAATGATAATGACCGATAGGCAACCTATCTGTTTTGCTACTAAAATTCATGTCTTATTTGTTTCAAATGCCCTTGAAGACGCAAGTTAATTGACACTTAATATTCAAAAAGGAAAATAAGAATAGAAAATAAAACATAATAATACATGAGTCTTTTATTACTAATAATAAGTTATTTATATTACTTATAATTTCCCAAGAGACTCATAAAAAATAAATATTGCCAACTCGTGCCGATATATATTTTACATTTTCCACGTAAAAAATATATGTTTTCAGTTGCCATAGAAATATGAATTGCCAACTTACATTTCATTAGAAAACTATAATAGCTATTTGTAACTGACGTATTTGGAATGTAATAATCACATCACACTAATATTATAAAGGCGAAAGTTTGTGAGTGTGTGTGTTTGTATGTTTGTCACTTCTTCACGCTCAAACGGCTGGACCAGTTATGATAAAATATTGTATGGAGGTAGCTGACACCCTGGATTAACATATAGGCTACTTTTTATCCCGATATTCCCACGGAATCGACACTTATGCGGGTGAAACCGCGGAGCGCAGCTAGTAATGATATAATTTCGTAAATGATCGATATTTTCTGAAACTTACGAACCCCTTAGCCCAAATTTTAAATGGGTAGTTCCATGGGAATCGCTACCGCAGGTTTTTTTTTTAATTCACTAATTTTAGTTATCTTTCAGTTTAAGCTAATCTACTAATCCTATATTTCAGTAAAAACTTTAAAAGTTTTGGCTAGTTTTCGAATTTATCGAATTTTCTCCGACTAAAGTCAGATCGATCAATGGTAGTATATTTTTTCCAATAATGCAAAAATGAAAAAAAAATAAGATTTGTAAAATTGACAGCTCGCGCGTGGTCGCTATTCGAAAACAAATATTTTCTTCTGCTGGTGCGTGAATAATAATTTGGTAGTTACAATATTTTAATTACTTTCACCAGCTTTTAAAGCAGTCCCCTTACCTGGTAACGCCCGTTACGAAAATAATGGAAAAGTTTGTTTAAAATCTAGCCTACTGCATACATTATAAAATGTATTTGAGAAAATAAGGTTTTGATTGCAAGCAACTTACATTTGCGATATTTTTGATGTTTGGCTTATTCATTTATAAAATATTGAGGGGGAATATCATGTAACACCCGTTACGGGTAACGGGTGTTACACGATATTGGGATAGTGTTTGATATAATATTGGGACCATAAAATAATAACAATGGGTTCGGTGAAATTTTCTAAACTTTTCAACACAGAGGGGTCCTCTACAAATTACGGGATTTTTTTTTTAAACATTTACCTAGTTTTAACATCATAACTTATGGTACCCTTTTTTTAAACTCTTCTAACACCAGTTACCTACTTTATGTCCCGAAATTATTCTAAAATGTGCTTGATGTACCTACTGCTGCCCCCCTTGTGATTAATATCACGTGATTTATTGAGGATCCCCTAAATATGATATTATGCTGTTGCTGTGTGATAAGAAGAGCTTTGATTGGGTTGCCGGTGTTATTGATTCTCAAGGTGTCTTCAGCAAGAGAGAGAATGAAAAAGTATAGAGAAAAGATGAAAAGGAACTCCAAAAAGTATGCAGATTATTTGCAAAAAGAAAGGGAAAGGGTCCTATAAAAGGGACAAAAGGTTAAAGAAATTGTAGAAAAGGACCAGAAATTACAAGCTAATGTTAAAAGTTACATGAAAATTAGTATATTTCAGATGTTCTCTTTACAAACATCATCTGCACATTGCCGAGTCCGGAACAAAAAATAAGAGGGGACCGTACTTACCAGTTCCTTGTCAAAAGTTGATGTTTTAGAGCAATAAATTCATGGAAATGTATTAAAATATTGTGTTATGTGTTCTCACCATAAATAACAACCAAATATATGCTTTAATATAGACTTATTACTGCAAATACTGTTTAGGATTCGTACGCGTAACACCCGTTACTCCAAGCTGTAACACCCGTTACATTTATAAATTCCTAGTTTATATATATATACATATATAAACAAAATAGTTTTTTTTTTTTCTACACTTATTCTAAAGTATAAAGTGGTAACTTAATTTCAGTGAAACTATGGTTTTTTAAATGTAAACTAACAAAATTCGCAGTTTCACATTTTTTACGGGCAATCTGATATATGAGGCCAAATCGTGTAACACCCGTTACGCACATAAATGGCTCAATATTTTTGTGACAATATTATTTTCAATACATTTTACGAAAATTGAAATGAGTGTATTGAAAAAATAACATGGCCAAGTTTTCTTAATAATTTAGTGTTTTTGGGCAATTAAAGGTGTACAAACTGTAACACCCGTTACATGGAATTACCCAAATATCATTCAGGACGATGCTGCTGCCCTCCTCTATTCCCCTCATGTATAAAATTGTATCAGAGTATGATACAATTTTCTAAGCAGATGAATTCGAAAACAGTAGGCAAGTACTCTCGGAAAATCTCAATACTATTTTTATTATTACAAAAGGTAATAAGAATAACTTTAAAATCATACAGCAATTATTCTACAGAGTACAATAAATTTATGTCGGACAAATAAGTTTATGAATGAATTTCGTGATGCGGAAAATTATGAATTTACGATCAGCTCCGATTTGTAAATTACAGAGAAAACTTTCACAAAAAAAAAAAACGACTTCCATAAATACACTACAAAGTCGGTAGCAAAAACTAAAATACAGATCCAAGACTTCCGAAATTCAAGAAGACCGGATTGACGAAACTGAAGGTGAATCTGGTTAAGTATATATTTTATACCTTTATAAACTCTTGTCATTATAATTTTCTTTGATATTGGACTTAATAAAACGGATCATCGTTAGAGCATCCTAATTGCGTAACACACTATAAATTACAATCTGAATGATTTTGAAGGATATTGCTAATCATTTGCTGCATACGAGTATGTTCGAAAAGTTTGTCAGCTCAACAACGTAAATAAAGCAATGAATTTTGTTGAACTGTCAAAATGAAAGCCATTGCGACTGTAAGTGTTCTACACATTTACCCCGCGCTGGTCGAATAGTTATGTAGTGTTTTAGCAGAAAGCTAGCAAACGTGTCTGTTTTCCTATGATATGAAGGTTTATTAAAATTCAGGGCCTTTATTTAAATATTAGATACCTACGTGATCGATTGTAATGCTAATAAAATTTGAATCAAGGTCACAAAGCGGATGCTTCAAATTCAATGCGTTTAAGGCGCTATGCTCGAGCCGACTGAAGTAGGCTAGCGAAGTCGCCAGTGTGCAGTGGTAGGTATTTTAACATAGTAATTATTTTAATCATTTTATCAAGCCAAACTCAGCGAATTGTGCTAAACAATCTCACCACCTTTTCATCTATTTTCTATCTATCTATGTAAATATATAAAATGGTAAACTGACTGACTGACTGGTTGATATATCAACACACAGCCAAAACCGCTGGTCCTAGAAACATGAAACTTGGAGGGTGTGTTCTTTGTGAAGAGTAAGTATCCACTAAGAAAGGATTTTTAGGAATTCCACCCCTAAAGGGGTAAAATAGGGGATGGAAGTTTATATAAAAGTCCGTCAGTTTTGAAGTTAGGATCTTCAAATTTTGTATTTAGGCTGATGATTGAAAATTGATTTATACGTGTCTCAGCGTTTTTGATAATTCCACCCCCGAAGGATTAAAAAGGGGGATGAAGTTGAAAAGTCCTTAATTTTCGAGGAAAAATCACTAAATTATCTAAGCTTATGATTGGAAGCTAACGCAATGGTAGACTATTTAACATGACGCTAAGACTCTTAGAAGCCGAGCAAAAAGTAAGAAAGAACACTAAGCGAAAACGAAGTAATAGCGCGGGCTAAAAATGCGATGCGACGGGGAGCAAGAAATTTCACGCGGACGAAGTCGCGGGCAGAAGCTAGTTTATATATAAAATAAGAAAAAAACGCCTGTTTTCTAGCTATGAGGATGATTAAACATTACGAAAATATATATATAACATTGTTTTTATGTTTCCCATGGATTCAAAATACTAGTAAGTCTTTGTCGGGTCATACCGCCCTAACTACTCACAATTTTTGCGTGCTAAAATTCAGTCTAGTTATCTACACATATAAACTAAGAAGGCTGCATATAAATTAAGTATTTTGTAGAACGCAAGTCAACGAACTCGAGATGGTGTGTGTTTGAAAGTGCGACCGTCAAAATATGAAGAGTCTTCGAAAGTAGAAAGTTTAGTGCAACATGCATAGGATTTTAATGATCCTTAGGTAGATGTGAAGGTAGCCGTTTTCCTCAAGGATAGAAAAGAAGAAAGAAAGAATGAAAATACGTTTATTTATGGTAAACATGACGCAAAGTAAGAACACAAACACAAAAAGATACAAGTTTGGGGAAAATATGCATCATATCCACGCAAAACGGCCATCGCTCAGCATAATGCTGCGACACAGTCCCAGCGCTGGTAATATAATTCCTAAAATTTTTCTAATTCAATTAAAAGGAATATTAAATACATTTTTTATCGGTTTTCAGGTTGGTAAGAAGGAACGAGACGTAACTTATTTAACAGACGCTGCATACTCAGAATCTTTCTCCAATGTCAACTCGACGTGAAGATTCTTACATAATCACACCGTAAAAAATCTCAACATACCGCAATCCACGTTAACGTTCAATTGCTTTGTAATAATGCATGCATGCCGCGGTTTAGATTAACTAGAGGTCTATCTACATAATACATCAGGGCCGTGCCCGGGACGTGACAGAACCGTGGCACGAGCACGACACACAACGCAGGAACTAAAGCTCCGTCGACGGACCAGACACGGACGTGTGTGGACGAGTTCATATATTATACTATGTACACACTGATATATTTTTTCAGCCCCTGACAGAACACGGTGTGTGGATACACCTTAAAGGATTGTCAGAAGTCAGGAAACGATTTGCTAGCATATCCAGTTACATCTTCCAAACCGAAGAATAGAACCAAATCTTCAAAGTCATAGAGAAGATACGGATAGGCCACTGTTACATAAAAGATTTTGTCCCCTACTTGTAATGGAACAAAAGCCCAGATGCAAGGTGGTTATGTATCGAAATACAAGGAAATAATAAACTGTTTGAAATAACATATATTTATAAAAATACTCCTCCTTATAACAACATACGGGTAGCCTTTAGGGGTCTACCGCAATAATAATTTATTACATCAAACACTTATATTTAAGTTAACCTTTATAATAGGTAGGTGACTATAACTGTCACTTATTAATGCCAGCCAGCTTAAACTTCAGCAGAAAGAACTAAGGTCATGGGGAGTTGGAGATAAAGCCGAGATAAAGCCAGTACTGTTCCAAGTATAAGTTTAAAATAAATATTAAAAATTTCAATACTAAGGTGTAACCTTCCAATTATTATGCATGTAGAATAGAAGGATATGTATGACGGATAGGTAGGATAGAAGAGATAGGTACAGTCAGGGAGCAAATTTACGCCTTAGGCAAATTTATCGTGTTTATAGCCATTTCATACAAACTGTCAAAGAATGACTGCTGTGATTTGATTATACGGACAATTTCAGTTGGTAGTCAATTTTCTAAAATCATTTCCCTGAGTTTACATTTTATCAATGCAAATAGCTTCTGCCCGCGACTTTATCCGCGTGCATGTGCCGACCCACCCGTCGCATTGCATTGCCAACCCACGCTGTTTCTTCGTTTTTTCTGCCTTTGGACTTTTTGCTCGGCTCCGAAATGTCCTAGCGTGATGTTAAACAGCCTTCCTCGACAATTGGGCTATCAAACGCAAAACGATTTTTTCAAATCCGACTGGTAGTTCCAGAGATTATCACGTTAAAACCAAACAAACAAAAAAACTGCCGACAGAAGTGAAAACTCAAAACTTTGGAATAACTGACAGTCTGGCGCAACACGTCACGAGCATGTCGCGCATTTCGGTGACGCGAACCCATAAGTTTTCCTCGACAAAAAATCGCTCAACGCAGCTAAAGAAGTTTTCACTTCAAAACCAAACTCCTCAGCTTTATTTATAGATATAGAAGTTATGTAATCCGAATGAGTCAGTTCTATTAACTTCCCACAACCTGCAGCAGGTACAGTACATGCCATCCCATGGGAATGATGCAATAAGGGAAATATCACAGTAAATACATACTTATTAGGTCCAAGAAATTACCTTTTTACGGACTTCACTAAATGTAAAGCATTTCCTTGGCTCACAGTTTAATGAATGTAATTTATTTACATTTCGTCATAATCGTAGAACAGTGACGGATCTGAAATTTATGTTGAACTCTGCCGCGCGTGCAATAACAGCAGTAAGTATAAGTATAATTTTTTTCCAAATTTAGTTGAGCATTGATTCGGAATCAGCTCATTGCGCTGATTCCGAATCTATGTTTGACTCTATTTGGACAAAAATTATAGTTACTGCTGTTATTGCACGCGCGGCAGAGTTCAACATAAATTTCAGATCCGTCACTGTTCTACGATTATGACGATTTACAGGCTTGTGTTTGTCTCACAGTAGAACCGTAGACGTTGTTTTAAGACTACCTTTTTTGGAGTCCCTAAAAAGGATCTCTTCTACGGAAAATATGCTAAAAACCGTCATTAGACTAGACAAAAAACAACAATATATGAGTAGACTCTGTTGTATAGTTCTGATTGAAATACCTTTAAACGTAACCAATGGAAACCATAAATAGAGACTTGTATATTTAAAATTCTTCAGAACAAGTTCATGGGAAACGAATTCGTTTCCAAACCAAACAAACATACGCTCGTGTTTCTAACAGACTTGATCAGTTTTATTGAAGTTTGGAGAAAAACATTCTACATATTTTGTTTGGCAAAACGATTCTATTAAAAAGAATTTCGCTAGAATGCATCGTCAGTAATAAGTGGATTGAATTAATTAATAATAGTAATTCCAGCTTATTATTGTCCCACTGCAGGGCAGTCCTCAGAGAAGGCACAAGCATTGTTCGCCACGGTTGATCGAACGGGTGAGCGGTTCTCGTGAATCACTCCATCCATTAGTGAAAACCGTATGAAAATCCGTTCGGTAGTTTTTGAGTTTATCGCGTTCAGACAGACAGACAGATGCGGCAAAGGGTGTCTTTTTAAGGTTCCGTACCTCAGAAGGAAAAGATGAAACCCTTATAGGTGGGATCACTCGTGTATCTGTCTCTGTCTGTCTATCTGTCACAGCCCATTTGCTCTGAATCTACTGTACCGATGTAGTTGAAATTTGGTACACATGAACTTCTGTGACCCAAGTACGGGCTTGTAACGTAAATAAATAAATTTTGAATATGTTTGTGTTACTTTTGGGGGGCTAACAAGAAAATTAAAAAAAAAGTTTTGCGAACTGTACCGTGTGACATATCAAATGAAAGGGCTTATTATAAGGATTTTTTTTTTAATTATTATTTTAAAATAAATACTTTTAAAGTTATTTAAGAAGATATATGAAAATTGACCATTCCACTTATCTCCGAAACTACTGAGATTTTGACCAAAAAAAAAGTTCTTATAGATTACAGGAAAACCTATAAGAAGTATAATAATATGGTCTTAAAATAACATGGTAAATCTATTGAAGATTATCTATTGTGATTCAAACTGTGTTACACAAATAAGGTGCTGGTTGTTCGGGACGCCCCATCATATTTAAGGGCGCAGTCGATCGCCAACATCTGACATATTTTGTGACATAAAATGTGCAAGGTGACCCTTTGCGAGCACCTCATCTGGCCTCATAAAAACTAAACTCTCTTACTAAACGCTCTTTATAAAAACTATGATTAAAAGAACATACATTAAAAAAAAAAAAAAACTTCCGAATTGATAACCTCCTCCTTTTTGAAGTCGGTTAAAAAGAAAAAAACCTGCAACTAAAAAGTCTCGACGCAATTGGCGGCATCAAATCTGGGATTGAACTAAAATAACTGCCACCAACAACTGCGTCACTTTTTAGTTGCAGGTTTTTTTTTTAGATTTTTTCAATCCATTTTATCTGACTGTTTAAAACGTGAGCTTGTTTTGTACTTTTTTTAGTTATAGTCGAGTTTTTTTTTTTTTTTTGTTTTACAACCTTCTAGTGTGTTATATTTTTGGAATCGAATGGTACATTTTGTATTTTTTTTTTTCACTCTTTGCTGTATTGACGTCTAAAACCCGCCATTTTGATTTTATAAAAAAAGCCAAAGCCTATTAACTTTCGCGTGACCTTAAACCACTCGATAGACACCTTACGTTTTGAAGTCCATCCAGCCGAGATGCTTCGAAGGTATAAATAATCCCACCTATAATGATACCCAGATACTTACATAGATACGCATGAAAAACATAAACTGTCTTTGCAGTCGGGTAAAAACCTAGGGGTCTATTCATAAACGTTGCTTAAAGTTATATGACGTTTAAACGTCAAAAATGTATGGTTAAATAGTCGCTAATCATTACTTAACTTTGAGCAACGTTTATAAATAAACCCCATAGTACTCGTACACAAAGTTGCCTGATTTTCTGACTTGAAGTTACGGATACAACTTAATAAAGTCTACTTACCAAGCAGCAGCAGTATGAGCGGGTTCTGAAACTGTTCTATGTACTTCTTCCATAGCGGTTCCTGTTCTTTGACCTGGAACTCGTTCGGGCCGACGAAGTTCATGCGGTCGTTGGCTTCCCGCCATGACAGGCCGCGACGAACGTCTACGTTTAGACGTTCAGCTACCTGAGGGGAGAAAGAAAGGGGGGTTAATAAGGTAGTAAGGCGAACAGAGTTGTGACGTAGCTAATCTGATAGAAAACGAGCAACTTATAGCAGTCTGGAGTCGGGCTTTGTGCCCCGTTGGTGGCAATAGGGTCGCCTCTTGCCACCAATTAATGGCTTACGCTTGACCATGAAATCACCTGATGGTAAGCGATGATGTGAAAGGTTAGTGAGCTTAGAAAAATGCTAAATCGAAGTTAGACAGCCAGAAAATCACACTATTTTTGGAGTCTGAGAAGTGCTCATCCTTAACCTCATTTGAATAACTAAATGAGATTCCATTTTCAAGGCCGCCTTCCTCGAAAATCTATGCTCCAGATTCCCTTTTATTAAATTATTTCACCAATAACAACGAAGTTTGAGACACCCGCGTCAGACCCAATTAGCTTTAAGCCAATCACGTGCCCGGTTTCAAAGGACCAGGAATATATTTTTGTACCATGGCTACAAATTCAAGAAAATGTCAGGGATTAAAGCAACGGTAGGTAACAGCCATTAATATTGTAGGTCGATTAGTTTAAAATGTCAGAAATCATCCAATAGCAGTAATGAAAGTCTGTTTTCTGTTGGTAAAAATATTAAGCTTTCATTATTCGAGTTCAAACCTATGTTACTTTCTACTGCCATTACGGTTTTTGCCAGACTGTTAAATAATATGGTATCATTATCAAAAAAGTAGAGCTAACGTTATTGTTTCGCTGTAGTTTTCTTAGATATTGGTATTGTATTCTTTCATCTGGATTTTTTAGTAGCAGCAAGGAGTCTGAATGTGTGCCTTGTTCTTCGATCAATAATGTGCTATTATTGATCGAAGGCCTTGTTGATGGCAATAGGCTCGCTCCCTATTACATGGGACTTAAAAGTATAACTGGCGAAATGTGGGTGTACACCTCAGCCAAACCCTTCGGGGAATACAGGCGTTATATTATGTTATGAATTGTCTTTTTGCATGATTATAGGCAGATATATACATATATATAGAAGCGGCTATCTGCAATATGCTAGGAGCGTGCTCTCGACTTCTTCAGACATACATATTATGCGATCACCTATGGTCTACTTACCTACCTCATGGTCTAGAAAGGCTTATAAACTTATAATACTGGACTGGGTGGAAGGAAAATGGGCTCAAGGCAAAGCAGCGGCAACAAAGAAGGCTGTTGGTGGCAGCATTTACAAAGCGGTCGACACTGCAGAAGACCGCATATCTTGGAGACGCGGTCCTCAGCATTAAGGGAAAGACGTAGATGCAAAAGAGATAGGCAGATCCTTGAAGTATCTTGATTCTTGTACCCTTCTACTTTTTACTGTCCTAATGCAACTTTTTGTCCCGAATATACTTTTCTGGCATATTCTGCGCTCCCAATCATTTGCTCAAATACTTTCTCATTAACCACGCTAACAGGACCAAAAAAAAAACCGTCGAAACAAATTGACCAATCCCAACGAGATGTCTGGGGACTGATTTAATCATGACGACCCATTGAATCCAATCACAGCCGATTTAGCTTAAAGACGTGCGCGTGCGTGTTCAAGCCGCAATTACCGTTACAAAGATTGCTCTTGAGATAGATCAACTAACAATTGAGTAATTAAACGGACCTACTGTTTTAATAAGTGGTAATTATAGAGATTCCTTGTAAGTGTTGTCTTGATAAAGCTTGAGACTGGGAAATATAGGATAATATTAAGGATGTACCGTGTGGTGCCGGACGTAAAGAATAGCACCATCCCATTTCCTCCCGTGGGTGTCGTAAAAGGTGACTAAGGGACTTACTAGAGAAAGGGCAGCAGCGTTCTCTATTCATTTTTAACACCATACTGCGATCGCCAACCCGCCTGCCAAGCGTAGCGATTATGGCAAACCCCCCCAATCGGGGGAGGCTTATGTCCAGCAGTGGACGTCTTTCGGCTGAAATGATGATGATGATTAAGGATGTTTAAACTTCGTTTTATTGACCAAAGGGGTAGTTGCGTAACACACTATCATTAGGAATGGGTTTCATTTTGACAGTTCAACAAAATTCATTGCGTTATAAATACGTTGTTGAGCAGAACAATTTTTGGATGCAGATTTAGTCCTGGTTTTCTGAACAAGAATTGATTGATATTTGATGGAAAATTCAATGAATTATTATTTAGAGCAGTTTACTTAATAGGTCATTCATCATCATTATCATTTCAGCCGACAGACGTCCACTGCTGGACATAAGGATCATCATGGCCTCACCCAATTGGGGGGGTTTGCCATAATCGCCACGCTTGGCAGGCGGGTTGGCGATCGCAGTATGGTGTTAAAAACGCATAGAGAACGCTGCTGCCCATTCTCTAGTAAGTCCCTTAGTCGCCTTTTACGACACCCACGGGAGGAAATGGGATGGTGCTATTCTGTACGTCCGGCACCAGACGGCACATCTTACTACACGGTACTTAATAGGTACGAGCTTGAAATTTGCATGTACGGAGAATTTCCTAACTTAACAATTTACACGTATACCCAAAGTCTCAAATTCAGATCATTTATGTAAACAAAGGGGATAACATATCAAAAAAATATCTTCGTAATGGTAATTCATATAAAATGGCGAAAAAAAAAAGGTACCATTTTCTTTTAAGTACTGAATTTAAGAAATAATAATTCAAAAATAATTTTCTAGTATAAAATATTTTATGATACTGGTAACAATGCAGGAGATCCAAACATTTTCACATTTTTTATATCTTCAACGACACTAATATTATAACTCTCGTTCGTAGATTCATATTGTAAGTAGCATATCTAGCCACATTTTGGATGAAAACGTCTGTAAACTGTTTCGAGTGGAAATCGATTTTGGGAGGCCTACGTCTAGCAGTGGACTTAAAAGGGCTGATTATGACGATCATAGGCCGTGTCTCCAACACACTACATAAAACATTGTTTGGCAACGGTATTTTGTTTGCATAGTTCTTATAATTAATTCACTTTAATTTCATAGATGATTATTTACAAAAAAAAATAATGATAAAATGATTTGCACCACTGTCCTGTCATTTTGACAGTGACATTTCTTGACATTACTTTGTTTACATAAATAATCTGAAAAGTCTCTAACTTTGGGTATAGTGAATTTGGATGTGATGGCAAGTGCCTCTAGCAATTTTAACAAGCATATGTAGGTTGCTTGTTTATGCATAATTATGTGTATGGTAGGTAAATGTATCATAAAAAGCAGTAAACTATAACCTTCGCTAAAGGTTTCTCATACCTATTTATTTTAGGTGCAAAAAATACAAAAAACATGGAATTTATTAACTTACTTCATGTTACTTGGTTTTCCTTATTGATGTCAAAAGATAAAAATAAACCACAACGATAAATGAATGTAAAATTCAATGGATTATTATTTATAGCAGTTTATCCAATAGGTACTAGCATGAAATTTGCATGTACGGAAATTTACTAACTTAACAATAGTGAATTTGGATGTAATTAACAAGCAACCTACATATAATTATACATATCAAAGTAAATCACAATAAATTATTAAGTTTGTGAGTGTGTGTGTGTGTTTGTCTCTTCTTCACGCTCAAATGGCTGAACAAATTTTGATAAAATGTAGTATGGAGGTAGCTGAAACCCTGGATTAACATATAGGCTACTTTTTATCCCGATATTCCCACGGGATCGACACTTATGCGGGTGAAACCGCGGGGCGCAGCTAGTATTTCATAAAAACGTAGATAACCTTCGCTAAAGGTTTCTCATACCTATTTATTGTAAGTGCAAAAAATGCAAAATCATGAAATTTATTAACTTATTTCACGTTACTTGGTTTTCCTTATTGATGTCAAAAGATAAAAATAAACCACAACGATAAATTAATAATTTAAATTAAGTAAATTGGAGGAAAACTTGGTGCTTATTATAATACCTACATACAAGTCGAGAATTCGAGATTCATCGCACTTTACACTTTTTTTTTTTAATCTGCTGCATTAGACAAAATACATCTATAGAAGGAGGTCTAAAAAAGTTGCTCGTTCCCACAGGATCGGATCGGAGACAAGTTTTTGTTCGAGATATCTAGATAGAATACTCTTTATTATGTACACCATAAAAATTACAGATATAAATGTAGAATTGATCGATTGATTGATTGACTGAGCGCGAATGTAGGGTGTCACAATGGGTGGTCTTATCGCTAAAAGCGATCTTTTACAGACAACCTTTGGATGGATCAAAAAGTAGATAATACTGCAGATAGTCAGTGGTGAACCATTTACATATATACAATAAATACATACATACATAAAGCATATAGATACTTATCCATATAAATATATATACATATAAATATATATACATATATATATATCTCCTGCTCTTAGGAAGAATCCGGCTCGAAGGACCAGAAATTTTAAACCAGGTCCACTCATTGTTTACAACCCATTCAATCAACAAAAACTATCAATAGTTTGCAGAAGCAATTGCCCCATTTTACAGTCGAGCGGTGCCAACTAAACGCGTCTACATCACACGAAGCTTCAGTAAAAGCGAGAGCGCGAGTGTAATTATATTTCTCGAGTGTAATTATATATGAGTCTTTGATCATTTTCCAACTATCTTCACTTAATTACGCTTCAACAATGCTGAAAGGGTGCTAAGATACCAGCGGCGAGGCTTTAGTCTTTATAAGAGGGAAGCCGAAGAAAAAGTTGATCAGTTCTCATAAACTCTAGATAACATAAAAATGCATTCACTCAAAAATTTAAATCAGTCGTTTATACTTTTATAAATTTAACGCCACTTGTGGTCGGAATTCTTTGTTTAGTAAAAAAATTAAGGCATTTTTGCAATTTTTTTAATCTTATGATGTTTTAAAACTGGTATTAATCTGTAATGTGATGATATGATACACAAACAGGTAAAGAGCGGTTGTTCCGAAGGGAAGCCGATAGGAATCTCGGGTTGTATGGAGGCTGCACCCCTGTAAGATACATTTATGTTTTAATTGTCAATTAAGCTAGAACTACGCAATATTATATCCTTGGTAGATAGATGATACTTCCGGTTTTCAATATTTTTTAGACCATGGTTGGCGATTGACTAATATCCTGACATGTGCCGACCCCAAATATATTGTGATAAGGGCAAGAGAGTAATGATGATGTGGCAATTTGCAATTTAAATCCGATTTATGTGATTAGTTTACGTCATAGAGAATGAAGAGGATCCATTTAGGACGCACTGACTGCTTTGATAGACTGTGGTTGTGGCGTAAGAAATCTGCCACTGCTCGCCGTCGCCGCGTCGGCTGCGTGGCAGTCCCAACACTTTCCTTCAATCTATAGCTGCCCGGGCCGACAACCCACTAGTGTGGCGCTTGCAAACCGCAACCCGATCAGAGGCCCTAGTGTGAGTTTCTTTTAACCATCTCGAATTTTACGCATCGATCGGGTTCGGCGCTCCAATTAGCCTGCGATTGGCCCTTCACCAATCGGAGTGCTGAACGCAGTCGATGCGTAAATTCGAGATGATTAAAATAAACTCACACTAGGGCCTCTGGTATAGTTATTAAGTACTAAACTACTAACATAGGCTAAGCAATTTTGTTACAAACACTGTAGACAGCATTGTAATTGTCTGTATAAATAAAGAAAAAGAATAATAATAATTTTGCTTTTTAGAGTTAAAATCCAACCTTTTATCACAGTCTAGTCTATCCATGATAGTTGAGCTTTTTTATAGAGATTGTGCTTTACTGCCGAGTGGCTTATGAAAAGCCGAAAAAAGCTTTGTGCTTTTCCGCCGAGAGCACTGAAATCGTAGCTTTTCTATGTATGTATGTTTTCATTAAAACGGTTCTATGATTTTTTAGGAAAGTTATATAACAAAGTTTGTAATTTTGTATTACTAATAATATTATACTTTTATGTTATTAAGCCAGAGCCGTAAGGACCCGTATCCCAATGTCGTGTGTTATCATAACCAGAACTGTTTCTAAAAAAATCTCTTTTTGCGTTGGTGTATCATAAAAATATAATTGTCACTGTCACTGCTCGCGCTGTACCAGATGCCGCGGTCGCAATGCCGATTAACTGCATTTTATACTTTCCCAGAACAAAAATCATCGTCCAGAGTCACATTTTCCAAACAAAAAGGTTCCATAACTTTGGAAGAGCTGATTTTTTAATCGTCAGTTAACTTTTATCTGACAAATAAAAATGATAATTCGCCAGCTTTTGTATATAAATTATGTCAAACCGTAATTTTATTCTTCCGATACAAATTATCTGACGATTGAAAAAGCTGCTCTAAAAAACTTAAATTGTATCAAACACACGGACAAAATTACTCCCAATCGTGGTGTAGTAGGTATAGTGTGGTTTTGCGTCACTGAAGATAGTAAGTTAACGAATAATTGTATTTGTACAGGTGGCTGTGCAGAACAGAAGCCCGATTATGTGACAATATTTGTTTTAGATGTAGAATTATTATGGGCATGACTCCTAGGCATGCCTAGAGCTGACGTCATGACTTGGATGAAAGCGTCATGTCATGGCAAATTGGTCATGTACGCACCTACCCCTTATGGTCCATACACATCGATACTTATTTAGATGTGTGTTTATATGTATCGAGCCGATGAGGCGAAGATCTCAGTAGGTCACTTCTTAGCGCTGACGGTGCGATGCTGTTGTTGCTTGTTCACGGTTGAACAGGTCATTAGACCTATCTGTCATTAGGCCAAGCTGCCATAACGTTTTTCGGCCAATGCTAAAAAAGGCAAAGTATAAGGGCTCGTACACATATAGGTCCGTTTTTACTGGATCCGTTTTAACGGATCAGAATTGGACCGGAGCGACATGATTACTGAATCCGGAATACTGTTGTGTGTGTGAACTCGCTCATACAACTACATACGCCATCCAATAACGGACCTGTAAAACGGATCGCTATGTGTACAAGCCCTAAGACGTTGCTTCCCTACATACAAATACCTTATTCACTAAAATCTATAAAGAAATCGTTTAATCCGAACTTGGCTCTGGCCACAGCACAAAAAACCCGATTTAGAAAATCCACAATTTGCCACGTGTGTGAAAAAAAATGTGTCAAAAAAAATAGATTCACACAATTAGCGGCCGGTTCTATTGATACGCATGTTATTCATGCGATTTCCGGAAATAATACACACCATATGTAATAATACGTTACACACCACATGTTTTTTTTTTTTAAACTAGATGATAAATAAAACTCTCTGAATTATTTCACATTATTAGGTAATATATATATATAATAGATTCTCTACTTCGTATACGAAACAAGGTCACACATTGTTTTAAGTATCCACATGGAGGTTTATGTAATGTAGTTCATTTCATTGTACGTATTAGACATGGCGCTCACAATGCGACTGCGACAGCTATGCGACATGCGACTGCGACAACTCGGCGTCTATACGCAACGACATACTGGCGTCGAGCTGCAGTCGCAACGACAGGCTGGTGTCGAGTTGCAGAGTCGTTCGCATCGTGTGTGGCATGTTTTAGATAAGCCGCTACGAGATAAAACTTCAAAATACAGAGCAGACCTGCCAACACCAGCCAACTACGCCCTTGAAAAACGAAGCATCATTAGTCTTCAAACAAAAGCCCACCGCATCAAAATTAATGACTACCGTCACAATTGAGATGCAAACAGCCCATTAGACGTAGGATTCAATGGCAACATATCTCGGCTCATATAACCTAATAGATATGGAATCTGGGTCAGTATGCAAATAGGCTTCAGGGGTAAAGCCTCTTGACACTGATAGCATCTCTGCTTTCTATGACAGCGATGATGTTGAGTGAATAGTATCTGATATTGATGATAGTGTATTACCAGTCTTACCAAGGGCTGTTACACAGTGACTGGGTTGTAAAGATCAGATAAGCAGTTGCTAGCAGCTGCATCCGGTTAGCGTGGAAGCCGAACCCAACACAGTTATGGCAATATGCTAGGCAGAGTAGGAATAGTACGAGTATATTTCTTTATGGAGAGGGAGGACGAGGGATAGCCACCTGTTGGCAATATAATTCAACTGAAGACGAGCTAAGAGATTGTCGTTGAAGAACCTTAAGAAAATCACCTAACCCCGTGGTATTCATGATGCTCGAGGGAGAGCGACATCCAACAGTGGAAGTCTTGGGCTGTGACGATGATGCTAATGAAAATTCGAGTTAATATTATGAAGAGAATGGACAAAGCACAAGTCACTTATAACTCGTCACTTACTCATGTCACATCTCACTGGAGTGCTCAAGCGTTTGAGTGAGAGAGCACCTGAGATACAGGTTTAGTCATAGTTCAGGTAGATTCCAATTATTATAGGTACAGTCAGCGTCACGATGTGGTACCACCCTTGAAAGCAAATTTAAATACAAATGGGGTACCCAATTGATGCAGCCCACTGTAGATACCTATAATAATTGGATATCTGGATATGGGAATTGGATACCTCTAGATTAAGACCCCAATTTCGTACATATTTATGTAAATAAATTATTTTAAATAAACAACTTCAATAGAAACGCCTGAAAGAAAAAGAAGCGCGCTTTAATTAATAATGGCCTTCGAAAGAAAGGCACCATATAAAGGGCATCAAGAAACTATGGCTATAATTATAGTCATTTTGACACCACATATTTTTATTTATTTATTGTGTCTGACATAGTATCTCGGGTCCTGGGGTTCCTGGACCTTTAGAAGGCGTACGAGAGGCCGAAACAAACTCGCAGAGGCCCGTTAGACGCTTTCAATGAATTATGGCACCAACCGACGATTATACCTGTACGCACTATGCAAGTGCACCCAAGGACAACCCCCGGTTGATGTAGGACTATTGCAGGATATGGAAACAAAGATATTGGACTCTGGACTTGGGTGGCTAAAGTGAACTGGTTAGTCTATGGAAGGACTATGGCCCCTGCCTGACCAATATGTTTGCTTATGTTTTATATTTAGTAATATTTGACACCACAGTCTGAACGGTTACCTATACAGGAATCAGGAATTTACCGCTTCCCGACTTGATTGTACTACGCAGTATCGTTATCAAGTCCCCCTCAATTCTCGTTAACGCCCGGAAAATACACATACATATTATAATCCATCATAGCATAGTCAAGATCATTCTTGTCCCTCAAATCTTCGCCTCAAATGAATGACAAAGTCTCTTCAGCACTTCATCAAGAGAAAGTGAGGCAGGTTATGCCCAGTTATTATAAGTACTTAAATTTTCATGTTTTTTGCCAAATCTTTGTTTGCAATGTCTAAGGACCACGATTCCAAGGAAGTAATTATGGATAAATCAGCATCATTGTAATTTTAACGAATGTTGACATAAAAAATAAGTATGTTTCTGAGCCAGTGAGCATGAGGTCACATACGAGGGTGAATCAAAAAGTTCTTAGAATTTCATATATATAAAACCTTTTTGGGAGAAGTTCGATATTCAAATTAAAGAGTGTCAATCACACAATATTTATGCAAACTGTCACTTGTTTTTGTCAGTTCGTTCGCACTTAATAAATTGTTTTGTGCAACGAGTTGCTAAAAACCTAAAATTATGGATAAAAGTGAGTTACGTGCGGTGATAAAATATCTTGAAAAAAATGTCTACGAAGGAAATTTTTTCGGACATTCAGCAGACATTAGGGGATGATGCTGTACCCTATTCTACGGTTGCGTACTGGGTGGCTGAATTTAAAAGAGGTAGATCAAGCTGTAAAGATGACCCGCGTTCTGGGCGGCCTTCAACCTCCGTTACGGAAGAAAATGTCAAAAAGGTTGAGAACCTGGTTTTGGAAGACATAAGAATAACTATAAAACATATAGCTGAGATCCTAAAGATATCATTTGGTAGCGTTCAATCCATTTTAGTTGATTCACTGGGGTTCAAAAAAGTGTCGGCAAGATGGGTGCCACGAATGTTAACCGACGAAAACAAAAAGCGACGTTTAGAAATTTCTAAGCGTAAACTCGAAATGTTCCAGCGTGATTCGGATAATTTTTTCCGTCGCCTTGTCACCATGGATGAAACGTGGGTCCACCATTTCGATCCAGAAACTAAAAGACAAAGCATGTCTTGGAAACGACCATCCTCTCCATCCATTAAGAAATTTCGAATTGCTCCTACCGCTGGAAAATTATGGCCTCTAGTGTCCTGGGATAGTGAAGGAATCCTTTTTATTGATTACATGCCAAAAGGCCAGACGATTACTGGACCCTATTATGCAAATTTAATCCCGAAAGTGCGTGAAGCGATTAAAGAAAAACGTCGTGGAAAACTATCGTTGGGCGCGTTGTTTCTTCAAGAGAACGCTCCTGCTCATCAATCGGAAGTTGCGCTCAATGCAATCCGCTGTGCTGGCTTCAATCTCCTTGACCACCCACCATATTCTCCGCAATCAAAGTCAATTTTCACTTATTCCCAAAATTAAAAGAGGACATTCGTGAAACAAAATTTTACGATAATGACGCGGTTATGGCTGCCGTAGAGGAGTTTTTCGAGAGTCAAGAAATAAAAATTTTTCCACAAGGAATAAGGAAGTTAGAAACGCGTTATTCTAAATGCATTGCATTGGAGAGAGATTATGTAGAATAATAAAATATTTTTGTTTAAATCTTTGCATTTTTTTATATTGATTCCAAGAACTTTTTGATTCACCCTCGTACATAAGATGTTTGCATACATTAATCTAAAATTCTAAACTTAACGATAACAACATCTACCAACTATGTTGGGGTCGGCTTCCAGTCTAACCGAATGTAGCTGAATACTAGTATTTTATATGGAGAGGACTGCCTATCTGATCTGCACAACCCAGATACTAGTATACGATATCCCTTGGTAAGACTGGTTCTCAGAGTTTCGGACTTCTGACGACCCGTACGACTGTCAAAGATCCACGAATTACAGCCGGGACCAACGGCTTAACGTGCTTTCCGAGGCACGAAGGGGACTTGGTATGTAAAAACCCATCCACGGACCAACCGCAGCAAGCGTCGCTTAACCTAATCGACCCGTGCAGCTGTTATTACTTAGCCACAAGCCCCGCGTAATAAAAACAACACTAGATTTAAAAATTTATAAACAACCAATATTATAGGCGACGCGACCTAATTCCCTCTTTCAACAAATTGCTTTCCATACATCGTCGCATTCAATCAATCAGCGTTTAACAATCGAATTGAAACCGTAGTGTTGTGACAAAGTGATGTTTCATTTCACTGATATTTTATAGTGATGTGAATGTTATCATTATGGGCGAAGCAGTCTGTTATCTGCTTATGTAAATGTCATTCCTCTGTTTAGGGATATTGACGTATGTCGAATGTCGGACGATTACTGTTATGTGTTTACGTTTAATTATAAGAGTAGTGTGACTTTAAGTGATATGGATTGATAAAATTACGACTGTAGGTATTCCCCGAAGCGGTAGGCAGAGGTGTTTAAACCCTAGCTTCCTACTCCCTGCATCCACAATTCTTCAGACATTTTATAAGCTCAAGTTAAGGAACGAGCCTTGCCATTATCCAGGCATCAATCTAGTAGACGTTTGATGTCTATATATGGCAGTCGCGCGGTAAACTTTGCTCGCGCGATGCAGGATTTGTGTGACATCAGGTCTCTAAAGCGTAGTTTGTGGCGTTGTAGATGCCGCCACAGATACTTATGTTGTCTATTTAGGAGATAATAAAGAGGAATCTCTAGTCTATATAGTAGTCTTTATGAAAATTGTAAATGTTATCTCAGTCCACTTGAATGTCTACTCATAAGGCAAGATAAAGACGTTGGAATGATTATAATAGAGGAAATAATAATTATCAGTCCTTAGAAGTCAAGGAACTATGACGGTTTGAGGGACATAGTTCTAAGTAACTTTTGGTATGCGGGTTCTATTAAGGCTTTTATTAAGTTATTAAGTTCTGTTTATGTTTTTAGTTTCTATTTTCGGCTTGAATATAGTTTTCAATGTTTTTGTTGGTATATTGGTGTGTGTTAGCTGATATATCACTACATACATATTATAAGTCTCTGCAGCGTCAGTCTGTCTGTCTGAACGCGATTAACTAAAAAACGACCGAACGGATTTTTTTGATTCATGAGGAAAGTTTAGGTGTATAATTAATTAGCGTTTGTGTAAATTGTCTAAAATAAGACTATGATTGTTGAAGATGTCGGAAAAAATCATGGTGGCTTAGCGTACGCCGCGTAAACCGTCGTTTTCCTTAGCTCCTATTGGTCGTACCGTGACATTAAATAGCCTACAACCTTCTTCAAGAATTGGGCTTTCAAATGTAAACAGATTTGTTTTAATCCGACTGGCAGTTCCAGAGATTAGCGCGTTCAAACAAATAAACAAACAATCTCCACAGTTTTTTTTTTATTAGCTAATAATAATTGAGACTAAGTATACTAATGTAAGTATAGTCTTAATTATAGCTTATAGCATTTCAGAAATTGAAGAATCAGTAACCTAAGTTTATAACTAATGCATAGCTTTTCTTTTCCAGTATACTTTATGATTGAATTTTCATTTCCGTGAGTAAACAAGCCTCGGAAGGTGAACTCACTATCCTGAAGCCCGTAAGGCTGACCTTTCAGTAAATAATTGAATCAACACCTGGCTACGTATTATTGCCTCAAGATGCTCTATTTATGTATTTGTACAGGAAACAGCGTCTGTAAAATCAATATGGTTTGTGGTTAAGAATCGTGTGGAATATTACTTTATGAAGGTCGTAAAACGCCATTAGACTCGCAGCAGTAGATAAGTAGTTTTTTTATCTATATAGATATATAAAAGGCAAAAGTGATTGACTGATGTATCAACGCAGAGGCCAAACCCTTAAGGCTAGAAAATTGAAATTTCGCACACGTATTCCTCATAATTATGACGAACGCATCCATTATGGAAGGAATTTTCAAAATGCAACCCCCAAGGGGGTGAAATAGGGGATAAAAGTTTGAATGAAACGTTTTATTCCTTGGACATATTTGCATGAAATATCGTATGAATTGAGTACGGCAAAAATAATGAGTTACGTATTTCAGCTTTTTCTAAAATTCAACCCCTAAGAGGGTAAAATAGGGGATGAAAGTTTTAAATAAACGCACAGGCCAGACCGTTAGGGGTAGAAACTTAAAAAAAAATGGGCTTTGATTTCCATTATTTAGAGGTGCTCTAGATCTGAAAATCGTGGAATATGATTTAAAGCAGCAAAAGGCGAAATGATTGAGATTAGGGCAAAGTGAAGGGGCGAAATGATTGAGAATAAGGCGAATTATAGGTATTAGGTAATGGAAGTTTTGTATTATGTATGTCTAATTTCCTAAATTTCTATAAATACCAGCAGATGAGAAAGGCGAATCTATCAAATTAAAATTATTAGACTGGATCACATTTTTTTTTTGTTTTTTTTTTTTTTTGGCCGCATCCTTGGAGACGACTATATCCAGCTGTGAACTGCGGTAAGCCGAGTTGATCGATTGATCGATGTGGACCTTGGCTACAGTTACGGTTTGCTCCAATTTTTCACGATATTTTTACACAAGTTAAGTTTCTTCTAGTCTTACCTCCTCCCAGGCCAGTATGGAGCTCTCGACGGCGCTGATCCACATGTCGCCTGCGCCTGCGCTCACGTCGATCAACCCACGCCGCCCCCCGCCCCCCTCCTCCGTGGAATGCTGCAACAAAAAGTTTTAATGTCACTAATGGAGGTCCAGAGACATTGTAGAGTTGAAACTCGAAATTGAATTCATGGGCATCCTCGAAAAAAATTATCTGTTGTTCCCTACTTTTATGTTCGCATAGCTCGTCAAAATGAACAGCAATAATTTTTTTTTTCTCGAGATTTCAATATTGGTCCCATAGTGAAAGTTGTTCATAATGATGAGTACAATGACCCCATAAGAGGATGCTCATGAATTCAATTTCACCCTGTATAGAGCAATTTATTTTACGTTTCCAATTTGGTAAACAAACATTCGTATCATTGAATAATTTTAGTTTCGAACTATTGTAAAAAATATATAGGTACGCGACATATAAACTTCGAATCAACCATTACACATAATATGAAATCACGCCTTGTTTCCCCAAAGGGTTGGGCAGAGGTGTACCTAATAGTACACCCACATTTCGCCAATTATGTTTAGGAGGCGAGCCTATTGCCATCAACCGGGCACAAATCCAGCTGAGAAATTGAATGGACCATTCATTTTCTCAAAGTCGCGACTTTATACCGTGGCCCTGGTACACAGGTAATTGAAGGAACACGTGTGGGTTTTAGTCAGTAAAAGTCTGACACACCCAAAAAAAAACTTATCTTAAACTAACACTTTTTACCAAATAAGAAAACATACAGACAAATATTATACCTATAAGTACTGCACAGTCATCAACATTAAACCCGGTTATCTGTATTCTGTAGTACAGAATTCCCCAGCGTGTTTAACTTAACTGTGTTTAATAAGTAGGTACGTGCCTTCAGTTATCGCACAGTATGTGGTAAAGTATTTCGACAAAAAACAAATAAGAACATACATTTCATTGCGTGACAGATGTCATGCGACATGTAACAAAAACATGATTGAGGGAAGTGTACATACTTCAATCAAATTAATGAAGTATTTTTCTAAGTAAAAACATACAAATTTTGTCGACAGACGCATTTGTTAGGTTTGTATCTACCAAAGTAAATACATAATTAATTTTAAAATAAAACCTTCTTCTGGAATTTAGAAGAGACATTTATATCTCAGAGAGAAAATTTACCAGGAAACTCTGACTGAGAAATAGTTTCAAGTTCAAGAGATTACAGATTTCGAAATAGTACTCTTGAATAGGGATCTCATAAACTAAGCTAAAAAATTACAGACTAGGATTGACATTTCGAACATTGTGACGTTTCAGGGGTCAAACTAACGTCAGTTGCGTTCCGTGAGATTTGTTTACAATTGCCTGACATATCAATGAGAAGTTCGTGCGAAATAATACAAGGACATATATATTTTTTTTATGCATACAATCTTAATTCAGGTTCATGTTTGTGTTGTACCATTAAACCAGAAATGGTTTACATCCTATTCCTATTTTAGACAGAAGAGCTACTTGTTGTCTGCAAATAGAACCGCTACATGCTATTATACTTTTATTTACCTAATTTGGATTTAGTTTTCACTTTATACTAATTGTTAAGTATTTTTATTTTTTACATTAAGTATTTATATGCACTGTATCAAACTAAGCGATAGAGTTAGAAACACAGACATTCGAAACAGAACTAAAGTCACAGATGCACTCTCTTTTTCGCAAAACCTGAAATGGAGGTGGGCAAGCCATGTTGCAAGGTATTCTGATGATCGTTGGACAATCAGGACAACTAAATGGGAAGGTCCACGAGGTACCAGGAACAGGGGCCGGCCGTGCGCCCGATGGCAGGATCAGATTATTGCGAACGTTGGACGAGACTGGCTAGTCACCGCGTCAGATAGAGATAACTGGAATTCTTTGGAGGAGGCTTTTACCCAAAGGGGGTTCACACACTAATGTTATTTTATATTTAATCATAATTATTTTATTTTATTCGGAATCAATATATTTATTTATATGAATGCATGATTTTAAATTTAATTCTATAATTTTCAACTAATTTGAAATAAAATAATATTATGAATGTAAATATTTGTTGATTCAATTTTTTTTATTTAATGTTACTTATAATTTTAATTGTTTGTTATGTTTTAATTTTTTATTGTGTGAAATTAATAAAGCTTTCATTATTATTATTATTTATATGCACTTCCAAGCCTGTGCTTCACACAGGTTCAACCTAGTTAAGGAAAATAAGCAAATGTGTGTACTTTAATTGTTAAGTAACTTATTGTAAATATGCCCCTGTTTATAAATAAACGATTATTATTATTATTTTATCTTACATACGAGCTCTGTGATTCTGCTTAGGATACAACCAGATGACCATATTAAATTACTTTAGGACTAAAGACTTAGTCCTAAAGTACTTAGTAGTTTAGTCGTAGTAGTACTGTTTGTCCGTATGGACAAACACTGTGAGCAGTGAACGAAAAGTTGAATATGACTGTATAGTCATATTCAACTTTTCGTTCACACTGAACCGACAAAATGCAAGATCCCATGTAACACTGGGGCTCACACTGCTCACAGTGAACCTACTCAAAATCGGCGGCTGACTAAAGTTTGCTGTGAATTCGGTCGTAACATTTAAAACATCCTCAACACGACAATAGCTGATACCAAAATAAGTACGATCCTGAGAACATCGTGAAGAACATGGTTGACCGTGAGAACGCACCGGAAGCCGGTTTAATTAATAACGGTTATTAATTATATTCTTCAGATAAAAATAATAATGTATTCATGATAAACCTGATTGAACAGCTGCTTATCGACTGGTTATATACCAACAGCTTATCAATCAAATAGAAGATGGGCTAACAATTTTCTTGTTCAATGAATAGTCAATTAGATTTTGCACAAAACTTGTCACATCTCCCGAGGACATTGTCAATATCCATTGATAAAATACACCAACACTCAAACCAAGTAGGTAATTTCATGTTACGAATATAGCAACAAACCTCAAAGTACAGAAAACACTGACTCTCATAGAAACTCGACAGAAACCTTTGAAACTCAAACAAAAATCACGCAAGTCGAAAAGTTTGTTCAAAGGCACAGAGAAAACCTAATAATTACGCACCAGTTTCACTGAACAACCTTCAAAAACAATACCTGTTGCTATCCCAAGTATGTGGACGCGAAAAGACGACAAAAGCGTGTTATGTTTTTATATACGGAGATGTAATGCTAAAAACACGTTTGCACGCATCGTCGAGCGAAGTCAGACTGATCGTAAATAATTACTGGTAAATGAACGATGGCGCCGTTTATTCATGTGTTCGTAAACGCGGAATAATCAACGGGCCTGTAGTAATATTTTTGACGTATTATTGGTATTATAAGTAGAAGGAAAATCATTGAGATTTTCTGTCTCGTTTTTGGCTTGAGTAAACGCACTTCAGTGCGTTTACTCAAGCCAAAAACCTACATTGAGACAACAACTATACAAAAACTATATTGGGGTCGGCTTTCAGTCTAACCGGATGCAGCTTACCAGTATTTTACATGGAGCGACTACCTATCCAACCTCCACAACCCAGTAACTGCATAATACGATACCCTTTGATAAGACTGGTTGTCAGACTTTCGGGTTTCTGACGACCCATAACGACTGTCTAAGATCCACGAATGACAGCCGGGACCACTAGCTTAACCTGCTTTCAGAGGCAAAGTTCTTGGTATGTAAAGATGGTCACCCATCCACGGACCAACCGCGGCAAGCATAGCTTAATCTGATCGATCGACCCGTGCATCTGTAATGCTATTCTGTCAAAATCTCACCGTGAAAACTTAGGTGAAGTGAGTTTGAAGTGAGCTGTCTTTCCACCTGATGCTAGGGATTGACAGTATTGATAGCTCACTCCACGCTTCACCTAAGTTTTCACGGTGAGATGGTAACAGAATAGCACTGCTTTTATTACTAAACCACAAGCCAAGTAAGTCAACGCACAGCTCTCCCAAAATTGTAGTGAATTCTTAATTAGATTGGAGTATGCTGAGGCACTTTGGGCCGAGGTTCCTACAAGACCTGTATGTAAGTCTCTTATATTGATATGGCTAGGAGGACAGTGACTACTAAAATGTCAGCTGATAGAGATGTGTAGAAGACGTTTTACATCGACCCCAAATCGGAAACCTGCGGGAAGATTATTTCCTAAAGATCGGAGAAGTATCACGGAGACGTAAGAGCTTATGGTAACCAACATAAAAGGTAACCGACATAGCTCGAAGAATTGCCAAACTTAAGTGGCAATGGGCAGGGCACATTGCTCGCAGAACAGATGGCCGTTGGGGCCGAAAGGTTCTGGAGTGGCGACCGCGTACCGGAAGACGTAGCGTAGGAATGCCTCCCACAAGGTGGACTGATGGCCTTGGGAAAGCCGCAGGAATCCGCTGGATGCGGGAAGTACGGAACCGGTCGAGGTGGCGGTGCTTGGGGGAGGCATATGTCCAGCAGTAGACGTCTTTCAGCTGAAATGATGATGATGAAGAGCTTATGGGCACACCTCTTCAGAAATGTCTCACTAAGATAAATGTTACAAGCATTCCCACAAAGAGTGACCATACTAATTGCAGTCGTAAAAACAACGACCGTATATATGAAGCCACATGTCTAAAGTATAAAATTATCAGTATTATAAACTCTCGTTTAGCTGACTGGTTCTGATTATCAGAGCGACATGTATTCAGCCATGCGAGAGCTTTCGATAGCTTGTAAAGCTCAGTACCTGTTTTGAACTTATCATTCATAATATTCACACCTGTATTACCCGAAGGTGTAGGCAGAGGTGTAATCAGGGGCCTAAGTCTACTAATTTACAAAGGTTGCAATGGTCTCGTCATTGTGAGTATTTGACAGTGTTTGTATGGCAAATTTGTCAAAAACTCACAATGAAGAGACCATTGCAACGTTTGTACATTAGTAGACTTGGCCCCCAAGTGTATTGAGACACCCACATTATGCCTATTACAATAATGGACTATGCTACAAATAATTTGTTTTTTTTTTCTGTTTCTAATGTCATAATAACAGACGTCGTATAACAAAAACACAATTTTCAAAATGTTTGTCTGTCTGTCGGTTTGTTCCTTCGCTCCTATTGCCATCAACCGAACACGAATCTAGACTCCCGGCTGTGAGTAAACTCAAAGCATTTATTTCAAATTAGCTGCTTTTTTCTATAAAATAAAAGTACCCTAAGATACCTACTCCTTCTAACACCAGTTATCTGACAGTGATAATTCGGTAAGGGAAAATAATATTGCTGCTTATCAAAGAAATCGTCATTTTGAAAAAAACAGACAAACGAAATGAGGTTTCAGTAATTTATGTTACTGCCTTAAAAGCATGCAAATGCCTGCCAAAATTACGGCAAGGCAGCTGAAAGTTTTACTGATATCATTCCAGAGGTCCTTCGAGTCAAATCGAGTCGATGGGTTGAGTTGGCCTATTTGGCCTAACTGTGACGAACACAATTTTTTTTTTTAATTATTAGTTTTTTCTTTGTTTTTGATATTGTGTCATTGTGGGTACGTAGTACGTACCTACTAATGACATAGGTATGCCAATTAAACATATTTTATTTATAACTAAGAAGTGTTGCCATAAAAAACGGATTAGTAGTTTCAAATTACTGATTACTTGATTAGGAACAGCAGGCAGGATTATTTACGCTGATATAAGATGTAGCGTGGTAATCGTAATTGTACTGCATTTTCATTAGGAGAAAAAATCATGGGATTTCAATTTTCACACTAGGTGTAAAACACAGAACACAGCATCGCTGCTTATCAAAAAATGATATGGTGGCAGAAATACTTAGGTATAGTACGCGCCTCATTTTCTGAGACGCCATAGACTGTACCTAGATGGTTGTACTTCCCCGGACGAGCTCCACCATAAAGAGCTCTACTAGGTACTACTGCTTAATTAAGTCATCTCTTTTGCGTTGTATATGAAGAAGACTGTACCAAGAAAGCCACTTCCTCATGGACCAAGAGCTTTGCACCTCATTATCATTAATCATGGGTACCGTTAAGGCGCTATGATCTCGCTCTCGCTTTCTCGAGCCAACTGAAGTAGGCTTGCGAAGCCGCGAGTGGTTGCATTTGATATGTACCTATAGCAAACATAGTAATTAATTTAATCATTTTATCGTGACAAACTCAGCGAATTGTGTTAAAAAATCTTACTACATTTTTATTTACATAAAAATTTTGAAAAAACATCTGTTTTGTAGCTATGTAAACATTACAAAAAGGGGTAACTTTGGGATTTTCTTATATCTAGTAAAGTTAATCTAATCGCGTTATTAAAAGCGATTAGTATGTCCCCGCCAGATCCTTGAATAAGATATTTTTTTTTTTTTTATAACACTGTTTATTATGTTTCCCATGAATTCAAAAAACTAGTAAGCGCGGTCTCTGTCGGATCATACCGCCTTAATAGTTAAGGTCTACATACATTCAGCAAGGGCATCCATCGCATTGCCCTACCTAATCAATAACCCACGGCCCTTTGTCCTAGTGGCCAACGAAGAAAAATAGGTCATTTCCAACAACATGCATCATTAAAAGCTACTACTAGCTAAATATTGCCAGCTTTTTCGTTATTCTCATTCGTACAAAATAATTGTACATTGTTGACGGGAATCCAGCAACATTTAGACTCGATTTTTTTTCGTTCGAGGTAAAATCTTGTCGGTAAATCCAGAAATAAAACCGTAAACACTAGGTATGATATTTTCTAGAAAGTACCGCAGTTCTTGATTAAAATAAACAGCTGATTAGTAATTTAATCGTTCGTATGTCAATGTTAAAACAATAGAGATCGTGTTACATAATTATCTAAATACAGATTGTAACGCAACGGGTATTGATTGACTAGTAAATACTCAAATTTTTCATAACTAAACTTTTAACCCAACAGAAATATTGGAGTACTCCCGTTGTTCCCACCGCCCGTGTCCGGTAAAAAAAAGTTCCATTTTCTTTTAAGTGCTGATTTTTAGAAATAATAGTTTAAAAAACAGTACCTACTTAAAAAAAAAATATGAACCTTTTTTTCCGTCATTTTATGTGAATTACCATTAATTGGGACACGGGCGACGGGGACACAGCGGGAATACTTCGAAATATTATGTGATTGGATTGAAATCACATCATGTCATCATGTGCCTCGGGCTTCCGAAATACTCAGTTTGTGATAAAAAAAATCTGCTGTGACATTTTGTGATTGGCTGACCGAAAAAGCAATAGCCAATCAAATCACTTGACAATCAAGCATTCGACAAAAGATTAAATTGAATAGGTAGTACCTAGTAGGTGCCCTTTTTCTGGAAGCTTCGAATAGTCTGTTACTTTCAGACCGACCGGCTAATAGTTATATATTCCTATATTTACCAGAAAAAGTTATTGTAAGAAAATTAAGAGCTATAAAATGATTACAATAATTAAATAAATTCCAGTTAATTTTTAGCTTCGATTTCTCCGTATTTACCCTATCTTTAAGATAGCCCAATTGTCAGTTTAATCGGTAACCAATCAGCGCGATTATTTGTTATTTAAATTCCATTTTAAACAGTTATTTCTTAATATACCGTCTATTCACTTAAGCGTTTCTTATTTGTACGAGGAAATGCGTAACTATCGATTCGATGCGCTTGCGCGTTCCACATTACTCAACTACATACTTGAGTTGCCTTCAACATAAATCTACGTGAATTACGCCACAACCTCTCAACGCCTTAAAATACTACACTTGCGTGCAAAAAATTGGCCCACCCCATGCTCTCTTTTTGAGAGACGATATCTCACACCGTTGTCAAAAAATTGGCACACCCCATGCTTTATATTTGAAAGACGAAATCTCAAAAATGGTAATGTATATTTTAATTATTTTATATTGTATGTAAGATCAAGTATATTTACAAATACTATACTTTGTTACAAGCAATATTCTTGAAATGATCGACTCGATTCTATAGATGTTCTGTTTGATGTTGTGTGTGACTCACTTTTGTTTTGAAAAACTGCGTGTTTTTTTTCGCATTGAAATTGACAAAAGCTTAATTTTGTTTATTACTGTTCGTTTACTGATCACTTAACTTGAATTTTTAACCGTCGTCAAATAAAGGAGGTTCATTATTCGACCCGTATATTTTGAAGTCCGCAATTTTCTCAAAAACGAATATATCAGTTTTGATAATTTTTACTAACGGAATCTACACACTTTCAGGAAGGTTTTTTTGTACCTACACAATATATTATTGTTAATTAAACTCGTTGAATTATCTTGTTTCAAATCGAAGAGAATCGGTATCAATTTTAATGCACGCAAGTGTAATAAACAAGGCGCGTGCTACAATACTCTTAACGTGACCCGACTTGGAACTCTGCCAAGCCTCGTAATGATAAAAAACGGGTAAAAAGTAACATCAGCATATCATAGAAGTAGCAGCTGTATCCCGCGCATGCGTATGAAAAATTCAATTTATTCCGACGAAGGTTTGTGCTAAGCGAGGCCTTCATGGCTGTTTGGTGTTTATTGATTAACAATACAATTCTTTATAATTGAAAAATTCCATGTTTAGAATTTCATGTAAAATCACCACAATCAGCCTATACTGCTGGGACACAGACCTCACTTCGAGAGGGAGTGGGCATTAATTTTTTTTCTACGCGGGCCCTGTGCGCGTTGGTAGTTTTTTTTTTATTTTTTTATTTATTTATCATTTATACAAAAGAACACAGGATTACTTAATAAATAGCAACCAAAAACCACTAAGGTTTAAACTTGTGCTACCATGAGTCTATCTCAATATCTAACTATACAATGAAGCATTTCATATGTACGCGTTATTGCCGATACAATTAATAATATCTTTATATAAATAGTTACAATCATTCCTACATAATACTTAAATAATATTGCTTAAGTTTACATTTGATATTTTTATGTGTAATACATTTGTTTATTTCTGAGGGTAGACTATTAATAAGTCTCGTTATAATATAACCGGTAGTTCGCTCGCCATACGTATTGTTGGCGGGCTGTGTACGAAGCTTATTCTCAGAAACTGCCCGAGTGCATACAGGATGTTCGATTTTGTTTCTTGAAGATTCATTGAAAAATTGTTCTTTCAATAACAAAAAATTTAATTGTATATGAACTGGTAAGACATTACAGTGTTTAAAGAGACCATTTAAATTGTCGTAAAATTGATTTCTAATTTCAGGAGATACTATTGTTTTTAAAATCCGAAGTTGAAGTTTAAAAATACTATCAAGGTAGGTTTTATAGGTACGACCATAACTACTAAGGCCATACTGGATGTAAGATTCAGCCATTGCGTAATAAAGCATTATCTTCACTTTGAAGGGCAGGCGGTTTTTTAATATGGTTATAATAGCGAGAAATTGCCGAAGTTTATCGCAAACACGTTCTATGTGATAACTCCAGTTAAACTTATCGTCTATAATAACTCCAAGATATGTTTGCTAACTGACAACATCTATTTGTGGACAATTACAATTAATCGCATTGACCGTATGCAAGCAGTCATGGTCATGGGCTATTAAGTTCCGTAAGGGCAATTTTCTAATATATGGAGATTTAATAACCAATAGTTTAGTTTTGCTTGCATTAAGTACTAAGCCAGCATCGTGACACCACCTTGTTAGAGCATCCAGGTCGAGTTGTAAGCGTTCGCATGCTATTTGAGGATTTCTATTAGCAATAACAAGGCAAGTGTCATCCGCAAACTGGTAGCATTTACTGTTCGTGATGCAGTTACTCATATCATTTACATACGACAAAAAATGTAGGGGGCCTAATACTGAGCCCTGGGCTGTTCCCTGAGTTATAGCCATGCGATCACTACAGATGTTATCAATTTTTACAGTAAAGGTACGATTTTTAAAATAATTTTTACACCAGTTGAGCAATGGACCACGTACTCCGCAGTCGTCTAATTTATCAACTAGCTGATTATGAATTAATGTGTCAAAGGCACGTGAGAAGTCAATAAAGAGAGCAAGAACATATTGTTTATCATTTAGGTGCTTATTGACTTCATCGGTGAAGTTTGACAAGAGGTTCGTGGTGCTTTTGCCAGCCTGAAAGCCAAATTGGTACCGGTCAATTACATCGTGCTGCTTATAAAATGCGTGAATTTGTTCACAAACATATTTTTCAACTATTTTATCAATAGATGAGAGCAATGTTATTGGACGATAGTTTGTATAATCGTTTTTTTTACCCCTTTTATGGACTGGCCTTATGCAACCTACCTTTAGATCATCTGGGTATATACCACTTTCAATACTTCGATTAATTAAGTCAGCAATAGGGTTGGATATGCTGTCACCTATCATTTTAATATCGGAAACTTTGATATTATCTGGACCTGGGGCTTTTCTTGAGTTAAGTTGTTTAATGATTTTATGTACGCTGCTAGCCGAGGCTTTTTTAAACAGCATACTAGAATCCAGGGGTATACGTGTTGCTTTAGGGTCTGTTAATTTTATGTTACATTTAGGAACTATGTCTTTAACCGCTCTGTCAAAACAATTTGCAAAGTTGTCAGCAATGGTTTTGCTAGTGATTCCTTGTGAATCAAAAGCCCTAAGAATAGCCGTGTCAAGTGACAAGGTCACTCTCCCTAACATTTGATTTAAAATAATGTACATTTTTTTAACGTTTTTAAAATTATCACTAATATATTGCATATAATAATTGTTTCTTCTGTTTTCTAATATTTTGTTGTTTTAGGACATGTTTTCCTTCACCGTTTTGAGAGCAGTGGTGAATTAGGCGCCCTAATCTGACATGGTTGTGTAAGCAACTAAACGTAACGAATCTATAATATCCATGAGATATACAAATACTCTGGGTAACGATGCAGCTGACGAACTAGCAAGGAGAGCATCCAGCACGTCAGTCTGTGGTCCCAAACCTATCATACCCATCCCCTTCAACCAACTACGCAGGTGGCTACAGGAGTTCACCCATACACAAGCGGAGTGCTGGTGGACCTCGACAGCAGACTGCAGGCAGTCCAGAGAGGCTATGCCTTCCTTAGATGGTAGGCTGACCAGGCGTTTATTACGCCTGGACAGCAACCGTCTGCGCCTGGTGACAGGGACCATCACGGGACACTGCTCGCTAAACAAACATTTCCACACAATAGGGATAACGGACAGCCCTCTATGCAGGGCCTGCATGGAGGTGGAGGAAACCGTTGCGCATGTGCTCTTCAAGTGCACAGGCGTCACCCAGATTAGAACAGAAATCCTCGGGGCACCCAGATTCTTCACCGATATTCTGGACAGAGTAAGAGACGTGATCAACTTCTGGAAGGCGGTGGGCTGGTTGGAATAACCTCCGATGGCCGCTATGGCTCACGCACAATGGTCCGTCTGAAGGACTAAGTGTGGTAACCAAACCTCTAACATATACATATATGTCATATAACTAAAACTTTTTTTACAGTCCGTTCAACTGATTTTGACTTCTATTGCGTTGGTGGTAGGTACCTATGACAAATGGCAGCTGCAGTAAACAGTTGGTATTGTAACCACTTTTTTGCTTTTAATGCCATCCTTATGCCTACGGAATAGAAGTCAAAATCGGTTGAACGGACTATAAAAAAGGTTTATTTAAATATTTCAAATGGAGTATAGATGAGATACACACATAGCTCATATCTCATAAGGTCGACTAGGTCAGTCAATCAATTTGCCCTTTTCCCAACTATGTTAGGGTCGGGTTCCAGTCTAACCGGATACAGCTGAATACCAGTATTTTACATAGAGCGACTGCCTATCTGACCTCCACAACCCAGTAACCAGGTAATACTATAGGTACCCCTTGGTAAGACTGGTTGTCAGTCTAAGACTTCTGACTACCGGTAACGACTGTCAAAGATCCACGAATGACAGCCGGGAGCAACGGCTTTACGTGCTTTCTGAGGGACGGAGGAATCTCGGTCGTAATGATGTATAAGATGAGGATTTCTAGTCACCCATCCACGGACCAACCCCGGCAACTGTAGCTTAACCTGATAGATCGACCCGTGCGGCTGTTATTACTTAGCCACGAGGGAGTCCGTATAGGTGTTCATTCATTTTTCCTTCTAGCCAAAATTCGATGACAAAGAAGTAGTTAGAAGTAGGTAGTAGTAGTTTTAGTACCAAGAGCCTTTGGGTTGTATATACTATACTACGCATAAGAGATAGGACTATCCACGATCTGTTACCAAAGGATTCTTGGTTACCTTGGTCCAGGGGGAACCAGATAACCTTGAAAAGTTGGTGGTGATGGGCAAGGTGGATGGGAAAAGACCTCGCGGCCGGTCACTTACTCGCTGGTCAGACCAAGTAACCGCTCTCACTGGACTCCCAGTTACGACCGGCCTGAGAGAAGCGTAGAACCAAACGAAGTGGAAGACACCGAAACGAGGTGTATACATAAAGCCATGAAGGCCTTTCGGGGCGACCAAGAAGAGAGAGAAGCGAGATATTAATATAACAAATAATAATTTAAAAGCGGACGCAGCTAAAACTAATTAATGGTGTAACTATCCCTGTTGAACCCAAAAGGGACCTTCGATGACGGTTTAATCCAGGGACGTTTAAGCCTTGCCATTCAAAATCTCCATATCTCTAAGGCTTAATCTTACGATGCGTATAGGCACTTGAGTATATGTAACCCTACCCATATTTTCTGGCAAAATGTGCTGTGAAAATTTAAATTAGGTTTTCATAGAATTCCGTCATCATCATAGGCGGATGTCATGTTGTGTGAAATTTTAAAGTGTCCAAACTATCTTTATATCGTGACCTACTTCAAGATGAAAAGAGCGTTATGAAAATTACTTGCCTATATTACTTAAAATTGAAACAATGGCTAATAAATAAACAATTTTGCGATCAAACTCCGCGACAGTAAAGCCTAGTGAAAATTAAATAATTAATGTTACAAGCTTTACAGAAAGGGTTACAAGCAATTAACGACATTTCAAAGTTTTGACGCCAACGCGAACGAACCTTTTAATAATGAAAATTAAAGCTCGCGACGTTAACGGAATTAGTGGAAAAACTTGACAAACTGGAGGGAAATGTTGCCTGGATTATAACTAAGTAATGGAGATAAAAACTGCCACTTGCTCACTTCAGATGTCGCTACTATCCAAAGTCCAAGAATTTGACAGCTAGCTGTCATTATCCATATTTATTTTTTATTTTTTTAAACAAGCGACTTCTTTTACGCATAATTAATTAATTGCCCCGTTGCACAACTTTTGATTGGAAAAATACGGGGCCCATGTATTTGCCAAAGATGTAAAAAGACGAAAACTGTGGGAGAAAGCTCTCCGAAAAAAAAAGTGAAAAACCGATATTTCGTCGAGAACTAGAGACTGTATTGTGCTATCCTTTTGGAACCAGGGGCCTAACTCCCGAAAACGATTCGAGTTTGATTTTGATTTCGATTCGAACTCTCTTGAGCTGCACGATTACTGACAAATGCGTGCACTGAATGGACAGGTCCACTCAATCTGTGTGGTTCTTTCTTCAAAAGACCATTTCAGACACCGATCTACATGGTCTTCACATGATTTGACCAAGATTATGTCTGGACTTTAAAAGAGACTGTGACCTGAGTTTGTTTCGGTCTTTCTTCTCAGAGTAGTCAGATACGAAATGCCGACCTCATCTAGTTTTAAAATATGACTGACGTGTAAAAGTGTTTGTAAAAACCTACTTACAGAGATAAAATCATTTATCATTTATCTTCTGGGGCCTTACTCCCGACAGCATCGAGTTATGAATCAATCGAATTGGGTTCGAATTAAATGCCGATCCATACTCTTGAATCCAACACTAGCGCACGATCGTGCGGTAGTTCGAAGCGAAACTAACTTCGGTCAGTTTTAAGTTTTAAATCGAGTTCGGATCAGAAACGAAATCGAATCGGAATCAAAATCAAACTCGAATCGTTTTCGGGAGTAAGGCCCCTGAAGACTGCCCCTAAAAGTCTTCAGGTTTTTAGGAAATTCGTATACAGGCGATGCTGCTACGACTAAACTAAGTCCCGTATTACAGAACGTCACTCAATACTCAAGCGTTACTTGAGACTAGATTCAAGCCATTGGATTGGTTGAAACTAGTTTTAAGTAATGCTTGAGTATTGAGTAACGTTCTGTAATACGGGACTTAGTCTATTTTCTATATCTACAGGCACTTGAGATGTGAAATAATGTAAATTATAGTAAAGGCATGTGTGTTTTCTGTTATCATATTAGATCAGTGCTAGAATTAACCAAATAATTCCTTGAGGTGAGTGTGAGAGTAGGAACATGCGCGAAAATTCGGAAAGCCTGTGTTCAGTTCAGGATCGGCCGAGATTCATCGGTCGTATTGTGGTAGTTGTTCATTAAATCCTTTCCAAGATTTTACTACAGATCGTAGTAGCTACTCTTAGATTTCTTATCAAATGAGTACACACGGCCACAAATCAAGCTATACATTTCCAGTTTAGGCTGATCTCGCATTGTATAGGATTTCCGTACAATGAGAGGTCAGCATATACTGGAAATGTATAGCTTGATTTGTGGCCGTGTGTACACTTCTGCACTTACATAATACTATTTACCTTATTATTTTACTGGATGTTATGCTTATGACTACTGTTGAATGTAGAGAGAGAGAGAGAGTATTTTTATTTTAATCATTAAAGAATATAATTCGACATTATCTTTACTAGACATGCATGTGCCACTAAACCCAGCAATATCATCTCACAACGTTAATGTTTTCTCATTATTTGTCTTATTTGTTTTAGTATATTTGAGTATTTATGAATGCTATATTTATAAAAATTTGCTATATATAAATTATTTTTATCGTTTTTAAGAGATATATGTATAGCTTTATCTAAATATATAAAACTAAGTCGGGTTAGTTACACCATTTATAACTCGAGAACGGCTGGACCGATTTTCATGATCTTTGATTTTTTGGATTTGACGCCGCCCGAATAGCAGAATAATTATTAAAACATGCGAAAATTTCACAAAAAAAAAATGTTTAAATAAAATTGTTTTTTTTTTTTTTTTTTTCGCATACTTTTTGTATGGAAAGGCTTTTTTGATGATATCTCGAGAACGGATTGGGGAATGGGGAACAAGAAATTTTATGCAGCCGAAGTCGCGGGTATCAATATTTAAATAAATATTTAGGGGTTTATTTATAAACGTTGCTTAAACTTAAGTGACATTCAAACGTCAAAAATGTATGGTTACAGTCGCTAATCATTACTTAACTTTAAGCAACGTTTATAAATACACCCCTTAATCCTCAATTTTCGTTACTGCACTGTTTGTCTCTGCATCACCCAAAGATTAATTGGTAGAAAATGCCTATGCACTGTGTTATGGCATTAAGTCCGCCTCTGTACATTTGTGTACTTAAAAGTTTTAAATAAATAATAAATAAATCCTACACTAATATTATTTGAATTACCTAGACAACCTAGTGCAATAAATATATCTGTAGATATTATAATTATATGAAACTAGCTTTTGCCCGCGGCTCCGCCCGCGTGGATGTCGGTTATCGCGTAAAAAAGTAGGCTATGTCCTTCTCCATATCCCAGGCTATATCTCTGCCAAATTTCATGACGATCAGTTGAGCGATTTAGGCGTGAAAACGTAACATACAGACAGACAGATAGACAGACAGAGTTACTTTCACATTTATAATATTAGTATGGATAACATGTGCCCAGGTATATTTATATTAATTATTATTGATACAATGTTAATAAAGATGAAAAAAAGACATCAACTTAAGTGTTAATATAAGTTTAGTCGTTTTAGGGTTCCGTACCTCAAAAGGAAAAAGAAACGGAATCCTTCAAGGATCACTTCGTTGTCCGTCTGTCTGTCTGTCAGTCTGTCAAGATAAGACCCTTTTTCTCAGAAATGCATGGAGGTATCAAGTTGAAATTAATATCAATATCGATATGTCTACTCCCTTGTCGGTCCCTTGGAGCTCTAAAAAAATCAAACTTCTATCGCAATAAAAAACATTCCTATGCCATTTTTATGCAACATATTTTGATACTGGCAAATAAATCAAAACCTATAGGGTAGGTACTTCGCGTTGACCAAGAATCATGAAATTTGACAAGAAGCAAGGTCTCACAGCACAAGTAAAGGAAAAAATCCAAAAATCGTTAATTTGTAGTTTTACCACATAAAAAATAAAATTTGCGAACACAAACTTTTATTTTCAGTTAGAAAATTGACCGTGAAGTATCGATGTATGGGAGAATTTTTTTTTCAACTACAAAGATAAGTTTGTTCTTGGGATAAATTCATCCCAAACACGGAACCCTTCATTGTGTGTGGTCCGACACCCACTTGGCCTGTTTGTTAATAAAGTCATGGGACTACCTCGTAAATTATGAGGTGCCACATGACTTTTCATATGCTAATTAAATGCATTCGACCTTTAACTTTCGAAGCTCATTATACGAAAAATCCAGATTTATACCTTACTAGCTTTTGCCCGCGGCTCCGCCCGCGTGGATGTCGGTTATCGCGTAAAAAGTAGCCTATGTCCTTCTCCATATCCCAGGCTATATCTCTGTCAAATTTCATAACGATCGGTTCAGCGGTTTTGGCGTGAAAACGTAATAAACAGAGTAGAGATACTTTCACATTTATAATATTAGTATGGACTAGTTGCTGCCCGCGGCTTCGCCAGTACGGCTTTTTCTAAAATAATAAAAGTAGCGTAAATTACTCCTAAAAACATCAGCAGTCAAAATCGGTCCACGCCATTCGGAGATTAGCCGGAACAGACAAACAGAAAGACAAAAAAAAATTAAAAAATTGTCTTATTATTCCATCTAACCTTTCATATGCATTTAATTAACAGCTGTTATTTTGATATTACAAACAGACACTTCAATTTTATTTATTTGTACAGATAAGTTGTTTATTCTAGTATCATTATCTATGAAGAATAAAATCACAGAATCAATTGCCGGATTAAGTAAGTATTAAACCATAATTAAATCCATACAATCTTTACTAGAAGATAATAATTACAGTGATAAGCACAGTCAGTTCATTGAACCATTTCATTTATTTGACAAATCCACCTTTAATTATACTAATTAAATAACACAAAACAAAGCTCTATAATGGTGAGTTGTTACCAGGGGGCCAAGTCTACAAATGTACAAACGTTGCAATGGTCTCTTCATTGTGAGTTTTTGACAGATTTGCCATACAAACACTGTCAAATACTCACAATCGCGAGACCATTGCAACGTTTGTAAATTAGTAGACTTAGGCCCCAGCTATGGCGTATTCCCGTTGTCCCCATCGCCCGTGTCCCCTAATGGTAATTCACGTTAAAAAAGGCGAAAAAAAGGTCCCCTTTTTCTTTTAAAGTACTGATTTTAGAAATAATAAATAAAAAAATCAGTACAAAAGTAAAATGTAAGTGACATGGAACCTTTTACCCTTTACTACTAATGGGGACACGGACGATGGGGAATTGGGGACAGCGGGAATAGACCCCAGCTATTAGGTAAAATATTAATTCTTCTTTTTATATATTTTTTATATTTATATAATTATTTTTATTTATTTATATATACTTTATTGTACATCAGATTACACATTACAAAAGAAAAGAAAACTTATACACTATAAAATATACAATGGGCGGCCTTATCGCATACTGCGATCTCTTCCAGGCAACCTTGGCATGGACAGTGAATTTATGGACATAAAATGGGGTTGTCATTGGTGCAAAAATAAAAATAATAATGTATATAACTGACCTTTTGCCCGCGGCTACGTCCGCATGGATGTTGGTTATTGCGTAAAAAAGTAGCCTGTATATCCTTCTCCATATCCCAGGCTATATCTCTGCCAAATTTCATGACGATCGGTTCAGCGCGACACCCGCTAAGGGCCAGTTGTTTCAAACAGTTTGTTAACGTAACATACGTACATCAAATAATAACGATTACATATGATGTTTAACGTTTGTTAAATACAAAACGTTGTTTGATTGCATAAAAACCGATCGTCAAAGTTCAAATATAAAAGAGTAAAATGACGATAACCAGTGGTAGTTTTTAACGAACGTTGTAGGGGACTCTTCGAATGAAACCAGTGGTCGAGGTACTTCTTCTTTATTCTTGCTTCTTCAAGTGACGGCCGCCGACTGACTACAGTCTCACAATGGCGCCTTATTTATACAATTTTGGCTAATGAACAATCATACAACTAGCGCCCTCTACTGGACACGCCTATATTACGTAATTTATTATTGACCAATCAGAGCCAAGCAAACAAAAAGCGACACTAAGCTTTAGTGCATCGAAACTTTACCGTAACGAGGACCGTTCTACTTTCTTATTTAACTTTCCCTTGAATTCAGGCACCTCGCTATGATAAATTCACAAAAACATATGACAAAATACTAATTAGAATCTAACTAGACTAACTACAAGCAATGGGATCATATTTCCTATAAAATAACACTAATTAGACTCTTATAGGTCTTATACAAATTAAATTAGAGACACATAAAAACATCGTTCATATTCACTATACTTACATGATTCTAAGTTCTAGTTATTCTAAAATATAGCTCTATTTGAGAGTCTTAACACTTTAAAACACTCATTCACACTCGAATATGTCTCTTATAAGAGTCTTTCGCTTTATAACACTTATTTACACTGATTAAGCGTCTCTTTAGCACTTTAGCACTGAATGTCCATGTTCACTAATCTCACTACGTTGAGCCTTCGCGGACGGCGTCGCCAACAGTCTCCCCCTCGGTGTCTTGCACCTCAGCTCGCAGGGGCGACGTCGCTGGCACGATCACGACCAGCCGGGATGCTGGCCGCCGCAGTACGCCCGCCGAGGTGCGGACGTCGACGATCCGGGTTCTTCCATCTGGCCCGGGGTAGGTCGCGCTGATCTCGCCGCGTGGCCACGAGCAACGTGGCAGGGTGTGGTCCACCAGCAGGACAAGGTCGCCGACGGTGGGATCCCGGTAATGGGGACCCTGGAAGTACCGGGGTGAGAGTGTGGGTAGGTACTCTCGCACCCATCTGGCCCAGAAGTGGTCGGCCAGGCGCTGGGATGTCCTCCAAGATGGAGAACCGATGAGCTCGGAGTCGTCGAATGAGCCGAACAAATGGGCTCCGCTGGACCTCCCAATAAGGAAGTGGTTGGGAGTCAGTGCTTCTTCTTCATTGGGGTCTGTGTTCACGGCGAATAGTGGCCGTGAGTTGACCACATGTTCGGCCTCAAGCAGCAGGGTGTGCAGAACCTCTTCCCTCGGTCTTCTTTCGTGGAGCGTCGCTGCCAGTGCGGTCTTGACGGTGCGCACCAGCCGTTCCCATGAGCCGCCCATGTTTGGGGCTCCCGGGGGGATGAACCTCCATACTATGCCGATCTTGTTGGTAGCCGCTTGAAAGGCCTCTTGAAGTTCGCGACTTGCACCTATGAAGTTGGTGCCGTTGTCGCTCATGATGACTTTGGGAGTGCCTCTTCTGGCGATCATTCGTCTCAAGGCCATTATCATGGAGTCGGTCGTCAGTGATGCGGCCAACTCTAGGTGAACTGCGCGCGTCGTCATGCACGTAAACAGAGCGCCCCATCTCTTCTCGACGCGTCGTCCCACGGTGACCAGTAGTGGACCGAAGTAGTCCACGCCCACACATGTGAAGGGAGGGCTCGTCCTTGACAGCCTTTCTTGTGGTAGGTCCCCCTGGGGTGCCAGTTCCGGTGCCTTCTTCTTCAGCTTGCACCACCCGCAGTCTCTTGCTGTCGCCTTGACAATGTTTCTCAACCCAGGAATCCAGTATCTTTGCCGCAGCTCGTTCATAACTGTCTGATGATTTCCGTGGTTCAAGCGCTCGTGCACATGCTTCACTAGTAGTTGAGTGATTCTGTGACGTCCGTCCAACACGATAGGGTTCTTGTAGGCGGCCGTTAGGTACTTAGCCGCGCCTATGCGGGTCGATAACCTTATCAAGCCATCTTCAATCTTGACAGCGAAGTTCTTGAGCTTGTGAGCGTGGTCGCTCTGTCTTCTTAGGGCGGCTAACTCTTCTGGGTAGCTATCTTCTTGGACGCGTTGAATAAGAAGTCGTTCGGCCTTCTCGACGTACAGTGCCGACTTCTGACGAAGGTTCAATTCTTCGCTCCTTTTCTTCATGACGAACGGCTTCTTGTCCTTTTTCTGTGGCTTCTTCCAGGCTGGATCACGTTCTTTCTTGGTGATTCTTCTGGTGCTGAGTGTTTTGTGGGCAATGCTTCTTTTGAAAGCGTCCACAACCTGTAGGAATCTTGCCGTCGCGTGCAACAATCTTGTCCACCGCGAGAATCTTCCTGGCTCTGGAACGATGGTAGGCACGACTTTTCTCGCGCTCAACGTGACGGCGTTCGGCTTCTCTTCTCCGGTGTCCTTGACGGGTTCCTTATCTTCTTGTGGCCATTCTTCTTGACCTGCGTAAAGGAATGACGGCCCCGTGAACCATCGATGTTCTTTCCCGAAGTCTTTGGGCGCGTCTCGTGTAGCGTCGTCCGCAACGTTATGCTTCGTAGGTACCCATCGCCATTCTCTGTGTCTGGTTAATTCTTCGATCTCGGCGAGTCGATGCGCGACGAATGGCTTGTACCTTCTGGGGTCCGACTTGATCCATGCTAGCGCCGTCTTCGAATCTGACCAGAAGTGTCTTCCTGTGACGCGTAGGTCCAACTCTTGCTGTACGTTCGTGGCGAGTCGACTACCCAGGAGACAGGCTTGCAGCTCCAACCTAGGGATCGATGTGGGCTTCAGTGGCGTCACTCTTGCTTTCGCCGCCAGGAGCTTCACTTCCACTCGTCCGTCGACGCGCTGTGTGCGCCAATACACCGCGCACGCGTAGGCCTTCTCGCTGGCGTCGCAGAATGTGTGGAGCTCCCCCTCGTCGACGACTCTTGCTAGACAGCGCGGGATACTCAGGCCCACCAATTTCTTGAGGTCTTGTAGCCATTTGGACCATTCTTCTTCTCTTGCAGGTGGCACTTTCTCGTCCCATTCCACGCCGCTTCTCCAAAGATTTTGCAGCATGATCTTGCCTTGGATCGTGATGGGAGCAGCCAAGCCGAGCGGGTCGAACACTGTCATGACTGCGCTCGTTGCTTCCCTCTTCGTAGGTGCGCGCCTGCCGTCGATGGCTTCTTCTGGAGTGTTTCTTAACGTCAGCGTGAAGTGCAGACTATCTTCTTTCACGTTCCAATTCAGCCCAAGGGTCCTCTCCACCTGGTCCTTTTGCTCACCCAGTCGAACTGTACCCGCGCTATCCCCGGAGTGAAGTTCTTCTAGCACCTCTGGATGATTGCTCGCCCAGCCTCGTAGGAAGAACCCTCCTTTCTTGTGTACAGCGTCGACTTCATTGGCGACTCTTCTTGCTGTCGCCACGTCTGGATAGCTTGCCAAGTAGTCGTCCATGTAATGGTTGCGTGTGATCGCCCTTGCCGCCTCTGGAAACTGATTCTCGAACTCGCTGGCGTTCTTGTTCTTGACGTATATCGCCGTACATGGAGATGACGCGGCCCCGAATATCAATGACGTCATCCTGTATTCCTTGTCTTGCCACAGGAATCGAAGACTGTCTCTGTCTTCCTCGTTAATCTTCACGCGCAGGAACATTTCTTTGATGTCCGCCACCACAGCTACTGCACTTTGACGAAACCGTAGCAATACTCCAAACAATGATTGCAGTAGGTCGGGTCCGGCTAGTAGCGCGTCGTTGAGTGATCTTCCATTCGACTTAGCCGCGGCGTCGAAGACCAATCTCATCTTCTTCTTCTGTGGGTGGACGACCGCGAAGTGTGGCAAGTACCAAGTCCTCGGGGAGGTAGCTTCTTCCTTGGCCTCCTCTGCATACTCGCTGACGATCAAGTTGTTGATCTGTTCTTCATATTTCTTCTGAAATTCTTCATCCTTTAAGAATCTCTTCTGTATTCCTTTCAAGCGTCGCGCAGCTGTCGTCTTGCTTTCAGGTAGTTGCTCGTCTTCTGTCTTCCAGATGAGGCCCGTGCTGAATCTCCCGTCGGTCAGCCTTTTCGTAGTGGCGTCCAGGACTTGTAGCGCGCGTTGATCGATGTCATTAGACGGCTTCTTGGCGGCGATTCCTAGCGCCTCGACGTCGAAATGATCTCTTATTAGCTTCTCTAAGTGATCGTCCTTGGCGCTGGGTTGTGTGACGAGATGATTCACGACTCTGACTGGAGTGCTGCTGCTTGACCGTACTCCATGTAGTACCCATCCCAGCTGCGTTCTTGAGGCGACTGGCTTGCTGCGATGACCATGCTTGACCTCTTGCGAGACGATGAGATTCCAGTTGTCTTGACCTATGAGCACCGACGGCTTGGCATTGGGGTACTTCAGTTGGTCTTGCATTTCTTCTAGATGCTCGCATCCTTCCAGGTCCTTTTCGTTGACTTCTTGAGGCGTCAAGTGCAGATTCTTCACAGTGTACCCGGACAACTTCTCGATGTTACGGCTGAACATACCGCGAATCTTGATGTCAATCTTCTTAGATTTCTGGTCCATGCGGTGGCCGCCTACGCCTTCTATTCGCAGCACCTCTTCTGGCCCTTGTGCCCCGATCTTCTCTACGACGAAGTCTTCAATCAATGTGACCGTAGAGCCTTCATCCATGAGGGCGTAGACGCAGGCGTTTCCTTCTGGTCCCATTAATTCCACAGGAACAATCTTCAGGTACGCTTTTGATACTGTCCGCGCCGCGTTGACCGTGGAGGCTATCGTCTGGGCCGTTGTTTCTTGAGTCGGCTGCTTCGTTGTCTCTTCGTAGTGCAGCAGCGGATGATGACCCTTCTTGCATTTGCCGCATGGTTTCGCTTTGCAGTTGAATCTTCGATGCCTTCCTTCCAGGCACTTGTAGCACAGTCCAGACTTCTTAGCTTGCTCCCACTTCTCTTTGATGGACGCTTCGCTGAACTTCTTGCACTTCGGAAGAGTGTGTTCGCCGTTGCATTGTGGGCAGGTACTCTTCTCGCGTTCCTTCTTGCAGTCTTCTTTGCAGGAACATACTGTAGCCGACTTCGTCTTGCGTTCGTGTTCGTCTTCAGAGTCATCTTCTGATGTGTAGCCTCCTTGCTTCTTGGCAGCTCGAGTAGTATGCACGCCGCGAGATCCCCCAGGACGCGTTCTGAATTTCATGCCTTCTTTCTTCACTCTTGATCCCGTAAACTCGTGCATCTCGAATTGATCCACCATGTTGTTGAAGAAATGCATGAGGCTCAGTAGTATGGGTTCATCTTCTTCTTCTTTCTTCGCTCTATACTCGTACCACTTGAAGCGCACCAACGTACACATCTTCTCGATGATTCTGCTTGAAATATCGCTTGAGTGCAGGTAACTCTGTTTCTTCATTTGCTTCACGACGCTAACGGTGTTGGACACTGCCCCGGCGTAGCGCACCAACTCTCTTGCATCTTCTGACATGGGAGGGATCTTCTCTATGTTCTCTATCTCGCTTCTAATGAGATAAGTTGGTCGTCCGAAACGGCGCTCCAATGCAGTCATCACTTCTTGCGGGTCGATTTGAGTGAATAATAACGATTTCACTGCTTCTTTCGCTTTGCCCTTGACGGCTCTTCTCAATCTTCCCATGTTTTCTATGTCCGAGAAGAGCGTGCAGGTATCTTCGTAAGTCGCTTTGAACGCCATCCAATCGCTGGCGTCGCCCTCGAACTGGTGTAGCTCGCTGACATACTTCGGCGCGCGCTGCATGATTGATGACGTCTTGTTCTCCGACGTGGCCTTGACTGCTTGAAGAATCGCTTCTGCCAGCTGGTTGGTGTGACTCTGTGCGGCGGTCGCGGTCTCTGGGGCGGGCAACCCACTTGGCGGCTCCCCCTCGTTGCGCTCCGCACTCTTCGTCGTCGACACCCATGCCGCAGTTGCTTTGGCTGCGGCGGCTTCGGCTTCGACGTCTTCTTGTTCTTGGTCACTAAGGTCCGTGTCATCTTCTGCGCGCGCCAGTTCCAGCTTGGTACTAGCGAGCTTAGTCTTGATTCGTATTTCTTCTAGCTGCAACTTTTCGAGTTCCAAACGAGCTTCTAATTCCTTCTTCTTGCTGGAATTCTTCTTAGAAACTGACTTGGGCTGCTTCTTCTTGCATTTTTCCACCATGGTGGCGTCGGCGTCTTCGACCACGGTCGTGTCTTCAGTCGCCGCGGTGCCGTCGGTCACTGTCTCAGACGTGGCACCCGACGATGTTTCGCCGCCGCTGGTTTCTTCTTCAGTATTTGACCTCGTGCTATCTCCTTTTCGGCTTCGCGTCATCATTTCTAGCTTCGGGACGAGTGACTTCTAATTCAATCTTCCCAGCAAATCCCGACGAATCTTCAATAGGAAATCTTCCTGCTTCCAAGTCGCGACGCACCTAAGGTACTTTTCTTCCGTAGCGCAAGTAGCGGCGGGCCCGCTTGCCTTGAAGATTACGTGCCCTAATCCAAAGTCGTGCTTGAGCGTGGATTCGACGCGGGGTTCCGATGAAATGATGGACGCAGCAATGATTCTTCTAGATCAGCTTCTCTTGTCGTTGTTCGTGGCCAGTCGTTGCTTAGTGTGGTCGTTTAACGTTTTATGACGTACGATTTTGACGAAACTGCTAAGAAACACACGTTTTTGACTCTGTATAAGAAATAAGCACGACCACACGTAAGGCTGACCAGACGATAGCACGATTCTTCTATTCTTCAACAGCGGCGGGACTGCATTTCTTCTGGCTTCAGTCTTGAATCCGGCTCTCGAAGGACCATGAATTGTAGGGGACTCTTCGAATGAAACCAGTGGTCGAGGTACTTCTTCTTTATTCTTGCTTCTTCAAGTGACGGCCGCCGACTGACTACAGTCTCACAATGGCGCCTTATTTATACAATTTTGGCTAATGAACAATCATACAACTAGCGCCCTCTACTGGACACGCCTATATTACGTAATTTATTATTGACCAATCAGAGCCAAGCAAACAAAAAGCGACACTAAGCTTTAGTGCATCGAAACTTTACCGTAACGAGGACCGTTCTACTTTCTTATTTAACTTTCCCTTGAATTCAGGCACCTCGCTATGATAAATTCACAAAAACATATGACAAAATACTAATTAGAATCTAACTAGACTAACTACAAGCAATGGGATCATATTTCCTATAAAATAACACTAATTAGACTCTTATAGGTCTTATACAAATTAAATTAGAGACACATAAAAACATCGTTCATATTCACTATACTTACATGATTCTAAGTTCTAGTTATTCTAAAATATAGCTCTATTTGAGAGTCTTAACACTTTAAAACACTCATTCACACTCGAATATGTCTCTTATAAGAGTCTTTCGCTTTATAACACTTATTTACACTGATTAAGCGTCTCTTTAGCACTTTAGCACTGAATGTCCATGTTCACTAATCTCACTACGTTGAGCCTTCGCGGACGGCGTCGCCAACAAACGTCAAGAGCATAATTTTGTGAAACAACGGTTTGACGATAGTTAGCGCCATTTATGACGTATACGCGTGCGTTAAGGCTCGTACAGACTCTTGCGATATCGCGGGCGCGACGCGACACTAGTAGCACAATTTCTTTGTCGGTGCCTGTCGCGGCCGCGATATCGTGCGAGTCTGTACGAGCCTTTAAGTGGAAGTGAAACAACCCGCCCTAAGTATACGTATGTATCTGCCAGATACACGAAACGGTTTTTATTGCATTTTTCGGTCGAAAGACATTTATTTTTAGCATCTATCCATATTAATATTATAAATGTGAAAGTAACTCTGTCTGTCTGTCTATCTGTCTGTCTGTCTGTCTGTCTGTATGTTACGTTTTCACGCCTAAACCGCTGAACCGATCGTTATGAAATTTGGCAGAGATATAGCCTGGGATATGGAGAAGGACATAGGCTACTTTTTTACGCGATAACTGACATCCACGCGGGCGGAGCCGCGGGCAAAAGCTAGTATACCTATATTTACCACATACAAGTTTATTTTATTTTTTCAATTAACCCAACATACTTTTTTCTCAAACGTATATAGGGGCTTAACTACGGCGATTCAAAGAAATTAAAATCTTCAATTCGCACTCCTATAAAATTTGCATTTGTCAGTTACTTAGTTGTACTTAGGAGGTGTCGAGCGATATAGGCGTAAAAACGTAACAGACAGACAGAGTTACTTACACATTTATAATATTAGTATGGATTCTTCTGTGCGTGTGTATGTGACTGAACTCCTCCTAAACGGCTGGACCGATTCGGATGAATTATATTCTCTACTGATTAAAATAAAGCTTGCTCTAAATTAAACAGTAGTCATAAACATTAATATCCAGTAAAGTATAGTAAGGCCCGTGGTTCCCCGGTACGGCGCGCTAGCCGCACTGTAGACTCGTCATTGTGTCAGCTTGTATACGACATGTATCCGTAATTTTCTTCTTTTTTTTATAGTGAAAAGTTCTTTAGGCGCGTTGAGCACTTTTTGGGTGAACAAAAATCATGGAACTCGCGTCATCGTCACCGAACGCTTTCCATGAGCTATTAGTATGTATACTGTGTAATGTATGTGTACTTTTTGGGAGAACAAAAATCATGGAACTCGCGTCATCGTCAATGAATGCTTTAATTTCTTACGTTTTCACTTCTATCAGCAGTCCCCAAAGACTGCCCTGTTTTTTTTTTTATTGGGTCTTTTCTTGATCCCTATTCACCTGGTGAACAGTGATGGCTAACGTCTATGATTGAACAAGCACTCCATTATTATCCAGGATGATAATGAGAAAACGTAGAATAAGCATACCATCCATAAACTTATGTATTTGCATAACAGGTGTTGCATTTAAATATTTATTATGCAGATAAAGTTTTTATTAGTTTAGTTGTCAAGTTTTAAATGAGCACTATTGTTTTATGTTAACATTGTGTGGATAATCTAAATATAACTTTTATCATGGATTTACAGAAAGCAAGAAAGAAAGAAAAGTATTTATTGGGACTCATACAGGAAGATCACATTTTAAACTAAACACACTCATAGTAACACTAATAAAAAATAAAATAAAAACAAAAGTAAAAAGAAAACAAAACCTGTACGGGGCCAAAAGGCTCCTATCTCAGCATGATGCTGCGACATTTAAGAATAAGTGTCGCAGCGCTGATATTCTGATAGGGCCCACTGTTTAGCTATTAGATTGATTATTACATTTTTTTAACTTATTATTATTAGTTCATCATGATCCCTTTTCATCTATGATTATTTAAATAAAACCAGTGTGATTGAAAAATTAAGTTTTTCATGAATTACCAACATCTCTGAATCCTTAATTCAATAGTAATGAAAAAATTTATGGGAATTAAAAGTGTTAGTACTTAAAAATTAATGCTTCAATATTTTTTTTTTTTTTTTTGTTAATTGCTTTTTATGGTTGACAAATAAGGATAAACTCAAGTATGTGAGTACTAAGGTACTACGTAGGTACTCTTAGTACAAACAAGTCTTGTGGTTTTGTTAGTTTTCTGCCTGAGTCACTGTTCTCAAAACTTTCAATGTGGCTTTAAATTCAAAAAGCAACTGTTTGTCTGGCAAGGAACCTAATTTTTTCATTTTTAATCATAATTTTGATTGAATGGATTTTAAAAGTTTATTCCTTTCTTTAAAATTAAAAAAAAAACAATGCTGATCTTATCATCATCAACACTGCTGGATCCACTGATGGTCCCTTGTGTCCATTGTTCATTCAAATTGGGTAAATGAGAATGAGACCAGAATGTATATTGAAAAAAAAAAAACATTGTCTACTAAAGGGTTAAGTTCACTCCTATTAAAAATGGAGATGCTGTAGTTGAATCTACTATAGTGATTATCAAGAAATTATTTCAACAGATATTATTTAAAAGTATGTTCAAAGTAAATAATAGCCGCAATAACGTGTCGAGGTGAAAGTGAGAGTGCGAAATACGCATAGGTACGAGAAGCGGCAAGAGTTGGCAACGTTGCAAATACGAAAGGACCAAAGAACACGACTCGTTGACATAAAAATACGAAATATCACTAAATGGTTAAGTTACAAAAAGGTCAATCGAAATATATCTAGAACTAGAACGATCTAGGTCGTATGCCGCGCATACGTAGGACAGAACAGCAGTCGGTAAATCATACGCTGATTCACAGCGGTTTCTGCATTCCTATGACGAACCCAGCAGTTATCAAAGGCGTTAAGATATAACACATACACTACGATTAATCTAAACATTAAAACGCGACAAATCAATAACATCTTATACAGTACACAAACAAAATCAATAATTTCAACAACGGACTAACCACACTGGCGGTGTCTTGGCTGTCTAGAGAATACTTGTCCGTTTCTTTCCCTTGATTGTCGTTGGAGAAGTTTTCATATTTGCGCGTGGGGCTACTTTTCATCGTTCACACAATGCCTTTCAGCTTAGGCCTCGATAGACATTTTCACACCCAAGAAGACGACACGAACAATCAACGAATGAAAAATCACTGACAGAAAGAAGCAAAAGCAAACAACTGACATTTCACTCAATAATTCAGAACTGACATGTCAATATTTTTTTTTTTTTTTGAAATTTTATGACCTGGTTACTGGACCTTTAGGTCAAATCTTATTTTATTATCGAACACTGCACTATCACTTCGTTTTTAAATTGTTTTAATAGTATTTTTAATGTATTTATATATCGGTTTGTAAGTATTTTTGTCTTTTAATAACTCTTCAAGTGGCGGCGGGCGGGATAAAGAATTGCACTTAATGTTCACATCACTAAGTTCACTAGCCAACACTAATCTGTCAAGTAAGAAGTTTTGACAGTCAAAAATAAGATGTTCCATGGTTCCTTCTTGGGATTCACAATGTGGGCATGTATTGCTTGTAATAATGCCAAGTCTAGCAAGGTGTGACGGAGCAGTATTATGGCCAAAGCGCAATCTATTTATCGTAGTGATAAAGTCTCGGCTGGCTTCCTTCAATCTATTGTACCAGGGTCTAACAGGTAATCTTTCTTGAATACTTCCATACCACTTTCCTTTGATGACTTGGTCTTTCTTCCACATTTCTAACCATAGCTTACATATATTTTCATTAATGCATTGCAGGAAGTCAGTCATAGGAATGTCCATTGCATTTCTAACATCAATAGCATTATTACCTTCATATGCGGTTTTATCAACTACTTCATTGCCAGAGATACCTCGGTGAGAAGGTACCCACAGGAATACAATTTTTATGTGCTTAAGATAATATTGATGAATTATTTCTTTGATGAAATACAGAATATAATTTGACTTAAACGAAACTGTAAGATTAGTTAAGGCTTTTATCAAACTCAGTGAATCAGAAACAATCAAAAAGTATTTACAATTGCTAATTTGGCGAATATGTATTAATGCCTGATAAACCGCATAGGCCTCTGCAGTGAATATAGTACATGTATTGTACAGAGCAAAGCTTTGAGAGAATTTAGCATGTGGATCATATATAGCAGCACGTACATAATCACTCCCCTTACTGCCATCAGTGTAAATAACATAATAATTCTTATTATCTGCCAAAAACTGTAACATATCTGAATTATTATTAATGGGATTTTGTAATTCTTTAATGGGATGTGAAATACACTGATAAGAGAAGGAGTAACATGGCCATCGGCACTGTTTTCTAATACCAGTAAAACTGTTTTCTGTTTCTAGCAATATTTTGGACAATGTTGGGGATTTACCATTCAAGAGATCCTCTCCAGTTGTTAGAGGCCCAAGAGTTCTACTTACAGAAGGTACAATTTTGTTTATTATTTTCCTGTTATTTGCAGCAATTAATTTAAGACAGAATCTCTCTGCAAGTAAAACGCGTCTCAAAATTAAGGGCATAGTTTTAGTCTCCACTTCCATGGCCCTTATGGGAGTAGAGCACATTGCACCAGAAATTGTTCTCAAAGCCCTGTTCTGCAATAGATCTAGTTTATTTACATGAGTACTATTTATATACACTAGTGAACTATAATCAAAATGACTTCTAACTATACTTTTATACAACATTGATAATATTTTCGGGTCTGCTCCCCATGAGACACCTGCAAGACATTTAATTACATTTAAACCTTTTAGAGCATTCTTTGATATGTATTTAATATGTTCCTCAAAGGTTAATTTCCTGTCTATTACTATGCCTAAAAATTTCTTTGAATTTACTGGATTTATAGATTCTCCGTTATAAACTACTTTTGAATTTGTGTTCTCATTTCCAAATATCATAACACTGCTTTTGGAGGGATTAATTTTTAAATGTAGCACATCATTGTAATAGTGAAATAGTTGGGACAAGGCTCTGTTAATATTGTCAATTGCAATTTCTACATTATAATTACTACTGTACAAAACAATATCATCAGCAAATTGCAGAATATCTACATTACTATTAACAAATTTACAGATTTCACTTGTGTATATATTGTATAACAAAGGAGATAGTGTAGCACCCTGCATTGTACCCCTAGATGCACATTTTGGACCTTGCAATTTATTATTATGTCTTACATAGAGTGTTCTATTATTCAAAAAATTATATATCCATTTACATAGTTGGCCAGGCACACCTAACCTAGACATAACTTGTACAAGTATAGTCGGATCCAGACTGTCAAAGGCACCTTGAACATCTAGAAATACACAAACAGTGTTCAACTTTCTATCCTTTGCATGTTTCAGGTCTGAAATTAAGGAAGTGAAGCTGTCTGCACAACTTCGCCCTCGACGAAATCCATATTGTACATGTGGAATGATGCCGTTAGATTCCATATACCAATCCAAACGATTTTTAATCATGTTTTCAAATAATTTACCTAAACATGAAGACAGTGATATTGGTCTATAAGAGCTGGCAAGGTCTGAGGGTTTATCTGGTTTGAGTATCGGAATGATACATTGTGTTTTCCATGATTGTGGAATACATTTACAATGCCAAAGTAAATTAAGGATATTAAGAAACATTTTTTGTGCAGATTCATCTAAATTTTTAATAGTACAATAGGGGAGATCATCTAAACCAGGTGTAGTGTCTTTCCGAGATAACAAACTCATTTTAAATTCAGACCATGTAAAAGAATCTAACAAAAATTTTGAATTTAGATTATCATTATTTAATTCGAAAATATTGCCTAAACTATTAACATTATTTAGATTGCTGTTGTCGGATAATTTATCTAGAAATTGAGAAATAAACTCATCCTTATATGATTTATTGCCAGCTCTTATACCTTTAAACATTTTTAGAAGATTCCAAATCTTACTTATAGGAGTAGTTCTATTAAATGTGTTACATAAGTTATCCCAACCTATTCTTTTTTGTTCCGATATGGTTCTTTTTTTAAGTGCATCTTTTCTTTTATAATCTAAATAGTTCTCCATAATAGGTTCACTTCTATATAGTTTCAATGCATTGTAAGAGGCAATTACACTTTTTTCACAAATGTCATTCCACCAAGGAGCTGGAGGTCTGCTTTTAAAATTATTTGGTTTACTAAGTTTAGGAATTGTCATATCTTTTAAAGTATCCAATCGAGAACAAAAATCATTATAGGTTGAAATAGGATCATACAATTTTAGGACTAAATCATTGAATATTGTTTTAGAAATAGTTTTATATTTTTCCCAATCTGCTTTTTTATATATAAACCTATCAACAGGGGGATTAATATGATATTTATCTATTTGTAGTGAAATCTCTGTTATTGTTGGGTAGTGATAGCTACCCATGGCATCATCATGTACAGACCACTCGCATATTGATGCGAGGTTAGCACTAGTAAAGCTAACATCAATTGCAGACGGATTCCGTCTCGGGTTGTTAACAGTTGTAAAACTACCATCATTTAAAATACATAAATCCAAGTCATCAATTATATTCAATAAATCATGACCTCTGCTCTTAGTCGATAGACAACCAAATGCAATGTGGTGTGCATTAAAGTCACCACTGACAAATATGGGCTTTGGGAGATCATTAATAATATTACGTAATCTATTGATCCGTATATGTCCACTAGAAGGAGGACAGTATACACAAAGAATAGTCAAGCTACCATGTATAGTAGATAAGGACAGAGCAACTGTTTGAATGTCTTCATAAAATCTAGTGTTTAAAACTTTGTACTTTAAATATGGCTTAATCAGTATTGCTACACCATTATGAGTATTTTTGGAATTTTTATTATAAATATTATATCCAGGTATTCTAAAACTATTGTCTTTAAACCATGTTTCGTTAAGTAAGCAAATGTCAATATTTTGTTTTTGTAAGAATTGAATCAATAAGGGTTTTTTACTATTAGCACTTTGAATGTTATATTGAGCAATACGTAGCTTAGACAATGTGTGACTTGGATCCATTACTTGAGATTTTTAAGTAATGTTTCTTTAATACTATTTACGGTGGTAGGTGTATTATCTCCCTTATTACCCAGTTCCACCAATGTCTGTACCAGGGCCATTAGTACATCGTTGTTGGCAACAATTTGGGCTTTGATGTCTACTGGAGGGACATCTTTAGATTTATTTACACTATGTACAGTATTGTTTACAAATCCAGACTTATTTACAAATGTATGTACAGATTTATTTACAGACTTATTTACAATGTCAGTTGGTTTCATTTTTGGAGGTAGTAGAGGTGGAAATTCAGTATTATCACTCATGTGTTGTTTCGTCAATGTAGTACTTGCATAAGTAATCTTATTTTTCTTTTCTAAAATTTTATTTAACTTAATTGGACATAATCTAGAAATTGCAAGATGAGGCCCGCTGCAATTGCAACAGCAGATCTCTGTTGGTCTATCACATTCTTTATATAAATGCTCACCTCCGCAAATGGAACATCTTTGTTTGCCATTGCATACCCTAGCAGAGTGGTTGAATTTAAAGCAACGGAAACATTGCTGTAATGGGGGAACATATTCAAAAACTCGGTATGAAAACAAATCATATTGTACATTGTCTGGAAGAATATTCGATAAAAAAGTAATGCTAACTGTTTGTAGTGGTACTCGCTCCTGTCCTACCTTCTTTGTGAATCTTCTTATAGCTATTATTTCATAAATTGATGATAGTTTGGTGTATAGTTCTTTGTTCGAAATGTTTGCTGGTACAAATCTAATTATACCTGTTTTTTCTATTTGCGCAGCCGGAATAAATGCTTTCAAGCCATGCTTGTTAAGAAAAGCGCTGTTATTAATAAAGTTATTGGCCGTATTATACTGTTTAAATATTACTGCTATTTTATTTGCGTTTATTCGTTGTATAGCCGTCACCCCTTTTATTTCGCTGGAAAATATGTGATTGAGATAGACAGGGCTCTTATTGCCTATTCTATCCTTATTGTTGGAAGCTTCAATGAACACTTTAAAGTCCACATAAGTGGCATTTTCTGGATATAGTCTTTTATAGTCTGGTTTCATGTAAGGTGGATAGTCTGAATGCTCACCGCCGCCGCCATCACTGCAGTCCATCCCAGTCCCTCCGCCTCCGGCCTCAGGCCGAGGACGTTTATGTGAGGTGGGCGGGTTATCCCCGCCCCCCTCATTTCCCACCATTTTTCAGGTTTGCGCACCTAGCACTATTGTTTTAATTAACTTTTAAGCAAGAAACTAGCGAATATTTAACAAAAATAAAAATTGAAAGAAAATTCTGAACCGCTCTTTTTTAAAGTTCCCGCCAGAATCACATGTCAATAGCTTTTGACATTCGAGGTGGAAAAATAAACTAAAAAGTTGTTTTAGTAGATTTTTCTTCAAAAAAAATTTATGATAATATTATTATTGTTTAAAATTAAAGTCGTATTAATTTATCAGCTTGCGTGTTTTTGTTGAAATGATCTTTAATATAATGTAATTTACTGGTAAAAAAATACGAGTCGCAACCTATTTAGTCGATTACAAATAAATAGGGAGCTTAGCTCACCACTATGGCGCGTGATAAACGAAATACGAATACGTAATGATACCAGATGATTTTTGACTATTTCTAAACGTATTATCAACAAGATTCATGCGGCTTCTAATTAATTAAATTAGCCTAGGCACAGGCAGTAATGTAATGGGCTAAAATTCTGCGAATAAGATTAATAAAATTGTTGTTATGTATTTATATCTTGTGGGCTTTTATAAGCCCACACAGAGTAGCAAAAGTAGGTATAAGTTAAAATAAAACCGGTAAACACAGGAGCGCAGTCATGTATTAACAACGATTGACAATGGAGTAAGTAAAACAATAGGGAACATAAAAGTCAACATAGAATTTAAAAATATCCTTCTAAAATTGGCCAGTGTGCTGATTAACCTACAATGTAGGTTTCAACACCTCCCCGTAATCAGAACACTCTGTATGTTATGTACATCCCCAATATATACATTCTGTATAAAAATACCACATGTAAGAAAAAATATTCAAAGTACCTAAACTACTTAAAGACAAACACCCTGTACATAATCAACAAATTAACGTAGGTAACAACAGTACACAAAAACAAACTCAAAAATAAACCAAGCCCTAAGTTAGCCCTAAAGATGTAAGGCACTTGTAGTGTCTCAATTTAGGCAATGGTTTTGTGAGTATGTCTGCCGTTTGATGAGTTGATGATATGAACTTGACATCGACTTGATTTGTAGAGATGCACTCGCGGACAAAGTGATGTCGAATGTCGATATGTTTGGTGCGAGAATGATGAGTGTTATTTTTGGTAAGTGAGATGGCACTTTGATTATCACACATGATGGTTATGGGTGATGAGGATTGAAAAATGTCGGTGATGAGAGATCGGATGTGTATGGCCTCCTTACAGGCTTCACCAAGGGCCATATATTCAGCCTCGGTTGTGGATTGGGCGACCGTTCTCTGTTTTCGTGACTCCCAAGACACTGATGAACCGCACATCTGGAACACATATCCCGTATAGGAGCGTCGGTCTACCAGATTACTTGCGTAATCGGCATCAGCGTATCCAATTTCATCACCAGTGTTGCTGTATGTTAGCTTTCTATGCTTCGTAGCCTTCAGATACCGGAGAACACGCTTGGCAGCTCTCCAGTGTACCTCCCCGTAATGTGCGTTGAATTGGCTCAGAGCAGATACAGAGTGAGAAATATCTGGTCTAGTACCAATCGAAATGTACATTAATGAACCAATGAGCTGCTGGTACGGTAATTCGGGCTTTTCATCCTTGGGATCTGGTAGAACATATTTTGTTCCAGTCTCCATAGGAGTGGATACAGAGATAGCATCTGTCATTCCGAATTTAGCCATCACTTGCTCGATATATTTTGTTTGGTCCAGTGATAGAGTGCCGTCTTTCCTCGTCACTCTCATTCCCAAGCAGTCTCTAAGGGGTCCTAAATCTTTGATTACAAAGAACTTCTTAAGTTGATCCTTGAAATCTTCTTTCATCTTCTTGTCGTTACCGAAGATGAAAAAATCATCAACGAATACTGCTATAATTAGCAACTTTGCATCTTCATGATTATAATAGATACAGTGTTCTTTTTCCGAACGTTTGAAAGAAAGTTTGTCCATAACTTCACAAACTTTTTTATTCCATTGACGTGGTGCTTGTTTGAGTCCGTAAAGAGATTTTTTGAGTAGACAAACTTTAGATTTGTCATTGGAAAAACCTTCAGGCTGTTCCATAAAAATCTCTTCCTCTAGATCACCGTTCAGGAATGCTGTCTCAACGTCTACATGGTCGATTTCCAAATCAAGTTTAGCAGCAAAGGCTAATAGCAGACGAATTGACGATAGTCTCGCTACTGGAGAAAAAGTTTCACCGTAGTCAACACCTTGCACTTGTGTGAATCCTTTGGCAACAAGTCTTGCCTTATATTTTACAATGTTCCCATTGGTATCCCTCTTAACTTTGTACACCCACTTACATTTAATGATTTTTCTATTTACAGGTCTATTTTCAAGTGTCCATGTTCCATGCTTCTGCAAGGAATCATGTTCAGACTGCATAGCATCCAGCCACTCTTGACTATGACTGTCTTCCAAAGCTTGCTTATAGGTCTGCGGCTCGCAGTCAACGCTGATAACATTTACATAATCTGAATCTGAGTACCGATCCGGAGCACGATGTTCTCGAAGAGGGTATCTTCTGGAAGTGTTGTCTTCGGAACTGTGATCTACTGGCGGCACAGGAAGATCTTGAGCGTCAACGTAGACTTCGGATTCCAGTTGGGAGACAGAAGGTTCTCTAACAGGAGACTCAGTAGGAGACTCAGTATGATGCTCAGCAGTTGGTACTTGTATAGGTTGCAGATAAGGCGTAGGTGGGGAATTTTGGGTAACAGGGGTAATAACTTCCAGATTATCAGGCTGAGGGTCTGAAATCTGTGTTTTTTCAACACCAGGTTCGATAGATGGTGGTTTATCTTCGACGAAGTGCACGTCTCTCGCAATGATGATACTCCTCGGATTCTCGGGATCTATAAGACGATATCCTTTTGTATCTGTTGAGTATCCAACGAAGATACAGGTTTGAGTCTTGCAGTCAAGTTTCTTACGCTTATCCTTCGGGATTAGGGCGTATGCTTCACAGCCAAAAACTCTTAGATGATTTAGATTCACCTTATTTCCAGTCCACATCTCTTCGGGAATTCTGTTATTAAGTGCTTGCGTAGGCGAGAGGTTTTTGAGGTAGATCGCCGTGGAAACAGCTTCACCCCAGTATGCTCGTGGTAGGCCAGAATCTTGGAGCATAGATCTAGCTTTTTCGACAACGGTTCTGTTGACTCGCTCCGATACTCCGTTCTGTTGCGGAGTATACGGAACTGTGGTTTGATGTAAAATACCATTTTCCTTGAGGAACTGAGTCATGTCACGATTTACGAACTCTGTACCATTGTCGGAGCGAAAAGTTTTGATTTTGAGACCAGTTTGGTTCTCCACAAGGCTCTTAAATTCAACGAATTTACTAAAGACTTCGCTTTTCGATCTTAGCAGGTAGCCAAAAGTCTTACGCGTGAAATCATCTGTAAATGTAAGTAGGTAAAGTGCTCCACCCCATGAATGCGTACTCATAGGTCCGCAAAGGTCTGAGTGAATTAATTCCAATTTAGTATTAGACCTACTTTGAGAATGTTTGAATGGCCTCTTGAACATTTTGCCTTGTAGGCATGGCACGCAGGTTTTGTTCAACTCACTGAATGATAGACTATTAAAGTCTATACCCACGGCTCGATTATTTAAAATATTTAAGGCTTTAGGATGCAAGTGACCAAGACGTCTATGCCATAATAAAGCAGACTCTTTTACTTGTGTGCTAGTGGCTTTATGTTCTGTCGTATCTAATCTGTACATACCACTATGATTTGACGCAGTTGCAATGATAGAGCCTGTCACCTTGCAATCATCTTTGAACAGGATTGTTGCACCTTTTGGTGAAAATACAACTACTAGCCCTTTCTGAACTAGGCTACGAACTGAAAGTAAATTAGTAGCTAGGTCAGGAACATATAAAACGTCAGAAATATGCTTAACCCTATCAGATATATTTACACAAACGGTACCTTTGCCTTCACTTTGAATTTGCTGACCATTGGCGACAGTTATTGGTTTAGACTCCTGCTTGAGATCCAAGAACCAATCACTCTTATTACTCATATGAGCTGTAGCACCAGAGTCAACATACCATTCAGTAGAGGTACAAAGTGAGGAGGTAGTGAAACCTGTAGGAAGACAATGATTAAAACAAGATGAAAGTGTAACGTCAGATGTATTGTTGCATATATGAGAGGACGATGAATTATTCTTGTTTCGGTTTATGCGTTTCCTACATTGAGACACTACATGGCCTAATTTTTTGCAATATGTACACGACACCTTATTAGAATCACACACAGGAACACTATTTGCATTCGATAACAAAGAACTTGATGTAGTAGATGTATCTCGACGTTCCTCCTTGAGTAGGATCGATGCAATCGAGTCTGTGCTTATCCGGGTGCCGGAGTGCTCTATTGCCATCACCATGGGGCTGTAGCTGTCGCTGAGACCAGCTAACATAACGACACCAACAAGTTCATCGTCCAGGCCAGCTTGGATGGCAATCAGCTGCTGTTGCACATGGCGTATATCATTCACGTAGGCTTCCACGTTTGAGTAATTTTCAAGCTTGATGGTTAGTAGTTTCTTCATTAGTTTTAGGCGTCTCCCCAGGCTGCTATCCGCGTAAGCATCTTGCAAACGTTTCCATGTTTCATTTGAAGTTGTGGCTGTCATAACTACGGGATAAAGATTTTCACTGATGCTCAGGCAAATTTTGGCTCTGGCCTTCGCATCTTTCTGAGAAAAGTTCTCAATGTTTTCTGAAGTCGCATTCACGCAATCCCATAGTTCGTTGTCAATTAGATACATTTCCATCGCGAAGCTCCAAGTCGCATAGTTACAGCTACCTTCTAGTTTGGCAAACAACGGCGTGCTGCGGGTGACCACTACTGCTGACGACGATGCCGAGGACGGCTGTAGTGGTGACACCGACGACTGGTCTCCATTCATGGAAGTCTGTGGTATTTGCACCGATGACTGGTCCCCCACCATGACGAATGTGGTTGTCTTTAATTTTCTACTTACGATCTGGGCCCATAACCTGTGGGCTTTTATAAGCCCACACAGAGTAGCAAAAGTAGGTATAAGTTAAAATAAAACCGGTAAACACAGGAGCGCAGTCATGTATTAACAACGATTGACAATGGAGTAAGTAAAACAATAGGGAACATAAAAGTCAACATAGAATTTAAAAATATCCTTCTAAAATTGGCCAGTGTGCTGATTAACCTACAATGTAGGTTTCAACATATCTAAATATTCTCCTTAAATTATAACCTAACAACCAACATAAACTTTCCAAAAAGTTAATCATTTTATACTTACATTCGTTTGGTCCCAGGAATCATTAGGATCATTAGGGTCCCACAGTTGTATTTTCGTATATTCTTTATAGGTTTCATTTTTGTTATTTCTACGGGTCATCTGTAAATCAACACCATTTGACACTGCAATTTTATTTTTATTTTACATTGTTTTCACAAAAAAGATCGTAATTCAATGGTAGTGTAGAAAAAGGTACACCATTCACAACACATTTACATTCAATCAAAATAACAACATTCTGTAGGTACTTATAACGAGTGTTTGCCTACTCACCTAAATTATATTAAAAAAAAGAACTCTTATAACATAGTAGGTAACACACTGGACAATAACATAGCCACAACTGAATAGAATTACTATGAGTAAGTACCTACCTATCTTACGTTATTCCTTATCTATCAGTGATCGCATGTAAGTAGGCAGTTTCGTAGTATAAAAACGAGATAGCTCACACATTACTAATTAGCTTATCAAAATTTCGCAAGGACTTTCGAGTAATAATGTAAAAAACATAATCGATATTCTATACGGAAGTATTTGATTTGACATGAGAATGGTGCCTACTTTGAGCCGATTATTCTGTCCTGCCTATTATGGTTGGTATGAAAGTACATTATCCGCATATATTTCCTTCATAAAGTTGAATGAAATAACAGGGCAATGTCAACGCAAAGTCAACCTTAAATCAGGAATATACAGTTCAACTAACATTGTTGGCTAAAGAGCGTAAAAAAAGTATGGTTTAGATTTTCTCTCCGTTCCCTCGTATTCCTTTATTCATAATAAGTAATTAAATTACAAATAATCTGTGCTATCTATCACCGTACCGGGCCATTCATTTTTTCTTCTATCTTTTTGGTCAGAGCGCGGGATTCGCTCGTGCATTCACCACTGCGGTCAATCTCTTTCTGGATTAGTTGTGATTTCACTTACTGAACCACAAATAACAAATAAAATAAAAATAAATAAAAAAGCAACTGATCTAACAATGATTTATTTAAATATTGCCTATAAATAAGATTTACAAAACTTGAAAGCGTTTGTCAAGTTCTAGGGCTTTACTTCAAGCCGTCTTGTAGTCCGAACCCGGGGCCGGTAGGTTCTTCACTCAAAGATGTCAGTCCTCCTAGGGGTTCGGAGGCGAATCTTCCACTCCTGAGAATATGAAAATACAAAAATTACCAAAAGAAATAATTGTTGCTTATAATTATTTGTAACTGAAGTCATCTGGCGTAGTGGGCATCAGTCTTGCATTTAGGTCGTCACAAATACTCAGTGGCGGACTAAGCATTTCGGCGGCCGCCCCGGTCTTCTCAGTTTATGCAAGTACCTATTTCTTGTAAAAGAATTAAATATATATATAATGAATATAAAATTAAGTATTTCTAACGTGCGTATATATACACTATCTAGGTATCTACATCAAGTGCGCTGGCCCCAGCAAGGATTTTTTTTTTTGGGTTTTCTTTTCCAATGTTCCACTATGGGGTCATCGAAAATTTTAGCATCCTGCCTCAGATAGGTTAGGTTTTCTTTTTTCCAGTCACATAGAAACTGGAGACACTATACAGAAAACCAAGAATTTTCGATGCAAGAGCGAGCGAGCTGAGCTCAAAATTTGCAACCCGTCTCGGAAGTCTTGATTAGGTTTGTTTTGAACATTTATACGGAAATAGGAGTTGAATTGTAGACTTTTGCAGAAAAAATTGAAATAAAGAAAATATATGATGCTAGAGCGAGCTCGAAAATGTTTGCACCCTTCATTTATTTTTTGCATACATACTGGACGTCCAACTCCATACTGTGTATTACTCTCTTGATATATTTTTGGCCTAGTTTGGGAGTTCATTAAAAAGCACCTACTTCTCGAGATTTGGGGCCCCCCCAAGGACAAGGAGCCCAGATTATGTCGGATTTTTTTCCTTCCTGTCAAACATCACCAACTTAATGCTTGATAAATCCATGTCTGCCTCGTAAATACATCTAAATTATTATAATTTGCATACTATCGACTACATTATGCCCTGGCTGAATGCCTTAATTTATTAAGGATCCACAAGATGGCTCTGTTAACCTCCTACACCCTCCTAGAATGACCTGCAAGATGCCATAAAAAATAAAAATAAAACATTACATTTAGGTAAGTAACTAAAGTGATGAATTGGGTATATACCTAGGGCCAGGTTTCGGTTTCTCGTCTTTTTTCAGTGATTCAATTATTTCTTTAGTGTCTTCTACTGAGAGGTCTTCCTGCAAAATTAGAGAACAAATTAATAATTATTAATACCATCTATAGTGTGCAGTCCTGTTACTGCAGCTGAATTTATTTATTTAATTTTAGTTTTGACATGAATACGTCTTTAAATTTGCTTCCATAGTGGGAAGCCATTCAGAAAACTGATGATGCAAAATTGGGGGATATAGTTTAGTGTCGCAGCTACATATCTATTATCTACATCCAAAATGTAATTACACCACTCGATAGCTAAGGGATCAAAGAATTTGTTCCGTTGAGTTAGGACTGTGACACAGCGCGCGGCGGATGGGGAAGCGCCGCCATTTTGAGGCCGTTTTGCTGCGGCACATAATTTCCGTTTGGTATAAATTTTGTCTCGGAGAAGCTACGGCGTTCGTTTGAGTTTCAATCGTCAGTAAATAAAAGACTAGTGTGAAACAGTTGTTGTGAAAATATATGGTGTTAAAGTAAAAAATAATGCGGTATCGGCCTGTACTCGTCAAAAAGCCAAATCAAAATATAGAGATCGTATACGGTGGGAAAGGGCTTCTCAAGAGCAACCCAGTGATACCCATAACAGAGTGAAGCGGTCTCGGGAACATAAAAGAATGAAGGCGTCCGAGCGCATCAACGACGGCACCAGTACTTCTGGTCAAAAATATCACCTGTTACGTACACATATTCACATAAAACGTCCATGACACAGCCACATTGATTTGTTGAGATAGTTACAATGCAATAAAATAAGTAAAATGTCATAGGTTGAGTTTTGAGTACGAATGTGGATGGCGATAAGAGTAGGAGAAGGCCAAAGAAACGATGGTTGGACTGTGTGAAAGATTTTATGGCTAGAAGGAGGTGACTACCGAGACGAAGACTAATAGAGAAGTATGGAAGAAAGAGATATGTTGCGCCGACCCCAAATAAATTGGCATAAAGGCAAGAGAATTATGATGATGTTGAGATAGTTACAACTTTTACTTGAGGTACTCAATAAATTAATAAACACATGCAATTTGTTTCAATCACCCCATTTCCTCCCATGGGTGTCGTAAAAGGCGACTAAGGAACTTACTAGAGAATGGGCAGCAGCGGTCCCTATGCATTTTTAACATCATACTGCGATTTACAACCCGCCCGCCAAGCATGGCGATTATGGCCACCCCCCAATCGGGGGAGGCTTACGTCAAGCAATGGACGTCTTTCTGCTGAAATAATGATGATGATGCAAATTTTAATATTAGTCCCAACTAACGGCCCACTCCCTGTCAAAGAGATGAGGCCTGTGTCCCAGCAGTGGGAACATGATAATGCTAGTAGATCTAAACATAACTAGTCTTTACTAAGTTATACATAACATAACATCACGTCTGTGTTCCCCGAAGGTTTAGGCAGTGTATTTCCCCTTAGTACACCCACAGTTCGCCAGCCTTCATAATCATGCTGACTAGAAATCAAAAGGTTTATGCCAAGTATTGCCTATAAACCTTATATTGACTAGGTAGCACAATGCCTACCTAGCAATATGTCCATACAGTATTTAAACTAAACCTTATTCTGACTATGAACCAAAATGCCTACCTTGCAATGTCTAGTATTTTAGGAGAAGAAAGGGAGTACCATTTCGTTGTCTGGTCACAGTTCTAACCTAACCTAACCTACAGTTCAGAGGCCTTAGTGTGAGTTCATTTTCACCATCTCGACTACTTAGAAATTATTGCATTTTAGGCATTTTGCTTGTTAAACACTTTGATCTCTAAGCGACTTACAGCTTAGGCAATTTGCTTCATAGACGAATTGAAAGTTAGACACTCTGATCATATACCTTCGCCAGTTATGTTATGCTGTAACGAAGTTATACTTACGTAATAATCGTCGTTGACTTGAACCATAGGAGCGTTGACACAAGCACCGAGGCACTCAACCTGGAAAAACAAATAAATGTTCCGTAAGATTATAGTGATGGATGGATGTAGGAAAGAAGGCTGTCAGGGCTCAAATGGGATTGGGCGGGTCACATCAGCCTGGGACTGCCATCACTTGAATTGCCGACGCGGGACAAAAATTTACAAAAACCCGGACATTTAGGTGAAATGAAGTTTTTTTTCCCGGACACAAACTTTACATACAATTTTTTTTTTTTTTAATTCATTTTAGCAGCCCGTTTGCGCTTTATTTAACAATGTAAGACAAAAATTTACAAAGACGACTACTACTTAACAAATAGAATACTCGAATAAAACTATAGAATCTTCTCTTTCTGAGGTAATCAGAATGGCTAGAGTGAAGATCTGAAAAGAGTTCCTGGAAGGATATGGGGGAGGCAATTGCCCAGCTGTGGGACAGTATGCGCTAGCAAAAATGTCACCCTTTTTGTTAGGATTTTATTATTTCGAGCACGTTGCCCCGATACGATTTCACTGCGATGCTTGTTACATCGACGACACTTTAGTTTGATGTAAATTTTACTCCTATGCAAACAACTTCACACCGATACTTCGATAGTTTACTGCATAGATAGTGTTTTGTTTAATATTTGTTATCGAATAAACGTTATTAGGGCTATACTGCCGCACTAACGAAGAATGCAATAACTCGATTTTGCCGCTTCCGAGACTTGTATTTTTGATTATTGAATTTGTTATGAAGTTTTAGTTATTGCATCTTGCTTACTAAAAAACCGAGTTCCTGAAGGATCAATAAAAAGTTGCTTAGAGAGTTAATAGATTTCGATTCGCTGACTCCAAATATATAACTCAACGAATATATAACTCAAAATCGTTCAAAATCGAGTTATTGCACTCTTCGTTAGCGCGGCAGTATAGCAGACACGATAGTTATCAGCGATCGGCGCGGTGATTTCGCGGCTACGTCAATGGTCTATCGCTTTTTGGCGCCTCTGCGTTCCGTCTCGGTTAAAGTATCGTCTAATTTAACACAACACAACGCTTGCATTCCCCGAGGGGTTAGACAGAAATGTACTTATAGTATTACCCCTATTGGGGATAGGGGGCGAGCTCAACCACAGGCACAAGCCCAGACTCTGGGCTGCTACTGACAAATTCCCATGGAAAATACCAATAACACTATGCCCGACCCGGGAATCGAACCCTCATGCTCAACAGTAGTGCTTGCGACCAATTGTCCAATGAAGCAGTTACGTAAGAAACTGTTATGAAACATTTCATGATTCTATGACCCTGCGGTTTAGGCTATGCTTTGTCTGTTCAGTGAATGAATGAATGAAGTAATATTAACACATTCTGGTAAGGAAACGAACCAGGGACCAACACCACAGATTATGTTCGAATTAAGATGAGTGCAGACAGGCTAACGAGGCACTCCCTACAATTGATGGCCGCCTCACGAAACAGGTTCTCCGACTAACTAAACAACAGCTGCGGACAGTTACAGCAGCTATAACTGGCCATGGGTCATTTAATAAACACCTCTTTGTCATAGGAGTCACAGACAGTCCACTATGCAGGGACTGCATGGTGGACGACGAGACAGCAGCTCATTTGCTACTAAACTGCCCGGTGGTCGCCACATACAGGGCAAAGTACTTTGGTAACCCAGGTACTCTCTGTGAGATTGTCAGTAACACCAAGGCGTTGCTGGCCTTCCTTGAGGAGCTGGGGTGGATCGAATAGTCAATATTCCCATACGTACGCAAAATCGGCTGGACCGATTTTGACGCAACTTTCACTGGCAGATAGCTGATGTTATAAGGTAACTTAGGCTTTTATTTTAGAAAAAGCCACGCGGGCGAACTCGCGCGCAGCAGCTGGTTAAGTAGATAAAAATGTTTTCACCTCAGATATGGAGAACTTTCCACAGGGGCTGTTGCCACCGACGTGACACTGGGTTCCATCGACAAGCGCCTTCAGGATCGCATCAGAGCCACGGAGCCAGCAGGGCGTTGTTGTGCATACTTGGATATGGTACTTGCCGATTGGCCGTCTGCAAAATTAAATAATAATATTTAAAATCTTTCCTTCACACTGCATTGATTAAAAATAATAATTTAATTATTATTTATTAATACTAATTTCATTGTATAATTATATAATTAATTAAGGTATAAAAAATATTGTAAGACATTTTAAAAGGCTAACAGTGGAGTTTCTTGCCCATTCTTCTTCATACGAAACTACCTTTTGGAAGGGACAACTAGAATCAATTATATTTTGACGTACATTTTGACGGTCTAAAGTATATTTTATGTGCTTTAAGACTGCACCGAGTGCACAGTGGCGCCCTCATCGTTATTTCGGTGATTTCTTTTAGTTTAGAATGAAAATGCACAAAATAAGCTCGTCAAGTTGTGCTTCACAAGACTATACGTTATTATTACTACAAACAGTAGTTTTAAATTGTTATGTTTTATTGTAATCATTAAAACGGAGCTTAGTGGCCACTATTTTCCGTTTTAATGCCCCCCACTAGGCATTTCTCCTGTATTGTGGGTGCGTTTACAAACATTTAAACTCACATACACAAACAGCCAGACCCGGAACAACTACTTGTAAGCCATACAAATATTTGTTCCGTGCGGGAATCGAACCCGCGACACGCAGTGCAGCAGTCAATCGCTTAACCACTGCGCCAACCGTGCCGTCGAAAGATGTCACATGTGTGCGAATTTTTGGTTCTAGGATGTGCCAGTTTCCTCACGCTGTTTTCCTTCAGCGTTTTGGGAGCAGTGGTGATAAAATAATTCACACAAAGTAAAGCGGCTGCCTGGGTTCAAACCTACAACCTCTTCGCCGCGGCTCTTACCCAATTTATATAATTTTTTCAATTGTGATTTCAATTAAAAACTCACCTAATAAACATAGTGTAGAAAGTAGCCACCTCATAAACCCTCATGCGTGGCAGTTTGAGGAGATCAGCTACCTTGTGCATGGCGGAGATGGGCAGCCAGCCTCCGGCCTGACGCTGAGCCAGGTCAAGCAGCGGGATCATCGCTCCACGCTTGTGGCCTTCAGGATAAATGCCAAGTAAGGCATCCACTCTCTGGAATTTGTTTCAGTAATATTATTAAATGAATTTTGTTTTGATTTTTATATGGAAGACCAATGAGGTTATATTAAGATCATTGTGGAAGACTGTAAATGGCCAGTATTTAATTTAAACTTTTAAAATAGAATTGAGCATGCTACAGAAATACACTTCTGAGTTATAGAAGTTTCATTGCTCTCCAAGGTGACGATATTCAACTTTGAACTTAACATATTACCCAAGTAGGATTGAAGGATCTCCCTATATTTTTCTAGAAAACATTCATGAAAAGTGTTCAGGCTACTTACTACGTACATACATAATGATAAACGTTTTGTTATCAATTTCATAGGTTAACCTAAAATATTTAGCTATCTTTTCATCAGCTACATCCTAATTAATAATTTAGTCTCCCATTTAACAAAAGTGACAAAATGACAATATTCTCTCACAATCAGTGATATTTTGAATTAAGAACACCAAAAAGACGAATGTTTTGTAAAAACAGATGACTGTACCAACCTTTTTGTTCTGTTCCGAGAATTCGAAGGGGATGTCAGGGTTGTCCTCAGGACTATCACGATGGACGAACAGGCTGTCATGCTGCAGAGCTGCGCTAGTCTGAACATTCCTGGATGCAGCACGAAACTGAAAATACGATCACAAATCACCACAGTCGAAACGTCAAAACGTTATTATATAATACGTTTGTTTACAGTAACAACAACATTGTTTTATGTTTAAGCTAACATACCACACCCTGTACTCCAGTTCTCAGGCTGGATAGCATGATTATTTTAACAATATTATTCTAAATTTTGAAGAAATAATATTGCGAAACACTGTTCGCCAACACTTTGGATTTGTGAATAACTTCAGCTCAGTGTTACAATTTTGACAAGTGCTTTCCTAAACCTTAACAGGAGCCTGTTTGCTTCAACTTTTGTTTTGTACTTTTGCTTTCACAAGATAATAACAAAATTCATGACTTACGTTATATAGGTCTAAGTAAACTAAACATAATAGCTAATATGATTCTGAATTGAGGTAAAAAAATAAGCTATACCCAAGTGTCGTGAATATCATTATTTTATTATAAATCGAGTACTTAGAACGCACGCTGTTGCTATATTGTGACTAATGTCATGTCAATCAAGAAAAATTACTTGTATATATGAAACATTTATCAAACAAAAATATTTCTTAGTGCACTATATTAAGACTCAAATTGTATTGATACCAAATTAAATAATTAAACTAAATTCTATTTGATGTTTTTTAATAGTACCTAGGTACTAAAAGACCCAAGGATAAACATCAAATTCATATTAATAAAATCATAATTTATTTTAGCGTTTTCACTTCAAAATTCACCTCCGGTTACCAACTACAAATTATTGTGCGCCTAACGTAATTCCTACGGCAAATTAGATTATGAAAGAATTTAGTATGATTAAAATCGCAATCATTAAAATTAACCGATAATTCTTATTCTTACAATCAAATCCCTAGTTTAGCTTTCGTTTGTTTCGATTTTGAGGTTTGAGTTCAAACTTTTATCTAAATTACCTATGTCACTTTTGCAATAGACTATGCAAGGGGCCAATTCTCGAACGAAAACTATCGCAAAATTTATTAATGTGACATATTTTCAAGCGCGTGTATACTGAATTACCTACTGACTGCTGTGATTGGTTGAATGATGTATTAATAACCAATCGCAGCAGTTTAGAAAACAATAACTGGCCCTTAGACGTAGGAGTTACGACTAGGTCGGTACCTACAGTCGCCAGCACATCTGGATATACGAAACTGTTAAATTTCTCCAAACGATTTTAAACCTTAAAATGTTGAAAGATTAAGTTCAAAATCAAATGAGAAAATTTGACAGCTTGTGGTAACTTGATATGTACTGTACATTATAATCCAGATCGTCATAGAAAACCTATGTACGACATCACGCTTGTATTCCCCGAAGGAACAAGTAGAGGTGTCATCATCATCGATCATTTCAGCCGAAAGACGTCCACTGCTGGACATAGGCTTCCCCAAGCACTGCCACTTCGACCGGTTCTGTGCTTCCCGCATCCATCGCATTCCTGCGGCTTTCACAAGGTCATCGGTCCACCTTGTGGGAGGCCTTCCCACGCTACGTCTTCCGGTACGTGGTCGCCACTCCAGGACCTTTCGGCCCCAACGGCCATCTGTTCTGCGAGCAATGTGCCCTGCCCATTGCCACATAGGTTTGGCAATTCTTCGAGCTAAGTCGGTTACCTTGATTCTCCTGCGGATCTCTTTATTTCTGATTCGATCACGTAGGGAAACTCTAAGCATAGCCCTCTCCATTGCCCTTTGGGTGACTTTTAGCCTTCTTATAAGGCCCATTGTGAGCGACCACGTTTCAGTGCCATAGGTCTAAAATCTTAAAATGTAAAAATCTTAAAATCCACCAACTCAAATAGTAAGCAAAAACAAAAACCGTCGGGGCTGCCATTCCTTACCCTGAAATGGAATAAATGATTGAAATTCTACTGATTATGTGACAAACCATGGTATTTTGTAATTGCAGGACAGCAATTGGCAGCCCCGACGGTTTTTGTTTTTGATTACTTACCTATCTTCTTTTAAGCTGATGGATTTTAAGATTTTATTTATTCCTTTTCGTATAGGTAACCTACGCTTCTTTCAAAAATTTCAGTTTTTTTTATTTTTTATTATTAACATTTTTGCACTATTCTGTTTATTCTCAAGGCTAGTTATTATTTTTAACTTTTTAAATGTTCGCTTTTCTTTTTTGCGTTGGGGGTTTATTTTTTATTTTTTTTAAACATACTTATTAAAACCTGCCAAGTGCGAGTTAGACTCCCAGACGAAGGGTTCCGTACCCTTAACGGTACAAAACAGAACAGTTTTTTGTGTGTACTATGTACTTACATCCATACTATCCATACTAATATTATAAATGTGAAAGTAACTCTGTCTGTCTGTCTGTATGTTATGTTTTCACGCCTAAACCGCTGAACCGATCGTCATGAAATTTGGCAGAGATATAGCCTGGAATATGGAGAAGGACATAGGCTACTTTTTCACGCGATAACCGACATCTCCGCGGGCGGAGCCGCGGGCAAAAGCTAGTTGTAATATAAATAACTAATTGAAAACCAGCAGAAAACCATTTCTTAAGAATCGAATATAAGCGATTCCACATTTTTTTTTTTTTGTTGAAAAAACTTGTTTTTGCGAAAATATGATTTTTGCGAGTTGTTAATAGTTAGGGGAGACTGGGGACACTTGATCCCCATTTTGGTTTTTCGGTCATATTTCATAAAATATTAGTTTAATGCAAGATATTTTTTCATTACTACCTAGAAAATTTATCCTTCTACCTTTTTGCATCATTCAATTGTGAAATATAGCTGTATTTCCCTGTTTTTTTCTCGTTTTCCCAGAACACTACAAAATAATCAAGTGTCCCTTGTTCTGGGACACTTGATCATAGTATCGGGTAGACATGATTATGGGGGATAATTGAACAAAAAGACTATTAGGTAAAAATATTTAGTTTATTTAATCTTATATCCTATATATATTTAAGTCCGCCTTTGTACAGTTTTCATTTGTGCATAAAGTTTTCATAAATAATAAATATTAATTCCTTTTCCAAGTATTTGGCTACCTCAGCCAAACTCTAACAGTCAGTCAGTCTGACTCTTCTTTGTTCGCAAAAATTTTAGACTGTCGGTACCTAGTTAGGTTCAAACGCTATCTCACTTTCTTCTTTTTGTTTTCTCGCGTACCTCTTCAATGTCTTAAGAGGCACATCGAATGATTTGGCGGTACCTTTTATGGTTTTACCTTCTAGGACAGCTTTGACTGCTACTATCAGCTTTATTTTGTCTATTGGTTGGCGCTTTTTTACACCTTCCTGCCTTTTGTAAGTTTTCGGCATTTTAGAACAAATCTAAAACAAACAAAACTTTAAGTAAGTATCTCACCTACATGAAGTATGGGACACTTGATCCCGTGATCAAGTCTACCCGTGTTTGCCATGATCAAATGTACCCTTGACCATTATTTAACAAAAAATGATTTTTTATAGGCAAAATAAAAAGTTAAATAAAGAGAAAACCTCTTTAAAGTCACTTGAATAAACTAGTTTTAAACAGATTCACCTGTAATCCGTAATTTATTTAGATAATGTTTAGACAGGATTCATTAATTAAAGAAATGAAACAAGGAAGCATCGTCCATCATCTCTATATTAGTAAGTCTGACCAGTATATTTTAAATAGTGTTGCCCTCACATAATCATACCAATAAGCACAGATAATGACTGTCATCAGTGATATGTAATATCCCAAACATCCCCCCCCCTTTTACAAACTATGTAATATCAAAGGGACAACAACTAAAATATTACATAATTAATCAACTTATTATGCACTTGAACATAGACTGTTTATATTTAAAATTTAATCCAAAGAATAATCAGCAATTCTAATATCAACTTAACAGATACTTTTTAAGCTAAGAAAAACAACTTAATTCAAAGAATAATCGGCAAATCTAATAGGAGGACGCACTGAGCGACCAGATCTCGTAGTCTGTCTATTTTCAGAGCTACCACTTACTTCAGATTGGGTTGACATAGGTTGCCCAGCATAACAGGACTGATCATCATTTGCTCTATTATTCTGAACAACCGTTTGGGAATTATCCTTACTTTTAGGTACATACATAAACATTGGTTTTTCAATAAACACATTCCTACTAGGCATCAAATGTCTTTCATTTCTCCTAACTTCATTCCCCTTTTCCGTTTTAACTACAAATGACCTAGGCCCTTCCTTTCTAACTATCTTCCCCTGCACCCACAATTTATTTGGTTGATTTTGCATTTTAACAATATCTCCACTTAGAAATGACTTTCTGTCAACGGCAGACTTATCATAATTTAACTTACACTTTTGTTTCAACTGTAACATTTTGTCATATGCCTGTTTAGGAACATCAGGTTTTAAGCTTTTCTCAGAACATGGTAAGGTAGTGCGCAATTTTCTGGCCATTAAAAGCTCTGAAGGACTGTAATCTAATCCAGCTACAGGTGTGGCCCTGTAGTTCAACATAGCAACATTAAAATCAGTGTTACTTTCTTTGCACTTCCTCATCATGTTCTTTACAATTCCCACTGCCTTTTCGCTTAGACCATTAGATTGAGGGTACCTAGGACTAGAATGAACTAGTTGTATGTCATAAGATTCTGCAAACTGTTTAAATGTGTAACTGGCAAAAGGCATGTTGTCACAAACAATGACCTTGGGAAACCCATGAACTGCAAAAATTACTTTTAACTTTTGAATTACAGTACCAGCTGTTTTATCTTTCAGAGTCTTAACTTCAATCCACCTCGAATAATAATCTACCACGACTATATAATCTTTAGTTCCATATGTGCCAATATCCATTCCAATCTTATAAAATGGTAGGTCAGGAATCTCATGAGACATAAGTGAACCTTTAGGCTTTGAAACTCTATATTTTTCACAAATATTACAAGAGAAGGTAAACTTCTCAATGTCTATTGACATTCCTGGCCAATAAAGTAAATTTCTGGCTCTCTTTTTACATTTGCCAGCTCCTGCATGTCCTGTGTGTAAGCTTTCTAGCACCCCTTGCCTCATATTTTGTGGTACTACTATGCGATCATTATAATAGATAATGTTATCTTTTACATGTAACTCACTTCTCAGTTTGTAATATACACTCAAATTTTTACTAGTAATATTTCTTTCATTTTTAGGGTAACCTTCATTATACCATGTAATAACTTGTCTTAAATCCGAATCATTCAAGGTTTCATTTTGAAACTGTGCCATTTTCTTGTCTGTAACTGCTAATTGTGACTCAAAACTATGAACTAACTCCTGCAATGTTGGATCTACTTTAGCATTGTCCTTAATAAAGTGCCTCGACAAATAATCAGCGACAAACATTTTGTTCCCAGGCACATATCTAACCTCAATATCATACTTTAATAATTTCAGAACCATTCTTTGTAATCTTGAACTAATTTTATTTATATCTTTGTTTACAATTGATTCCAGAGGTTTATGATCTGTTTCGACCACAATCTTTCGACCATACACAAACTGATGGTACTTTTCTAATGAGGCACATATGGCAAAAAGTTCCTTCTCAATGGGTGCCCACCTTTTCTGGCAATCAGTATAGCAACGGGAATAAAATGATATAGGCCTACCTTTTTGCAAAAGACATGCTCCCAGCCCATCCTTGGAACTGTCAGTCTGCAAAACCACTGAACCCTCTTTTGTCAAAATACCTAAAGTAGGTGTGCAAGATAACTTGTCTTTTAACTCCTGAAATGCTTGGGCCTGTGAGTCTTCCCATACCCAATCCACATCTTTTTTAAGCAACCGCCTTAAAGGTTCAGTAGTTTTTGTATACAGCGGAATGAATTTACATAAATAATTGCACATCCCTAAGAACTTTTGCAACTCTTTCACATTGTTTGGTGCTTTTAGTTCTGTAATAGACTTCACATGGTCTGGATCCACCTGTATACCCGATTTAGACACTATCAATCCCACATACTTAACATGATCTAACCTGTACTGTAACTTTCTTTCATTAAACTTAACTTTGTGTTCTCTGGCCCTATTTAAAACCTTTTTTAGTATTTCATCATGCTCTTGTTTGTTTTTTCCTGCCACAATGACATCATCAAAATATACTTGAACCCCCTCAATGTCACCAAATATTTTTGAATTTACTTTTTGCATAACCTCTGGGGCAGATGATATACCAAAGGGCATTCTCAAAAATCTATATCTACCAAATGGGGTGGCAAAAGTACACACTTTTTCCTGATCGTCTAACAAAACCTGAAAAAACCCATCTTTTAGGTCCAAAACAGTAAACACTTCTTTTTCTGACAAGGCACTGTAAATTTCCTCTGGGGATGGGATGAAAAACTTTTCCCTTTCGATACTGTTATTAAGCTCTTTTGGATCTAGGCACAATCGAAGGGATTTATCTGGCTTTTCCACAATGACAATATTGTTGCACCAAGCAGTAGGACAATCAACCCTTTCTAACACACCTAATTTTTCATACCTATCCAAAGTTTCTTTCAATCTGTCTTTAATTTTCTCTGGAATACGCCTTATGGGCTTACTGACAGGCTCTGCATTTTGCTGTAATTTTAACTTATAAGTTCCTATCTCTCCTAACCCAGTAAAAACATCTCTATTTTTTTTTACAAACTCTTCTTTCCTTGGGTGATCTTCCTTTCTCACTATATCTACTCTTTTCAACAAGTTTAACTTGATGCAGTCTTTTAATCCTAATACCGACTGTACAGGCAAATCAATTACATTAAAGTTTAACTTACGAGTTGTGCCTTTTACTTTGCAGTTCAAGTTAACACATCCCAGAGGTTTAATTTTCTCACCATTATAGACCACTAGTACTGTTTGGCTTTCTTGTAAGGTATTATTGTTCAACTTTACATAGTCACTCCGAGATAAGGTATTGCACTCTGCTCCTGTGTCCAGCTTAAATGACAAATCTACTCCTTCGACTTCAACATCTTCTCTCCATTGCACTTTACCTACACTGTCTACACAATATATTCCTTCTAACGCAAACTCTTCTTCATCATCTTTTTCTTCCATTAACATCATTCTCCTGTTCCTTGACCGTCCGGCTGCCTGATTAGTCCTCTCAGTCTCCTTCTGTTTAGAACTTCTACATACTGCTGCAAAATGATTGTACCTAGTACACAATGCACACCTTTTTCCATACGCAGGGCAATTTCCTCGTACATGTGCTTGCCCACACCAGGAACACTTTTGATGAACTTGTTCAGTCTTACCTTGTTTGTTGGCCGTGTCTTTTTTGAAGGCATGCACTTCTTCACTCCTTTCTAAGGATTTTATTTGTTGTTTACTGGCTTCAAAGGCTCTACATATTTTTTCTGCGTCATCTATGGAGATCTCTTCCTCTCTTAACAAGTTTTCTTTTAAAACCTTATCTTTTACTCCTATTAGGATCATCATAGTAACTAACCTGTCTTCTAGGGTACTAAAATCACAAAGCTTACTCAGAGTTTTTACTCTAGTTATGAAATGATCTATAGACTCACTGTCTTCTTGCTTTAATTGAAGAAATTCATAAGTATTTATCAACGTTCTTTTCCTCGGTTGGGTGTATAGCTGAAACTGGTCGAGAAGAGACGCAAGTTTCGTCGGCTTTACCTTGAAGGTGTTGAAAACCTCCACAGTTTCCTCACCTGCTGCATTTAAAAATATAGCTTTTTTCCTCGACTCCTCCGCCGTTGTCAAGCCTGCTGCATCCAAATAAATTTCAAATAATTGTCTATACTTCTTGAAATTGGCTTGCTCCCCGGTTAATATCAAATTTTTTGGTGGTTTTATTCCCTCCATTTTTATTCTCACTTTATTTTCTTCGTCTGGCATTTATCTTGCAGTAAGCTATCCTTCATTCATACAATAAACTTCTTTAATGATTCTTTTTTTTTTAAATACACACGCTTTTTTCACCTGACACCATGTTTAGACAGGATTCATTAATTAAAGAAATGAAACAAGGAAGCATCGTCCATCATCTCTATATTAGTAAGTCTGACCAGTATATTTTAAATAGTGTTGCCCTCACATAATCATACCAATAAGCACAGATAATGACTGTCATCAGTGATATGTAATATCCCAAACAGATAAATATCTCAAAATAACAATCAAAATACTCACAAAAAAAGATGTCGCCCCGTCGAAAACAAAATAACGCCACTGCTCAGTAGTTGTCGATTTTAATATTTCAAAATGACATTAGGACACTGACAATAACAGTTGAGATTAGTGTAGCATATATGTAAATTAAAAAATGCTTGTAGTTTTTTAGTTATGGCCTGGGGAACAAGTCTCCCGAGGGATCAAGTGTCCTCAGTCTCCCCTACTACTAATGTTCCTATAATCTGTTCACTGAAACCATTCCAATGTGCCCAAACATGATATCTCTGCTGTAACTAAGCGAAGAGTTCGGTTTCTGCAGACACCAGGTCATGCTGCAGCATCAGGTTAAGGTTACCATATTCTTGCAATACGATTGAAGTAATAGAATACCAAAATTCGTAACGCTCAGACCCGTGGAAGTTGCTCACATTCCTTCATCAACGAGAAAAGATCTGATGATCTTCGAACGGCTGAACCGATTTTGATAAAACATGTCTAAGAACACTCGCCATTAAATTACCTTTCAATAAAAAAAAACGCATCCAAATCGGTCCACCAGTTTAAGAGCTACGATGACACACATAGCGGTCAAACTTATAACACCACTTTTTTTGCGTAGGGGGTTAAAAATTTATTTTACACATTTAATAATCAATACTTAGGTATAGATTTCGTAGACTACACACTGCTACGAGTATAGGCTCCTCCGCTTTTTGCTCCATAAAAATAAAAATGCCCATCAAACCTGTAGCTCGCTACAATTTAATTGTTATTCACGAAACACATACGAATATCTAACATACGACGGTACTACCCTTTAAAAGGCATTGTCTGCCTCCATGCCTGTGCCTATATTTCCGTACGAAAAAAGCCAAACAAGAATAAAAAAGAATAGACAAAGCCCGATCGGCAAAACAACGACGTGGTTGCCGTGGCAACTGCCGCACCGGCTCGGCATGCACCAAAAATTTGTATCTACATAACTAAGCTATAAATATTTAAAAAACGGATTTTGCTATGCTGGCGGGAAATTGGGAGAATGAAGGTGTTATGCACGTTACTAAAACTGATTGGCAGGTTAAAAAGTTTCATTTTGGAGCCTGAAAAAACTTAGCAACGAATTTGCGCGATTAGGTTTTGGATCGCTACTTTTTGCGTGGCTTTTCTTCATTTATTGGATGAAAGCTGGGTTTTTCGTGTTGGTGTGAATGAGAATGGCATGACATTCAGGTTCTTTAAAGGTAAACCTCTGCCTTGCTGAAGCTTCTTGTTAACCAACGAAGGTCTACCACCAGACAAATGAAGGGGTAACAATACTTGATGATACTTACACGACGTACCTATGTGTTATTGACTCATTGGTGTTAAAAGGGTTCTATTCAGCTTTGGACTGAGAATATGCTGACTTGCAGAAGTTTTCCTCTCTTAACAAGGCAATTATTAACACGTTAAAGGCTCGTACAGACTAGTGCGATATCGCGGGCGCGACGCGACACTAGTAGCACAATTTCTTTGTCGCTGCCTGTCGCGCCCGCGATATCGCACGAGTCTGTACGAGCCTTCACTGTCCAAGCAAAATTTACTACGTACCACGAGACGTCCGTATTATATATATATTTTTTTTTTTTTGTGTTTTAATTTCCCTGTATCCTTGTCTATACGTCTGCAAAAATATTTTTTCTAGTTCAAACGTCCAACTCACAAAAGCCAATGTAATTTGTATTACCAAATGCATTACATGTAATGCACGAACGCCATGGATGAGTCGGAAATGCATTACATATCGACGCTTAAAAGGCAATATTGACCAAACGACATGTTGGCAACTTTACACTAGAGCATCTTAAAGTATATTTTTCCAAAAAAAAAGTAAACTTTAAAATGGAGTATTTTATATTTTTTGTGGATAGGTACTCTAGTAGAGTATACACTAAAAAAAGCATTTTAAAGGGACAAAGGATATATAGTTTTTTTTTTTCTTATTGAAAAAAAAATCTTTAAAATGCTCTAATGTAAAGTTGCCAACATGTCGTTTGATCAATATTGCCTTTCAAGCGTCGATATAATGCCTGGACAGTCAAAGTGTTAAGTTAGACTAAATGTTTTTGTACGATGGATGGACTATGTGACACATGATATGGCTTGAGAGGGGGTGAAGGGTGACTACCGACATGACGATTAATAGAGAAGTATATGGAAGACAAATACATGTTGCGCCTGCTACAAATAAATTGGGATAGGAGCAGTGGAGTCGTAACGGTCGTGACTTTCGAGTTGTAGGTTGTAGGTGCGAACCCTGACAAGCGTTTTACTTAGTGTAAACTATTTCATTACCACTGCTCTCAAAACGGTGAAGGAAAACATCGTGAGGAAACCGTGAAATGTATTCGAATTTTTGGTTCTAGGGCATGTCCTAGAACCAACAATTCGAATACATGTGACATCTACCAACCCGCACTGGGCCCGCGTCGTAGATTACAGCCCACTCCTTCTCGAAGAGAAGACGCCTGTGTCCCAGCAGTGGGAAAATTATAGGCTAATGAGCCTATAATGTTCCCACACTTCCCACTGCTGGTATAGAGGCTTCACACCGTGTCACCTGCAGTGCTATTCTGTAAAAAACTCACCGTGAAAACACAGGTGAAGTGAGCTGTCATTCCATTGATGCTAGGGATTGACACTGTGTATTGATGCTCACTTCATCTGAGTTTTCACGGTGAGATTTTTACAGAATAGATCGGCTGCTTTCGTATGTGCAAAGTGACGGATTTACACATTTTCCAAGTATAAGCTGTAAATTTTTTGTCGCCCTTACCTCTATAATTGTCAGTTTCTAGATAAGTTTTATACAATACCTAAACAGAAAAAAAAAGTCGTGCTCATTTTCCCATTGCCGCTCTCACTGGGAAAAAAATGTTCAATGAAATGTTTTGTATGAACAATATGAGGAGGGTTACGGGTAGTCAAAAGCCCAAAAGTCCTACAAAAAGTCTTACCGGAACCTTTTGGCTATCTTGTGACCCAGTGACTGGGTTGTAGAGGTCAGATAGGTGCCTTATGTAAAATACTGGTATTCAGCTGCATCCGGTTAGACTGGAAGCCAACCCCAACTACGTTGGGAAAGGGCTACAGATTGTTTGGCATTGATACCACCTAGTCCTACCTCCTCCCATCACTTGGCCCCTTTTTTTTTCTCATATCTACACTCCATTTGAAATCCTTTTTTACAGTCCGTTCAACCGATTTTGACTTCTATTACGTTGGTGACATGACAAATGGCAGCTGCAGTAAACAATTTATATTGTAACCACTTTTTTGCTTTGAATGCCAACCTTATGCCTACGGAATAGACGTCAAAATCGGTTGAACGGACTGTAAAAAAGGTTTTTTTAAATGTCTAATTTTATTTCAAATGGAGTATAAGTATGAATATATGTCACCACCTGTCCCTTGCTGTCCTCCCTCCGACTCTGCCCTAAGCCGAAGTTCGTACCCCACAGGGGGTGCCCTTAGCGTGCAGTCATTTAGTTTATAAGTTTTATGCCCTGGCTGGAGGTTTTAAGTTTTTAGGGGCTTAAGGCAACCACAGGAAAGTCCGGTTAAGGAGTCACGATCTCTAAAGGTCAACTCAGAGATGCCATGAGATGATAGTAAAAAAAAAGTTTGATTTTTGGGCTTTCATTGCATTTATGAATCCTGTCTAAACATGGTGTCAGGTGAAAAAAGCGTGTGTATTTAAAAAAAAAAGAATCATTAAAGAAGTTTATTGTATGAATGAAGGATAGCTTACTGCAAGATAAATGCCAGACGAAGAAAATAAAGTGAGAATAAAAATGGAGGGAATAAAACCACCAAAAAATTTGATATTAACCGGGGAGCAAGCCAATTTCAAGAAGTATAGACAATTATTTGAAATTTATTTGGATGCAGCAGGCTTGACAACGGCGGAGGAGTCGAGGAAAATAGCTATATTTTTAAATGCAGCAGGTGAGGAAACTGTGGAGGTTTTCAACACCTTCAAGGTAAAGCCGACGAAACTTGCGTCTCTTCTCGACCAGTTTCAGCTATACACCCAACCGAGGAAAAGAACGTTGATAAATACTTATGAATTTCTTCAATTAAAGCAAGAAGACAGTGAGTCTATAGATCATTTCATAACTAGAGTAAAAACTCTGAGTAAGCTTTGTGATTTTAGTACCCTAGAAGACAGGTTAGTTACTATGATGATCCTAATAGGAGTAAAAGATAAGGTTTTAAAAGAAAACTTGTTAAGAGAGGAAGAGATCTCCATAGATGACGCAGAAAAAATATGTAGAGCCTTTGAAGCCAGTAAACAACAAATAAAATCCTTAGAAAGGAGTGAAGAAGTGCATGCCTTCAAAAAAGACACGGCCAACAAACAAGGTAAGACTGAACAAGTTCATCAAAAGTGTTCCTGGTGTGGGCAAGCACATGTACGAGGAAATTGCCCTGCGTATGGAAAAAGGTGTGCATTGTGTACTAGGTACAATCATTTTGCAGCAGTATGTAGAAGTCGTCCTACATTACATGGCATCGTCCATCATCTCTATATTAGTAAGTCTGACCAGTATATTTTAAATAGTGTTGCCCTCACATAATCATACCAATAAGCACAGATAATGACTGTCATCAGTGATATGTAATATCCCAAACATCCCCCCCCCTTTTACAAACTATGTAATATCAAAGGGACAACAACTAAAATATTACATAATTAATCAACTTATTATGCACTTGAACATAGACTGTTTATATTTAAAATTTAATCCAAAGAATAATCAGCAATTCTAATATCAACTTAACAGATACTTTTTAAGCTAAGAAAAACAACTTAATTCAAAGAATAATCGGCAAATCTAATAGGAGGACGCACTGAGCGACCAGATCTCGTAGTCTGTCTATTTTCAGAGCTACCACTTACTTCAGATTGGGTTGACATAGGTTGCCCAGCATAACAGGACTGATCATCATTTGCTCTATTATTCTGAACAACCGTTTGGGAATTATCCTTACTTTTAGGTACATACATAAACATTGGTTTTTCAATAAACACATTCCTACTAGGCATCAAATGTCTTTCATTTCTCCTAACTTCATTCCCCTTTTCCGTTTTAACTACAAATGACCTAGGCCCTTCCTTTCTAACTATCTTCCCCTGCACCCACAATTTATTTGGTTGATTTTGCATTTTAACAATATCTCCACTTAGAAATGACTTTCTGTCAACGGCAGACTTATCATAATTTAACTTACACTTTTGTTTCAACTGTAACATTTTGTCATATGCCTGTTTAGGAACATCAGGTTTTAAGCTTTTCTCAGAACATGGTAAGGTAGTGCGCAATTTTCTGGCCATTAAAAGCTCTGAAGGACTGTAATCTAATCCAGCTACAGGTGTGGCCCTGTAGTTCAACATAGCAACATTAAAATCAGTGTTACTTTCTTTGCACTTCCTCATCATGTTCTTTACAATTCCCACTGCCTTTTCGCTTAGACCATTAGATTGAGGGTACCTAGGACTAGAATGAACTAGTTGTATGTCATAAGATTCTGCAAACTGTTTAAATGTGTAACTGGCAAAAGGCATGTTGTCACAAACAATGACCTTGGGAAACCCATGAACTGCAAAAATTACTTTTAACTTTTGAATTACAGTACCAGCTGTTTTATCTTTCAGAGTCTTAACTTCAATCCACCTCGAATAATAATCTACCACGACTATATAATCTTTAGTTCCATATGTGCCAATATCCATTCCAATCTTATAAAATGGTAGGTCAGGAATCTCATGAGACATAAGTGAACCTTTAGGCTTTGAAACTCTATATTTTTCACAAATATTACAAGAGAAGGTAAACTTCTCAATGTCTATTGACATTCCTGGCCAATAAAGTAAATTTCTGGCTCTCTTTTTACATTTGCCAGCTCCTGCATGTCCTGTGTGTAAGCTTTCTAGCACCCCTTGCCTCATATTTTGTGGTACTACTATGCGATCATTATAATAGATAATGTTATCTTTTACATGTAACTCACTTCTCAGTTTGTAATATACACTCAAATTTTTACTAGTAATATTTCTTTCATTTTTAGGGTAACCTTCATTATACCATGTAATAACTTGTCTTAAATCCGAATCATTCAAGGTTTCATTTTGAAACTGTGCCATTTTCTTGTCTGTAACTGCTAATTGTGACTCAAAACTATGAACTAACTCCTGCAATGTTGGATCTACTTTAGCATTGTCCTTAATAAAGTGCCTCGACAAATAATCAGCGACAAACATTTTGTTCCCAGGCACATATCTAACCTCAATATCATACTTTAATAATTTCAGAACCATTCTTTGTAATCTTGAACTAATTTTATTTATATCTTTGTTTACAATTGATTCCAGAGGTTTATGATCTGTTTCGACCACAATCTTTCGACCATACACAAACTGATGGTACTTTTCTAATGAGGCACATATGGCAAAAAGTTCCTTCTCAATGGGTGCCCACCTTTTCTGGCAATCAGTATAGCAACGGGAATAAAATGATATAGGCCTACCTTTTTGCAAAAGACATGCTCCCAGCCCATCCTTGGAACTGTCAGTCTGCAAAACCACTGAACCCTCTTTTGTCAAAATACCTAAAGTAGGTGTGCAAGATAACTTGTCTTTTAACTCCTGAAATGCTTGGGCCTGTGAGTCTTCCCATACCCAATCCACATCTTTTTTAAGCAACCGCCTTAAAGGTTCAGTAGTTTTTGTATACAGCGGAATGAATTTACATAAATAATTGCACATCCCTAAGAACTTTTGCAACTCTTTCACATTGTTTGGTGCTTTTAGTTCTGTAATAGACTTCACATGGTCTGGATCCACCTGTATACCCGATTTAGACACTATCAATCCCACATACTTAACATGATCTAACCTGTACTGTAACTTTCTTTCATTAAACTTAACTTTGTGTTCTCTGGCCCTATTTAAAACCTTTTTTAGTATTTCATCATGCTCTTGTTTGTTTTTTCCTGCCACAATGACATCATCAAAATATACTTGAACCCCCTCAATGTCACCAAATATTTTTGAATTTACTTTTTGCATAACCTCTGGGGCAGATGATATACCAAAGGGCATTCTCAAAAATCTATATCTACCAAATGGGGTGGCAAAAGTACACACTTTTTCCTGATCGTCTAACAAAACCTGAAAAAACCCATCTTTTAGGTCCAAAACAGTAAACACTTCTTTTTCTGACAAGGCACTGTAAATTTCCTCTGGGGATGGGATGAAAAACTTTTCCCTTTCGATACTGTTATTAAGCTCTTTTGGATCTAGGCACAATCGAAGGGATTTATCTGGCTTTTCCACAATGACAATATTGTTGCACCAAGCAGTAGGACAATCAACCCTTTCTAACACACCTAATTTTTCATACCTATCCAAAGTTTCTTTCAATCTGTCTTTAATTTTCTCTGGAATACGCCTTATGGGCTTACTGACAGGCTCTGCATTTTGCTGTAATTTTGACTTATAAGTTCCTATCTCTCCTAACCCAGTAAAAACATCTCTATTTTTTTTTACAAACTCTTCTTTCCTTGGGTGATCTTCCTTTCTCACTATATCTACTCTTTTCAACAAGTTTAACTTGATGCAGTCTTTTAATCCTAATACCGACTGTACAGGCAAATCAATTACATTAAAGTTTAACTTACGAGTTGTGCCTTTTACTTTGCAGTTCAAGTTAACACATCCCAGAGGTTTAATTTTCTCACCATTATAGACCACTAGTACTGTTTGGCTTTCTTGTAAGGTATTATTGTTCAACTTTACATAGTCACTCCGAGATAAGGTATTGCACTCTGCTCCTGTGTCCAGCTTAAATGACAAATCTACTCCTTCGACTTCAACATCTTCTCTCCATTGCACTTTACCTACACTGTCTACACAATATATTCCTTCTAACGCAAACTCTTCTTCATCATCTTTTTCTTCCATTAACATCATTCTCCTGTTCCTTGACCGTCCGGCTGCCTGATTAGTCCTCTCAGTCTCCTTCTGTTTAGAACTTCTACATACTGCTGCAAAATGATTGTACCTAGTACACAATGCACACCTTTTTCCATACGCAGGGCAATTTCCTCGTACATGTGCTTGCCCACACCAGGAACACTTTTGATGAACTTGTTCAGTCTTACCTTGTTTGTTGGCCGTGTCTTTTTTGAAGGCATGCACTTCTTCACTCCTTTCTAAGGATTTTATTTGTTGTTTACTGGCTTCAAAGGCTCTACATATTTTTTCTGCGTCATCTATGGAGATCTCTTCCTCTCTTAACAAGTTTTCTTTTAAAACCTTATCTTTTACTCCTATTAGGATCATCATAGTAACTAACCTGTCTTCTAGGGTACTAAAATCACAAAGCTTACTCAGAGTTTTTACTCTAGTTATGAAATGATCTATAGACTCACTGTCTTCTTGCTTTAATTGAAGAAATTCATAAGTATTTATCAACGTTCTTTTCCTCGGTTGGGTGTATAGCTGAAACTGGTCGAGAAGAGACGCAAGTTTCGTCGGCTTTACCTTGAAGGTGTTGAAAACCTCCACAGTTTCCTCACCTGCTGCATTTAAAAATATAGCTATTTTCCTCGACTCCTCCGCCGTTGTCAAGCCTGCTGCATCCAAATAAATTTCAAATAATTGTCTATACTTCTTGAAATTGGCTTGCTCCCCGGTTAATATCAAATTTTTTGGTGGTTTTATTCCCTCCATTTTTATTCTCACTTTATTTTCTTCGTCTGGCATTTATCTTGCAGTAAGCTATCCTTCATTCATACAATAAACTTCTTTAATGATTCTTTTTTTTTTAAATACACACGCTTTTTTCACCTGACACCATGTTTAGACAGGATTCATTAATTAAAGAAATGAAACAAGGAAGCATCGTCCATCATCTCTATATTAGTAAGTCTGACCAGTATATTTTAAATAGTGTTGCCCTCACATAATCATACCAATAAGCACAGATAATGACTGTCATCAGTGATATGTAATATCCCAAACAGATAAATATCTCAAAATAACAATCAAAATACTCACAAAAAAAGATGTCGCCCCGTCGAAAACAAAATAACGCCACTGCTCAGTAGTTGTCGATTTTAATATTTCAAAATGACATTAGGACACTGACAATAACAGTTGAGATTAGTGTAGCATATATGTAAATTAAAAAATGCTTGTAGTTTTTTAGTTATGGCCTGGGGAACAAGTCTCCCGAGGGATCAAGTGTCCTCAGTCTCCCCTACTACTAATGTTCCTATAATCTGTTCACTGAAACCATTCCAATGTGCCCAAACATGATATCTCTGCTGTAACTAAGCGAAGAGTTCGGTTTCTGCAGACACCAGGTCATGCTGCAGCATCAGGTTAAGGTTACCATATTCTTGCAATACGATTGAAGTAATAGAATACCAAAATTCGTAACGCTCAGACCCGTGGAAGTTGCTCACATTCCTTCATCAACGAGAAAAGATCTGATGATCTTCGAACGGCTGAACCGATTTTGATAAAACATGTCTAAGAACACTCGCCATTAAATTACCTTTCAATAAAAAAAAACGCATCCAAATCGGTCCACCAGTTTAAGAGCTACGATGACACACATAGCGGTCAAACTTATAACACCACTTTTTTTGCGTAGGGGGTTAAAAATTTATTTTACACATTTAATAATCAATACTTAGGTATAGATTTCGTAGACTACACACTGCTACGAGTATAGGCTCCTCCGCTTTTTGCTCCATAAAAATAAAAATGCCCATCAAACCTGTAGCTCGCTACAATTTAATTGTTATTCACGAAACACATACGAATATCTAACATACGACGGTACTACCCTTTAAAAGGCATTGTCTGCCTCCATGCCTGTGCCTATATTTCCGTACGAAAAAAGCCAAACAAGAATAAAAAAGAATAGACAAAGCCCGATCGGCAAAACAACGACGTGGTTGCCGTGGCAACTGCCGCACCGGCTCGGCATGCACCAAAAATTTGTATCTACATAACTAAGCTATAAATATTTAAAAAACGGATTTTGCTATGCTGGCGGGAAATTGGGAGAATGAAGGTGTTATGCACGTTACTAAAACTGATTGGCAGGTTAAAAAGTTTCATTTTGGAGCCTGAAAAAACTTAGCAACGAATTTGCGCGATTAGGTTTTGGATCGCTACTTTTTGCGTGGCTTTTCTTCATTTATTGGATGAAAGCTGGGTTTTTCGTGTTGGTGTGAATGAGAATGGCATGACATTCAGGTTCTTTAAAGGTAAACCTCTGCCTTGCTGAAGCTTCTTGTTAACCAACGAAGGTCTACCACCAGACAAATGAAGGGGTAACAATACTTGATGATACTTACACGACGTACCTATGTGTTATTGACTCATTGGTGTTAAAAGGGTTCTATTCAGCTTTGGACTGAGAATATGCTGACTTGCAGAAGTTTTCCTCTCTTAACAAGGCAATTATTAACACGTTAAAGGCTCGTACAGACTAGTGCGATATCGCGGGCGCGACGCGACACTAGTAGCACAATTTCTTTGTCGCTGCCTGTCGCGCCCGCGATATCGCACGAGTCTGTACGAGCCTTCACTGTCCAAGCAAAATTTACTACGTACCACGAGACGTCCGTATTATATATATATTTTTTTTTTTTTGTGTTTTAATTTCCCTGTATCCTTGTCTATACGTCTGCAAAAATATTTTTTCTAGTTCAAACGTCCAACTCACAAAAGCCAATGTAATTTGTATTACCAAATGCATTACATGTAATGCACGAACGCCATGGATGAGTCGGAAATGCATTACATATCGACGCTTAAAAGGCAATATTGACCAAACGACATGTTGGCAACTTTACACTAGAGCATCTTAAAGTATATTTTTCCAAAAAAAAAAGTAAACTTTAAAATGGAGTATTTTATATTTTTTGTGGATAGGTACTCTAGTAGAGTATACACTAAAAAAAGCATTTTAAAGGGACAAAGGATATATAGTTTTTTTTTTTCTTATTGAAAAAAAAATCTTTAAAATGCTCTAATGTAAAGTTGCCAACATGTCGTTTGATCAATATTGCCTTTCAAGCGTCGATATAATGCCTGGACAGTCAAAGTGTTAAGTTAGACTAAATGTTTTTGTACGATGGATGGACTATGTGACACATGATATGGCTTGAGAGGGGGTGAAGGGTGACTACCGACATGACGATTAATAGAGAAGTATATGGAAGACAAATACATGTTGCGCCTGCTACAAATAAATTGGGATAGGAGCAGTGGAGTCGTAACGGTCGTGACTTTCGAGTTGTAGGTTGTAGGTGCGAACCCTGACAAGCGTTTTACTTAGTGTAAACTATTTCATTACCACTGCTCTCAAAACGGTGAAGGAAAACATCGTGAGGAAACCGTGAAATGTATTCGAATTTTTGGTTCTAGGGCATGTCCTAGAACCAACAATTCGAATACATGTGACATCTACCAACCCGCACTGGGCCCGCGTCGTAGATTACAGCCCACTCCTTCTCGAAGAGAAGACGCCTGTGTCCCAGCAGTGGGAAAATTATAGGCTAATGAGCCTATAATGTTCCCACACTTCCCACTGCTGGTATAGAGGCTTCACACCGTGTCACCTGCAGTGCTATTCTGTAAAAAACTCACCGTGAAAACACAGGTGAAGTGAGCTGTCATTCCATTGATGCTAGGGATTGACACTGTGTATTGATGCTCACTTCATCTGAGTTTTCACGGTGAGATTTTTACAGAATAGATCGGCTGCTTTCGTATGTGCAAAGTGACGGATTTACACATTTTCCAAGTATAAGCTGTAAATTTTTTGTCGCCCTTACCTCTATAATTGTCAGTTTCTAGATAAGTTTTATACAATACCTAAACAGAAAAAAAAAGTCGTGCTCATTTTCCCATTGCCGCTCTCACTGGGAAAAAAATGTTCAATGAAATGTTTTGTATGAACAATATGAGGAGGGTTACGGGTAGTCAAAAGCCCAAAAGTCCTACAAAAAGTCTTACCGGAACCTTTTGGCTATCTTGTGACCCAGTGACTGGGTTGTAGAGGTCAGATAGGTGCCTTATGTAAAATACTGGTATTCAGCTGCATCCGGTTAGACTGGAAGCCAACCCCAACTACGTTGGGAAAGGGCTACAGATTGTTTGGCATTGATACCACCTAGTCCTACCTCCTCCCATCACTTGGCCCCTTTTTTTTTTCTCATATCTACACTCCATTTGAAATCCTTTTTTACAGTCCGTTCAACCGATTTTGACTTCTATTACGTTGGTGACATGACAAATGGCAGCTGCAGTAAACAATTTATATTGTAACCACTTTTTTGCTTTGAATGCCAACCTTATGCCTACGGAATAGACGTCAAAATCGGTTGAACGGACTGTAAAAAAGGTTTTTTTAAATGTCTAATTTTATTTCAAATGGAGTATAAGTATGAATATATGTCACCACCTGTCCCTTGCTGTCCTCCCTCCGACTCTGCCCTAAGCCGAAGTTCGTACCCCACAGGGGGTGCCCTTAGCGTGCAGTCATTTAGTTTATAAGTTTTATGCCCTGGCTGGAGGTTTTAAGTTTTTAGGGGCTTAAGGCAACCACAGGAAAGTCCGGTTAAGGAGTCACGATCTCTAAAGGTCAACTCAGAGATGCCATGAGATGATAGTAAAAAAAAAGTTTGATTTTTGGGCTTTCATTGCATTTATGATTATGCATTTTCAGTTGTCCTGCGTTGCATGGAAAAATTAAGTATTTTTTTTATAACTTCCGTAATTTGTTTGTAGACGACTGTACCCTACTCTCAGTATAAAAATCTCGGACACCAAAGTGTAGCATTGGTCACGGTTGGCGGCAAAATGGCCGTCTCCATTCGTTCAGAAATTAGATAACGGGACGACCGGTGGCACCATTGATAAGGAATTAAATACGAACGGAGCCAGTTCACTTCAACACGACAATGTAAAAGAAAATTGGAGTTTTAGAAAGCATATCGATGCGTGCGATAACGATTTGGAGATGGAGCGATATGAAATTAGATGGAGCAGGGGTCTTCGCGCCAAAACTAACAATAAATAAGTTGTTCTTAGTGTTAATCTAATTAATTATTTTGTTTGTTTTTAATAAGGTCGAACTTGTTTCATAATGGCTCAGTGGCTAGGGCCTCGCTTCTCATTCCGGGCAAGTCTTGTACCAATGTGATTTTTTCAATTCATATGTAGGTACCTGTTAGATTTGTACTCGTAGGAGGAAGGCAAGTAATATACACCCAATACTCCATATACAACAGTACCTACTTTCTGAGTTGCACCATAAGGGTTCCTTTTTACCATTTTGGTACGGAACCCTAAAAATATTGAGTGTCAAATTATTATGCAATAGAAAAGCAGTGCATAGCATTGTAAAGGATTTCTGTACAATCAACAATGAGCTGTCAGCTTAGATTAGACTAGCAATATAGCTTGATATGTAGCCGTGTGTATAGATTCATTGATTCATTGTTTTATGCATGTGGTGTTTACCTATAAGTAATTGATGCACTGTTATTTTACTTTATAATGTATTATGTGTTTGTTTCAGTGTATTCAATTGTTGGTGAACCTAATAAAATAAATAAATAAATAAATATACAACAGAACTAATCAAAAGGCCAGTTCCCGTAATTACAAACGTTCAACATCGAGTCGCAATCTTATCTTAGCGACAATGAAAATGAAAATGTTTTCAATTAATATACTTGGATATCCATTACAAGATTTAGAGACTTCTTTTAAGCAAAGAAATGCTTGTGTTAGGAGACTCCGCTCTTCTGCAAGTGAAATCTCGTCAAAATCGGTCTAGCCGTTTCGAAGATTAGCCGTAACAAACAGATAGATAATAATTTAAAATGAAAATTGAACACTCTGTTAGGGCCCGTTCACACGTACCACAACCACACCACATTGCAGCGACAAAATGTGGGCAAACAGTGGTTACGAGAGATCTTCAAACAATACTGATAAATTTTTCGCGAATGAGAAAGTTGTATTGATGATTTTAATTATTATAATTCTGTAAATACTTATTAGTTACGGTCACGAATCATTCATCTATTTTATACAACGTTATACTAACCAGAGATTACAAAAAAAAAAAAAACTTTTTTAAATCCTCCCGCCTCGTAGAGGTTACATTTCTTATATGTCCGAACTGCCCGAAGCCCCCCAAAGCGCGGGGCCTGGAGCATTTGCTACACCTGCTACGTGGCTAATCCGGCCCTGGATATGAGTGAATAGTATCACAGCAACTTCTACTTCTTGCAGTTCGGTTGTGGTTGCGTTGTCGCTAGTGTTTGCAGACAGACAGATCGTTGTGTTTGCATGCGACCGCTAGTGCACGGTGTCGCTGGTGGTTGCGTTGTAGCTGCGATGTGGCCTTGATGTGGGCGGTACCACCCGCCCACACGGTTGTTTTTGACGGTCAAATGTGGTCTGACTGAATAAACTATTTATTTTCAGACAAATTAGCGCCCGTCTACGTGTTGTAGTTGAGGTTGTATTAAGTATGATCGGGCCCTTACAGGATGTTAGTGTCTTACACTGTTGACCATAAAAACTAAGTCACAAAAAAAAAATTGGTGCTTTCTTACCTAGTTAAAATTAAAATCTTTTAACCAAACAAATTCTACATCCAATAATCTCAAGATCAGCAATAAACAGGTATAAATAGAATAATCATTTTATAGCAGTAATTAAATCCCGTGCCGTACACTCGCACCGGAGCAAACCAGCCCAACTCGTTCCAAGAACGTCTGTAGGACAAATACTCAACATTATTTCTAGAATCCCATAAAAACTAGAGGTCACAATGACCCTTAAACGTAAATTTACGAGTTGGTCAGACAGAAGGTGATAAAGGATTGTGTTTCTGCTTTGTTTATTAAAAGAATGATTAAATTATAAGGTAACTTAGGTAAAAAACGTTCATCTTTCCTTTTAGATAATCCTTTATGACGAAATCATCAAGCACGTTCAAACCAAACTTAAGCGTGACCCTCGTGTCTTCTGGCAACATATAAATAGCTTCAAGGCCATAGGGGACTTTGAGACCAGGGTGAATTATAAACTCAAACTCAAAGCATTTACAGGCATTTTTGAATTGTCAAGGGGTCGTTCAGTCAGAAAGATGAAGCTAGTTGCCCATTCCAAAGCGTATTAGGCTCCTAAGGAGAAGAAACGGGCAAGAAACTCCATAGACACTCTTTTAAAACAAAATATTCTTACAAAATATTGATTACATCATTAATGTTGACATTATACATGTGAGAACAATATAGAAAGACGTGCATATTAAAAGCGTCCATAATAAAAAGATAAAAACAAAAAATAATTCAAAAATTAAAATAAATTTGAATAAGCCGTGGCAGCTAAGAGATGACCAGTCCCTACTGGCGGCGCCCGTTCACGAATATGATGTATGAATCAACACCATTTAGCTCTAATGGGAAAGATCATGTTGGCAGTGATGCTGCACATGCTTTTTCTGATTTTTTCTCAAGTGTTTTTTAGCCGGAGGCCCCCTTTCTAGATTATCAAAGTCAAAACAATAAGTATCAAAGCAACCATGCGAACTTTGTACATGCTAATGAAATTAAAATAAGTGATGTAGACACGGCTATTAATAAACTCAAACCAAACTCTGCTGTAGGTCCAGCCAATATTCCCGCATATTCATTAAAGGATATAAAGATCATCTAAAATCTAATAAAAAAATCACTCACCGTTCGACCTCCGCCCTGGACGGTCGTTACGCTGCTCCCGCTCCCTGCGCCCGCCCCGGTGCGCTTGTTCGGTCATTCCGCGTCGCGACACCGTTCGGAACGGTCGTGTGCTGCAGCTCCGGCTCGCTGCGCCCGTGCCGTGTCAAGTGTCCGCCGCCGCCGCCATCCGGTAATCGTTACGCCCAGTCGTAACGATTGCACTAGTAGTCCGACTACTAACAATAATATCAACTATTGTCTTTTTCAAGACAGGTTGGTATTGGTTTCTTTAAACCTTGTCGTCTAAAACGTTGCGCGCGTTTTTACCCCGTCAGGGAAAAACCACAGTTTCGTGGTCCTTGGTTGAAACCTAACGGTGCTAACGAATCCAAGGGGGTGTTGACCCAATCACACCCGCCGAACCCCATCAGGGCAAGGCAGTCAATTGGACGGGTCCCAGAGTTAACCGGCCTTGGGGGATCTCCTAGTCGGCTCTGGTGACAGTTTTCCCTTCACAGCTACTCACCCGGTGTCTTTAGGGTGTGTCTACACCCTTCGCACCGGATTTGTAGGGCCCCGTTCGCACAATAAGACTGGCGACGGGTTACAAGCTTAGGGCTCACCATTAGCACACATCTCCCTGCCTGACCCGGCAGGGAGGCTTCACTCATCCCCGGGCAAACCCACCCGGGGAGTTAGGGATATAGTCGTAGGGATAACTTCCCCGCCGCCATCATGGCCCCCCCCGAATATAAGAAAAACCCCGTCATCGGGACCGTTCTGATTGACTTTTTGATCGGAGTCGTATTAAAGGACCCCGTATTCCAGTCCAAATATGGACAGGAATACGGAGCCCTCGCGGCTGCCACCCTCTCGGCGTCCGTTCGCACCCACCCGACGGATAGCCCCCGCTCTCCCTCTCCTTCTCCGTCTCGATCGCGTTCGCGTTCTCGCTCGCCTCTGTCACAGGCTGGCTCATCTGTTTCCGACATGGAAACAGAAGAGGCAGTCAGTGGTGGAAGAGCCGACACCCCGCGCACCGCCGGTTCCGACTCAGAATCGGACCGTACCGTCACGACACGGTCGGCAGCGTCCTCTGCCTCTTCCCCCTCCACCTCGGACGAAGGCTTCAGCCTAGTCTCGGGACGGGGGGGCAAGAGGGAGAAGACGAAAGCCCAGAGAAAGGCCGCCAAGAAAGGGAAAGCAGAGGCCTTCAGCCCTCCTGCGTCCCCCACTCCGTCTACCGCGTCCGCGCCCTTCGCGTCGCAGGTCCCCACCCCCGCCCCGTCCACCGCGTCCGCGCCCCTCGCGTCGCAGGTCCCCACCCCCGCGCCCTCCACCGCGCCCGCGCCCTCCGCGTCCGTTAAGAAAATCCCCCTCCCACCGCCGGTATTTATCCAGGACAAGTCCAAATGGACCGACATATCAAAATGGTGTGTCGAGCTCCGGATAAATTACTCGCACGCCAAATCCACCCAGACCGGCATCAAGGTCACGGTTCCCACGTCTACGGACTACAGGAGCCTAACCAAAATGCTTCGCTCTAAAAACGTGTCTTTCCACACGTATTGCCTCCCCGAGGAAAAGGAAACACGCGTAGTCATCCGCAGGATCCCAAGGGAGATCCCATGCTCCGAAATCATAGCCGACCTTAGGTCGCAAAACGTCCCCGTAAACGAGGTCCACCGTATGCATCGCGCGCGACGCGGTGAGGCCTTCGACATGATCCTCGTGATCTGCCCACCCTCCGAGGGTCATAATCCTATCTTCCAGATCAAATCGATCTGTAGTCTCTCGGGTCTCGAAATCGAGAGACCCCGCAAGTCAAGCGTGATTGCCCAGTGCCATCGTTGCCAACTCTACGGGCATACGCAGAAGCACTGTTATGCGACACCCAGGTGCGTAAAGTGCCTGGGTTCGCATAGCACTGCGGAATGCGAACGTCCCAAGGACCGCGCACTATGCACCGAGCCACCTAGCTGCGTGCTATGTGGCGAGGCAGGCCACCCCGCGAACTACCGTGGCTGCGCTAAAGCCCCAAAATCCGCGCCCCCTCGCTTAGCGAAGCGTACCGACGCGCGTCAATTCCGCGAATGCCCGTCCTACTTGGAACCAGTAAGACTGAGTCCCCAGAGACCCAGTCCCTGGAATTACCTGCACCATCAGCAGGCTTTCCCTAATCTCCAGACTAGAACCGCCCCTCAGGCAGTCGCTCCCCAGGCCCCTCAGGCCAGTATACCCCGATTAATGGACCCGCGAACCCGTTTCGAGAACTCGCAATCGAGACCCGCGACCATCGCGCCCCCCATCGCACCCGCGCCCCTCGCCGCCGCGCCCGCGCCCGCGCCCGCGCCCGTCGCCGCCGCTCCGTACGCGCGCCCCCCTCCCAACCACACCCCCACTCCCGTGGCCGGTGTCAACAAAGTAGATCCCTTCCAGGTGATCTCTTCCACCTACATGGTCTTCCTCACCCCCCGCGCGAGGAGGATGGCCGATGAGATAGTCGCCGCGACCAACGCCGGTGACTTATACCAAATTCAGGCAATCTACAATGCGTATCCCGAGATCACGCAAGCATTGTCTAGATTCGCGAACAACACCCCTAGACCACTTAATGGATACTAGGTCCCCCGCTAGAAACAAACCCCGATCCCTAATGTTAGGTTATTTTAACGCCAATGGCTTGGACGGCCAAAACTCAGAGATCACCGAATTCCTCGGCGATCATAAGGTAGACGTTTTCCTAATTCAAGAGACCTTTTTAAAACCCAGGCACCGTAACCCGTCAATTGCGAATTATCGTATAATTCGCAACGATAGGTCGCGGTGCCACCTGGGAGGTACTCTAATCTATTATAAATCAGAGCTCTATTGCACGCCCATAGACCCTCCTGTCCTAAAGTCCCTATTAGAAGTCTCGATCTGCCGAATCGGTATGACGGGCCACCCATCTATAACGATAATATCAGCCTATCTGCCCCCTACCATTACAATTGATCCTATCCAAGATCGACTACTGACCGACGACCTTAGCACCCTCTTGAGCATGAGTGATTCCGTCATCATGGCGGGTGATCTCAATGCCAAGCACCCAGCCTGGAATAGTAGACTCACCTCCCATAGGGGCAAAGTCCTCTTTGACCTCTGCCCCCTCCTAAATTTTGATATCATCGCCCCGATGAATCACACCCACTATCCGCATAATCCTGACCATGCCTCTGACGTGCTCGATGTGGCACTTCTAAAGAACATCAACCTACGGTTGGTCTCTATAGAGGTGCACCACGAGCTTCACTCTGACCACCGACCTGTTCTCGTAGAAATGGCCCCTCGCATAGGTCTTCACGACCCCAATATCCCCCCGCGCACCAAAAGGATAACGGACTGGAAGCGAGTAGGCGAAAGCTTGAAAGCTAACACGTCCCCCCAATTGGATTCGATCCCCGACCAGTTCGACTCTATCGCAGACACGACGACCGCGATCGACTCTCTCACAGAGCACGTACAATCTGTCCTGAACACATGTTCAAGGGAGGTTCCGGCGACGGATAACCGTCGCGGGAAACTGCCGGACGATGTACGTGCACTGATGACGGAGAAGAACGCAGCCGTCCGTGCGTACAGTAGCTTTCCCTGCACGGCTAACAAAATCCACATGCGCTACTTGCAGCGTGCTGTAAGTAAACGCGTGAAGGAATTTCGTGACGCCGACTGGGATAAGCTACTGAGCAGCCTAGAGCCGAACCATCTAGCATTCTGGCAACTCCAAAGGAAACTCAATCCCCGAGGAGGTGGCTCAGCCTCAATGCCCCCACTGATCCGCCCAGACGCGTCTCTCGCTTTCGAAGACATCGACAAAGCCGAATGCTTAGCCGACAGTCTAGAGGCCCAGTGCTCGCCCAGCTCTCAACCAGTAGACCAAGCTCACCTCGATGAGGTCGACGCTGAAGTCGAACGTAGAGCCTCCCTCCCGCCCGTTGAAGACCCTGAGTATCCTCTGGCTCCCGTCACACCGGCGGAAGTGCACGAGCTCATAAAGGGTCTGAAACCTCGTAAAGCCCCTGGCTCTGATGGTATCACCAATAGGGTGGTCCAATTGTTCCCCGCCCACCTGATAATGCTCTTGGCCACCATCTTCAATGGAGCCATGAACAATAATGTCTTCCCGCAAGTGTGGAAAGAGGCCACAGTAATCGGTATTGCCAAACCCGGTAAACCCAAGAAGGAGCCCGCGAGCTACCGCCCCATTAGCCTGCTCACAGTCATGGGCAAACTCTACGAGAGGCTTATTTATAAGCGTCTCAGAGACTACGCCGAGACTAAGGGCCTTATCCCCCACGAACAATTTGGATTCCGTACCAAACATTCGTCGACCCATCAGGTCCACCGTATAGTCGAGGACATAAGCGCCGGCTTTCAACGCGGCCTTATGACAGGAGCTATCTTCTTTGATATAGCGAAAGCGTTCGACAAAGTCTGGCACAACGGCTTGATTTACAAGCTGTACCAACTCGGTGTGCCCGAGCGTCTCGTGCTCATCTTACGAGACTTTTTGTCGAATCGCACCTTTCGCTATCGCATAGAGGGAGCCCTCTCCTCCTCCCATCCCATACGCGCAGGAGTCCCTCAGGGCTCTGTGATATCCCCCCTGGCTTTTACGCTTTACACCAGCGACATCCCGAAGTTTAAAAAGGCTCAGTTGGCTCTGTTCGCAGACGATACGGCCGTTTACTACAGAGGGAAGAGTCATAATGTCATTACCAACACTCTCCAGACTGCAGCCGACAAGCTCGGTGCGTGGTTTAGAAAGTGGCGGATCGAAGTCAATCCTGACAAAAGCCAAGCGGTTCTCTTCGTAAAACCGAGAAAAATCCCCCCAAAGCCCAAACCTGTCACCATGTTCGGCAAGCCTATCCCTTGGGAGAAGCGAGCCAAATATCTAGGTGTCATTCTCGATCAACGCCTCTCCTTTTCTGAGCATGTAAGTAAGGTGCGTTCGCGCGCCGCCTTCGCTCTCTATAGGCTTCACTCCCTTGTCCACGAAAATAGCAAATTGTCACTCAAGTGCAAATTGCGATTGTACACCGCGTGCATCCGCCCCATCATGACCTATGCGAGTCCAGTCTTTGCCCAAGCAAAATCACATGTCATCCATAAGATGCAAATCATTCAAAATCGTTTCCTCCGTAAATGCACGGGAGCCCCCTGGTTCGTTCGGAACACAAACCTCCATGTAGAGCTTAGAATGCCTACAATAGCCCAATTTCTGAAACGCTCTTCCAAGCGATTCTTTGACTCTGCCGCCACCCACCGCAACACTCTCGTTGTGCAGGCCGCCAACTATACCCCCTCCCGCATTAGTACGATCCGCCGTCCAAGGCACGCACTGACCGACCCAGACGACCCCACCACTCTCATTCAGGAGAGTCGTAGGGAAACTAGTACAGCTCGAAGAGTACACACAACACGAACACGATCACAATTCCGACCTCGCTTTAGAGGTCCCGCGCGAAACCCACCCCGATTAATAAGCCCTCCCCGTCCCTTGACGACGCTTAACGATGTGCCAGCATGTGGTTTAGCTGAGCCTGTAATCCAAACTCCCCCGATTAATAATCAGAACCCTGATATTATCCAGCCACCGACGGTCCCTTGCCACCCTCCCTCCGACACTGCCCTAAGCCGAGGTTCGAGCCCCACCTGGGGTGCCCTTAGCGAGCAGTCGTCTAGCTTAAGTAGATTATAGTGAAAACCCCCTGGCTGGAGGCGTAAACTTCGTTAGGAGCTTGCGGCACCACAGGAAAGCCCGGTTAAGGAGCAGGAACCCCCAGTGGTTATACCTCCGAGATGCCATACACAAAAAAAAAAAAAAAAAAAAAAAAAAAAAAAATTGGGATTTTTAAATTAGCGCTATCCATCGAAAAAATATCCACAGCGTTGGAAGGTATCGCGAGTCCAACCTATTCCTAAATCTAATGTTACTACTGACGTAGAAAACTATCAGCCAATAGCTATTATATTCGCTACACTTCCTAAACTGTTTGAATCGATACTACACAGGCTTAATAGTTTCCAGATACAACCATTTCTCTGCGATTATCTACATGGCTTTCGATCTTACCGCTCTGTTAATACGAACCTTCTAACGCTGCTGGTGGATCTTATTTCGCAGCTGTAAGACAAAGGCATACAGGTGATGTTCTTTACTTCGATTTAAAAAAGCGTTTGATCGCGTTAATTGACGTATTGCTCGGTAAACTTAATAACATAGGCCTTACACAGAAATTACGCAAGTTACTTACGGGATCGTCAGCAATATCGTCGACATGGTTGCTTTGTGTCCGCGCCTTACCACACTCGGTCTGGAGTAAGATAGGGCACTATTTTGGGACCTTTACTATTTGGGATTATGGTTAACCTCGAAAAAGTTCTCAAACATGCTAGGTGTTTGCTTTGCGCAGATGACCTTAAATTAATATATGGCGTAGAAAAGGATTCTGGTTCAGAAAGTTTATAGAAGGACATTAACGCTGTCTTTCAGTTGAGCGTTTACAACGTCGTGCACATAATTCTAGACATTGACAAAACGTCCTGGGCGAGGAACCGATAGCCCGTGTTCTTTCGGTGAAAGATCTCGGAGTACTTACTATTCGATCCGAGACTAAGTTTTCATGATCACATGAGGACACTCGCTGCTGAATCATAAATAAGATTTGTTATTCGAAATATGCCTGAGTTTAATAATACACTGGCCATTAAACTAGTGGCCAGGCCACATGGCCTTAAGCTGGAGTAAGCCAGAATCAGCTGCAGTGATTTGAATCCCTTATGAATGCACTTACGCTTTACTTCTTGATGATCGTCTTATGCGGGATGAGTCCGATTGCTAGGAACTGGTGGCGCAGTTGGTAAGGCTTTTTAGTCCCTGTTGTGCCCAAACAACAACTCAGGCCGCGAAGTCACCGGCTACTAGCCATACCGCCAGAACGCACAGATCATGAGCTAACTCGCTCATCGTTCGGGCCCTTATATTATGCTCAATGCTCTTCTGACATGAACACCGGAGTGTGACTTGTTCGCTGGGAGAGGGATAGATGTGTATCGTCGTGAATGTTTCAGCTTTTGTGAGAAACTGGTTTTTGTGTTTTTGGATGAAAGATAATAAGTATTGTTTATTTTTTATTTTTTTCTATCCACTTGATTGCAATTTGTTTATCTTACAAAGATGATTTTCTTTGTTAATTTAGTTATTTTCTCGTTTTTACATAATTTTTCTATTTTTAAATTGTATTTTACCTAACCTACATAGTATGTAGGTATGGGTGTCACTTTTTAGGTTGTAAATTGCACCGTACAACGTACGCCTTGGGATTCTATTCTGTAAATTTGTGCATGATAACTTAAATAAATCAATCAATCAAGAGCTTTGCTTGAGCTTGTTTTTACTGATTGTAAAAAGCTTTTGACTGATGGGCTGAACATTGCATTTTTGCACTATGTTTAACCTAATACTACTGCTTTGCATAGTATTGTAGAAGCAAATGAAAATGATTTATTCGTTTATATAAACAGCTCAGTGCATTCATTTGTTTCAGTTTACGAAAAAAGAAGCAAGTTAATCCACCACGTATTAAAGTTAACTACAAATCCTTCCACATTTTCGATTCTTTTTTATTTCTGTAACCGGTAGTAACCACCTCAATGCATTTCTCGAATCTTAAACAAGTTCACACGCGATGAACACATTAAGACAGATGGACGGACGCACTGTTGCTATAAGGAGGCCCAAATTATGGACCACTCGCTTCTGTAATTGATTTTTTTCTTGCGAGTTTGTTTGATTTACTTCGACAACGTACTTTGTCCACCAGTGTAATTTAGTTCCTACCCCCTCGATAGATGGTGTTGTTCAATCAGCCCGTTTTCTGAATCGCGGTGTTATGACTCTCCGCCGTTGAACGACCCTCGCAATTTTCTTTAAAATAATCATACTTACCTGGCGTAGGGGAAACCGTGATCATGAAGGCGGTTCCCCCAGGGCGAGGCCTTTCCATTGCACTGCGGATAGGTTGACCCTTGCGATTATCCCTAATGTGGATAACTCGGACGCGTAATTTTTGGTAGTGAGAGACTGCGTCCGCGCCGTCTCTCTCAGAATTCTTATCAAAATGGCTGTAGTTCTTACGTACGGTCACTAATATTAAATGTTTGTACGAGTTTACATTGTTATCTTACATTATTTTGATTGCCCAAAATTACCACAACGGCCTGAAAGTAGTTCTTATCCCAATTTATATGGGGTCAGTCAGGTTTTTTTTCCATACACTATAAGTCGTCATCTCGGTAGTCTAGTCAGTCCCTTTCTAGCCATATCATCTTTAACAAAATCCATCCATCGTTTCTTTGGTCTTCCCCTACTCCTCTATCCATATTCATACTCAAATTATGGACAGGACAGGACTGAGGAAAAATTCTTATTCTCCGAATACATAATTATGTAACACTATTATTTTGAAATCCAATCGTAGGGCCACCATTACAAATTATTATTATTCCAATATGTAACAATGGAAGTTGTAATTTCAAAAACTTTTTAACAAAAAAAAAAAAACAACCGACTTAAAAAAAAAAAACAAAGTCAAAAAACGAAAATACAGAACCAAGACACCGAATTCCGAAAATAAAGTTATTTTTCACATTTTTGTTTTTATTTTAAAGTCTGTTGTTTTTGTTTTTTGTTAAAAAGTTTTTTATTTTTCACTTTTTAGTTACCTATCCCACAACAATTCGATCACCACTACTTGCTACACCGTACAAACAACAGTGACACAAGATACCTATACGAAGTTAAATACGTATTATCGAAGCTAACTCAAAAACTACCCAAGCAAAGTTAATGAAAATCGGTTAATAACCATTTATAGCCCGAGTGCATCTCATGACAATTCCAATAAGTCCAAACACGGTTAGGATACATTGTTTTATTACGGAGTTCCGGTGCATAGCTTCCGGCTTCATCTTCAGATCAGTTCGATGGTACCATTTTCATCAGAATTATTTATTTAAATTTGCTTCATAGTCGCTTAACTATCTTAATCGAAATATCTTATCGCCACCCGTGAAATACTTATCATTGCGGAGTTCCGGTGACCATTTGTGGTCTTCTTCATCAGTTCCACTTCATCAAATGATACTTTCTGAATGCAAATGCTTGAGTTGTTGATGAAAATACAAAAATCGCTATATGTCTGCCTATAAAATTTGAGGAGTTCCCTCAATTCCTCATGGATTCCATCATCATACTGGATTTTGAAAAAAAATGGGACCAATCTAGAAGAATATGCTTTAAAAAAAAATACAAATTGGTTCATAAACGACGGAGTTCTGAGGTAACAAACATACAAAAAAATAAATAAAAAAAAAACAACATGCAAACGAATTGATAGCCTCCTCCTTTTTGGAAAGTCGGTTAAAAATGAGCATTATCGGTTGTCGTTGAAAAACTGAAAACGAACATTCTTTTGAATGTGTTGGTTTTTTATTTTCATTATTATTTGGTGAGTTTGTAGTCATTTACCAGACAAATACCCATATATTTTCATCGACAAATAAATAGGATTCGCACGAAAAAAATGGCTGAAGTTAGTTAAAATATCTACCTACATTTTGAAAAAACTGAATCTTAATAAAGCAGCAACAATTATTCAGCCGATTAGTTTCGTAATATCATACTAGATGGCGCTCTCGTACTCTACAAAGCAAAAAGCTTGACTGAATTACTCACTTCTTTGGTTGAACCAGCCAGGGCCTCAAGTCTGCTATTATAATAGTGTCAGAATGGTCTCTTCATTGTGAGTTTTTGACAGATTTGCCATACAAACACTCTCAAATACTCACAAGGGCGAGACCATTCTGACACTATTGTAATAGCAGACTTGAGGCCCTGGTCTTATGATGCCGATCAAATTGTACACTTCATTGTAACCATTACTTTTTGTTGTTACGGTAAAGCATTATGGAAGGTCAATCGGCTTTCAGTCTAACCAGTTGTAGATGAATACCAGTATTAACTTTGGAGCGACTGCCTATCTGACCTCCATAACTCAGTTTTTGGGTAACAGGATACCCCTTGGTAAGACTGATTGACAGACTTTTGGCCTTCTAACTATCCGTAGCAACTATCAAAGATCTACGAATTACAGCAACGAAGGTGAGTTTTAAAAACTAGAATGTGAAAATGCAAGCATGTGTATATTTAAATTTTCTTGTGTACAGGTCTGAGATCCGTTGAGATTGGTCAGCAGACGAAATGTGAAACTATCAGGGATAGTTTATTTCAAGGTGTATGTACATATGTTGTATGAAAGCTCACAGTCAGTCATACATTTTATTTTGGAGAAAAATCCAAGTAAATTTAAGAAATTACGGAATAAGATAATAGTATAAGTAATAACAGACGTACGGGTCGAAAAATCAGGTTAAGCTACGCTTGCCACGGTTGGTTCTTGGATGGGTGACCATCTTTACATACTATGACCCCTCCGTGGCTCCTCCGTGGCTCCTCCGTGGCGTTCAACAGTCGCTACAGGTCATTAGAAACCCGAAAGTCTGACAACCTTACCAAGGGGTATCGTATTACCCAGTTAATGGGTTGTGGAGGTCAGATAGGCAGTCGCTACATATAAAATAGACTAGAGCAGAGATTAGACTGGAAGCCAACCCCAACCTAGTTGGGAAAAGGCTAGGCAGATCATGATAAGGATTCAAGTAAAATTACAGGTCTCTGCACACAGCGGGCGCGGCGTGGGGGGACGGGACGCCGACGCGACGCTGAGCAGTTGTAATGTACTAGATATTATGGACGACGCCACACAGAGCGTCACGTCGCGTCGCGTCGAGCCGGACGGCTCTGTGTGGCGTCGTCCGTAATATCTAGTACATTACAACTACTCAGCGTCGCGTCGGCGGCGTCCCGTCCCGCCGCGCCGCGCCCGCTGTGTGCAGAGACCTTAAGATCTCTGCATATCTTTTACAACGACGATGGACTTTATTTATTCAACAACAACCCTAGTAGCATTTTCCGTTGGCATTTAGTTGGGCCACCTTCAGAGGTATGTGGCCCAAACAAACGCCAACAAAAATGCTACTAGGGTAATGACTAAATATTTGAGCCAAAAAGGAACATCTAAGTTATATAGATAGCATGATAACATAATGCATAACCAGCCTATAATGTTCCCACTGCTAGGACACAGGGCCTCCTCTCTGTGAGAGGGAGTGGGCCGTAATCCACCACGCGGGCCTAGAGCGGGTTGGTAGATGTCACATGTCTTCGAATTTTTGGTTCTAGGAAATGCCGGTTTCCTCACGACGTTTTTAAGTCATTTATTCATGAACAATAAATTGTATCTGAAATAACATGGTATAAAATCAATATCAAAAGTGGATTATTCAAATTACGCTGAGAATTAACACTTTTCGAACGTCAAAATTACATAAGACAGTCCCCCAAAACGCCTGCCTTGCACTACTTCCTAGTGCTTTAGCTGGGAAGAAGAAGTGGCGCAACAAACTCCCCAGCAGAAAAAGAAAATCTTACTTAAAGAAACAACACGTTAAATATTACAACAATTATTTATAGGAATTTCGTTATAGATCTCCAACAGCATACAGACACTTATTCAACAAGAAACTTTTAAGAGCGCACACTACGGTCCGTAGTATGCCCTCTTAAGCTGATTTTTAAAAGAGCTTTATTAGATAGTGCTTTTTATATCTAGAGGCAACTAATTAAATAATTTAACCGATTGGTATCTGGGCCTCAAGTCTGCTATTACAATATTGTCAGAATGGTCTCTTCATTGTGAGTTTTTGACAGATTTGCCATACAAACACTGTCAAATACTCACAATGGCGAGACCATTCTGACACTATTGTAATAGCAGACTTGAGACCCTGGGACTGTGTTTCACAATATTCAAATTAGGCTGCCTTGTAACGTTTAATGTCTTGTCTACGTGTGCCTTCTTTAATCTGTCGTTCTTTTGCTGTCTCATATTCATTGTATATATTTGGCCATGTTATTAGAAGTACAAATACTTAGATGCTCGGCACTATATTATGATTTATACTCGTAAAATGTTCACGGTTAACTCTCTCTTTGCGGGATACGGATTAATGTTCGAATTGCGCGTTTTTGTAACACAAAAGCTCTTTTGATGTTATAGTCATAACTTTTTCCCCAATACATTATGCTATATCTAATTTTTGATTCTACAAACGAGAAATAAACCATTCTCAATTACTCAATGCCAATTTCTGTTCTAAGTGCTCTTAAAGACTTGCGGATTTTTATATAGAACATATTCTAAAATTTTAAAAGAAAACTACGTGTCCATACAAATCTGTCACGTTTCCAAAAATATCGCCATAACTTAATAAGAATCAATTACAAACACAAAAATCACGTTCGATTATTAACCTGAAATGACATTTTTCGTCGAAAATCTGCGATGTAACAGTACATAATAACAGCGCACGTATTTATCGCGATCTTTTTACTCTGCCCGGGAGTCGAACGGACAATGGGTGTCGGGCAGCGCCTGCGCAGCGCTAACGGTCGTCCACAAATCAGATCGTCATTACACGGGCGACTTTTTTACGGACATTCTTGGACGCAAAAAGTTTTGATTTGACCGCACTGTAGAGAGGACGGATAGGAGTGGCCGTTAGCACTTATTTTAACCATAAAACGATGCGTCATAATTGTGTTGCTATCTCAGAGACAAAGCTGGGTTGTCTCTTGTGCCAATAATCTTAGAGGTATAGAGGTATGAGGAACAGGGTGTAAAGTTCACTCATACTATATGGAAAAGGGAGGATCCTACGACCAGATGAGTGTCGTGTCTGGTGGGTAACTGCCCGACGACGACTGTTGATGTCGGAATGTTGTATATATTTTGCAAGTCGCGCGGTAAACTCTGATTGCGCGATGCAGGATTTGTGACGTCAGGTCTTTGATGTGAAGTTCGCATGTGGCGTTGTAGTTCCATACTTTTCACTACACAGAGGCATACTCTTCAAACCGGAATACAGCAAAGATGCTAGTTTATTTAATTATCTTTAAAATTCTTCTCGTTTTAAGGCATTGGCGTAGCTAGTGCTCTGTTTCAATACTTTGTTGGGGGCCCTCTTTATCCGACTGCGGCGTAGGCTCAAATGTAGGGTAGGTAGTTTATAATTGCGATTGTATTATGAAAATGAAATGAGCATTACAGAAATGAGCTCGAAATTATTGTATAATAAATTACTGTGTGATTATTGAGATTTAGCCCTAGTAGCATTTTTGTTGGCATTTAGTTGGGCCACTTACAGAGGTAAGTGGCCCAACTAAATGCCAACAAAAAATGCTACTAGGGAGGCCGCTGCAGCTTGGGGGCCCCGTATCATTGAGACGTCTGATGCCGCGGTAGCTAAACCTCTGTTTTAAGATCTTACCTAAATATAAATATTGTCCCTTCCCAGTTGTCAATGCTTTTTTTTTTCTATCGTGACTACAAATTGTTGCAGTGATAAAAAAAAAAAATAAGTTGACCTATCCTCGAATCAAATCTTTCTCCTATTTTTTTCTTCATTTTATATTTCCGTCATTAAATTAACTGTCAATTAAAAATCAACGGCCACTCCTCGCCTCGCCAACAATACGAAGGCGCCGCCAACGACAAGTGTTAAATTGGAGCTCGAACGAAACAAAAAAAGCAAGTATCGGCAACCGAACCAAGGAAAAACAACGTTTTTGAACGTTGTTGCCTAGGCCCAGACACTTTCTAACGCGAAGAAATGGAGGTAGCAAGTATTTTCTTCGACAGTGTAAGCCTTCGTTGGTGTAGTAGAAGATTTACGTGTTTGCGTTATGCTCGTGAACGGGTGCTGCTTGTGATGACTGGACGTCTTGCTGACCATGGTTTCATTATTGTTATTAGTCATTGGTGCCGATTCCCATGTTCACAAACTAAACTAAATTTAAGTTCAGTGCATCTTTTTCTTTCTATTTAATTAAGAAAAGGACAGAAGATACATTTTAGTTTAGTCCTGTCAAATTAATCAGCGCTTGACGTATTTTGACGTAATTTTAGTCGGCAAGTTTTTAATTACGTCGAAACTTGTATGGAGTAGTGACAGGCGCTGATTAAAGGCTCCTACAAACAGGCGCGACACGCGACGCGACACAAAGAGACCGCTCGTCGCGCGGCACGCGGTGTCTTTGTGTCGCATCGCGTGTCGCGCCTTTTTATAGGAGCCTTAATTTGACATGACTAAACTAAAATTTATCTTCTGTCCTTTTCCTAATGAAATAGAAGAAAAAGATGCACTGTACTTCTATGGTCCCAGTTTATCATTTGTTATATGAACTATATGAACATAATCCAGCATTGTATATGTAGGCGGGCACGCCCTTTATACTGGAGATTTTATTGTTAAGTTTTGTATACATTTTTGACGTGAAAACGTCTAATAAATCGATGAACGCCGGCTGCATGCACGTAAAAGGATGACTCATTGTCCCATTACAGTCATTGTCCCGTTACGCTTATTGTCCCGTTACGCTCATTGTACGCTTGCGCCGCATCAATGTTTTGTTATGACGTTGTCACGTTAAACTATCGTCCGTAAACCAACTATACGGACAACCATTTTTTTTGTTTTTTACTTTAATACAGTTTTCATTGTATTTGCTGGTATATTGGCTGTACTAGCTGATATATAGCAAATAATTTAATTTACTCTACTGTGTCTCGTAAAGTTAATAACTTGGCATACCGACTATCGTATAGAATCAAGTTTTTCTAAATGAACAGACGGCTGTGTTGCTGGGGAGTTTGTTGCGCCAGTTCTTCTTCCCAGCCAAAGCACTAGGAAGTGGTGAAGGGCGGGCGTTTTGGGGGACTGTCTTATGTAATTTTGACGTTCGAAAAGTGTTGATTCTCAACCTAGTTTGAATAAATGACTTTTGATTTTGATTTTGAAGGGGAATTCAAATTGAAGCGATAAAGAAGAAAATAGCTATTAAGTTTCGGTTTTCTAAGAAAACAATGTACGGTCACATAACGGCAGTGCTTTTTTTGACATCTTAAGGCGCTACCCTGAGCAAAACCTTGGGATAATGCGTTTTTCAGAGGCTATATCTCATAAATTAAGAGTTATAAACTACATTTAAAAGTAAATTATTAATGTTCGATATACTATCATATATCACATTGCACTTTCTTATAAAATTTGTTATAAATACATTTAAAATCTTCAAAAGATCGTTTTTATTTATTTTATATTAAAATAATTCAAAAAAATGTGTGTATTCGGCGCGGCGTGCGCAGGGAGCGAGACAAAGCGGCCACGTCGCCGCCGCCGCCGCGGGACAGAGAAGGACTGAATGCCCAAGGTTATTCGCTAAGGTATTCGCCTTAATGTCAAATTCTGGTGAAAATTACAGATTTTGGTTGCCTTCGCCACGCTTATCTAGGAAGCCGTAACTTTAGTGGTCTAGCAGTAACGGTAGCGTCTTACGGCTTGTAGGTTGTGGGATCAAAACTGGACAGGTGTGCACTTTCTGTCATTAAAATGTTTCACCAAAAACGTTTTCATTGAACCAAAAACGATGAAGGAAAAAATCGAGTGGAGAAATTCGAATTCGAAGACATTATTTGTGATCGCCAACCCGCCTACCAAGCGTGGCGATTATGGCAACCCCCCCCCCCCATTGGGGGAGGCTTATGTCCAGCAGTGGACGTCTTTCGGCCGGAATGATGATAATGATTTGTGACACCCACCAAAACGGACTGAGCCCGCGTGGTGGAAAACGACCCCCTTCCCTTAAGTTCCTAATTGCATAACACACTTTCCAATGCTCCATATGTTCGGACACAGGCATTCTCTCTGTAAAAGGAAACAGCGGGGTAATAGAGTAACACACAAATTAGCAATGACTTTCATTAACCGACTTCGAAAAAGGAGGAGGTTCTATGTTCGACTGTATGTATGTTTTTTTTTTATGTATGCCCACCGATTTCTTCGTCAATAACATTTTAAAAGAGTAAGTATGGAGTTTCTTGCCCATTCTTCTCCATAAATAACTACCTTGTGGAAGGGGCAACTAGAATCAATGAACAATTTTTGTAATTTTTGACGTTCAAAAGTGCCTATTTGAAATAAATTTCTTTGACTTGTGAACCAATTTTGTATTTTTTTTTTTTGTTTTTTTGGTAAAAGAAGCTTGGCCGGTGGCCCCATATAAATTTTATTAACTTTGATATGGCAGTTTTTATGTTAACTTCGATAATACGTATTTAATCCACTTTGTCTATCTTGATGATGTTTTATTACTTCCTTTCACTGTTATTTACATAGCAAGTAGTGGAAGAAGAATTGGTGTGGGGTAGGTACAGTAACTGAACAAAAATAAACGAACGAACTTCTCCTTCTAGATCTAAAGACACCCGACTGAAGTTCGAAGTCTTCCGAAATTAAAGTAATTTTTCACATTGTAGTGTTTATTTGGAAGTCAGTGGATTACTTTAGGAAGAAAGTTTTTTTTTTGTCTGCTCAACAACGAAAATAACATAATTAATGTTACTGAACTGTCAAAATGAAAGCCATTGCTACTGTAATTGTGTTACGCTATTACCCCGCTGTTCTCTCTTACGGAGAGGATACCCGTGTCCCAGAAGTAGTAACATTATAAGCAGATTTTCTGATAAAGAAGAAAGTTCCACATATCGTCGCCTTAGAGTGAAAACCTCGTATATGCAAAAAAGGCAACTTTACAGGACGAAGAAAAAACTGCGCTCTGTAAAATTTTATTACCACAGCTTCTTCAAATATTTGACTTTTAGTGTGCAATATTCAAACTAGGGATGCCTCGATACGCCTTTTTGCCGATACGGTACCGATACCGATGCTCTTATAAAAATATCGGCGATACCGATATGCTTATTGAATTAAAAAATGAAAGTAAAATAAATAAAACACAAGTCAGTTTTTTTTATTTTTTATTAGTATAAAAAGAACAAATAACAGGACAAACTACATAAAACCGTTTAAAACTATAGACAGGTTGAGATTAGTTAATAGTTTTAGTAATTAAAATTAACATTGATGAGAAAATTTTAATTGAATCGGCCATAAAAATATCCCGGATGCCGATATATCGTCAAACTTCGAGTATCGCCGATATATCGGCATCGGTATCGGTATTGGATGCATCCCTAATTCAAAATCGTCATAGATAGCGTTACAAGTTGCAATTTTTTTTTTTGTGTGTGAAACTAGGACGTGTGTTGCGAAGTTTTCTTTCCAAAAATGTAATAAAATAAAAAATTCCGAAATTGCATTACCGAGGTTTTCACGCTAAGGCGTCGATATGTAGGTAATGTAGGTGCATATAATGACTTCAGACTAGGCCAGCACGTCATTGTGTGAATAGACACACCAATGATTAAGTTACACATAAGTAGGTATCAGAACATGAGCCATGCTTAGAAAGTAATAAAATGGTTAACGACAAAAAAGTTGTACTTCCTGTGCAATTATTAACTACTAATATTGGCTTCGGCCTTGTAAAGACCGCAGGAATCCGCTGGATACGAGAAGCACAGAACCGGTCGAAGTGGCGGTCCTTGAGGGAGGCCTATGTCCAGCAGTGGACATCTTACGGCTGAAATGATGATGATGATGATACACCCAACACCCCACTACCATACCTGAAACAGGGCTTCCTATCTCCTACTCTTTTGCTGTGCCCTACAGGGTCCACAATGATCTCAATTATATAGTTACCACCTAAGTACACATTATGTTAGAGCAATAAAGATATTGAGTATTGAGTATGATCTTTCGGTAGCAAGGAGATTTTTTCCTTTTAGCAATGGAACAGCTCCCGTAAGACAATAAAGAAGGTTCTCGACAAAGGTATAAAAGTTTGAGTAGACAGAAACAGAAAACTAACCAGTCTAACCACCGATACACGTCACTCCGGGACCGATTGCTATCAATGGCGGTGCTCTCGAGGTTGTTCGAGATGTACGTCGGGCAAATTCTGCAGTTTGGTAAGAACAACTTTAAGATTGAGGGTAACAGTAGAATTCAGCTGGGCTGGGCAGCATTTGGGAAGCTTCGTCGAGTCTTCATGTCGCGTATTCCACAGAGCCTAAAGACCAAGGTCTTCAATCAGTGCGTCCTGCGTCGTGAACACTCACGGTACGGCTGGACCATAAATTCAAGGCGCTCAGCGAGCTATGGAACGGGCTATACTTGGAGTTTCTCCGAGGGATCGAATCCGGAACGAGGTGATCCGGCAGAGAACCAAAGTTGTCGACATATCTCGCAGAATAAGCAAGCTAAAGTGGCAATAGGCCGGCCATATCAGCCGTAGAACCGATGACCGTTGGGGTAGACGTATTCTTAAGTGGAGACCGCAATATTTTGAGACCCTCAGGCTAGGTGGAGCGACGATCTTCGCAGAGTGGCTGGTAGCAGCTGGATGAGACTTGCCGAGAATCGAGCTGAATGGCGTGCAATTGGAGAGGCCTATGTCCAGCAGTGGACTGCTATACGCTGATGAATATGATGAACCACCGACGTGTTAAGTGAGGCCATCTTAATAAATAAAATAAAAAAACCGGCCAAATGCGTGACGGACCGCGCACAATGAAGGGTTCCGTAGTTGCGATTAATTTATACTAAGAATACTTGTACAAATACATTGTAGTAGTAAATATTCTCCCATACATTCCAACTGCAAATGTAAGTTGGTTGACTATTACTTGTTATCTTGTAAAGCCTACTGTTCTGTGATAGTTTTTTATATACTACTGCCGTACATCTTTTCACATATCCGAAAACGACCATTTAGCTGGCAGGGGGCACTTGACTCAAACAAAAATTTGCAATTTGCTTTAAGCTTAATATTACGCAAACGGATTCCTGACTCGAAAAATGGTTTTCACAGACCCGAAATACTTCTGAACGGCCTATCCAACGACAACCCACACTAAAGGATAGAAGAGAAAAAATAAATCCCCTTAAAAATATATCGCACCCTTACAGGTAAAACCGATTATCTGATAAGTTAGGTTCATATCAGATAATCGGTTTTCCCTGTAAGGGGGCGATATGTATATACATACATATATAAGAAATAAGCAGTACCTTTGTACTGAAATTATAATTATGTCGTATATCTCTATGTGTTTAACTGTGTGTACATAAATAATAAAATAAATAAATATCTTTAAAGATTTTATTTTACCACTTTGTCGGCGTGATTAATATGTATAACCGTGCCAAATTACGGCTTTCTAGTGCAGAGTTTCTGAACTAAGCCGCGGAGAGACACACAGACAGACAGACGAAAATGGCGAAACTACAAGGGTTCCTTGTTGACTACGGAACCCTAAAAAACCGGAATAAAAATATTATCCTCAATTTACGTACACACGGCCACAAATCATGGTATACATTTTCAGTTTAGGCTGATATGGCATTGTATAGGATTTCGGTACAATGTGAGGTCAGCTTATACTGGAAATGTATAGCTTGATTTGTGGCCGTGTGTACAAGGGAGATACCCTACAAAATTATTATTTTCAAAATTTTATAAAATGCTGGTCAACATGACAGGAGACGCATGCACCAAGCACCAATCTCTATCCTAGGCCTGTTGAAAATTGCTTTCTCTCAAATTGTCAGCAGAAACAGGGAACCCTGGCAAATCATGCAATGATACAAGCTAGACTATTTTCAATGCTCTATCAGGCTCCATGATTGCCTGACCGAGGAAACACGTGCTTCTTTACCGATTAAAAAGTCTGGTTCTAGTACTTGAAGCCACTTAATAGCTGTTACCAGACCAGGGGTGATTGAACTGTAGTTGCTTTGGTTTTGTCTTGTAGCTCTGGTCAGTTTCTTTCTTTAATAAGTCGTTCAGTAACAATATACCTAGATAGGTGTGAATTGTCCGCTGGTTAAATGTATGTGTATTATTAATGATTTTGACATAATTAATGGTGATTTTGACATTATTATTATTGATTTTGACATTACTATTAATTATTTTGACATTATTAGTCATTATTATTAAAATTTGCCAAATGTATGTACTAACACTAGTGTTTAAGATGTGTATGTTATTATTAACAAATTGGATTGTATGATCTGGACAATAAATTATTATTATTACATTAAAAAACAAATAAATAAAATTCAAGTTTCTGTTTGTAATGTCGAAATAACAGCTTTTTACTAAATGCATATGTAAGTATATACAGTACTTATCAAAAAAACTATATTTTTTTTCTGTCTTTTTGTTTGTTCCGGCTAATCTCCGAAACGGCTGGACCGAGTTTGACGGGACTTTCACTGGCAGATAACTGATGTTATAAGGAGTAACTAAGGCTACTTTAGTAGCTAGTTTATAAATATAAAAATAGTATTACAAATAGATTTGCTGTCACCAAGGATAGACAGAAGTGTTATTTGTTGGTGTGCCCTAAACAACGTAGATTTTATAAACCTTTCGGGAAAACATCGACATGTACCGTGTATAATACTCATATATACATAAACTCACGTTTTCTTCCCATGGGGGTAGGCAGAAACTACAGAACACCACCTGCTACGCTCTTTACATACTCCTTTTGCTTCGTTTACGTTCATACATCTGGTCATACATGCACGTCGGTTGCGAGGACCACGCATCTGACCTTTCTGAAGAACATTACCAATAGAAAGAAAGAAAGAAAAATTGTTTATTCTGCACAAACAAAACGCACTTAACAAAAATCATATATAATATATAATAGTGTTGCACCGAATGCGGGTCCTGCCGAATGTCGAATTTGGCCGAATGTTTGGTTTAAATATGTACTGAAGCCGAAGTTCGGCCGAAATTCGGTTAAATTTCGTCAATTAATTATTAAGCGTAACTGCAAATTTAATTATAAATGTTTCAATAGCTAGACCTGTTTTGAAACTAAGGGGTTTATTCATAAACGTTGCTTAAAGTTAAGTGACGTTCAAACGTCAAAATGTATGGTTAAACAGTCGCTAATCATTACTTAACTTTAAGCAGCGTTTTATAACTAAACCCCTAAATGTTGAAAAATATATATATATATATATATAAATAAAAAATGTTGTTTTGTTGCTTAAATAAAAATTAAAAGACTGAAAGTCAAAGTAAAAATGTTATGAACATCCACGTTACCTATTTACTTACAAATCATCATTTGATCTAGATTTCATTTTAAAATAAATATTTTTCACTTTTCCATTTCTTATTTAAATTAATTTAAGCTACCGAATTTCGGCTGAAATTCGGCAGATCTAACCGAAATTCGGCCGGAGACGAAGTTCGGTAAAAGCTGCCAAACTTCGGTAATACCGAATGTGAAACTAATTTCGGTGCATCTCTAATATATAAAATTCTCGTGTCACAATGTTAGTTACCATACTCCTCCGAAACGGCTTGACCGATTTTTATGAAATTCTATATGCATATTCAGTAGGTCTGAGAATCGGCTACTATCAATTTTTTTTTTAAGTTTTAGGTAGGTAGGTAGGTAGGTAGGTAGGGTAGGGTAGGGTAGGGTGGGGTAGGTAGGGTAGGGTAGGGTAGGGTAGGTAGGTAGCTAGTTAGGTTGGTAGGGTAGGTAGGGTAGGGTAGGGTAGAGTAGAGTAGTGGAGTTTATACTATAGCTTTTGACAGAACGAAGTCCGTCGGGTCAGCTAGTAAAATTATAAAATACACACATTCAAGTAGCCAAAAGCCCCTTATTCAAGCAATAAAAGTTTGACAATTTAGTCCATTGTTTGATGTCGGTACTAGGGACCAAAGACAATTTACATTGTTACTCTGTGTTGCGTCACTGGCAAAAATGTCAACAAACAAACGATCAAAACAAAAACAAAATACCGATTACAGAGTGGAAAATAACTACTTTTGTATCAGAAAAACAACAATAACAAGAACAATTTAGCCGTGCGTCGTATCTGTGCAAGAACAGGTCGTTGCTCAGCAAAATGCTGTGACTTCTGACGAACCTACCATCAAAGCGCTGATTTTCAGCAACTACCTTTCGGAATGACGTAATAACGTGTGATATAATGGGGTTTATTTATAAACGCTGCTTAAAGCTAAGTAATGATTAGCGACTGTTTAACCATACATTTTTGACGTTTGAACGTCACTTAACTTTAAGCAACGTTTATGAATAAACCCCATTAAATCGGGTACAATAAGGTCACTGTGTATAATGTTAATGGTTTTTCGCGTGGGTTTTCGAGATTGAAAAAAAAAACAATGAAGTGATTAAGGCAACGGTGCGATTGAAAAGAACATATTGTGACAAAAATTTAAAAGAGTGCTTAGATGGTTAGGTCATGTTGAGAGGATGAATGAAAGGCGACTTATATACAAAAGCTAGACGTAAGTGGCAGATGTGAGTGGAAACCCAGGGAGGGATCGCCCTAGGAGGACATAATATAGTACCCTAATTGGTGATGTTCTTGAGAAAGGTCAGTTACATAGTACTCGCAACCGGCGTGCATGTATGACCAGATGTATGAATATAAACGAAGCAAAATGAGTATGTAAAGAGCGTAGCAGGTGGTTCTATAGTTTCTGCCTACCCCCATGGGAAGAAAGCGTGAGTTTATGCGTGTATGTATGTTTACCGAGTTATATCGAATTTTTTCTCTTGTTTGCAGGAGCAGCTAGCAAGAGCTTCTTTTTGTAGTCACAAGATGGTAGCGGAGCTGGCTTAGGGTGCCTAGGACCTTAACACGTTAAACGCCGGTTCAAATGTAGTGGTTGTTTCTTTAGGCTTACCTGTGAGTGACAGCAATACTACCCGTTCAGGCCGTGGAGCCGGAAAATTTATTGAAAACGCGAATCGTCGTCAGCCCATATGGAAAGGATAGTGGTGGTCACTGGTGTCCACCACGGTGTTCAATGTGTTAATTCTTCGACTAGGTATGTTTTTATGACTGGTGTAATTGTTCTCCTTGTTACTGTAGTACTTGTATTTTTTACAATAACCGTCATCAGATTCTACTTTCTAATGAGAATGGGCAGCAATCATCATGCGCCTACGTCTCTGCTAGTTATTCACGAGTTACAAGATTTTACATGTGTTTATATTTACTTTACACCTGAAATGATACCTTTTAAAGTTACATAAGCCTTCAACTCCTTCCGCTACCATTCTAACACAACTAAAAACAAACAAATAAAACATTTAATAAAGCAATCTCGTCAGCATCATCTCACAACTTAGCTCTTCAATTACGTAACAGCAAAAAACACAAACGGCATACCACGAGCCGACAAATCTTACGACCGGTTGTAAGTCGTAATTGTTTCAAGCAACAAAAAGTCGGACATAAGGCAAGCAACCCGCCGCATGAATGGGAGGACCGTCCGCCGGGGAAAATAAAAACGCTCCATATTCGTGAAATGATTAAAAAAGAAAGAAATCGGAAAATAAAAGAAAAGGCAAGTCCGCGGCACGTACCGTCGTCCCCTTTTTAAAAAGAGAACTATTCCACCGGAGCGTGAATGAAAAACGCGCCCACTACGCGCGCGTAACCGTAATCTTGTGATTATTATTTTTATTTTTGAGTCTCGCTTCCTTTTTTATTATTATTTAGTCTTATTATTATGTTATTTTATACGTTTTATCGCGTGTGGCGTCGTATGTAGGTCAGGACGGTGCGCGGGGGTTTTTTTTTGGTTTTCCGCGCAAGGTCGATGTGTTTGCTTGTTTTGGTCGCGGCGCGGCGCGGTAATTGCTGCAGTGCGTTGAACTGCGAGATGAACTTACGAATCTGTATGAGTTGCTTCATTATCATTGAATTTATCTTTACTTTCATTCGGTTTTATTCCTTACGATCTGGTTCTGCTTCATGCAGGAGCAATGACAGGCACCAATTGCAAATCACTTTAAAAATATGTAGTTTTCCTCACCTGTTGAAAATGCAGGGATTTTATATTTGCTTTCAGTTTAAGCTAATACCAAAATGCCAATGTTTTTCCTAAGAAATCGTTACAAATTTTCTAAGATCTCCATACAAAAATTGATATTAATTAATTACATAGATGTACATCATTCATAGGCAGAATTTCATAGTCATAGCTCATAATTAAAATTTCTTAATTGTTCTTTCCACATTTTGTTTAAAATGGTCAGTTGTAGAACTTCGATTAGTGTGTCGTATACTCGTACGGTATTTTTTATTGTGAGTTCGGGCTGCTGACGTTGAAACCATTTTTATTTTGCAAAAGCGAGCTGTCAGAGCCATTTATAATTCGCGTGGCCTTGAATCTCTTAGGGAACTATTTTAAAAGATGAACATTATGACGGTATCTTGCCAAAAATATAAAAATTTATGAAAATATTATGTATGTAAGAAAAAATCTAAATCTTTTTAATAAAATAAGTGATAGACTTAACTTTAATTCTAACTTTAAGTAAGACAACCATAACATGGTAATCTTTAGTCAATCAATCATACGAAAGTCAGAAAAGAAAATTAACATATCAATCATGTGTCTTAGTATCTGTCTAACGATTGTTTAGTACGTGTGTACCGATTTTTTCGGGTACAGAATGTTTGTAAGAAATTTTTGTAATTGTAGTAATATTTATATTATTTACTTCGATGGTCCTAGTTTATCATTTGTGTTATAGCTATATGAACACAATCCAGCATTGCATTATGTAAGCGGGCACACCCATTATGCCTGGAGACTTTGTATTTTTAATTTTTAAAGGTTTTTTTGCTTGATTATAGTTTTCATTGTATTGTCTGGTATATTGGCGTGTATCAGCTGACACAGGACAAAAAAAAAATACAATTCTGTCTCTCGTAATGTTAATTACTTTACATATTAAATATTGTATAGAATCAAGTTTTTCTATCTGAACAGATAGCTGTGCTGCTGGGGAGTTAGTGGCGCCACTTCTTCTCAGCTAAAGCACTAGGAAGTGGTGAAGGGTGGGCGTTTTGGGGGACAGTCTTAAGTAATTTTGACGTTCGAAAAGTGCTGATTTCCTAATTTTAATACATGACTTTTGAATGCCCGTTATTTATTACCTATGTTAATTAATTTCTCAGAATCACAAACACTCATTACCTACATTAAAAATAACAAAGACGTACGTAATTTCTCCCCTGTCTGACAGCCAGTCTCAGTCTGACAACCAGTCTTACCAAGGGGTATCTTCTTACCCAGTAACTGGGTTGTGGAGGTCAGATAGGCAGTGGCTCCATGTAATATTCTGGTATTCAGCTGCACCCGGTTAGACTGGAAGCCTACTCCAACATAGTTGGGAAAAGGCTAGGTAGATGATGACTAGTTTTAAAATTTAAAAATGTTAAATTTTTATTAAAATTTATTCATGTGATAAAATAAGATGTGATTTTAACGTTAAGATTCGGTATTTTATTTTAGTTAGGAATTATGAACATCTCTAATTAATAAATACTTATGCTAAGGAAGGAAAAATCGAAGAACAAAAATGACAGCATTTCTTCGAAAGCTTCCTGATTCATCCAACCTGTTAACAATAACTAGAAATTCTTCAGAACTCTTTTCCGCTTTTGGAAGAAGACTAACTGATGACACTGTGTGCACACCAGAGTCAAAATAGTTTTGTGTGCCATAGACACAACATTGTGGTGTGTCCAAGCAATATTTTCAATAAATCTTTGTCAACTTTGTCGCAACGACTGATTAGTATGGTTCGATCTTCTGATCGGGGAAAATGTTTTTAGGTTTTGCCAATATGATTTTCTCAGAATCAGCTGAAGCCTGGATTTATGCCCGGTTTTGCCATCGCCAGGCCTTTGACATCGAACTCAAAAATAACTGCCGAAATGAGGAACTACCTACCCCTTTCGGGAGATAAAGGCGTGATGACATTATGATGTTGACAATAGCACTGTTTTGTTGCGAACTTGCTCGCCATCATCGTTTCCATGGACCAATAATCTGCCTAAAGACCATAAACACCTGATTTTCAAATTGAGAATTTGAGAACTTCTCTCAATATGACTTATATAAGGTGACGCCCATAGGTAATACGGGCTGGTGTCCGCAACTCCACGTCAATGCGCGTATTTTGCGTACGGATGGGAATATCGACTATTCGATCAACCCTTGCTCCTAAAGGATGGCCAACAACACCCTACGTGAGATTGTAAGTAACACCAAGTTACTGACGATGTCACGTAGGGTACCTGGGTTACCGAAGTACTTGGCCCTGTATGTGGCGACCACCGGGCATTTTAGTAGCACATGAGCTGCTGTCTCTTCCTCCATGCAGGCCCTGCACAGCGGACTGTCTGTGACTTCTATGACAAAGAGGTGTTTATTAAATGACCCGTGACCAGTTCTAGCTGCTGTCACTGTATGCAGCTGTGGTTTCGGTATTTGGAGAACCTGTTTCGTGAGGCGGCCATCAATTGTAGAGAGTGCCTCCTTAGCCTGCCTGCACTCACCTTGGTCCGACCATAGTTTGTGATGTTGGTCCCTGGTGCGTTTCCTTAACAGAGTGCGTAATTAACAGATGGGGAGTGGTCGGGTGGGTTCAGGACCCACTGGTGCCATGCTTAACCCCCTTCTGGCAAGCTCATCGGCTGCATTGTTGCCTAGCGAACCGCTGTGTCCTTTGATCCATTGAATGGTTATGTTGTTGAGGCTACCCACCTGGTTGAGGCGCTGGTGGCACTCGTATAGTAGCCCAGAGTCAACTAAGTGCCTACTTAGCGCTTGTAGGACAGCCATGCTGTCTGAGATCATGCGGATTGAGTGGTCCTTAATTTCCCTGGCCATGATGGTTTTTGTATTTTTTTGTTTTTTTGTTGTGAAATTATCAAATAACTTCTCCCGCTCTGGGCGGAGAGGGAGGGCGTGTCAGACTTTTACTAACTAAAACCAACCCGTGTTCCTTCAGTTGCCTGTGTGCCAGGGTCACGGTATCCCTTTCGGACAAACCCGCAACCCTGGCCGGCACCGGTCCTAGCGGACCCCGTCAGTGCGTCCTACTGCTGACATCTCTTTGAGGCGCGCGTGGAACACAACGCACCCTCAACCCGGGCCTGATCCTTACCGGACGGCCTTTCCCGCCGCCACGGGGCGTCTCCAGCGGCGACTAGGGGCGTGAGGGTGCACAGACTGCCACTCCCTCATGCGTTCTACCTCCTCCTTCGCGAGCATTACTGCTTTGCAGAAAGTGACTGCCTCCCATGCACTCTCGCTCCGGACTATGGCCTGGACCAGGGCTGGACGCGAGAGATCGCCGCTGCCGATCGCCTCCGTGATGACATGGCCATGATGGCTGAGGCGGCTAGAGAATCACCTTTAAGAATGATTTAGCATGACGTAGAGTTTAAAACTTCTCAACTTGAAATTCTCAATTCAAAAACCGGCGGGTAATTGCGGTAATTGCTTCACACACAAATAAATGACGATCGCAATTTCTTTCATTTTGATAGTTCAACAACATTCATTGCGTTATTTACGTTGTTGAGCAGACGAATTTATTAAACCTATGAATCAATGGATTAGAAATATCCTTCAAAACTCTCGGATTGTGATTAAAACTGTGTTTCGCTATTAGGGTGCGGGTGTTTAATGATCGAAGAAAGATAATCTTGACTCAGGTTTACGCACAGCCTTACCTTTTCGAAATGTACAGATAACAGGTCTTCGATCGCTTACGCTCTGGGTTTTTCAGAACAAGTGTAGTCAAGCAACCCTGTTTATTCCATTCATCTTAGGATTCCATTATACCAGTGTCAAACTCTTTTCTTATTCCTTGGAATAGTACCGAGTTATTTATTTTTATATATATTTTATTGTACACCATATTACACATTACAAAAAAAAACCTATACACTACAAAATGTACAATGAGTGGCAACCTTGGCATGGACAGTGAATTTCTGGCCATAAAATGGGGTTGTCATTAAAAGTATAACAGTACATTATTCTATAATAGATACACAGATATATGCTATATAATAGATATATAGAAACATACATACTAACTATAATATATAAGAAAAGAAAAGTTATATATTATATAGAGTTATATAAGTAAAAGAAGAGAAGAGAAGACATGAAGTATGGATGCAAAAGACATTGGTGATCCCAAATAAGTTGGTATAAGGGCAGGAGATGATTATACTCAGTAATATGATATGGATTCTTAATGATAAATGATTTTATTTCTCTAAGTCGGTTTGTACAAACAATTTTACACATCTCATGTTTTAATTTAAACTACACAAGGTCGGCGTTTCCTATCTGACTACTCTGAGAAGAAAGGCCGAAGCAAACTTCAATGTCACAGTCTCTTTTAAAGTCCAGACATAATCATGGTCAGAGCAATGTAGATTGGTGTCTGAAATGGTCTTTTGAGGAAAGAACCACACAGATTGAGTGGACTTGTCCAGTCAGTGCACGCATCTGTTAGTAATCGCGCAGCTCAACCAGAACTGAAGGAGCTCATCGATTCGACGAACAATATCAAAGAAAGGACATTTGAAAATAAAAAACAAAACAATGATCTATGTATCTTCACATTCACATTAATTAAAATAATATTATACTTTACACAGTAAATATGAATGTTATTGTATAAATAAAATTCATCAATGTCAATGTGTATATATAAATCCAAAAATAATCTAAGTCAGATCATCAATGGTTCCGATACATCAATGTTTCATAAGCTTCAATCAGTACCCACACGTAAAATATCGTATTTTTTTTTTTACATTTTTGATAAAATCGTTAGTAGGCCAATTTAAAACATAACACTCGGGAAAGCTTTCTTTCGAGTAAAGTAAAATTTTCCTTTTGTTTTATTTTTCCTGTTTCTCCTTGTAAAAAACTTAAATTAACGTAACCAAAACCGTCTTTGATTATATATCTGATATTGTCTTGATCTGACCCCACTGCACTGGCTTCGAACCGACTTTTCGATAACGCAATGAATATTGTTGAAAAGTTAGAATAAAAGCTAGAAATCTGCGCAGGAGTTTAAAACGCCAATTTTTCGATATGTTCGCCTTAAAAACCTAAACAAATACTTCTACATAAATTCGATGGCTACATCTATTTGTTTGAATTTTGTTTCTTTGCCAGGCTTAATTTTAAATGTCACAAGACAAGGATTGTAAAAATTGTAATAAATTAAAAGATACAGTATTAATTTCTCTGATAAACTGTGATTTAAAACCCAATTGTTGTAGTTAAATTAGTTTATTTATTGCTCACCAAAATTATGTTCTTGTGTTTTTAAATGAAAACTTTATGAATGCATAGGTACATGTTTGAAGATTCATTTGGAAATCCCAAGATTTTAATTTAGTTCGGCTAGAATGTATGAAAAACTAAAAGTAAGATTTATATTGATACAAAAATCGAAAATGGCTACCAACGCGCAACGTTCAACAAAGCTACAGATAATAATATGCGTTCGGATACACACACCTACACAAAACACATACCATAAAACAAGCGAAGGACTTGCCACTAGCTTCTTAACGCATTTAGTCATCGTTCCAAGTAAAAAGTAAAAATAACTTTGACCAGACTCAGCATCTCAGTCTCAAGGCCAAATCCTGACTCCTGAAGAGAGAGACACACATACTAAACTACATACATACGAAAAGGATGCCAAATATTGGTGTCTTCGTCCTTTGAAAAGGGAAAGTGGTAGTTACAGCGGTGGTGAGAGTGAGATAAAAAAATGTCCGAAGGGCAAAACGAGACAGGTATACTTGTAATTCTAAAGTGGGATGAAGATGGAAGATAGGAACCGGTTAATTTTGAAGGGCTCGCGACCGTGGTCCACACTGAAGCTGTGTTAAAGATATAGGTGGTTTTATTTATGGTTATATATTGATTTAAGATTTTTATGGAGTAAAATGAATGTGGAATGAGCCATAGATTAGATAGAAGCTGTAATAGATATAGGGCTATAAACTGACTTCCGATGGGCAAGCGGATACATATTTGGATTTATATTTTTACTTTCCAAGTTTCTACTAGTATTGCATATGTTTTATGATTAAACAAGTCTTTTAGCATATCTAAATAAATTGTTCAACGCTTCTATATTCAACCTAAAAACTGACAGTTTTCTTGTTTATTTTAATTCAACTTTTCCTTACAATCATCTAATGATGCTCGTAATTTTGTTTGAAATTGTTTGCTATTACACTTAGAAACTGAACGAGCCGTCAAAGTTGTTTATGATACTTACCAGTTTTACTACATATAACTCGGTGTATCTAAGCAGTTGATTTAGGCATGGATATATTACATTAAAATTATAGTTAGTTACTGCCTCCAAACGGTGAAAGCCGCTTATTGTATATTTTGTAGTATTTGATTTATTTTTTGTTATGTATGTTTGTGGTGTGTAATATTGTGTATATAAATAAATAAGAAAAACATCGTGAGGAAACCGGCATGCCCTAGAACCAAAAATATGAAGACTTGCGACATCTTCGAATCCGCACTGGGCTCGCGTGGTAGATAACAGCCTACTTCCTCTCGAAGAGAACATTATAGGTTGATTGATTATGCTTACACTGCCTTAATGGTAGCAGCAGTCTGCTGAGGTATAGGGTCTTTGGGTTCGAATCCTGGGTCGAGAAAAGTGTTATTAGGTTCTTCCAACAATTCTTAGCAGCAGTCTGGGTCAGATAGGTAGGACAGAATGGCTTGTCATGGTATGGCCATGTGATGCGGAGACTTGACTAACTATCAAAATAAAAATATAATAAACCGAATAGGCTGGGTGTGCTGTGCTGGCGCTGCTGCTGCGGCTGAAGAAAACCTCAAGCGGCGAAAGTATAATCTTATCGGTAATTATATTTTCGAGCCATTTGGGTTTGAAACCCTCGGAACTTGGGGTCCGAGTGCTCATTGTTTGTTCAACGAAATCTCCAAATGGCTGATTGACACTTCCCGTGATCCAATGGCTGGCTTTTACCTTTGCCAGAGGCTAACATTGCTATAGAGAATGTGGTAAATGCCGCCAGTCTCTTGGATACATTACCAGTCGACAGCGATGCGGAGGAATTTTTTGACGCCATATTTTAGCTTGTTAATAGTTTTAGTTAGTTTAGTTTAATTTATCAATTCCTATTCCCTCCCGTGGGTGTCGTAAAAGGCGACTAAGGGACTTACTAGAGATTGGGCAGCAGCGTTCTCTATGCGTTTTTAACACCATACTGCGATCGCCAACCCGCCTGCCAAGCGTGGCGACTATGGCAAACCCCCCGAATTGGGGGAGGCTTATGTTCAGCAGTGGACGTCTTTCGGCTTAAATGATGATGATGATCAATTCAGTAATTTTTGTGGAGTGTTTTGCCGGTTCTTCGTCATAAGAAACGACCAATTGGAACCGTGCACCTAGCTTCTGACGTTTCATAAGTGCCCGTGTAGGTTTATGTGAAATAAATTATTTTGATTTTGATTTTATCACATATGATTTGTACGAGCAAAGTTTGATTGGGTTTTTCCATCTGGTATTTGTCAGAAGCAGCCCGGAGTCCGGATTTGTGCCTAGTTGATGGCAATAGGGTCGTCCCTTAGGGACTTAAACATAACTGGCGAAATGTGAGTGTTCCTACTATGGGTACACCTCTGCCTTACCTTTAGGGGAATAAAGGCGTGATGTTGTGTTATGATAACATAACATAACATCACGCCTTTATTCCCCTAACTGATGATAACATCATCATCTGCCTAGCCTGTTCCCAACTATGTTGGGGTCAGCTTCCAGTCTAACCTGATGTAGCTGAATACCAATATTTTACATGGAGCGACTGTCTATCTGACCTCCATAACCCAGTAACTGGTTAATACGGTACCCCTTGGTAAGACTGGTTGTCAGATTTTCGGGCTTCTGACTACCTATAACGACTGTCAAAGATCCACGGATGACAGCCAGGACTAACGGCTTAAGAGGGTTGTCACCGGTCCACTAGCGCCACTCCTTTAAAAACAGTATCTCGTGACTGAGAAGGAATTATGAAAAAGGGCTCAATCAACTATCTCGGTGTGTCTAGAATTTTCTAATACCTTTTTTTAAGTTTCATATTGAGACACGAAACAACAAAATTCGATCTAAATGAAAACGGCCACATTCCTCTAGATCGTATTTTGTTGCTTCGTATCTCAATATGAAACTTTATAAAAGGTATAAGTTTCTAAACTGTCATGGTCACTAATATTATTATTAACATAAACGGGATATTTACCATGTTTATTAATTGTTTTGAGTTCCCGATATTTCGGCGCTGTTGCAAGCACCATGATCACAGATAAACTGAAGTCATTGCGGGTGGGTGTGTGTAAGGTATTAGAAAATTCTAGACACACTACCGATATAGTTGATTCAGCAGTATTTCATAATTCCTTCTCAGTCACGAGATACTATGTTTTTAAAGGAGTGGCGCTAGTGGACCGGTGACAACGCTCTTTTCCGAAGCATGGAGAAGTCTCGGTCTCGCTAGGTCATCGAGTCATAAACTCATAATATCAAGGTTTCAAAGTTGTTGAACCTACAAGAGGTACTTCAACCAACTTACTAAAAGTACAAAAGAACTTAGTGAAATGCTTATAAACTTACGCTACGCGAGTTGTGGCGTTCTAAGTGAGTAACTTGACTACTTCAACGTTTTGTATTCATGTAAAGGTTTAAGGCTCGTACAGACACCCCCGATATCGCGGGCGCGACAGGCACCGACAAATAAATTCTGCTACTAGTGTCGCGTCGCGCCTGCGATATCGCACTAGTCTGTACGACCTTATCTTTTATGTGTATTTCTGCACATACTCAAAGTCAAATAATTTATTTAAATTTGGTAGGTTAATAATATGATTTTTTTAGAAAATCTGATGTGTTAAAAAAAAACTATTTACTCGTATAATTAGATGTAAGTCCCTATCTACCTGCCCATATCTAATTATAAATTGGATGTTATTAAAAATATATATATATATGTTGGAAGAATATAAATATTTCTTTGTCCTTTTCGCCTTGATTTTATAATTTTTCAGATTTTTTCACGGAAGATCATGGTTTGTAACAACTAAATATTTTCAGCAAGTTTTCTACATAAATAAATTTAACACAACTCAAATCTGTCATAACTTTCAACCGCCAAAGGTTTATCGACCGTATTTACCTTTTCCTTAACCATTTTCTTCCCAACCTGTCTTTTAACCCTCTCACTGCTGAAGCGAATGGACTTACACTCACGCCGCTCGCAATGTTGCCAACTTGTAAAGTAAAGTTAAGTTTACTCGGAATCAGTCCCCCCCTCCGTGTCTCACCCCCCTCTGTGGCCATGTAGCAGCACGAGGGCAACGCGGCTGATTCGCGGGAACGGGTCAACTCGACTCAAGGTCAGGGGGAGATGCACAGGAAAACAGTGGAGATGACTTCGGTGGAAAGAATATGTAGGGATGTTGGTCAGTGAAGATTGGGGACGATTTTTTAATTTATTTTTTTGCTAAATTATTTGGCTGTCGAATATTTTTACAGAAAAAGGTTTTACCTGAAGCAAAAGGGTTAAGTTTTAGTCAAATTTAAAAATGTAATTTCAATTATTTTCATACATCCTAACTACTGGATGAAAATACAATGAACTTTGTTAAACTTTGATGTGTGTGCGACTGTGAATTATTATGCAAAATTAAAAAAACCATTTTCATTTATATATTACGTCTTTATTGCTCGCGAAATGTAAGTTCCTTTTCAAATTTTGAAAAAAAAAAATGAAAATAAATAATATCATTACCATAGTGCATCTGAACCTCTGTTCCCAAGTCAACATTTACCAATAAGTATTTGTGTACACACACATACGGCATCATCTCGCGAGCTGTGCATGTGTGCGTGTGTCGTACACACTGCACAAGAATGCAACGCGTTGTTGACACAGCCAACTTCGATATTCCTTTATTTATTGCTATAAAAACCCTTTCACTTGCACCCATTGTGAACAAAACCTTAAAACGTGGGGCATTGAATTGAAATCAGAATGCCACCGCGAATCTTGCGACGTTCATTTATTTTCGCGTGTCTATCTCTGATCAATGGACTATGGAATGTATTTGCAAGGCATTAAGATATAATTTTCTTTGGGTTTTTCTTGGTTTTTAGTATCATAGGTGTCTATGAAAGTCGCGAGGTATATTTAAATAAGGATTTATGCGTTACGTCTGGCGTTTTGGCGAGATCCGCGGATAAAGGAACGTTTCGACTGAAAAAAGTCGAGATTTGGTCGTAGATTGTGAATTTTGGGAGCCACAATGGGTAACAGCAGACAGTCGGGTGAGGTATCACCTCTTAAAGTGTCTTGACAACTTTTTTGCTGAAAATACGATCATTAACAGTTTTAAGAAAAATATTTGTGCAGATAATTTTTTTTATCGTTTTTCGTCTGGACATTGTCTGGTCTGAAATGACATGAAATGTTAGTAAACAAAACAGTTATTACTTAATTCACAAATTTACAAAACCGGTCGCTATATAATCTCAAGACTTAACCCGTAACTGCAAAGCTATTTTTTTATTTTCAACTACAAATATAACGGATGTTTAAATAATCCCAAGAGATTGTATCTGCAAGCGGCTCTATTTTGTACTATTTTAAAATTCCTTACAAGATCATAACAGTATAGCGGTACGGTTAAATACCAACGTTTTACGCAGTGAATGCATGCAAAAGGTAAAAATAAGAAGTGGAAACCTGCTCGTCTACATACCTTGAAACCTGTCCGTCCGTCCGTCCTACGCGTCCTGTTAATTAATGACAATCACTATTGGACAGATGTTGAATGCACAACAACGTTTTTACAAGAAAAAAGACAGTTCGAAATCAGTAATAATTCAACTCGACTGCAATATAGGCACCTACAATGTTTTATTTAAAAGCTGTAATTAAAAACACATGCAAAAAAAATGGGTATTATGTCGCAACACGCCGATTAGATTACCCAGAGTTTTCATGTTAACGACACGAGATACAATCAACGCATAAGGAAATATAAATACCGAATGCCTAAACGCAAACAAGCTTACAAAAAAAAAACAGTCCTCTAAACCGTGATTAACTTAAATGAAAACTCCGAGATTCTACATCAACGCATCTACGACAGGTTATGTAAATTCTACGTGCGCTTAACGAAAACGAGAGTATCTTATCTATGGTCAAACTAAAAAAACACTTTCATTAAATCTTTCCCACCAGTTTTCGACCACTAAACCAGTTCGATAGGATCGCACCCAAAAAAACATTATATTAATTTGGGATCCCCACAAAAAACGAAGATACGAATTTATAAAAAAGCTAATGGCCAAAAATAAATAAAAAAGGTTCGATCTTTAAAAAAAGGAAAAAGAATAAAAAAACCGGCCGAAGAAAGGGTTAGTTTGATACAGGTTGATTCCATTGTTGGTTGGTCAGTACCTCATTTCGGTATTTATGACATTCAGTACATATTAATTCCATGCGTTCTTAATAATCTCACTGACGATAATTTGTAACTTGCATGTAATAAATTGCTTTTTATTGTGGGTTTATGGAAAAATATTAATAAATGAATAAAATAAATGAGCATTTTGAAGCATATTTTACACGGAATAAGCGGAAATGTTTTATCTCGTGTCAGTCAATTTGCGGGACTGCCTGACAATAAACTTAAAAATAATCCATAAAAATAATAAACTCGTAAATGTGAAAGTAACTCTGTCTGTCTGTTTGTTACGTTTTTACGCCTAAACCGCTGAATCGATAGTCATGATATTTGGCAGAGATATATCCTAGAATATGGAGAAGGACATAGTAATTTTTTTTAAAGAAAGAAAGAAAATGTATTTATTGGGTTTTACGCGATAACCGACATCTACGCGGGCGAAGCCGCGGGAAAAAACTATTAATGTATATTTTTTTAAACAGTAACTTTAAATTACTGGTTTTTAAGTAATGCATCGACATAATTAAATTATGCATGGATTATTATTAATATGACAAACTTATCAACAAAAATTATGAAATAATAATTGTATACTGTTATTTTTGACGAGATCTATATCGGCCGGAAAACAAGATGAGGAAACATGGCACACAATTAACTGATCAAGTGATCAATCCAATTTCTTCTCTGTATTTACTCCCATACATTAAAGAAGAGGCATCTCACTTCTTTAGTGTTATGTAAGATTAGAGATAATATTTACCTTTAAAAATATACCTAGTACATTTAATAGAAATAAATAACCATATTAAATGATAATAATACTATGGCGTCTTCTAGCCATAATTACAGAATTAAATCACAATGTTGATCAGTTTTATTTTTATTATAACAAGATGGAATGCGGTTCTTGAGATCGAAAGTTGCAACTTGCAAGACTATTAATAGGAAACAAGACTTTATACCGTTTGTACAGTCAGCAACGAAACACTTACGTTTTTTTTAATAATAACTAAACAACCAAAATTACGTAAAAATATAACATGAAGTACCTACCGAAAAACATGTAGTAACTTAGTAACAACTTAGTCGTTCTGTAAAATTGTGTAGATTTAAAAAAGTTTTGTAGCTGACCATACTTTTCTTGCTGTTAAAGTTGTTATAAGTGCACATGATTTTGTTTATATTTCCTGATTAAACTAAATAGGTCAGTGATATTAAAGTAAAGAGATTGTTAAACTACAATGAATAAACTCGATAAAGTACAATAGTAAAGTATATTTGACGTGTAAAATAATGAAATATATAGGTATTAGGTATATAATTTATCATACACAAAGAATAATTTATCCTTTTTGTCTTAAGTTTGGTGTCTGGGTATTTCATAGATAGTTTTTTTAAGAATCAGAAAAAAAAGACCTTTAATCAAAGTCAAAGTCAAAGTCAAATAATTTATTTCAAATAGGCACGAAGATGCACTTTTGAACGTCAAAAATTACATGAATAGCTAATTGATTCTAGTTGCGCCTTCCAAAATGTAGTTATGTATGGAGAAGAATGAGCAAGAAACTCCATACTTACTCTTTTAAAATGTTAACAATAGTTTGTATACATTAATTAATATTTATAGGTGAAGACTATGTACCTAGAATAAAAAAATAAAAAAAATCATCAAAATTACTTACCACACTTGGTAAAAAGAATGAAAAGTGAAGTAATAACAATGCGATAGGTACATGGTGCTCACATATTTACAAACATTGTATATGATTTCCCAAAAAAATAAAAAATAAAAACAACATATAATAAGTCAGTGTGTGAGTTAAAATATTAATCACAGAAAATAAAATTAATACCATAAAAATTATAAATTATACAGTATCTAATTAATCAAAAGTAGTTATATTTCTTTCCTAATCACTTTTCATAGTATTCACTGCACACAAAAGACATAGCAAAACACAAATAAAACATAATAATACAACAAAAAAGATAATATAATAATAGAACAGTAATTTAATTGAATTTTTTCTCGGTAATTAGCATCGTAATAAATTAGACCATAATTTACCGTTCGCAAAATCAGGTGTCACTGACCTCTTGTTTCAAGGAAGGTAAAAACTGAATGAAATATTTTTATCAATGTTACCAGTTAATTACCTTTTGTGATCGTCATTTTAGAGCTCTCAAACAGACGAAATATTATAATTTATACTGATACACACTATACACACTACACTGACAACAGTTTTTTTTTTTTCTGAATATATACTTGCGCAACAGTCAAAAAACCTAGACCATAAATCTTTATAATCAAGTCAGAAAGTCAAATAATTTATTTCAAATAGGCACGTAAAAGGCACTTTTTAACGTCAAAAATTATAAAAATTGTTAATTGATTCTAGTTGCTACTTCCAAAAGGTAGTTATATGTATGGAGAAGAATGGGCAAGAAACTCCATACTTACTCTTTTAAAATATCATCAAATCATCGGTTGAGATCGCCTGGACCAATTTGGCTATTTTTTATTTTAAAATGTTCGTAATTGTTCGAATTAGGTTATAAGAAAAGAAAAATTGGAAATGTTTTCCGGATAAATTCTAATTCGGGAAAAACTGAAAGGCCTTTTTTCTATGGGATTTTTGTATGAATTATTGAAATTTGGACAGGACAACTTCCGTCGGATCAGTTAGCACAAAATAAGTCTAAGTAGCAAATGTAAAGAAAAAAAAACGTTTATTTGTGGTAAACATGACGCAAAAAAACAACAACACAAACACAAAAAATAAGGACAAGTTGGGGGAAAATATGCGTCACATCCAAGCAAAACGGCCATCGCTCAGCATAATGCTGCGACCCTATGCGAGACAGAGCCGCAACGCTGGTTTTCAGCGACTGCCGGGGTTGGCGTTGAATGTAATAGAATACTGGAAGCATCTTCAAGCGTATAGTGCAAAGCAGCGATTTCTTTAACATTTTTATAATTTATTTGACCACAGTAAAACTTTAATTTCAACACATTAAGAAAAAATTACTTAGTAATTAGAATTAACACAAGAAACATATTATATGTAGACGAATAAAAAAACACATAATCAACCTTCGGTAACGACGATTCTTCTTCTAATTGAATTTCTCTACCCCCTGTATATCGTCGGTTGACATGTATACTGTATACTGTCGTTAATGCTAAGAACAGAAATTCCTCGCGACCCATTTTGTTGGTTTTAACTGCGCTTTTTAATAAATCGACATCACAATAGTCAGACCTATTATCGTATGGAGATAGGCAGACACCAGATACGTAGCGATAACCGATACGATCAAACCATAGATCAAAGTTGGTAAGAATAACCATTTATCAGATTAATAGGTTAAATTAAAAACCGGCTAAGTGCGTGTCGGACCACGCACAATGAAGGGTTCCGTAGTTGGTATGAATTTATCCCAAGAACAAACTTAACATCGTAGTTGAAAAACATGTTCTTCCATACGGAATGTATGGGAGAACATGTTTTTCAACTGTAAATGTAAGTTGGTCGACCATTATTCGGTAACTTGTGACGCCTACTTGGCTGTGGCTTGGTTTTCCTTTTAAATTCGTTATATATACTACTCCTGTGATTTTTGTACATATCCAAATACAACCATTTAGCTGGCAGGGGGGGGACACTTAACTCTAACAAAAATTAGCACTTTAAAGCCTAATATTTCAGAAACGGATCCCTTAATTGAAAAATTGTTTTCACAAACCCGCAATATTTTTGAAAGAGCCATCCAACAATGCCCCATACTATAGGATAGGCGAAAAAAAAAATACATACCCACTTATACAGGAGATACCCCCTAATATAACTATTTTTTCATAATTTTATTCTACCACTTTGTCGGCGTGATTAATATGTATATCTATGCCAAATTATAGCTTTCTAGTAATAATCCTAGTGTGGGGCAACGTTTAAAAAAAAAAAAAAAAAAAGAGTCTCTGAGCTAAGCTGGGGACGGGCAGACGGACGGACATGGCGAAACTATAAGGGTTTCTTGTAGTCTTTTCCAAACTGTGTTGGGGTCCGCTTCCATTCTTAACTAATGCAGCTGAATAGGTACCATTATTTTACATGGAGCGACTGCCAATCTGACCTCCGCAACCCAGCTACAGGGTAACACTATACACCTTGGTAAGACTGGTTGCTAGACTTTTTCTGCTGTACTTTTTTTTACGTAATGACACTCAAAGATCTACGAATGACAGCTGGGACCAACGGCTTAACGTGCTTTCCAAGGCACGGAGGGGTTTAGATATATCATGGATGGCCACCCATCCACGAACCGACCGCGGCAAATGTAGCTTAACCTTTAATAATAATAATAAAACTTTAATTCAGACCATAATTTTGTCCACAATTTTATTTATTTATTTTATTATTTATGTACATACAGTTAAATACATAGAGATACGACATAATTATAGGTAATTTCAGTACAAAGGTACTGCTTATTTCTTAAGAAATTTGTTTGAATTTTGTTAGTATTTTGGTGTTAGTAACAATAGTGCTTATGTAACTAAGTTACAAATAGGTTAGGAGGTTAGGTTTAGGTTTAATAGACCCGTGCGGCTGATAAGTCAAAGTCAAAAAAATTATTTCAAATAGGCACATAAAAGGCATATTAAAACGTCAAAAATTCCAAAAATGATTAATTGATTCTAGTTGCCCCTTCCAAAAGGTAGTTACGTATAGAGAATAATGGGCAAGAACTCCATACTTTTTTAAAATGTTAACAATATTTTGTACAGTTGTGTAGTTTTTTGTATGCACGACTGCCTAGCCCTTTGAGAAATACAAGCGTGATGTTATGTTATGTTAAGATGCCTTTAAAACTTACAAATACACAAAACAGTGAAATATTTTCATCAAAATACTTCCTACAGCACAGTAAATGCCGTAAAGTAGGTTAAATCACATAATTATTTCTACACGATTTTCCCACGTATCCACCCTTTTTACGCCACAAAAACGATTAACAAAAACCGCAGAATAGTCTCCGTTATATCATTGTTATAAGGTTTATATTTAATTGGATGAGTGTTGTAAGGGTTGAGCCGAACTTGTCCGAAGATTGCCGAACGCCCGCAGCGAACAGGTGCTCTATCTTCTACATCTTGATGACCGGACGCAGGAGAGCGATCTGTCTTGATACTTCAGGATATATTTATGTATTTTTTATTTATTTTGGAGAATGGAGACGGCGTTAATCGGCCAGTAAGGCCAGTTGCACCTAGTATGATGGTAAATGGTAAAAAAAAAACCTTAGCGTCCGCAAGACAAGAATAAAATATATTAAAGAAATAATATATTATTATATATTAATTATTTTGAAGGTGGATACACATTTGAGCATTTAATTCAGCACATCAAATATTCGCTCTAATGTATCGCCCTTAACGCGAAATCGTCAAGCTAGCCCGCAAAATTCAAATTTTCTTAAGTTTTTTTCCTATTTGCAGGCCAGTATCAGGTTCTATGTTGATCTAAATATGATTCGGAGCCGTATCAAATATTTATTTATAGAATTTTACTCATAATAATCATCAATACAACGCTCTTAGTCCATGACTTATTTCATGAAATCATGACATGTGAGGCCAATTCTAACTTAAAGAGTTGTTTTGCTGATTCACGATCGCGAATCATATTTAAATCAACATAAAACTTAACACTGACACTGCAAATTGCAAAAAACGTCAGATAATCTGAATTTCGCGGGCTACCTTAACAAATCCTCCTTACTAATCTATTTTTCGCAGTTTTCCAAAATCTATTCTAACGCCTATTTCCAAAAAACTACAGTAGCCTGGGTTCATCGATCACAAAAATCAATTACTTCACTGTTAATAAACTTACTCCAGTCATAGGTGTCAGTCACGTATCAAAACTTATAGTTCGCCCTATACATCTCACGTGGATACGAGAATGTAAGGGTTAATAAAGAATGTCGGCTGTTGTATAGGTACCAAAATCGTACTAGTTTTATAAAGAAGAGAGATTTATTCGGAAAAGGGCCCAGACTTAAGCAGGGCAGTTACAAATCGAGGATTTATTACTCGTTTGAGTGTAATGCACTACGATTGCGTCACAAAATCCCTTTATTTTTGAAGAGGATTGATTTGTAAGTATCCCTTACCAATAAATGACTAGGTATAATTCCAAATCCAGGTTCTTTAGTTTGTAAACTCGTCTGCTGGAATAGATCACGAACGGATTTTGATTGTCAGTGTAAAATGATGCATTCAAAAAATAATATGCTCATCAAGTTACCAAAATGAGCGCATCGGATGCTCAGCCGCATCCGAAGAAACGTGACGTCATGCTCATGTTGATCATTTATCCTGTTTTATTATTTATCCTATTGTCCTTTTATCCTTTGTGCAGAACATAATAAACATCGGTGTGAAAAATACAGAGCTTTGAAATACGTAATCAGCTTCACTGGAGTTTTTTTTTTTTTTTGAAGTTGAAAGTAATATTCTACGATATTTTGTAAAGCTAGCTTTAGCATAAATGTGCTTCAAACTCATGTAACACGTTCAAACAACCTTTACTTATTTAAAAGAAAATGGTAGAAAAAGTACAGTCAGCATCAAAAGTAGATGATCTATTTTGTTCATACACAGTTAAAACTTTAAAATGGTTGAATGAATGAGGGCATTCTTTTTTTGCAACTGTTATTAAGTAGGTGCATATCTCCACAAGTCCAAAATGTTGCGTCATGAACTCATGACTCATGATGCGGAAACTACAATAACACTTTGCTAGATGCGTTTTAAGTTAAAGTAAAATCCAACCTTTGTTCAAAGGCATACTATGCCATCAACGACTACTTAAACGATGAGAATAGTTGGTCGCTGTGATTAAGTCGAGACAATGTTTATGTTCTTTCTCCAGAATTAGCTTATCCACGTACTGTTTACTTTATTTGACTGTACAAGTCAGTTTAAAATACGGAATCTTTGCGGAAACGAAGCCAAATGCGAAATGTCATGACATAATTCAGAACTGCTTAAAAACAACATTACATCCTAATGATAAACTAGTGGTATGTGTGGGGGAAAATGATTGTAATTTAAGGCAAGTTCTGTCACCATTAGAAGGTTTATTGGACACATTTTATAATAATAGGATTATTGTACTAAATGTTAGTAATAGTCACTTCTTAAATGTCTCAAAATTGAATGATGGTATAGAAAACTTATGTAAGATGTTTAAAAAATGTCATTATCTTGATTGTGGACATTTTACATTATCAGAGGCTTGTAAGTCTATAAATTATGTAATAGATTGTAACGACTACAATGAAAACTACTTGTGCCCAAGGAATATTAGGAAATTTGTAATGCGTAATCAACCAAGCAGCATTGTAGCCATTAGTAACAATACGCCTAAAAAGGGAACGATCCCTTTTTATTTTAATAAACAATATTGTAATAAAAATAAACAACCAGTAAACCCAGCCGTATCTATCGGGAATGTAAGGAGAGGTACAATACCTTTTTACTTCCCTGTATTAAGAAATAAAGACGATTTTTTTCGTGCCTAAAGCCCATATGTTCAATATTCTGCATCAAAATATTGCTAGTATTCTATCAAAACGGGAACTGTTAGAAATAACAATCCAGGAGTTACAAGTAGCACAAAAAGAGCCTAACGTAATTTGCTTGTCGGAAACTTTTATAAAGAAAGGCTATGAGAGCTATATCAAAATATGTAACTATCAGTTAGCTTCAAGTTTTTGTAGAGAAAAACAAAGAGGAGGAACCTGTATCTTAGTAAAAAAAGGCATTCCTTTCAAAGATTTATCTTATATACAAAATTATGCTACCCAAAACACATTTGAAGCTTGTGGCATAGAGCTTGAGTGTTATAAGTTGCTTGTTATTTGCGTCTATAGAACTCCAAACTCAGATCCTACTCAGTTCTTATGTAAATTAAATAATCTTTTGAACTACCTAACTAATAAATACAAGTCCAAATTTCGTCTAGTAATAACCGGTGACTTAAATATAAATACGTTGAAAAAAGGTAACGTGACTAATCGCCTACGAGACATATCCTACAACTTTAACTTAAAAATTCACATTGATGTGCCTACGCGCAAGTCTTCTTGCATAGACCATATTCTAAGTAATATTCCAAATGCTTCCGCTTCAGTTTTGCCTCTCTATCTCTCTGACCATGACACAGCCCAAATGTTGAGTTTTCCTATAAATGAAAAGATTCAAAAATGCTCATCTTATCATATATATAAAAGAGATTACAGTTTGGACAATGTTCGTAAGTTCAAGGAATGTTTAAATAATTTATCTTGGTCACACATATACATCTCAAATGATGCAAATATATTTAGTGAGTTTCATGAACTGCTATGCTTATTCTACAATCTTTGCTTCCCAAAAGTTAAAGTAAAAATAAATAACAATAATTCAAATAAAAAAAATTGGATAAGTAAAGGCTTAAAGAAATCTTGTAAAAAAAAACGTGTACTAAGATATAAATACTATAAAAATAAAAATGCAAATAATAAAATTAATTATATGACATATTCCAATATTCTAAAAAAAAGTATAATTAATTCAAAAAAATGCGCAAATATTAAATATATAAACAAGAGTGAAAACAAATGTAGGGCCACGTGGGCAGTAATTAAAAATGAAATGCACGATACAAATTGCATAGGAAATATGGAGAAAATTACAGTTAACAATACAACACTAACAAATCCTATTGAAATTGCCACCGCCTTTAATAATAATTATATTAATTTATCACATACGAGCAGTCAGGAAAGCATAAAACCTCGTATTAGTGCATCCGTTAACTCGATGTTTTTAAAACCTATGGAGGAAAGCGAGGTTAGACGAGAAATACTGTTATTGTCTAATTCCAATTCTGTGGGCTATGATGAAATCAACACTAAAATTATTAAAGAGTGTACCAATCAACTAACTGCTGTTCTGACATATTTAATTAATTTATCGTTTGCATCGGGAACTTTTCCTGATGCCCTAAAATACTCGATAGTCAAGCCTTTATATAAAAAAGGAGAAAAATCTGATATTAATAACTATCGTCCTATAACGTTAATACCCATATTGTCCAAAATATATGAAAAGTGCATGTATGGAAGAATAATTGACTATTGTGATAAATTTCATATAATTAGCAAAGAACAATATGGCTTTCAGAAAAACAAGTCCACTACTTTGGCAATATTCTCCCTGGTAAAGGCTGTAGTTACTAATATCAATAATAAAAATCTGACCACTGGGCTATTTTTTGATGTCTCAAAAGCCTTCGATTTAGTTTCTCACAATCTGTTGCTCAAAAAACTTGAACTTGTAGGTATCAGGGGTCCTACACTTCAGTGGATAAAATCATATCTCAGTAACCGACAACAACGAGTCATTATTGATAAAATTGATGAAAATCATGTTAAGGTGCCTTTTACATCAGAATACAAGCACAATACATGTGGTGTACCACAAGGAAGTGTACTGGGGCCTGTCCTGTTCTTGCTGTACATAAATGATATTATTAATATAACTGACCACCGATGTATATTGTTTGCTGATGACATAGCTATTATTATAGCGACAGAAAAATGTAACAATTTTAGAAATAATCATGAGACTGACATTAATAATACTATAGATAAATTAATACAATGGCTTGACATAAATAATTTAAAAATAAATCTTAATAAATCGGTTTATATTAATTTCAATAAATGTAATAATCCTAAATATAATATTAAACTAAACGTATCAAAAATTAAAGAAGTAGCACAAACGAAGTTTCTAGGCGTAATTATTGATGAGAATTTGAATTGGAAAGAGCATGTGGACAACGCTGCAAAGAGAATAAATAAATTTGTATATGCTCTTAAACAAATCAAAAATATTACAAACTTAAAAACAGCTCTCATGACCTATCATGCATATGTAGAATCGGTACTACGTTACGGGCTTATAATATGGGGAAATAGTACCGATATAAACAGAGCATTTGTTGCTCAAAAAAAGTGCATTAGGGCAATTTACGGGATGCACTCGGAGGAATCTTGTAAACCCATATTTAAGAAACTAGGTTTGTTACCGCTGCCGTCGCTTTTTATATTTGAAATATGTATGTTCGTCAATAAACATAAAGACCTGTTTATATCAGCCAATGATATTAACCCAAGGAGCCGGCGTGATCCACAGAGACTCGTTCTGCATGATCTTCCCAAGCTTGCTAAATATAATAAAAGCTGCTTATATAATTGTGTTAGTATATATAATAACATACCGAGTAGCATAAAAAACTTAAACTCCAGATTATTTAAGGGAAAATTGTTTGACTGGTTAAACTTGAAAAATTTCTATAGTCTTAAAGAATTTATGGATAACAAATTCTCATGTTAGTATTAAGTGAACATATGCATGCTAAGTACAATTCTGGCAAAACATGTAAGATCTTTATTGTAAATTATTGTAACACCATGTATACCATGTTTTATGCAAATAAATACTTACTTACTTACTTACTTACTTTATTTTAATTTATTATTGACATGATCACAAATGACGACATAAAAAAGTTTTTTTTTTTTTTTAATGAGTTGTATTGAAATATGTGGTTAGCTAGCGAACTCGAGAATTGATCATATTATTCTTGCCTAAGCAACCGGCTGCAAGTTCGTCATGCTCCCTTAGATGTCACTGCTTGCGGTAGCGTCGGGGGTCAGGTTGCCTCCTTCCCTCAAATATGGCGAGGAGGGTAATGGCTGATCTTTGCGTTATGCTCGTGAACGGGTGCTGCTTATGGTGACTGGTCGTCTTGCTGACCATGGTTTTGTTATTGTTATTAGTAATTAATTGTTTATTTATTTTACTTCGATGGTCCTAGTTTATCATTTTTGTTACAGCTATTTAAACATAATTCAGCATTGCATTTGTAAGCATGGCCAGGAGACTTTTATTTAGGTATTAAGTTTTGTTTACATTTTTAGTTTTTTGCTTGAGTATAGTCTTCATTGTATTTGTTGGCATATTGGCGTATGCTAGCTGTCATATATGGCAAAAATTTAATTTAAGGTTCTGTCTTGTAATGTTATATATGCCTACTATTGTATTGAATCAAGTTTTTCTAACTAAATAGACAGCTACGTTGCTGCGGTGTTTATCGCGCCACTTCTACTTCCCAGCTAAAGCACTAGGAAGTAGTGAAAAGGGCGGGCGTTTTAGGGGATTGTCTCATGTAATTTTGACGTTCGGAAAGTGCTGATTCTCAGAGTAATTTGAATAAATGACTTGATTTTGATTTTTGATCTTTTCCCATGAACCAGATATGGTTCAAGTTGATTATTTAACCATTGTGTGTACTTTGTGGACAGTGAAAGTGTTAAAACACTGGCTAAAATCAATTGGTAACTACATCCCTGCATAAACAATGATGAGAGCATTATGCTTCTTAAACAATTACTACTTATTGAGGCACGTCTTACAAAAATTAGGGCACTTTTAATTAGTACCCAAATACTATTAGGTGCGCGTCGAATGCGCAGACGCAGCCAACCGCGCGTGACGTCACGGCGGCCATTGTCTTCTCGATAAACTAAGTAACGGGCTGTTAATAGGCGGTGATAGCGCTCACCTTTAACTTCACGCTTATTTTGGGGTTTAGGGTGAGCAGTGAGGCTATGGTTGTCTTTTGAGAGATGGTTTTTGTGTAGTTACTAGAGTAGTGGTAGAATAAGGCTCTTTGCGAAGGCGCTAGTCCGAGGAAGTATCTACCTACCATTGCCCCAATAACCAAAGCCACAAAGGATTGTTTTTTTTTTTTTAGGTTACCTCAATAGGAAAAAAATGGAACCCTTATAGGACCACTCGTGTGTCTGTCTGTCTGTCTGAGAAAAAACACAAACACGATAAGAACAAGTTGGGGGAAAATATGCGTCACATCCACGCAAAACAACAAATGCCATCGCTCAGCATAATGCTGCAGCCCTACGCGAGACAGAGCCCCAGCGCTAGTTTTCAGCGACAACCGGCGTTGACGAGATGACGTCAACCGGTGCAGCATATGAGATCTTTCAAATTTGTGTGCGTAAATGGTGCATACCTACTAACTGTGTTTTTTAAACCAGGCCAATTTTTTCTCGTATTCATAATAGAGCCACAAATTATCGTTCAATAACCTAGCAGCTAGAAAAAAAACAACACAATAACGTTATCGATATATCCTAAAATACACAAAAACAAGAACATACAAAATATACAGTATATAAAATATAACCTAAATTGGTAACAGGTTCCACGTGAAATTTAAAATATAAGTGGTAGGTACAAGGGCGAAGGGCTGGAATGGTAAAAAATATACATTTGATGGAGTGTAGTTTATCTTACAACTGGGAAAACATGCTGAAAAAATATCGTGCGCCAAGGAAAATATTCGTAAATGAAAAAACAGCAGTCGCCGGCAAGTGGCGCGCAGGGGTGTGGCGCGGGCGAGATGAAATATTATCTAGTTTTTTTATTTTTTTTAATTATTTGTTACTTTGTCATCATCTTCGCCCATAGCAGTCCACTGCTGGACCTAAATAAATAAATTTCTTGCTGTTTGGTTTACAAAAATAACATTAAAAAAACTGCGTACAATCATAATTCATAATATTATAACATTCCTAATTCATAATTATTACCTTTTTTTTAAACAATGTCTCTAAATTTTGTTAGAGGTACCTCTAACAAAATTTAGTTAGACCATAACCACGGAAGAAAAATTACCCTTAAAGCGACTCTAAAATGAAATCAACAACGAATGAAAGTAATGTTTTAAACATAGCAACATAAAAGTTCGAACTTTGTAGACTTGTAGCCGTTTGATAAAGCTCATTGATGGAATCATAAATGGAATCACTGAAAAACCTAAGACTATAAAATGGAAAACATAAAAAAGACATATAAAAAGACCGCTGGTCATCTATGAAGGAGGCCTTCGCCTTCTACTAAGAGGGGTTCTTGCTTCAAAAACCGTAAAATAACTATAAAATATAACAAAGAAAATAAATATTAAATAAATAAATTTAATTATAGGTATCCCCATTTCCTCCCGTGGGTGTCGTAAAAGGCGACTAAGGGAGTTACTAGAGAATGGGCAGCAGCGTTCTCTATGCATTTTAACACCATACTGCGATCGCCAACCCGCCTGCCAAGCGTGGCGATTATGGCAAACTCCCCCAATTGGGGGAGGCCTATGTTAAGCAGTGGACGTCTTTCGGCTGAAATGTTGAATGATGATACTATATATAATAGTAACATGACAATTTTTTACTCTACTGTTGAGCATGAGGTCCTGGGTTGGATTCGCGGGTCGGGCAAAGTCTTATTGGGTTTTCCCATCTGGAATTGCTCAGTAGCAACCCGGAGCCTAAATTTGTGCCCGGTTGATGGCAATAGGCTCGCCCCCTATTACTTGGGACTCAAACATAACTGGCTAAATGTGGGAGTACTATACTATGGGGGCATCCGAAACAATACACTTTCAAAACAAACCGCGTCAGCACGTCCACGTCTGTTTACCGTCTTTACGACAATAAATAAAAAAAAAGTTTTGTTTAAATAAACTCAGGCTCTGTTACAATGATGTCTTTTTTTTTACTTAAAAGAACAAGTATGCAGCAAAAATTTGATACTGCGATTATAGCGTAGATAATCGTTACTATAGCGGCCGAGCGCTGCAAGCAAGAATAGTCATTATGGTGGTCCGATTTGGATGTCCGTGATAGTACACCTCTGCCTAATCCTTCGGGGATTACAGACGTGATATTATGTTATGATATAGATTTCAATTAGTTCGATCTCGATTACTCTGTAATTAAAAATTTTCAGACGTATTGTTGTTGATTGATGGGTTTCTGGCTAAGTAAAAACAGCTGCATGGGTCGATTGATCAGGTTAAGCTACACTTGCCGCGGTTTGTCCGTGGATGGGTGACCATCTTTACATACCAAGACCGTCCGTGCATCGGAAAGCACGTTAAGCCGTTGGTCCCGGCTGCCATTTGTAGATCTTTGACAGTTATTACGGCTCGTCAGAAGCTCGAAAGTCTGGCAACCAGTCTTACCAAGGGGTATCGTGTAACCCAGTGACTGAGTTGTGGAGGTCAGATAGGCAGTCACTCCATGTAAAATTACTGGTATTCAGCTGCATCCGGTTAGACTGGAAGCTGACCTCAACATAGTCGGGAAAAAGCTAAGCAGAGTATGATGATTGTTGTTAGATTACTTACATTATCATAGTAAAGATGGAGAGGACGGATGTAGACAAAATACAGAGGTCGGGTAGTCAGATGATAACTGTTAAGTATCCTTCAAATCCCTGCTTGGGCAGAGCACCGCCTTGTCCTCACAGAGGCGATCGGCGGTGGCGATCTCTCGCGTCCGGCCCTGGTCCAGGCCATGGTCCGGAGCAAGAGCGCATGCGAGGCAGTCACCTCCTTCTGCGAAGCAGTAATGCTCGCGAAGGAGGAGGCGGAACGCGTGAGGGAGCGGCAGTTTGTGCCCCCTCACGCCCCTAGTCGCCGCAGGAGACGCCCTGGGCGGCGGGAATCGGTAGCCGATTCCCGGGCAAAATAGGCGCGGGATAGCGAACGGCGAGTTATGGGCAGCTCGTCGTCCGGTAAGGACCAGGCCCGGGTCGACGGCGCGGTGTATTCCAAGCGCGCCTCAAAGAGATGTCAGCACGCACTGACGGGGTCCGCTAGGCTCGGTGCCTCCCAGGGTTCCGGGTTTGTCCGAAAGGGATACCGTGGCCCTGGCACACAGGCAATTGAAGGAAGACGGGTGGGTTTTAGTCAGTCCAGAACGGGAGAAGTTATTTGATAATTTCCCACCCAAAAAATAAAATCCTTCAAATGTTCTATTTTCTGTTTTTCTTTGTCTGACTTCTCTTTCTCTTCTTCGCCCGGTTCGGCATGACCTAGATCAGTGATGGGCTAACATTTTCCTATGCGGGCCAATATTAAAAAAAACTGAATCTATGCCATGTTTTTGACTTTTTGGCTATAATATATTTCTATATTGAAATTTATTGACTCGTTTATACAAAATTAAGTGATATAGATATAACAAAACTATAGATATTCAAATCAATTACACTATGAAATATGGACATGATATTTATTGGACATTAATATACAAGGAACAACGATTTACTAATGTAAGCAAGTACGCGACACTGCGGTACCGTGTGGTGCCGGACGTAAAGAATAGCATCACCCCATTTCCTCCCGTGGGTGTCGTAAAAGGCGACTAAGGGGCTTACTAGAGAATGGGCAGCAGCGGTCTCTATGCATTTTCAACACCATACTACGATCGCCAACCCGCCTGCCAAGCGTGGCGATTATGGCAAACCCCCCCAATTAAGGGAGGCTTATGTCCAGCAGTGGACGTCTTTCGGCTGAAATGATGATGTTGATGACGCGTCACTGCACTGCGCATAGCTGCACACTGTACTGTACGCGTTGATCAATGCGACACAGCAGACACTTCTATCTTGATGAATTTTAGTTTACCACGATATAGGTTGTTATTATCTACTTTTGGGTTGATCGTTGCGCTCCGGATTGTAACCATTCGCGGGCCGGAGATGGCCCGCGGGCTGTAGTTTGTCCATCCCTCTGTCCAAGATTAAAAAATATGAAGACATGTGATGACCAACCCGCACCTGGGCCCGTGTGGCGGCTGGACTCCCTCTCACAGAGAAGAGACCAGTGTCCCAGCAGTGGGAACATCGTTCGAATCGTTCTCCGCTTCTAAAATATGGAATGACCCTACATAATAATTTTTCCTTCAACACAAAGTCAATAAAACAAGGCAGCCAATCACATAATTCATTTTCGATGTAGTGCCAACCCTACCGAACACAAAGTATAGTCTCTATGTAAACGGTGCTCTACGTAGAGACGGCCGCGACACCTGCCCGCTAAATGAGAGTTAACTGTGCGTCTCTCTCTTATAAGTAGAGATGGAATTACAGAAAGATAGCGTTTCTTTTTTATGTGTACTGAGGATTTGATTGATAATAACAGAATGTTAGTTAGTACATCCATATTCCGCTAGTTATGTTTAACTCCCATACCTATTGACACTGTTGTTTGAAAATTTTGTAAAATTGCCGGCTCTTCTCCATAGGAAACGACCAATTAGAACCGTGCACCTAGCTTCTGACGTTTTTGAAGTGCCCATGTAGGTTTATGTGAAATAAAATATTTTGATTTTGATTTTGACATAAATACATACATAAAATTACTTTATTTAAATAGATCGGTAACCTATTTAAAACTGTACCTAACATTCTGATAACATTATTTTCAAATGTTACTCATATCTTAGGCTATTAACCTGTTTCCTTCTTGTACGTATTTAAATTAATATGCACATATGTTAGTCTTGGGGGGTGAGTTGGTGACCCATAATATTAGTATTTTATGCCTTTGTGGGCACCAGCCTCTCATCTCATCCATACTGGAGGAACTCAACATCACCAAGCGGCTGTGTATCCAAGATAAGAATGCTTGGAAACATGCTGGTCCTGCTCCATAGGACAATTTATTTAAAGTCTAGACAAAATCAAACTGGTTGCCAATTTAATTGTATAATTTATAATTTCTACGACATTAATTTTATTTTCTGAGATTAATATATTATACTTTAACTCACACACTGACATAGGTTATTAAATATTCAAATTTTAGGGAAATCATCTACTTTTACAATGTTTGTAAATATGTGAGCACCATGTATCCATCGCATAATTAATTTGTTTATCATTGCTTCACTTTTCATTATTTTTACCTATTGTGGTAAAGTAATTTTATTCTAGGTAAGTGTCTTCACATATAATTAATAATTAATGTATACAAAATATTGTTAACATTTTAAAAGAGTAAGTATGGAGTTTCTTGCCCATTCTTCTCCATACGTAACTACCTTTTGGAAGGGGCAACTAAAATCAATTAATTATTTTGTAAATTTTGACGTTCAAAAGTGCGTTTTATGTGTCTATTTGAAATCAATTATTTGACTTTGACTTTGTGCAATATGCCAGGAGCGTTCCCTCAGCCTTTTCGAACATATTATGCGTTGACCTAAGCATTGTCTGGAAAGGCTTATGATACTGTGCCGGGTGGAAGGAAAACGCGCTCAAGGCAGAGTACCGGCAAGATGGTCAGACGCGATTAAAAAAGCTGTTGGAGGCAGCTTTTATCGAGCGGTCCACACTGCAAAAGACCGCATAACTTGGAGACGCGTCGTATGTGGTCGCGATCCTCAGCGTTGAGGGAACGACGAGGAAGAAAAGCCTCTTACAAATGCTAAGCCTATTTTGTAGATTAAGCACTTTTTGTTTTTTTCATCTCTGTTATTAAGGAAGTTAGGGTTCATTTAGTAGCGAAATTCTTAGAATCGAACACTGGACATTAGCGTTTGCGACCGTGTCGTTGACTGCGTCGTTGGTCTAGTCGCGGTCGGTCTGTTCGCAAACGCTACTGCTGAGGATGAGGTCCTGGATTTGATTCCCAGGTCTGGCAAATTGTACCCAAGTTATAGCAATTCTCATAAGACTAACAGAAAAGTGCCTAGTTAATGAAGCTCTATCTTCGAATCGAACTAACTTAAAACCCGGAACGAATTTAGTTAGAAGTTTCGCAAATCCGACATTCATACGTACCCCATACCTCCACAAGGTAATTTACTCATCGAGCTTGGCAAAGTTAATTTCATCCGCTCACACATTATCATTCACAATCTGAATGATTTTGAAGGACATTGCTAGTCCATTGCTTCATATTTTCGAAAAATTTGTCTGCTGTACAACGTAAATAACGCAATGAATGTTGTTAAACTGTCAAAATGAAAGCCATTGCTACTGTAAGTGTGTTACACAATTACCCCGCTGGTTAGTCACTAATCACAGGAAAAAGTAAGAAAGAAGAAGGAAATTTGTACATACCTACGTCTATTTTTGTCAGTTATGGAATATGGAAGAAACTTCTATGTTTAACATTTTCCAGTAAAAGAGCTCTTTCTGAAGAAGCTCACTCTGGAACTATTTATTTATTTATATTTTATTGTACACCAGATTATACATTACAAAAGAAAAAAAATCTTATACACTATAAAATATACGAGTACAATGAGTGGCAACCTTGGCATGGACAGTGAATTTCTGGACATAAAATGGGGTTGTCATTGGTGCAAATAAAAAGTATGACAGTATAATATCCTATAATAGATACACAAATAATTATATGCTATATAATAGATACATAGATACATACATTCTGACTATACTCGACTATATTCATCCTTACGGTAGACAGCGAACCGTGCGCACGCTTACTTTCGACGCTCCGTATCGACCACAGTAGCGACAAAGCTTCTCAAAGTTTTTTTTTTATTATCAATTCACGGAATTACTTTTAATAAGTACAATGTTCAAGTGCAAAAGGTGCGATAGTCAAGTCAGTGACGGGGTTAAATGTACTGCCTGTCAGGATCAGTTTGATTTTCCGTGCGCTGGTATCACTGAAGCTGGATGGAGAAAGCTCGGTGATCGGAAATTGACATGGAGGTGCAGCTCCTGCAAAGCTCTGGCTGCGAGTCCCCGGGTCGGGTCCGCAGCAACCACTTCAACAGATATGGAGAGTGTGCTATCCGAGCTGAAGAGATTGACGGTGCAGATGGAGTCACTACCGGCGTTGATGGAGGACTTAAAGCTTATCAACAAGGAGTTGGCGGAACTGAAATCCATGAGAGCGGAGTTCTCTGATGTCACTAGTTCCATTGCTGGAATGAAGGAATCTCTGGAATATGTACACAGTTCAGTAAAAGATCTGGCAAGTAAAGTTTCGGGATTAGAACAGGAAATAGATACTTTAAAGAAGACCAAAGATGACATCACCACCTTGCAGGAGCGCTGTAGGAGTCTTGAACTTCAATGTCGTGACAATGAGCAGAGGTCCAGGATGAATAACATTGAGATCAAGGGTTTACCCGAATCGAACTCTGAGAACTTGTTTGACGTCATTGCTAAAATAGGAGATATAATCAATTGTCCTATCCCTAAGGAACGGATAAATTACATAGCAAGGATTCCCATGCGAAATGACAGTCATAACAAAACAATAATTTGCTCGGTACACAATTGCTATTTAAAAAATGATTTTGTTGCTGCAGCTAGAAAACATAAGATCTTGAGTGCCGTCGATTTGGGACTCCAGGGTGAACATAAAATCTACGTCAACGACCACCTGACGCTGGATAATAAAGCCTTACTAAACAAAACCAAGATTTTGGCAAAGGAAAAAGGGTATGAGTATGTTTGGGTAACAGGCTGCAAAATCTTTATTCGTAAAAATCATCCGTCACCGAAGCACCACATCCGAAATGAACATGACTTGAAAAAGTTTTTTTAAGTAATATCACTAGTCGATCTGCTGACACACTATTGTTGATCGACAAGTCATTATGTATAAGATTGAGAAACGCTGATAATCGTTTTTTGCACGCATTCCATTCTCGCCTGCCTTTTGTTCTCTTATCGCTCGGTGTCGCCTATTCATATGACTCATTAAGCTTTGGTTTTTGCTATTTTAAACTTTACGTATGTGCTAATGAGAGCGTGATCTGCTTACACTTGATTTTTTTTATAAATGTTTACTACATTTACAAAGCAAACTATTTCTTGTCCAGGAACACAGATTGCTACGCATGTTTGGACAAATCTGTTTTATTTAATACAACTACCGCCTTATTTTGCATACACCAACCGCACTTGTTATTTACGCCGACTTTTGTTTACTATAGTTTTTACTTGGGACATTATATGACCGTGCCTTATATTTTTACTATTATTATTCTAGTGTTACATTTGACTTGTAATGGCACCTATTAGCTTGTTTTACCAAAACGTTCGTGGGCTACGGACAAAAACATCTGTTTTCTATAGGAATGTTTGTATTAATTCGTTTGATGTTGTTTGTCTTACAGAGACATGGCTTATGGATGGTATTTCTGATAGTGAATTATTTGATGACAGATATTTTGTATGGAGACGTGATCGAAATTACTCTCTCACTAACCAAACTATGGGAGGAGGGGTCTTAATAGCCGTACGTCGGGAACTTGTTTCTGATGTTCGCAATGAATGGTGCTCTTCCGCAGAGGATCTGTGGGTCACCTTAACTTTACACCAATCGAAACCTAAGGTAACCTATAAAATGCATGTTTGTGTAGTTTATATATGTAATCAGCAGTCTGGCAACTCTTTGATGGTTCAACTACACAACTTCGCTAATAATTTAGCTGACATTGTTCTTAAAAATCCAGCAGATAAGTTCTTGATCCTTGGTGATCTTAATCAGTCGAATATTGACTGGCACGCGGCGAATGATGGTAATTATCTATGCCCCAGTAATTTACACGGACCTGTCCAGACCTCCTTTTGTGATACTCTTACAGCTTGCAATTTGTTACAGTACAATTCTCATCGTAATGTGAATGACAGGATTCTGGACCTCGTATTATCGAATAACGAAGTTACTGTCACTTGCTGTCTGGATCCTTTAGTGGAGGAGGACTTACATCATAAAGCACTCTGTATCACTGCTGACTTTGTTCAACTGCATCAGCTGCATTCTCGGCCAAGAGTCAAGTTTTTGTATACTCTTGCTAATTATGACGCCATAATTGAAGAAATGGTGGCTAGAGACTGGTCATTAGAGCTTAACCGTAGGACCTTTGAAGAAGCTATCAATTTCTTTTATGATACTATTAACTTGCTTCACAAAAAGTATATACCCACAAAAATTATTGTACCTCGGGGCAAATATCCTCCTTGGTATAAAAGCCCTCTTATTAAAATAGTTAGGGAAAAGGCGAAATTTCACTCTAAATTTAAAAAGTATGGAAATCTATCTGATCATCATTCATTTGTAACCTTACGTCAGCGGGCTAAAGATCTGGAGAAGGAAATGTTCGATAATTATATTGCAGAAACTGAATCAGCCATTTCTAAAAATCCAAGGGCTTTTTGGCGATATGTGAAATCGAAACAACAAACCAATAGTTACCCGTCTGTTTTTAACTTTGGTCAAATTTCATCTAGCATTGGGGAGGAAATTTGTGATATGTTCGGAAACTATTTCTTTTCTAATTTCCAAGAACGAAGTGACGACGATCTGCGCACTGTGGTAACGGATGAACCTGGTAGTCTGACTGCTTGTTGCGTATCAGACATAGGCACTATTGATGTACGGGAGGAGGAAGTTTTCCAGTTGCTTAAACAAGTGGATCTAAACAAAACCGCGGGCCCTGATAACATTTCGCCAATTTTTATATCTAAATGTGCCAGGTGCCTATCCCTTCCGTTAACGATATTATTTAAACGATCATTTGAATTAGGGGTAGTGCCTATCATCTGGAAGTCGGCGTATATAACGCCGATTCATAAAAAAGGAGCTAAGGACATTATAGGCAACTATAGACCAATTTCCAAACTTTGTGTGTTTGCAAAAATTATGGAGAAAATTGTGCACAGACAACTTTCTTCTGCACTTAAATTAAGTTTCTGTGAACATCAACATGGGTTTCTTAAAGGTCGCTCGACCACATCCAATCTCGTGGTCTGTAGTGACTACCTTACAGAGCATATGTCTAGACGGTCTCAGGTCGACGTTATATACACTGACTACAGCAAGTGTTTTGATCGAATTGATCATACGTTTCTTATGCGTAAACTCTTGTTGGTTGGTGTGAGGGGTAATTTGTTTAGATGGTTCTCGTCATACGTGAAGAATAGGTGTCAGACTGTGGTTCTCAACGGGTATACGTCGAGAGCGATGTACATTCCGTCGGGTGTTCCCCAGGGATCCTTGTTGGGACCTCTCTTATTTAATATTTTTATAAATGACGTTGCCTCTTGTTTTCTTAATTCTAAAGTCTTATTGTATGCGGATGATATGAAGATTTTGAGTCAAGTGTCTACTGTTGAGGACGCACGCCTATTACAGGATGATCTGGACCGGTTCCACGAATACTGCGCTAGAAATAGGTTAGATTTAAATGTATCCAAGTGTTATGTATGTACATTTACGCGTAAGCCAAACCCTGTTAAATTCGATTATAGGCTTTCGAATGCCTTGGTAGCAAGAGTGAGTGTCATCAGGGATCTTGGAGTTACTTTTGACTCTAAGCTTCTGTTTGATGCACATATTAATAACATAGTAAACCAGGCGTCTAAAGCCTTGGGTTTTATTTTAAGGGTCTCTTCTGATTTTAAGAATGTTAAAACAATGAAAATTCTTTATTGTGCGTTTGTCCGTAGCCACCTTGAATACGCTTCTCAGGTTTGGAACCCAAATTATAATGTATACATTAATCGGATTGAAGGTATACAAAGGCGATTTTTGAGGTACACTCAATATCGCTCAAATACCTATCTCCAGAACTATATAAGTCGGTGTAATAAATTTCATATTCTGCCTCTACACGAGCGAAGGAAAATTGCAGATCTTGCTTTCTTATTTAGTGTTATGAACGGATCTACTGACGTCCCTGAGTTGGTGGGCAAGTTCGGGCTGCGTGTGCCGAGTGCATTTCTTCGAAGACCACGTCTTCTCCATGTCCCTCAAGTCAGAACTATCTACAGACAGAACTCGTACGTGATAAGAGCTTGTCGTACTTTTAATATGGTGTGTCAGGATGTCGATTTAGATTTATTTACTAGTAGTGTTAAGGAAGTAAAGAAAAGTTTGAACAATTTATTTTTTGATGTATGAACATATATTTTTGTCTTTTCTTTATTATTGTATTTTTTGAGCGTGAGATAATGCATATATGTGTATCTCTTGTACTTCGCTGTTTTAGCGTATTTGTTAATGTTACTCACATTAATTGTTAGTGGAAGCTTGTAATTGGCCATCTTTAAACATTGAACTAGTTATAAAATGTATTAGCTGTAAGTTTTCCTAAAATTAATAAAATAAAATAAAATAAAATAAATAAGCAAAGAAAATAAATGAAGACTATAGATTATTACAACTAACAACGAGAACAAAATCACAACGACAAGTAATGTTCCTTCACGAATCTTTTAAACACAGGCAACGATTGCGCGCGTTTTATTGGATCTGGCAATGCATTCCACAAACGAGCGGCCTGGACAGTAAAAGATTTGGAACTACCACCAAACTTATTTCATTCACCAAGCAAAGTTGCTGTGTTCCGGTTTGAAGGTTGCAGGTCATAATTATAATCATTTATTTGTCAGAATATAGTTAAGTCAAAGTCAAAAGTCATTTACTTCAAATAGGTACATAAAATGGCTCTTTTGAACGTCAAAAAAATACAAAAATATTTAATTGATTCTGGTTGCCCCTTCCAAAAGGTAGTAATGACTCCGCAGCGTCTACGCAAACTTTATTTTATTTTATTCTATTCGGAAAACTTACAGCTAACATAAACAGTGTTCTTAAACAATATGCATTTGAAGGCCATTTACAAGTTTCCACTGATAAACACTTGAAACAAAAAAGACAACAAATAAGGATGGTACAAAATACCTATAACATAAAGTAGGAAACAAAAAACACGATCGATTAACGCAAACTAAAACTTATTCAGACGCAAACAATTATTTTCCCGTAAAAAAGCTTTTCACCAACAACTGCAACACTGGTATTGAAAATGTCCAAATCATGTTCACCAGTTAGTTTATTAAAACTTCTGCTCGCACGAATAATATACGATGCAACTTATGCAACGCTTACGCTTCGTCTACGCAACATCAATGCAATGCCTACGCATCATATGGGCAGTTTCTAACAAAAAAACTTCTAAGTTTGACAAACTCTCAGAGCGAATACACTTTTACAATAGTGATAAGCCATCATCAGAAAGAAAGAAAGAAATCAAAGTCAAAAGTCAAAGTCAAATAATTTATTTCAAATAGGTACTTTTGAACGTCAAAAATTACAAAAATAATTAATTGATTTTAGTTGCCCCTTCCAAAAGGTAGTTACGTGTGAAGAAGAATGGGCAAGAAACTCCATACAAGTACTCTTATAGAATGTTAACAATATTTTGTAATCCCTATATAATATTTTATATATAATATTTTACCCTGTTTTATAACATTAATGAAATTTTTAATCGTTTATGCTCATGTGCACTGAATAAATGTTTTACCTATCTATCTATCTATCTTGTATAGATTAATTAATAATTATATTTGAAGACGATGTACCTAGAATAAAATGACTATACCACAATAGGTGGAAAGAATGAAAAGAGAAGTAATGACAGTAGTGAAGACAGGAGAATTTTAGTAGTGATAGCCTAGTGGTGTGACCGTCGGACTCCCAAGTCTTGAGATTCATGTGCTTATTGTATAATTATCACTTGCTTAAAAAACGGTGTTCGGTGCATTTTACGTGCCTATTTGAAATAAATGATTTGACTTTTGACTTTTGAAAACTACTCAAATCTACTACTACTCGTATCTCAAAACGGTGAAAGAAAACATGTGAGGATACCAGAACTAAAAGTTTGAAGACATGTGTCATCCATCAACTTGCACTGGGCCCTTGTGGTGGATTTCTGTCCACTCTCGACCCTCTCATAGAAAGAGAATGCCTGTGTCCCAGCAACGGGAACATTTTAGGCTGATTATGATTATTATAAAAACGTGAAAAAAAAAAACGACAAAGCAGACAAAACGAAATTACCCTCCATTTAAAAACAGTCCTAATAAAAACTAAGGCCAAAAAATATATATCCAATTTCTATGCCTTCCACATAGGTACAAGATAACTGAGATAATAGCTACATCAAATGAAGCGTCGCCGTCACGATAAAAAAAACACTGGTTAAAATCTACCACTGCTCTGTGTTGTTTTAGGCCCTCGCAAAATATTGGGCTCGCTAAGCGAAGAATAACAATGGCGCGGGCGCACCCCCTCCCCCTTCCCTATGGGTGACGAAACAGACGGTAATTATGTTTATTGATCATTTTTTTGGGTTCCGTACCACAAAAGAAAAAACGGAATCATTATAGTAGTCATTATAGTATAGTATCGTATGTAATTTTGAATATGGGAGTCACTTTTGTGTGGCAGTTTTGTTTTAAGTGCAAGGTTTTGCGAACTGTATCGTGTGACATATCAAATGAAAAGCTTTATTGTAAGGATTTCAGCTATATTTTTTTTTTATAATTTGAAAACAAATACTTTTAAAGTTATTTATGAAAATAGATGAAAATTGACCATTCCCGCCCTTATCTCCGAAACTACTGATACTATTTTTTTTTTTTTTTAATACAGAAAATAGTTCTTCACTTATAGATTACAGAAAAACCTATAAGAATTCTATGGTCTTAATATAACATGGTTAATCTCTCAATATTGTGCGTACAAACTTACATTTGCAGTTGGAATGTATGGGAGAACTTGTTTTTCAACTACAATGTTAAGTTTGTTCATGGGATAAATTCATCCCAACTACGGAACCCTTCATTGTGTGTGGTCCGACACGCACTTGGCCGGTTTTTTTTTGTTCTATTAAGTGGCTTGTACGCGGTTTGAGATGAGATTATTTGGAGTTCCAGCATACAAATTACTTTCCTGCTCTGGTTTAGCTTCCTAGCTGAAATATACATGTCACCGTAAGATTGTGACCATCGTTAATAATCTATCTAACGAGATTATAAACTATCAAATCAAATCAAATCAAATCTTTTTATTGTGGGCATAGGTTATACAGACAGATCGTAGGTAAATTACAGAACTATTATATCCTGTCTAGTAGGCATACAATCATAAATTATGTCAACATGCAACATTTCAAAAACTTCATCGTTCATCACATATAAAGCAAATCTTACAAAATAAGAATTAGGTGTATGGTGACAAATAGTAGTAGGTACTAATTTATAAGAAAATCGTGGATCGTGTAGTAAGCTTTGTCAATTAAAAAATTACGCAATTTATATTTGAATAGGGAGTTCCTTGGTGTTTAAAATGTCCACAGGTATTTTATCGAAGAATTGTGAACTGTTACAATATAACGCATTTATATTCGGTAGTTTATAATCTATCAATGTCAAATTGTGAACTAATCTGCACTTATCGACAGGGTTCATAATTAGTCCGATTTTATCACCCCTAAAATTGTGTACCGTTGATCGGTAGGTCTTGGCGGTAGCCGAGCCGAATAGGTTATAACTGTGACCAAACGCGCGCGAGCCGAGCGAGCGCTTCTTCTATGTAAGTTGCAGTTACTAGGCTATTTAGTATTAGCGCAAGGTGCGTTCGTCGCATGCAAGTTTGATATCAAAATATTTAGTCGGTTTATGGCAAACCGACCAAATATTGTGAACCGACGTAAATGGTTTGTTGCAGTTCATAATGTTTAGATAGCTTATAATATCGCGAGATAGAATAAAAACTAACTATGTTGATAATCATACGGTAACATATACATGAGCATCAGTACTTTCTGCGCGTGGATGGCTACAACCGCCCCTAGAGTAATTTTCAATTGATCCCTGCTACGTGTGCGTATGGATTGAGTGCTCCTTTTTAAAAGCTAATTATATTCTTACGAAATCAAGGAAGAATTTAGGAAATGAATGTGAAAATTTATAAATAATAAATAAATTCACGACACGGTTGGCGCACGGAACAAATATTTGTATGACTTACAAGTAGTTGTTCCGGGTCTGGCTGTTTGTGTATGTGAGTTTGAATGTTTGTAAACGCACCCACGATACAGGAGAAATTCCTAGTGTGGGGCAAAGTTTAAAAAAAAAAAAAAAAAAATTATAATAATTTACGGAGCAAATTATATTCAAGCATTTTCTTGTAGTTGTGGTTATAAGAATAGCTCGTTAGGCAGAAAAAGCTTATAATTAGCTTAAAATGTCTTCGAAGCTTCTAAGTATTTTGCAATGACCTATACATTTCTGAAAAAGCCTTGACGTATAATCTACACCAGCATAGTTGATCGGTAAGCATTTCCAAACAGCAAATTGGTCCAATCGGTAACTTGGATGACCATAGATGCGTTTGTATTTTGTATGACTGATCAAAGTAGTTAGTAGTGTAGTTATATGTATTTATAACGCAATGTACCGTAGAACGAGGCTATTTGGATTTTCGGGGATTATTTGGAATAAAGTAGGTAATTGTAAGATTTGAGTTGACATAAATTCTACCAAAACACCATAGACAGCTTTTATTTTATTTCTGATCTTGTTTATTTTTACAATTTTTCGTAAAGATCACAATTCGAATTTATGTCAATAATATGGTATACATATTTTTATGTATGACTAAAAAAATATGTATACCATATTATTCGATATACTACGGTATACGAACAATATGGTATACATATTTTCACACAGCCACAAAATAAAACAGTCAGTCTTTCTAAGTATCATTAGAAAAATACAGCAGCTATAATAATGAGCGATGAATCTAGACTTTAAAATCGGTCGAGTTCAAAATCGATTTTTGCATAGAGTCGGTAGCCACGCGCCTCTCGGATCGATGCTACGCGCGTGGTCGCCGTGGACAGTCACGCACGTTCCATCTGATCTCGATGCCCACTCGATTCGATATCGAGTCACATTTTTTCTCATTGGCTTCGGCTTTTTTTCAAACCTTTTGTACAAGGCGCCCGTTTTTTGGCGCGCGTCGCGCTTGTCTCGAAGCAATCTCTTTGGTAATTTTCTTTTTTTTTTAGTAACCTATTGTCGACGGGCCAGTGCAACTTGTTTTTGGATTTATATAGACCGTTGATTCTTAATGGTTGAATTAAATGTCCGCGGTGACCGTTACGAACGTTTTTTTGTCCGAAAGTGAGGTGAAATTTTTAAAACTTTTCGCCACGCAAATTATTAGGAGAAAATCCGGTGAATCTGCTGATAGTTGGTTTCTTGAATTTTATTGTACAGTTTTTTAAGATTTTCAAACGATCTTATAAAGTCTAGATAGCTTTGAAAGTTCATTTTTTCAGAAGGTGAACGGTATGTCATTTACAGCGTAAAATCGAATTTCTTAGAATTAGTAACACTTTTCACAATTTTTAGATTGATTGTATAATAGACTTCTAAGGCTTCCCAATTAACATTTCCAATAGTCATACTCAACAGAAAATTAACACAAAGAGTGAAAATATGTGGCTTTATAGGTGTCAGTTAGAGGTCGCAAGTTCGAGCGCCACCCAATTAAAATCTAGACATTATCAAAAGAAAACCGGCCAAGTGCGTATCGGACCACACACAATGTAGGGTTCCGTAGTTAGGATTAATTAATTTAAATAAAAAACTACATTGTAGTTAAAATAAATGTTCTCCCATACACTTCAACTGCAAATTTAAGTTTGTACGCACAATATTGGGAGATTGACCATGTTATTTTAAAACTATATGAATATATAAGTCTGAATCTATAAGTATTGAACTATTTTCTGTATTTTTTTTAATTATCATTTTTTTTTTCTTAAATAACTTTAAAACTTGTCATTTTCAAATTATAAAAAAATATATACTTGAGACCCTCACAGTAAGTCTTTTCATTTGATATATTACTCGGTACGCAGTGCAACTGTTTCTTTGTGTCTCCCAAAAGTGACGTCCATATAAAAAAAAATACGTAGCACACTGTGTTTGGGTCACAGAAATTGATATGTGTACCTTAACTTAATCAGTCAGTTAGATTCGGAGCAAATTGGCTGGGACAGACGGACAGACAGACAGACACACAAGTGATCCTATAAGGGTTCCATTTTTTTCCTTTAGAGGTACGGAACCCTAATGATCAAAAATTACCGACACTCCAACTCTTCTTCATTGACCGAAACCAGAAGCTGTGTGGTCTTAATAACCAGTGAAACATTTCGCTAACCACCGTCCGATAACCACTGGTGCGTGCTGCTAACCACTGGATGCTGAGGAGGACAGGTGCACTGCCTGGGGCGACGAATCTGATGACGTAATGCTTACGTAAGAATTTGTGCTTCAGTATTTTTTAATGCAAATTGAGGGATGTTGGCAGAGAGACGTGTAAAAGGTGACAGTAATCGGGAATTCGTGATTCGTATTGACCAAATGTGGTGGTTAAAGCTTGTTTCTTTTGACTGTTTGAGAAGAGGTTTTTGCCCTGCTTTTGAATTTAAGAAAAAATTGTTTTGATAATTACTTGTATCTTTGTTTCACAGTAAAAATTAGATTACCAAAGATGCCTGAAAAGGCGTGAAAGCCAAAAATTAACTTCTTGACCTGACTAGGTTTGAGCCTCTAATCCCTAATAATTCGAGGCCTAGGGTATCCTAAAAAGAAATATACGTAATTAGGAGGATCAGCAGCAATCCTGTACATTGGGCACTTCTGAAATCGAAATAACTTATTATAATATTACTTAAAATTAGACATCGGATTAATGCAATTGCATGTTTGCATATTGTAACGTTACAAATAACTCAATAGGGGCTATATACAAGTTAACATTTATTTATTTATATATATATATGTATATATATATATATATATATCTTCTCTTCTTCTTTTTTCTTCTTTTTTTTTCTTCTTTTCTTATATATATATATATATATATATATTTCTTATATATATATATACATATATATATATATATATATATAATATATATATATATATTATATAAGAAAGTAAATTTAAAAAAAGGTTTAGACTAGGTTGAGGTAGTAGTCATCCAAAATATCAGGTGCATCAAGAATTCTGTTAGGAGCTTGTGGAATGTATCTTGTTGTATTCTTTACTGAAGATGCACCTTTAGCCTGTGAATATACAACTCATAGTCGCGTCTGTTCGCCTCCCACTCTTATTGTTAACTTAAGTAACCCCTCGGGTTATTAGTAACGTTACAATATGCATAAAACGCTATTTTTGTAGCGTTATTACATACTTTAGTACTTTTTAATTGATAGTGCTTATTTCAGAAGTTAAATGTGTTAGGCGTGTTATTTTACGCGTAAGAAAGTTAACGCATGTATCAAAGGTACCGGCCAAAGTCTGCCTGAAGAGGTTTCTGCAGAATTGGCGCCAAATTTCAGGTTCAGGTAACGCAAGTTGACGTAAAGAGGTCATTTTCAGCATACAAATTAATATTCTGTGACAAAAGTCACGTTTGCTCTAGAAAATCTAGAAAAATATTTAATATTACTTATATTTACAATACTTACAGATTATTAATATATACTTAAATATATTGTGAAAATAAACGTAAATTCTAATAATAAATAGTATTTCGAATGTTTTTTTTTTGTGCATATTTACATGCATAATTTGGCATTTTGATTTTGCATTATTATAATCCGATGGCTACTTATAACTGTGTTAAGCATAAATGCAGTCATAATCCCATAATAGAAGTAAGATTGATACTCATAATAATCATTATTTAAAAAATAAAAATCAATTTTTTTTAAAGCATCAAATAAATTAACTTTTACCGAAAATCAGGTTGTTCTAAATCACCCAATTAGTCAGTCTGTACTTTTGAACGCAAGTGTATAAGGCAGCGCGCTAACTGTACCGGTAATATTTCGCTAATGTCGTAATCACATGTCTACGAGAAGCGTCTACGTCTTTATTTCGAGTGATTCTCGCGGTTACTATTATGTCTGGGAGGCGTATTCTGGAGGTTACTTCGCTGGCTTTATGTTGAGTTAACGTGTGGTTAAGTTTCGCAATTCTCCGGGGTCTGTCTGTTCTCCTGCGGATCTTGTAATTCACGTAGGGTGATTTTAAGGTGGTGGAGGTAGACCGATGATCTTGTGAAGGGCGCAGGAATCCGCTGGAGGCCTATGACCAGCAGTGGACGTTTTTCGGCTGAAACGATGATGAGGATGAACATGTGGTTACAATATTTCTAAATTGATGTGGTAAGACGCCTGTGAGTGACTTAAACTAAAGTCCACTATCCACTTATAATGGGATAGACAGTTGACATTGAATATGTGGTTGGATATCTTTAACGCCGCGTGCGAACTACGCATCAAAGACCTGACGTCACACAAATCCTGCATCGCGCAATCAGAGTTTACCGCGCGACTAGCATAATACAACATCCCGACATCAACCGCCGGGCAATTGCCCACCAGACACAACACCCGTCTGGTCGGAGAATCCTCCCTTTTCTAAAGAGTATGAGTGAAGTTTACACTCTATTCCTCATACCTGTATCAACATCCTTTGACAAAAACTGTTTGATGCAGTGAAAAGTTTAAAAATCAGCGCTAAATCGGAGTATTTAAAATAGGTAATATAACTTCAGTTAGTTTACCACCATAATACGTGAAAGAGAAAAGAGGAAGACTGAGAAGGAGCTGACATATACCAAATGAAAGCCAAATATTAAAGTACCAAAAGAGTCAACATCAGATGGATAAAATAATACAAACAATTTGTGTGGCAATAGGTTGTCATGATATAGGCAAGTGATGCGAATGAATGAGGGAAATGTCATCAGGAAAGTTTTGTGTATGAATGTGGATGGATATACGGGTAGGAGAAGACCAAAAAAATGATGGATGGGCTGTGTAAAATATGATATGGCTAGAGAGGTGGTGACTACCGAAATGACGACGGATAGAGAAGTATGGAAGGAAAAGACATATTTCGCCGACCACAAATAAATTGGGATAAGGCCAGGAGAATGATAAGGTAAATAAATAATACAAACTATACATCTAGGGAAGAAAATCAATAGGAAATCAATAGGAATCAGGAATGAAGAGATCCGCAGGAGAACCAAGGTAACCGACATAGCTCGAAGAATTGTCAAACTTAAGTGGCAATGGGCAGGGCACATTGCTCGCAGAACAGATGGCCGTTGGGGCCGAAAGGTTCTGGAGTGGCGACCGCGTACCGGAAGACGTAGCGTAGGAAGGCCTCCCACAAGGTGGACTGAAGACCTTGTGAAAGCCGCAGGAATCCGCTGGATGCGGGAAGCACGGAACCGGTCGAGGTGGCGGTGCGGTGCGGTGGCGGTCTTTCGGCTGAAATGACGATGATGATGATGATATGTATCATCATCATCATCATCTAGGGACAAGTTTGGATATAAGGAAGATTCGGTTAACTTTAGCTTAACAAAACAGAATAAGTGTTCTTCTAGTACACATATGAACAAATTGCGGCGAGTCGTTAGAAAGGCTGCCATTAATTCATTATCTCGGATTGATTGGGATGGGATGCTTTTAGTTACACAGCAGTGTTGATAATGGCTCGCCGACTGCTTTGGTGATCCGGCAACAAGAATTGTGGAGGGTGTAGGTACATTTCCTTAATGAGCTGTGGCCGGCCGCCACATAACGGCGCAGTGATGGCCACATGAAAATGATGGCACCTGGGTATAGGGTTACCAGTTAAAAAAAAAATGGTTTCCGGACGAAAATCCAGACATTTGTTGTAATTTCCGGACTTTTTCTTCTAAAATTTTAATTTCGTGGATTATTTGTTTCTTAGTGTGCACGCGAATTCAATAACTTATAACTTTTTAAACATCAAACACATGGACGTTTAAAATTCACATGTGGTTTATTGTATTTAATGATATACTGCTTTATAAAAAATAAATGGCAACGTTTAAAAAAAACTTTGGCTTTTGTATCTCTTCTATATAAATTCCTCAGTCCTTTATAAGTTCTAATTATTAAAAGTTATAAATTATTCAAAAATAAATTGTATTAAACGAGTCATTAAATATTAATAAACAAAAAAAAACATACTTTAGGTTATTTTGTCTCGGCAATTACCAAGTAGTGCGCTCTACGGTTTGAGGATATGAATACACTTACTGAGTACTAATTACACGCGAAGCCACAGTTCGATTTGAGTACCCCACACCCTTGCCGTCTCCTTGTAAATATATTTTTTTTAAATAAATAACATGTCAAAACTTTTACAAAACTATAAAATAAAAGAGAAAAGTTTGTTGCAGAATATTGTGGGGTGCCTGAAATACAAACAAGATAATCATAAATGTACAACCTACATACTTTACCTTTATGTAAAACTGTTAATTATGATATTCAGTTTTTAATACAAAATAATATTTTATTTTAACCTTCTTTTTTTCTACTCTTATTTGGAAATTTCGGACACTTAAGGATTCCCCCCGCATTCCGGGCAGTGAGTTAAAATTCCAGACTTATGGCAACTTGACTTCACGGTGTCAAAAAACGCTCTCTAGGGAAACACACCAACTTATTTTTATAAATAACGTTTCAGTGACGTCATTCAACGGTAAATTGCGGACGCAATGTCCGCCACATTGCGTCACCGCCACCGCAGTCTTAGAAAACCCTGTTCCAAAAGTATAATAAATAAAATAATAATAAAATTTATTGAAATATAAAAATTGGAAAAATACAGTATAATATCTTAGAAATAATGTAGGTATTACAAAGTATGATGCCTGTACTAGGATAAACCTGTATCACAGGCGGCATGAGTTCTTACAATTACTATTAGGACAACTGATTTCTTAACAAATATTTAACATAAGTTTTATGAATAGTGCAATAGTTAATTAAATTATGTTAATATATACTTAAATACTAATAATTAAGGTCTTAAACATGTAGATAATTTCTATATTATTTACGGAAAAAAGTTCTTAGCACTTAGTTACACGATTATGATTGCGTCTGCAGAATTAATAACTGGGTAGAAAACAAATATTGCATAAATCACCTTAAATGCTACATTTGATATTTGAAGCGATCAGCTAATGTGCTTAGCCAGCAACAAGTCGATGGTAAGTAGAACATCGCAGTGGTCAGGTATATTGTTGAGTCATCAACAAGCAAAACTGAAGTCTGAAGTATATATATAGGGTGTTAAAAAACCCATCACAAAGGATCATCATCTGCCTAGCCTTCTCCCAACTATTTTTGGGTCAGCTTCCAGTCTAACCAGATTCAGCTGAATACCAGTATTTTACATGGAGCGACTGCGTTTCTGACCTCCACAACTGGGTAATACGATACCCCTTGGTAAGACTACTTATCAGACTTTCGGGCTTCTGACTAACTTATCCATAAAGACTGTCAAAGGTCCACTAATGACAGCCGGGACCAACGACTTAACGTGCTTTCCGAGGCACGGAGGGGTCTTAGTACGTAAAGCAGGTCACCCATCCATCTATGAAAACTACATGGAAACTGCACTACCAGAATCGCGCCGCACCGTCGCGTCGCGACTGTCATAACTGTCGCGGCGGTGCCTTTATTCTTGCGGAGCTCTACTTCCGTTGCTTTGCCCTGTGGCTCTACGCTAAGGCATACAATACAAATTGGCTTATGCTAGTCATCATCATCATCATCATTTCAGCCGAAAGACGTCCACTGCTGGACATAGGCCTCCCCCAAGCACTGCCACTTCGACCGGTTCCGTGCTTCCCGCATCCAGCGGATTCCTGCGGCTTTCACAAAGTCATCAGTCCTCCTTATGGGAGGCCTTCCCGCGCTACGTCTTCCGGTACGCGGTCGCCACTCCAGAACCTTTCGGCCCCAACGGCCATCTGTTCTGCGAGCAATGTGCCCTGCCCATTGCCACTTAAGTTCGGCAATTCTTCGAGCTATGTCGGTTACCTTGGTTCTCTTCATTTCTGATTCGATCACGTAGGGAAATTCCAAGCATAGCCCTCTCCATTGCCTTTTGAGTGACTTTTCGCCTTCTAATAAGGCACATTGTGAGCGACCACGTTTCAGTGCCATAGGTCATCACTGGCAACACGCACTGGTCAAAGACTTTCGTCTTGAGACACTGCGGTATGTGGGACGAGAAGATATTGCGTAGCTTCCCAAAACGCTGCCCAGCCGAGTCGGATTCGACGATTGACCTCTTTCTCGAAGTTGGATCTACCTAGCTAGACAGTTTGTCCTAGGTAAACATACTCGACCACAACTTCGAGTGTAGCGTCTCCGATATTCATGAGAGTGGGTGTTACATGGGCATTTGACATGACCTTTATCTTGTCCATGTTCATTCTAAGGACTCTTTCGGAAACTCTACTGAGTTCATCGAGCATTGTACTGAGGTCTTCCATAGTCTCAGCCATGACAACTATGTAACTACTTTTTGCTAGTGGTGTGGGAAAATTACAATCTAAAACCTATCACAAACATATCAACTTAATAAAAATCTGTACTCGCTCTTTCACCTCCTCCATTACATTAGGCTTGCCCTTTGGTAAACAACAAGCAAGCGATCGGCTCAGCATCAGCTAATGATTGAAGGCACTTAACATTCGTGATCTGCAGACGTTTTGGTATGGGCTTCCGTCTGACGGAGCGTGACTGACGGTGGGTAGGTACTGTAGAGGAAGCTAGGATATGCTATGCTTTAAAATGCTTGTGCAATAAAATATGGAGGAATGTGTGACAAAAAAAATCTTTAGGAGTTTTACAAATGTTTCTATATTATTTGCTTTGAACAAAATATTCAAGCAAATAATATTGAAACTGCAAGCGTAAGCGAACGACCATTATATTATTTTATGTAATAATTTTCATTCCAGTTCAAAAATTTGATTTTGAAAGTGTGTCGTGTCGGAGGAACGAGGATGATATATTTTTGTTATAGTATATTTTATGTTGTACAGACGCCAGCAGGTCAAGCTATCCGAAACTGTCCAATTTTCGCAATCAACCTTGAACCTTATACTGTAGAGATAAAGTTGAAAATATATTAAAGAAATTTGACAGATTGTAGTAGCTTGATGTGCTGGCGTCTGTACAATAATATAGATATAGCCGTTAAAACCGCACTTCGAATTAAAAAAAAAAAACTGTGACACAGGTATGATTGACAGAGACAACACTCTACCAAACTTTTCAAAGACTTCGAAAATGTTTCATTATTATTAGCGGCCACTTACTGAGTACTGTTAGCTCTCCATGAGCTAATGGTACCGTTATAAATAAAACGCTTGGTCGTAGTATATCATGTACCTATTATTTAAATCTTTGAAATTTTTTACATTACAATATTTTCATTTTAAGATCTTAGATCATGTACTTGTCTAGATGGAGCAATGCAAACAAACGACGCCCGAAAACTGTCTCCAATTGCGTGATACGTGTGAGTACCGCTCGTGTACTTATTGTAGTCAAACTGTCAAGGTGTGCGTGTTTAGGGATGCCTGCTCCAAATTATTAACTTATCCTTTCTCCATTATTTAATAAGATGAAAGTTAAACAAAACAGGTTAAATAAAGTAATTATTTTGTAGATTTGTGTTTTATTTAATTTAGTTACAACAAAAAATTTATAAATCAAAAGCCATCTCTTTGTGTTTGTTTTCGGAACAGATTTCTATTTAATTTTATTGCCTGGGCTACGTTATCTGATATACAAATATGGTGACATGTTATTATTATTTTTTTAGAATGATGAAGTAATGATATTTGTATTTGTCTCCCATATTTTCGCCATAACTCCCTAGTAATAAACTGACAACACCGGCTAATCAGACTAACCTACAAAATAACGAATAAAAAATTGTGTTTTCTTAAAATAATTGTGGTTAAATAACAAAACCTACCGATGAAAAGTGATCTTGATGTTATTATACGGTTTTTCCACATAATTACGACACAATTTGACAGCACAAACCGGCATAATTAATTATTTTCCGTGAGCACGTTACCCTTAAGTGATTCAAATGATACTGACGTTTGTGAGAAGCGAGTTTACCAAATATAGTAGACTTTATTTGGGCCGTTCGGTACGGTCAATGTGTCATCTAGACAAGTATATGATCTAAGTTTAAGATATATCTATTTCTCCCATGACATCCGCTTGTCAGTTCGATGGGGCGACTCTCTGGTATTCTTATACATTCCAAATATAAATTATATGTTTGTCTCGTATTATTCCTTCAACTTATACTCGCGGAGGTTGCATTCTAATAGCATGTCAGGTTACAGCCCGACTAGCCAATACTATACTGCGGTTTTGCTGCTATTATCGCCTGAGCTGCGCTCTCGCTGCAACACAACCTAACGAAGCTACCGGTACATATCTAAGAGCATTTTATGTCTTCACTCGCTTGATAACCGCAGCGCTATGTACCTACCTACGCTTAACAGTTGGCATCTAATCTACAACATCTCGATGGCTGACGCTCAGAATGGACATAAAAAATATAATGTACCTACTAATGGTAGCATAATATGGGTTTTCCAGTCTAATTTGGTTACATGGAGAGTATGTATGGCAGTAAGGCTGAAGAATTATTGAAGCGGCTTAAGAAAAGTCATCAGGTACCGATTGATTAAGACTGCGCCGAGTGCACAGTGGCGCCCTCATCGTTATTTCGGTGATTTCTTTTATTTTAGAATGAAAATGCAGAAAATAAGCTCGTCAAGTTGTGCTTCACAAGACTATACGTCATTATTACTACAAACAGTAGTTTTAAATTATTATGTTTTATTGTAATCATTAAAACGGAGCTTAGTGGCCACTATTTTCCGTTTTAATGATTACAATAAAACATAACAATTTAAAACTACTGTTTGTAGTAATAATGACGTATAGTCTTGTGAAGCACAACTTGACGAGCTTATTTTCTGCATTTTCATTCTAAAATAAAAGAAATCACTGAAAAAACGATGAGGGCGCCACTGTGCGCTCGGTAGCGTCTTAAAATAACTAGTAGTTACATTGATCAAAATAAAGGCGTAAATACGTTTACCGCTAAACGTTCTTATTTAAAACATCGGTGTGTCTGTGAAAAGTTTTAAGATCATTGAGACGGAAAGATGTTTTAAATATCGTCACCTTAGTGGTGAAGAGAGCTAAGCCGCACTTTTGACCGAATTGAGTTATGAACACCACCATACTCGACGTTAGACGGAGATTCTAGTGGTGAAGAGATGTGAGTTCAACTAGAGAAGAAGAGAGCTCAACTAGAGGTTTGGTTTTTCATTCAGACGTGAAAGGAGTTAAATGAAACTAGGAACAAAAAATCAAGTGGTGAATTTTTGATTTATCTTTATCTTGGAACCAGTTTAGTGTGGAAAAGCTCCCTTCACTACTTACTAAAGCGACGATATGTTCAGAGCTAACGCATTAAGCGTCAGGGTAGCCCGCGCAATTCAAAACTTCTTAAGTTTTTTGCAGGTCAGGTCAGTATCAGGTTGTATGTTGATCTGAATATGATTCGTGACCGCAACAAATCTGTATTATAGAATTATAATCATTAAAATCATCAATACTACTCTCTAATTTCATATTATCCTATTGAATGACTATTTCATGAAATCTTGACATTTGAGGATTATACTAACTTAAGGAGTTGTATTACTGATTCTAATGATCAGTAATATTTATATTTTTTTATGGTCGCGAATGATACTTTAATCAACATAAACCCAGACAATGAGGAGAAAATTACAAAAATCGTAAGAAAATTTGAATATTTGTGTTTCCCCCTCATTGTGGCTTGTGTCGCAAGCGAGTCATAGAAATATAAATTAAATTGGCCATAGAGTTGACTTCTTAGGTTAGGTACCAACCTTGGCAGTTGTGGACCAGAACTAGGGTTTCCAACTTCTTTTATGTCAAGTTATAGTACTTTCGAAGCATTTGCCTGTAAAAATTTAGTAGATGGCGATAAAATCTAGTAGAGTATGTTAAAAAAAATCTTGGAATACATACTCTTTGCTACTATGAACCTTTATTAACAGGTTTTTTAGTTTCAATGTCTCGTTACTATTTTTGAACTCTAAATTAAGGTTACAAAAAACCATTACTTCGGCTTTCCATTGGTATCATCTCGTCATTTTGTATTGAAATAAAAATATAGTAGTTTCGCCTACTATACTTTTCTTTACTTATATAGTACTTAGGCCTATTATAAACTTTCTAAAATATCTTGGGAAACAAAAACCAACATTACAAGTAACTATCGACTAATTGACATCAATTTACGCACACCAAGCTGTTACACATGCTGTGCCACATGGTGTTAGTTTTCCCACCTTTTTTTTTTTTTTTTTCAAATCAAAATCCAATAAATTGGACACAACAAGGGCTACGAAGCTTCCCAATCAATTTCCCAAAAACTATTCGTCTGGCCATCACAAAATCAACGCCAGACTAATCCAAATCCCGCCAAATGAACTGTCAAATACTTTTTGCGCGCCAAATCCACGCGTGTCTGTCATAATCTGCGGTAGAATAATCGTCGCGCGTGCGAAAACGACCGAACAGTTAGACCATAGAGGAAATAAGTGCAGAAGGTTTAATTATAACGAATTTTTGGTAATTTTTAACAGTCAGCGCGTGATGATCTAGCATTCTAACGTAATCAAAGAAAATAAAGAAAAAGGTTTGAAACAATTTATTGAAGGCGTTATTTCACAGTCAACTGAAGAACAACGACAATCATGACTCGGGCTATTTCTAATATAAATACAAACTGCTGAAGGTTTTCCTGAAAATTAAGTTCTATTTATATTAGGCTCACCAAGCCAAGTGCAGATAAAATCTTTATGCATTACAACAGCAAATACTTCGTGTTTCAAGACTACATAGATCGTCCTGTATTCGTCATAAACCAGAGATTAAACTAAACACCCTCCAATACTTTGTCTAATGTTTCTGTCGCCACTGGATTCTCTGCAACCGTCTTTTTCGTAGTCACACTTCACGAGTTGCCACAGATACAAAATGCAGAGGTAATTAAGGCCAAGAGCTCACCTGTTCAGGGACCCCCAGGCTGAGACATCCAATTGTCTGTCAAACTGACAGATTAGACTGAATACGTTATTATTGGTGTTACTTTTGTAAGCGCTGACAGATGAGTATGCTTTTGCGTTCTATTTTTAAAACTCTAGAAATCATTCATCAACGGCTACTGCTTAAGGGTACATACAAAGGTAATTTAGGTTTAATTATGTTTTTTAATTTAACTTGAACATCAAAGTCTTGTGTTCTTGTTGGTACATTCCAGAGGAGCAAGGAGCCCTAAAACATAAATAGGTAATGACAGTGTACAGACACACCCCAGAATATTGCCCCTGACCGCCACATGAACTAGATGCATTAAAACATGAATTTGTATTAGAACCTCAACAGTAAATTGCGATCGAAATCCCGACTGTTAGAAAGCTGAGGTAGACCACAAAGAATTTGTGTTGCATTTCATTTGGGTCACTTTTATCAAAGTGCTATGTGTTAAGTCCACACTCAAATATAAATCTACATGAATATTTTTAAATATTAAGGGGAAAGCGCTAAGGTAGCCCGCGAAATTCAAATTTTCTTAAGTTTTTTTGCAATTTGTAGCTCATTGTCTGGGTGTATGTTGATTAAAGTATGATTGGCGACCGTAACAGATATGTATTTACGGAATTATAATCATTAGAATCAGTAATACAACTCCTTATGTTAGTATAATCCTATACTCCATTTACTATATAGCATTAGACAAATAACGGCTAAATAACGACAGTAACCTCCTTACTAATAAACGTTGTATAGCGTCTGTATAGTTACACACCGATTTTTCTCTTTCACTCGTCAGTAATTTGACTTTCGATAGAAGAAGACAAAGCGTTGTGTAACTATACAGACGCTATACAACGTTTATTAGTAAGGGGGTTACTGTGTAATATTGTTGAAATTACTGCACTTTAGAGTTATTTTTTTAATGTAAATGGTAAATAGATTACAGTGCTTTGTATTTATCGTGAAATAACGGAGTTTGTTAAACGTTTACATCGAAATAACGAAAGGGTGAGAACAGTTATTTGTCTAAACAAGTATAAATGTCATGATTTTATAAACGAATATGAACTTAGAGAACTTAGAAATAAATATTTGATATGGCCGCGAATCATATTCAGATCAACATAGAACCTGATATTGACCTGCAAAAAACGTAAGAAAATTTGAATTTCGCGGGCTAACCTGACGCTTTCACCTTAATAACATTATGTTTAAAAATATCTCGGATGCTATAGGTAATAATCGCGATCGCGAATGAAATAAATTTAATATCCAGTGGATAGGATCTTGTAATATTCTTCCAGCGTAAAGGAAAAATTGCATGAAACATTTCTTGCGCGATGCAGAATTCTGGGACAGGGTCAATGGACTCAATAGTGACATGATGATGTTAGTATAGAAGTATGAGGAACAGGGTGTAAAGTTCACTCATACTCTATTGAAAAGGAAGGATCCTCCGACCAGACGGGTGTTGTGTCTGGTGGGCAACTGCCCAACGGTTGATCTCGGGATGTTTTATAGGGTAAATCCAGGATAGATGCTACACATTATTTTTATTTTTTAAAGAGTAACCGTGGAGTTTCTTGCCGGCTCTTCTCCATAGGAAACGACTAATTGGAACCGTGCACCTAGCTTCTGACGTTTCATAAGTGCCCATGTAGGTTTATGTGAAATAAAATATTTTAATTTTGATTTTGACTTTTTGAAATTATTTTATATCTCTTTGTAAAATAAGCAAGATTCTTTATTTGTATAACTACAAAAAAAATTGAAGATAATAAACCAAAGTACCTACCGTACTTTGGTTTATTATCTTCAAATTTATGAAAGTAATAAACATTATCTTTGATATTTCCAGAGTATTGGCGATTTTTGCGGACCTCTAAATTTCGGGACAACTATCCCATATAGGGGATAGTTGCCTAATCCATGTAAATTACGTTTAGGATAGTTGCCCCGTCGAGAAAGAGAACATTTATCCCGCAAAAACTTTGATCGCACCTAGCCGTCCCATGCAATCGCACAGAGACATGGGACATGGTCAACTTAGTTGTAGTTGCAGAGTCTCTCGATAAATAAATAAAATAACATGTGTTTCATTCGCGAAACTAGAGTAATTGCAATCAAGGCACCTATCCCACTGCACCATCTATCCTTGATTTACCCTATATGCTAGTCGCGCAGTAAACTCTGATTGCGCGATGCAGGATTTGTGACGTCAGGTCTTTAATGCACAGTTTGCATTTGGCGATGTAGGTGCCACCACAGCAGCATAGGTGGCTCCTACAGGAAAGTATTCTGCCGCACTAACGAAAAATGCATTTACTTGATTTTGCCGCTTCCAAGAATAGGGATGTGTCCTGGGTAAAATAAAAGAAAAACAGTTTAGTCCGTCAATCAGATAATAAAAAAATATTAGAGACATATTTTTTGCTTTATCATATTAATAAAAAATGACTTAGATAAAACACATTAAACTTGGGGAGTGGGGGCTCGTTACGTCACAGCTATCTATAAAATCTACTGAGAAGTGACGTCATGCCACATTTGAACTCAATATATATCTTCGTAATGTTTTTGATTACGTAGAAAAAGAAAAAAATACGTATCCAATATTTTTTAATAACCTACGTGTCGGACAAAAATATTTTTTTAGTCATCATCCCTATTGTATTTTTGATTATTGAATTTGTTATGAAGTTTGAGTTAATGCATTCTTGCTTACTGAAAAACCGAGTTCCTGAAGGATCAATAAAAAGTTGCTTAGAGAGAGTTAATAGATTTCGATTCGCTGACTCCAAATATATAACTCAACGAATATATAACTCAAAATCGTCCAAAATCGAGTTATTGCATTCTTCGTTAGTGCGGCAGTATTGAAGACACCATCGCTTCAGTGCAAGAGAAAGATAAAGCTATCATGGCAGATAATTATCCCTTTTTTGGAACAAATCATGAATCATTTAGGCCTGTGTTCACCAACATTTAAATCAACTGTTTAGATATTTAATCAGTTGTTTACTCAAAATTTCTTAGGAAATTTGACATAAACCAACTGTTTAAATACCTAACCGGTGGTTTGAATGTTGATGGTGGTAATTATGAATAAATAATAATAATAATAATTGATGACTTTCACATGACACTTCCCTATATCATGTGGCATCGTTTTCACGCAAGCAAACCGGCAGTCACTAGCTAGTTATAAAGCTGTTAAAGCCATTTGCTTTCGGGGATTGGTTTATTATTATTGAGGCTTCCCCGTATCTCGATCTATAACTGTACCTCTGTAATTATTATCTTCACTTTGATGGAATAGATTCGGCAAATATAGATGCCCACTCACATTCATGTACGGATAGCAGATTTGAGACGAAAGTGGAAAGTGCAAAAATTAAAATTTTGAAGATTGATGTGGCTGAACCGCTTCTGTAGCGTATCTGGGATGTTTGCTGATGCTCACGTCGATTGCTTCTACGCTACGATGTGAAAAAGATGCGCCTCCCTGATGCGGGCCAGCCCCAACATTATACTACAGTGTGATGCGAGCAGACTGGACTGCTTGTGTGTGAACCGCTTCTGCAAGCTTTCCACATCGGTGTTAAGCTTGTAGCAAGGATTCTCATAAGTTCATAACTATAAGAGTAAGTATGGAGTTTCTTGCCCATTCTTCTCCATACATAACTACCTTTTGGAAGGCGCAACTAGAATCAATTACCTATTCATGTAATTTTTGACGTTCAAAAGTGCATCTTCGTGCCTATTTGAAATAAATGATTTGACTTTGACTTTTTATAGGGCAGAGTTAGCTTAAGTGTGTAGGTTCAGTTTACTAACATAGTTGTTAAGAAATATTGTTACCAACATACAAAGTCCATTGTTACTTGTAAATAAAATAAATAAAGAACGTTGAGAATTTTCAGCATCAGTTTTTTGGAAGAAATTAGATAACTCTATCATTTGAAGGTATTTTGACCGATTTGGACGCTATTCTATTCATTGACTTCAAAAAGTAAGGAGTAAAAGAAAATCAAAGATGTCAAAAGTGACAGATTTAAATTTCTTCTGTCTCTTTCTTGATATATACATTCAGAAGTAACTGTACCTAAATAAATTATTTTTACGTACTGCAATATTTTATTACCTTGATCAAAAAGAAATACCGTGCAGTTTGTTCTAGTTTCCTTGCTATCGGTACCGACTGGTCAGTGGGCATGCGTCAGAGCACGTAAGGAGATGGGCATGACATGCACAACCTCCACCACGCCACTGACATTACTTCATTAAAATTCTATTAACGGAAGCATTCTCCTTAAAAAATATATCAAAAAAATCTCAAGAAACACCGAATTACTATGCGAAAAGAACTCTGTCAGCTTCGAAATAAAATTCAATTTTGCGCTCGCTCATTTCTGCACTTACGACGAAGAAGTGAGTAAGGAAACTTGTGAATCATTTTGGACTTTATTTAAATAAACAGAAGGTGTATGATCGGTTGTAGTAGCAGCGGTCAATCAAGAAAATCTTCAAGAGATGGACAGGTAGTTTCCACGATCGCAAATCGAGGATCGGAAGTCAATTTATTAAAAAAAAGTAAAAAGCCTTATGAGAGAAAAGTTTTGTTTTTTTTGTCTATGCTTTGGAGATTGTTTATTGTATTCTAAGTATAATGTTTTGTTGAAAGTAAAAAGCTTTTGGATGCAGTTTGATGAAAACAGTGCAAAAAGTTGGTAACATTGCTTATCGTCTTGAGATCTCGATGATAGCGGGATGCTGATGGAATTTGCTTTGGAGGATGAAAGCAAAAATAATTTTGGACTTCTTATAAGTAATCACTTTGAGCCCTTGTATTTTTCGCTCTACGTAATAGCTTATTGGTATCAATTTAACTTATCGCAGTCTTATATAACATACTAACATTATCAGTCTATAATCATGTTCCCACTGCTGAGACACAGGTAGCGTTGCCAGGTGTTCGGGATTCGTCTGGATTGTCCCGACATTTCATATGGTGTCCCGACTTCCGACAAAACACAAAAGGTCCCGCTAAACTTCTTGTAAAAAAAATTACCTACAAAACAGACATTTAAAATTGCCGCGCGTTAAAAAACTCTCCCTGTTACTCGACGACGATATGCTTAATATTTCAAATGATATTGAACAGGAAGCTTTATATACCGATTACTGCTGCCTTTGAGAAACATTTGTACACCTTCCAAAAGACAAAAGGGCGTACTTCATTATTTTATGTTAAAAATTGTATAATAAAAATTGTCATTTTGATTTGTAATATTTATTTTTCCCGACAATAATCCCAAAATCCCGACTGTTTGAAACTTTGACCAGATATTTGAGTCTTCCCATACGACAACCCTAACACAGGCCAGGAGCGGGAGTGGGCCATAATCCACCATGCTGGCTGGCGGATGTCACATGTCTTCGAATTTCCTCACGATTTTTTCCTTCATCGTTTTATGACCAGTGGTGATGTAATTAAACACACAAAGTAAAATGCCTGCCTGGGTTCGAACTTACGAACTACAACTCTCAAGTCGCAACTTTTTTAAGGCTCCGTGCACGAAAAAAACTCTCTTTTGTCATTTTCTTATCTGGGCCTCAAGTCTGCTATTACAATAGTGTCAGAATGGTCTCGCCATTGTGAGTATTTGATAGTGTTTGTATGGCAAATCTGTCAAAAACTCACAATGAAGAGACCATTCTGACACTATTGTAATAGCAGACTTGAGGCCCTGATTGTGAGAAAACTTGAAATAATCGAAACATTAAGTCTATGTAACTATAAAAGTACAGTTTTCATGGTGCTAAACCATTCGTGTCAGTCACAGCAGCTGTTAATAGTTTCATCATTTTTGTGCTCTCCAAAATATAGTTTATTTCGCCGTTGATTAATATAATGAAAATATTGTATAATCATTAAATAAAACTTTGATTATATTTCAAGGATAGCTGAAGACTAAAACATAGCTGAAGATTAAAACAAAAAAAAAGGTTTTTTCAATATTATTTTTCTGCTATATTTTGTATGGAATTTGAAAAAAGTGGTTACATGCAAGTAGACCATATAATGATGTTGATGATATTTTTTAATGTTCAAAATCAAAAGTAGTTTCTCGTAGAATGATGATCAAATGTCAGTCTCGCGTCATTTTTCGGAAAACTTGTTGCGAATATTAGTGATTTACCGTGAATACTTAATTTATTTGAAAAATCCCTTTCAGCCAAATGCAAAACAAAGAATACGACTTTTCAAATCATAAATTATTTTGTTTAAATTATTTTTTTTCCCTTTCTCACAAACAATGAACAAAATTGATCAAAATCAGTCGATGTCGTGCACGGCCCCTTAAGCGTTGGTTAAAATAGAATGGAAGAAGAAGACAACCGGGTTAATACCTTTTTGAATTAGAAGTACCGATTAATGGCAGTGGTGTATATAGGTGTTTTGGTTTGATAAAACAAAGAAATTGGGGGTGCAATCTCATCAAGAAGAGCGCACAACAGGACATAATAGAAACAGCTCAGCTCAGCAGAATAGGAACCGGGAAATCCGATATACAGTACCTATAAATTCAAAACCATAGTTTGTAAATCATGCTTAGTATCGGTAATAAAAAAATTAAAACTATTATTCTAAAATATTATTCCTATACTAGTTGTTGCCCGCAGCTTCGCCTGCGTGGATGTCAATATTTCCTTTTTTACTCACAATTTCATGGGTTTTAATTGTTTTGCGCGTGAACCTTATTATATTTCTAAAATAAAAGTAGCACAAGTCACTTCATATAACATCAGGCTATCAGTGCAAGTGCCGTCCAAATCGGTCATGCCGTTTCGGTAATTAGCCGGAACAAACAGACAAAAAAATTAAAAATAGTTTTTTGTTATGAGTACCGTATATACTTTCATATAAGCGCACTTCACTTTCACTTTTTTTTATTTTTCAGTAAAACGCTGTTATTTTAACACTACAAATAGACACTTTAATTTTATTTATTTATATAGATAAGGGGCGAGCCCTATATATTTTTTTTATTTTAAGCCTTTACAACAATAAAAATAATAGACAATATACATTTATATCTGTAATTCCTATGGTGTATATGTGTATAGATTAGGGATGCATCCGATACCGATACCGATGCCGATATATTGGCGATACTTGAAGTTTGCCGATATTTTTATGGCCGGTTCAGCGATACTTTTCTCATCAATGTTAATTTTAATTACTAAAACTATTAACTACTCTCAACATGTCTATAGTTTTAAACGGTTTTATTTAGTTTGTCCTGTTATTTGTTTTTTTAATACTAATTTAAACAAAATAACCTGACTTGTGTCTTATTTATTTTACCGTCATACTTGAATTCAATAAGCGTATCGGTATCGGTATCGGTATCGCCGATATTTTTATAAGAGCATCGGTATCGTATCGGCAAAAAGGTGTATCGAGGCATCCCTAGTATAGATATAAATGAAGAACTACTACTCTTAATTGTGTAATAAAGAGCAGTTTTAATTTTTTTCTCTTCTATTAAACATAGACCTACCCCAGGCAAAAGACAGGTATTGTTATTTCTACTTATTATCCTGAAAATTTTCTCACCAAGCGAAAGAATAAAAACTTTCCAGCGAACGGATGGGGGTTATTGAAGAAATCAGCATAAATCTCCGCGCCATGGCATGGGGGCTCTTTTGGCACGCCGTGGGGGCGCAGTGCCAACGACTCTTCCGCTGGCGGACAGACAACAGACCCCAACGCAGAATATTTACACAACATAAATCTTATTGTTGTTGATTTATTTGATTTGAATTTGGAAGACATTGCTGGTTATAAAGCTGTTATAGAGCACTGGTCAAGGCGAGTACTCACTGGCTGGCGAGAGTTAGTGAGTTGGGCTGTTCACTGTATTACTGGGCTGATTGTCACGTGTAGTGAAAACGCTAAGAAACAATAAGTACAAAAAACTAACATAATTGAGAACCTCCTCCTTTTTCTGAGAAGTCCGTCAAAAAAGGAACCTGATTCGGACAAGCAAATTGAGTAGGTAAAAAAAAAACCGATGAGATTTATATATTTATTAAGCCTGAAAGGACGAATTAAATAATAAACAATTTATTTTATTTTATTTAACATACAAAATACAATCTAAAATACTTTAAGTAACTTTTAAAGTCACGAAAAATCCCATCCTCAAATAAGGTCCAACACAGACTGCGCAAGTAACCTGCTGATACATATTTTTCTCAAACAGCCTTGACAATCTAGGAGGCAAGTGTTACTGCCCTCTTTACTATATATAGACTAAAAAAAACATAAAAAAGTAAGTACTTAGTGTGTATGTGCTGTTACCGCGACACACTAGTGATGGACCGGTCTATGTGAGATGAGCGCAGTTAATAGTTATTATTTTAATGTGTAAAAAATATATTTAATAGATCGAAGTTGAGAATAATTATTGTTGCCACGCAACTTGTTGTAATAAGTTTGCTTTAGTATTTTAATGTTCAAATGTTATATTGTGTTATTTATTTATTTATCCTCACACTGGAATGCCATACAGCAATTACACCAATGTTGCAAAAAAATACTTCATGTGTTGCCTGGCATCCTGTGCGCGTGGATCATGCACGCTCACTCAGCGTCAAGATACTTCTCCATAGTTCCATCTCGTCCCATATTGCGCACATTCTTTGCGATTTTTTGAGACTCAATGTATTTAAAAATAGAAAATTTTGATGTGTGATCCTGCCTGACTGATTATGTTGCTGTTATTTTAATTTTATTTATTTATATTTATTTATTTAATACTTTAGCACAAAAAAAAATGTACAGAGGCGGACTTAATGCCATAGGCATTTTCTACCAGTCAACCTTTGGGTGGAGCAGAGACAAACAGTGGTAGGTGCAATTATGAAATTGGAGGAATAATTGTATACATATAGGAATATCCTTAGATGTACCTATACCATAACTATAAATAAGATAAATATACCTAATTATATATAAATATAAGAACAAATAAATACATATAAATACACGAATATACTAAAACTAATTAAACAAACAATGGGATAACATTTCCGTTGTTATGATACTGCCAGCTTCTTACGAATGTGCTCGCGAACTTTAACCTTAAAGAATAATCGGTTGGTTACCATCCTGATTTCCTGGGGGAGCGCATTCCACAGAGAGATAGATTGAATGAAGAAAGAAGAGTGAATGAAGTCAGTGCGGTGAGTAGGACATTGAAGAAGACGATTGTGTGATGAACGTAGATTTCTATTGTGGTTGGCGCAAATGTACTGAAAGTGGGGAGCTAGATAACTAGGGGAAGAGGGAGAGTCAAGAAATGAAAACAAAGTGGTCAGCGCCCTTTGCTCTCTACGCTGGCGTATGGGCAACCACTTTAGAAGCGACCGATGCGCAGAGACATGATCATCATCAATTTTATTTTTTGTGTATATTTAACTACCATTCATTATTATAAAAACGTGTGTGTAGTGTATGTGTAGTGTGTGTGTGTAGTGTGTGTGTGCGTGGGTGTGTAGTGTGTGTTTGTGTTGTTTGTTTTTTTTTTTTTTAATTTGTTTTGTTTTTGGCTTTATTTATTAACAAAGCCTTGATTTTATTTTTAAACAAGTTCACATTCTAAATATCCTTCAATTCTGCTGGTAAATTTGCTGATGAACACTCGTCACGCGTGCAGTCTGTGAATCTGTTTAAACCATCTTAATGGTTTTTATTTATTAAATTCTTTACTCTTTAACTTGTTTATTTTCTTCTTAAGCTAGGGCTCCTCCAGTTCTGATGCTAGGTAGGTGGTAGTTCTATCTCTGACCATACATTTTTCCCCTCCCGGAAAATGTAACGTTACAATCTTGAAACAGATTGACAGACTGCACGCGTTACGAGTGTTCATCAGCAACGAATTGCAGGTAAAAAAGTAAAGAGAAGAATGAAAGTTCGAGTTAACAAAAGTTAAGAGGGCGTTTACCGGTCCACTAGCGAAAAGAAAAGCGGCCACATTCCTCTAGATCGTATTTTTTTGCTTCGTGTCTCAATATGAAACTTTATAAAAGGTATTAGAAAATTCTAGTAACCGAGGTTCCTTATTGAGCCGCTTTTCATAATTCCTTTTCAGTCACGAGATAATATTTTTTTAAAGTAGTGGCGTTAGTGAACCGGTGTGTACCCTCTTAAGCTAAACCTTCCAAATTTCTTTAAATATATATGCCTCCCGGAAAAAGCTTGAAAGTTTCACATGAAAATCAACCAATAAACCAGTTTCCTATGTGTTGCATCTACTTACATAAACAAAAGAATCTGCAACAGAAAATAATACTTATTTCAGTAATAATTCAATTCAAATTCATTTATTTCGGACAACAAGGATCCATATTGTGTTAGTATTACAAAACAACTTATATTCTAGTATTAGTAGTACAGACATACAATATTTCAAATAATGGGCACTCCACGCAGAGGACGACCAGACAAGAAAACATGAGTTTCCTACCTGATCAACCTCCGCATGAAGTGTCTGGCCCTACCATCAACATTTAAAATACTTGCCAAGTACATGACAGGTCAACTTAGCAGGTTAACCTGGCAGGTTTTCTATTTGTACCATGAGCGTTTCCGTCTGACCTGCAATGTGTCAACTTCAAACCTGCTACGTTATCACTGGCCGGTACGCCATATTATAAACAAACGTTCGGAAATACAATTTCGCAATATTACCGGTTTTACGGTTTAGTAGAACTAGATAAAATTAATTTTAAAACAGTTTATAATGATCAAGAGAATTGTAAAAAAAACTATATTTCGTAGCAAAGGAGCTCCCCGCCACAGCTCTCAGGATATAGTTGCGACTACTTCGCACTCAACTCAGCAGCGACGCGGTTTTTTTTCGAATGATTGCATGAAAGCCATCTGTGTGGGTCTCAGCAAACATTTCCGAGGCACTGCAGAAACGGGGCAGTCGCAACAACATCCTGAAAGCAATAATAATACAATAATACTTTATTTCAGACAAATTCCATAGGGTTAGTAACAATTTTACTTAACATCTAGTGTTAGTTAGTACAGACATAGATAAACAAACAATTACATAGATAAAAACAAGGAGCTGCATCCACCTCCGCAACATCGGGGAATCCCACCGATCTGCGAACAAACTGAGAATACTGTTGGTGCTGCCGCAAACACGCGAAATCATGGATGTCAATGTTAAGACAACCCAAAAATATACCTGTCTACTCGTATTGCCAGGCTGCAGGGCAAAACCCTCTTCTCAGTTCTCACACAGAGGAGGAACGATCAAAAAGAACATAATAAAGATGATACATCTTCAAAAAAATCTTGCCTCAATTTCGTGTAACGCATGCTCCACGCGTCGGAATTCCCCGGTCATGTAACAATAACTCCCAATTATAAATTCATATGTATTATTTTAAAACAGTCAGTAATGATACACAATCTGCATACATACAGCCACCAAAAAAGGTTTTGAATAAACGCATATTTGGCTAGACTTATAGGTCAACAACCAATCTTGCCAAGACATATCGTTTTACCCAGAAGCTGGGTTGTAGAGGTCACATAGGCAGTAGCTCCATTTAAAATAATAGTATTCAGCTGCATCGGGTTAGACTGGAAGCCGACCCCAACATAATTGAGGAAAAGGCTTGGCAGGTGATGATGAAGACTTATGATACCATGCAGTCTATAAAGTTATGACTGCTGTTCTGTGGCTTCCTCTCTGTGAGATGGAGTGGGCCGTAATACACCACGCGGAACCACTGCGGCTTGGTAGATAAGTTAGACTTACTTGCTAGAAACTTACCACATTTTAAGGGTTCCGTACCAAAATGGTAAAAAGGAACCCTTATGGTGTGACTCGAGTCTGTCTGTCTGTCTGTCACAGCTGAATATCTCAAGAACTACTGATGCTGATGATCAACTTGAAATTAAGAATAGTTTTAGATGACGTTTGCTCAACTATTTTGCAAATAAGAAAGAAAAAAAAAAGTTTATTTTTTGCATCAGGGACTGAAAGGTGGTCTTAAAAATTCGAAATGCGGTTACTAGGGCATGTGGGGTAATCACGAGAATGACACCTAGTGTCTAGGCCGACTCCTAGATGGCGTTGTAAAACTACAGTCTCTGGCAATTAGTGAGTCGCTGATGCTGCCATGTGTTAAAATATCGAGTAATGTAATCATGGGGCCAAGTCTACTAATCTACAAACGTTGCAATGGTCTCTTCATTGTGAGTTTTTGACAGATTTGCCATACAAATACTGTCAAATACTCACAATGGCGAGACCATTGCAACGTTTGTAAATTAGTAGACTTAGGCCCCAGTAATGAGGGACCGATTGAAGAAGAAGATATTTTATTTATACTATTGTTGTTTAATGATTGAGCTGTTTTGCCAGGGGAAGTGATATTTTCGTGATTTGTGATAAATATAAGATCACTTTTTAATTAGAATTGTTTTTAGTATGAGAAGAAAAGAAAATATAATAAAATATTACTGCAAATAACCCCAACTATCGCCCTGTTTCGTTTGATCCACGATTTTTGACCCAACCTGTATAAAATAAACTCGGGTTATTTACACCATTTATAACTCAAGAACGGCTGGACCGATTTTTATGGATTTTTGGATTTGTTCGATTTGTCTCCGCCCCGAATAGCAAAATAACTATTAAAACATGCGTTTTAATAGTTATGTTGTATATATATTTATTTAGGTTTTTTTTTTTTTGTATAAAATTCACTTTCTCATACATTTTATATAGAACGGCTTTTTTGATGACATGTCGAGAACGGATTGGGGAACGGGGTTACAAGAAATTTCACGTGGACAAAGTCGCGGGCAGAAGCCAGTTATTTATACAGCTTACTGTAAGTGCTAGTAAACTTTTTTATATCAGTGTACATACTCCAAAGAATCTCGAAAAGATAGAGACATAAAATTTGCCGTCAGTGTAATTAAGACCCTAACTACTGGTATTTGCACGTTGTTATGTGTGTATCATGGAATTAATGAACGGTTCTGTATAAATTAAGGTGTATTTATGAATTGGTTTAGTGCTTGAGAATTTAAATTTTATTAGATCTTCCTCCCAGAGAAGCCTCTACCTCATCGTCATTCATAGCATACAAAGTGATTGGTTATTTTCATTATTCAGTGAGTTTTTTTTTTTCTTATTTTGTTTTTTGTCTCATTATTTATGCTGCACCGGGTGACGTCATCACGTCAGCGCCGGCTTTTGCTGAAAACCAGCGCTGGGGCTCTGTCTCGCATAGGGTGGCAGCATTACGCTGAGCGATGGCCGTTTTGCGTGGATGTGGCGCATATTTTCCCCCAACTTGTTATTTTCGTGGTTGTGTTCTTTCTCAGCATCATGTTTGGCGCAAATAAACGTATTTTCTTTCTTTTCTTTCTTTCTCTTTATTTCATAAGTGTCCATGGAATTTCTTGCCCGTTCTTCTCCATAGGAACCTACTACGCTTTGGAATGGGCGGCTAGCTTCATCTTTCTGACTGACCGACTCCTTTGACAATTCAAAAGTGCCTGTAAATGGTTTATTTGAAATAAATGCGAGTTGAATTTGAGTTTGAGGTGATGCTCATGCAATTTTGATTATAGACATTTAATCCTTTTGACCCCTTCGATTGGTGCAATACAAGATGTTATTTTTTTAATTTGTGTTGGCTCTAAAATAAACGCAGTTCAAGTTGCCGCGACTTACAAGTTGTAGGTCATAGGTTCGAACCCAGATAAGCGCTTTACTTTGTGTGTGTTTCATCACTACTGCTCTCAAAACGGTGAAGGAAAACATCGTGAGGATACCAGTATGTCCTAGAACCAAAAAATCTAAGACATGTGGCATCTACTATCTCGCACTGGGCCCGCGTAGTGGATTACGGTCCACTCCCTTTCACAGAGAGGAGACCTGGGGCCCAAGTCTGCTATTTTTATAAATTCGTCACTCCAACACGATCCCATTGTCATTTTGCTAAAAGTTCGTAATCTGCTAAATTCATAATGGTCGATCATTGGTCGGTCAATGGTCTCGTAATAATTTGTATTACAATGGCATTTTGAACATTTATTCATGCCAGATTTCATTTATATATATTTTTACATATTATTTATTATTGTTTTAGACAATCTGAAGTAGTAGGAAGTTGGAAGTTTAGTAGGAAGTTTCATTTTTCATTATGTACGAGATTACCAATTCTTTCAACGGAGTGTCAGTGGCTGAGCATTGGAAAGTCATAATGAAGCCATTATATTAGTAGATTACCAAACTTGTCAAAATCAACAATTATGAAATCAATGATAGACCATTTTGACACTATTGTAATAGCAGACTTGAGGCTCACGTCTCCCAGCAGCGGGAACATTATAAGCTTAATAGGCTAAGTTGCTTTGAATATTAAAAACGAATGTTTCCTTACAGTTGTGCCCTCAATTATTTAGGACAATTTCATGTTCTGCTGGACCTTTCAACCCAGTTACTGGGTAACACGATACCCTTTCGTCAGGGCTGCCATCCGTCCGGATTTCCCCGGATTTGTCCTAGTTTAGAAGGCGTCAGGGGAGCGTTCGGAAAGGGTTTTTAGGGACACTTTTTGTCAAATTATTTATTTATTTAATACTTTAAGCACAAAAAATGTACAGAGGCGGACTTAATGCCATAGGCCATTTTTAGCAGTCAACCTTTGGGTGATGCAGAGACAAACATTAGTAGGTGCAATAGTGAGATTTGAGGAATAAATTAATTAATTGGAAGATAAGTAATAAATTCTCTTTTTACTCTTTTTTTTAATTTTTTCTGTTATATAAATGTCTCAAGATTGTAAACGCTCAATTATGGGAAGGAGCGAGACAACCCCAACACAAGTATTATTAATTACTTACTGGGGCTGTTTCATTCACATATGTAAATGTAACCGTTTGAGACACAATAAACAATTTTATTTTATTTATTTATTTAAATTAAAGATTTTTACAAATACCTGATGGATCAGATTTTTTTTTTAATCAAAAATTAGAAAGTCTGTACAGTATCAAAACAACTTAAAAAAAATAAAACAAAAATTCTAATTAAATTTCTTGATAATTTGATGCCAAAAAGAAGTGTTCCTAATTATTCTGTTACCAGATTACTTACGGTTATCTTCACTCTAGGTATTCTCATTACGTCTAAAAGAGAAGAGTCTATTATTTTATTTGTTACGCTGTAGTCGTATTTGTAAATTTTTGTTTAACATTGTTAAATAAAGCACAAACAAGCTGTTTAAATGAATAAAAAAAATTGAATGTAAACATTGTGTGAAAAATATTTTTTTAGGGGTGTCCGGAAAAAAAACTCAACTTCACCTATATGTCCGGGGTTTTGTAAGTTTTTGTCCAGCGTCGGCAATGTAGGTAATGGAAGCCCTTGGTACTAGTATGACTGGTTGTGAGATTACCTGGCTTCTAACTACCCGTAACGACTATCAAAGATCTACAAATAACACGAGCCCCTCTTAAGAGCCCCCGTTGTTAAGACGCAGATATATGCCAGTGACCTTGAGTGGTTAGCTTGCGTGTTCTATACTGAGCTCACGCAACCCGTCGTACGTCCAGCCAGTAATAGGACTCGCCCATCCAGGAGCGCTATCCCAAATAAGACGCATTATTAATTTATTATACATAAAACAAAAGGTATTTTAATAAAAAACGTATGCTAAAAGATCAATAATTAAATTATCTTTAAAAAGATGACAATTTCAGTAAAATACGCTTGACAGATTTTACGCGATTCTCAGTTTTTTATCCGCGTTAGACATAACTTCATAAATTAATTTCACTATGTAATATAAACATAATCTAAAATATTCACATATTAAGTTATTAAGAAAATGCTCTAATTTAACATATATTTTTTCCAAATCATTAACACTACTCGTTTAGATATGATCTTCAGTATAAAATCATTAAAAGTCGGTTATCGTCGCCTAAGATGATGATAAAATTAAATTCATCGATGCAGAAGCTAAAACTCGACTGCTTACAATTGCAAATGTAGGCACTACTTTAATCATACATTCTCATTTATATAATTGCAACGTGCTATTTTAATGCTGATTACTTTTTGAAAGACTGTCTGTGTCCAGTTTTGTTGGTCCGTAATTACATACAATGATATTATAAAAAGTTTTGTATTGGCTGTAGTCTGAACCTGGTTTTATTACTGAATACAAACTGGTAGATATATTAGTGATTGTGATACTTTAAACTCTCGTATGCCGTAAAAACAGACACAATTAAGATAACCGGCCAAGTGTGTGTCGGACCACGCACAATGAGGGTTCCGTAGTTGGGATGAATTTATCCCAAGAACAAACTTAAACATTGTATACCCAAAGTCTCAAATTCAGATAATTTATGTAAACAAAGGGGATAACATAGCAAAAAAATATCTTCGTAATGGTAATTCACATAAAATTGCGAAAAAAGAGGTTCCATTTTCTTTTAAGTACTGATTTTAAGAAAATATAATAAAAAAATAATCATACCGTAATCTATATGTATAAAAATGAATCCCTATTTCCCTTGGTCACGGCATCACGCGTGAACGGCTGGACCGATTTCGCTAATTATTTTTTTGTTGTGTTTGTTATTGTCAGGAGAAGGTTCTTATGTAAGAAATATTTAAGAAAGTTAAAAAAAAAAATTGTAGGAATAGACCATATTTACATTTTTATTGTAATAATAAGTAGGTAACTCTATCTTCTAATGTAACTTTATGGCGTTTGACATAACGTGTCAGTCATCATTTGGTAGGTCTGAGAATAGATTTTATCAAAAAAAATTAAAAAAATTTAGGTTTTAGTTATGTAGGGTAGGGTAGGTAGGGTTGGTAGGGTAGGGTAGGGTAGGGTAGGTAGGTGGGTAGGGTAGGGTAGAGTAGGGTAGGGTAGAATAGGGTAGGGTAGGTAGGTAGGGTAGGGTAGGGTAGATAGGTAGGTAGGGTAGGGTAGGATAGGGTAAGGTAGGGTAGGGTAGGTAGGTAGTTTCCTTTGCGCGTACACAAACTGCCACAGTCATATAGCTTTTGACAGAACGAAGTCTGTCGGGTCAGCTAGTTATTTTTATAAATTTTCGGTTTTGAACAAAGTTATTAATAAAAGGAGATTTTCTTGTATAAAATATTTTAAAACAAACAAACATTTCAATCAAACATTTTAAAATTTTGGACATCTTCAACAACACTAATATTACAACTCTCATACATAGATTCATATTGTAAGTAGCATATCTAGCCACATTTTGGATGAAAGCGGCTGTAAACTGTTTCGATTGTAAATCGATTTTGGGAAGCCTCCGTCTAGCACTGGGCTTAAAAGAGCTTATTATAACGATCATATACCGTGTCTCCGATACACTACACAAAACATTGTTTGGCAACGGTATTTTGTTTGCATAGTTCTTATAATTAATTCACTTTAATTTTATCGATGATTATTTATGAAAACATTTAATGATTAAATGTTTTGCACCACTGTCCTGTCATTTTGACAGTGACATTTCTTGACATTACTTTGTTTACATAAATTATCTGAATTAGAGACTTTGGGTATAGTTGCAAATTTAAGTTGGTCGATTATTACTCGGTAACATGTAAAGTCTACATAACTGTGATAGTTTTCCTTTCAACATCGTTATATATTCGCTGTGATTTTTTTCACATATCCAAATACAATCATTTAAGTGGCTGGCAGGAGCACACTTGACTCTAATAAAAATTAGCGTTTTAAAGCTCAATATTACGCAAACGGATCCCTTAATAGAAAAATGGTTTTAACAAACCCGCAATATTTTTGAACGGCCTATCCAACGATACCCCACATCATGGTATAGACGAGAAAAAAAAATCATCCACACTTTACAAGTAGCGGAGGTACCCTAAAAAAAATTATATATATAAAAACTTTATTTCGGGTGGCATAGACCCATAGAAAACTTAATCTAAACCTAAACCTAATACACATTTACCGAGTTACAAGTTTACTTGGCATGACTCGCCACACCTACGCAAGACTTGACCCACTGGTCTTGAAAGGGACAGTCAAAACGTACAGCTAATGCGTTCAGAATGCCGTTGTTGCTACCCCGTATACGGGCTAGCAGGGAAGCTGCTTTTTTGCGCATGATGGCCTGCAAACCATCTGTGCGTGCCTCAGCAAACATCCCAGACGCGCTGCACCGCCACGGCAGACCCAACAACCTTCTGAACGCATTATTGTACTGCGTGCGCAGGGCTCTGTAGGCTCGCTGCGTATATCTCACCCCTGAGTAGAAGGATTGGCGGCTTTGAATAGCGTAACTTTCACTTCTCTCGTGCATCGTGCGAACCTGCGTGTGAGCATATTAGCTCTCACCGCCAGAGCCCTGCGCTCCCGCTCAACATCCTCATCGTCCCTGAGGTCACTAGTCACAATGTGACCCAGATATATAATAATATTTCAAGATTTTATTTTACCAATTTGTCGGCGTGATAAATATGTATACCCATGCCAAATTACTGCTTTCTAGTACTAAGAGTCTCTGAGCTAAGCCTCGGACAGACAGACAGACATGGCGAAACTTTAAGGGTTCCTTGTTCCTTCGTGGATCCACGTTCTAATTGAAGGTGTTTTTATTTTTATTTATTTTTTTATTCATTTTCGATAGATAGATAGATTTATTTATTTGCATAGAAAGTAGGTAATTAATACAATTAGGTGTTACAATATTTTGAATCCTTGTACATTCTGTCTCATGGCATGCATAAAATTTTCATTAACTTATACTACAATTATTATTCTATTTACTTAAAGCTATTTAATTACTTAATAACTATAATATTAAAAAAAACATCGATATAAAGGGTTAATGATTGACTGGTGCTCAGGTCAAAGACAGTCTCCACAGATGGAGTTTCTCGGATGGTTCTGATCTTCAATGTATATGCGGCCTCTTCCTGCAGACCATCGCAAAACCTGTCACCTGTACACATGAGGATCTCATGTATGCGTCAGCGAATGGTGTTAGCGTTGTTGAGTTTTGGGCCAACCAGGAAATTTAACACCGACACGCCAAGAAGACGAAAAACCGGAGTGCGAATTCGGAACATGGAGACCTTGGTTCGATCCCCAGGACGGGAAAAGTGGTTAATTGGATTCTTTCTTTAGGTTTTTTGTAAAATCTATACCCGGTTGATGGGGCTTATTCCACAAATCCCCCCTGAAAATCCCCCTTAGGAGGAAAAGTGGAATCTGAAAACAGTTTAGAATTCACCCCTGATAATCCCACAAAGGGGGGAAAACTAAAATTAAAAAAACAAAAAATAACTTATTCCAAGATCCCCTGAAAGTGATTTTTTTACATTAGGGTTCAGTTTTTTCCACTGAGGAGGATTCTCTCAGGGGGGATTAGTGGAATAAGCCGTTGATGGCAATATGCCATCACTGAGCATTCTGTAAAATAATATAGTAATAAGAACAAGTCAAGAAAAAAAAAAATTGGGTACTTGTATTACAAACACAAACCAACAAAATTATTCTTCTAACAAATTAATGAATTCCAAGTTCGTTAACTATGCATACCTACATAGCACAAAAATCTTAAATTTTAGCCACAAATCATACTCGAGCTAATTCCTAAGCCGTCGCTCATCTCTTTCTTTCACAGCGAATAAAAGAGGGATGGAGTGATAAAATTATAGAACCGCAAAATCAGGTAGTGTGTAAGCGTTTTTAGTATTTTTTTGGATGTCTAGCGTTCAGTCATTAATTCACGATTATGTCTGGCGGCTGATGGTACAGTTATTCGGTTATATGTCACGTTTCATGGCTATGAGCATGCTGAAAGCATAAAACTACTTTATACAACGCTTTTTGCGCATCTGCGCCACAGAGCAGGAAGGTGCAGTAAATTTAATTTATGTAATCTGCCTCTGCTTTACTTGATGAGTTAATTTTTTAACTATAATTTAGGACGTCGCACGAATGCACCCGGAGAGATGGGCAAAGACTCACTGGACGCCTGAGGGAGGACATCACCGTTTAGGTAGACCGCGGCGAAGGTGGTGTGACAATCTAATCATGTTTGCGGGGCCAACATGGCCAGAAGTCGCATAATACAGGGATTTGGAAGGAAAAAGCTGCTGGGCAGCAGCAGCAGCAAAACCATGTTCTTTGAGAACTAGTTTTACAAACTACAGTGTTAAGTTTGTTCTTGAACCCTTCATTGTGCATGGTCTGACACGCATTTTGCTGGTTTTTATTAATACACAACAAGCAAGCAAGGATGCAAGGATAAAACACTTGGTAACTAGACAATTTCTTTTATTCAATCTTCAGACATTCAAAAGGTTATATTCTTTTGAATTTCAGGAGAATGAATAAAAAATTGTTATTTTTATTTGTCAATCGATAAATCACACACGGACTCACGAGAGGGACAGATAGAAAAAGAAAGTAAGTATGAATCGTACAGCGTGTTCTTATTCATGTGAGTGACTCTCACAAGTGTTTTAGTTTTAAAAAGTGCAGGAAATCATGGCAATCTACCTGACGATATTTGAGAATTAGGTATGATATAACGAGCATATGCATTGTATGCAGAATTTCGTGATTTGATCCTGTACAAAATTTAGTATCAAATAGAAAAAGTTCTTAGAAAAGAAAACTCGCTCGGGTACCTCCGTAGCGGAGGTACCCTAAAAAAAATATATTTCAAGATTTTATTTGACCAATTTGTCGGCGTGATAAATATGTATACCCATGCCAAATTACTGCTTTCTAGTACTAAGAGTCTCTGAGCTAAGCCGCGGACAGACAGACAGACATGGGAAAACTATAAGAGTTCCTTGTTGTCTACAGAATCCTAAAAAGCCTTTATTATTCCTTAATTTAACCGTCTCTGTGGTCTAGTGGTAAAACCACCTGTCTCAGATTCAGAGGTCCCGGGTTCGACTCCCAGCGGGGGCGAAAATTTCTGCTCGGTTTGGTTGGTGGTAGGGCTTGTTCTAAGTCCGCCTGGCTAGCTACCACCATCTTATCTAAGTCTGTCGCCAAAAAAACAATGTTAACAGCATTTGTTGTGTTTCGGCAGTTAGAGGTAAGATAGCCAGTTACTCTGTGGTTAATTCCGGGTAAAGCTCGCTTCCATCTTCGGCCTTATCATCACTTACCATCAGGTGAGATGAAAGCCAAGAGCTTCCCCGTGTATGTAAAAAAAAAAAAAAAAAAATTGTTCTTAGTAAAGTGAGTTATACAAATTAATTAACTAAGGAGACTTCGGCGGGTATAGGCCTCCTCCAGTTAATTCCAGTTTTTTCCTTTTACAAGCCATGATTTATTACCAATCAATTCCATTATCTCGTCGTGCCAACGTTCTTCATCTCTTTCCGTGTTGGCCTTTCCAAGCCGTTTTTCTAAGGGTCCACCTGTCGTCTTCGAAATCGCGCCAGATGGCCCACCCATCTCCACTTCAGTGCTTGAGCGTGTTGAACGGACATCTAGAGGGGGGACCTTCGAAGAGGTTTTATGACTTGTGTCTTCTTTCTGATTGCTGTGTTTCGTCGGTTGTCTCTTAGTCTGATGCTTAGGATACTTCGTTTCATGGCCCTTTGAATTTTTTTTTTTTTAGTTTTGCTATTAAAGACCCACAAGCAAGCGTAAATAAAGCATAGTAGCAGGCAAGGGTTAACTTTAAGTTTTACACGTAAGCGTGATTTCATTATTTCCTTGTAATATTCCAAAAATTTATTTCAAATTATGTTAATTCTTCGCTTGAGTTCTTGTATGTATGTATTTGGTTACCTATACTCCATTTGAAATAATATTAGACATTTAAATAAACCTTTTTTACATTCCGTTCAACCGATTTTGACTTCTATTGCGTTGGTGGCAAGGCAAATGGCAGCTGCAGTAAGCAGTTGGTATTGTAACCACTTTTTTGCTTTTAATGCCATCCTTATGCCTCTGGAATAGAAGTTATAATCGGTTGAACGGACTGTAGAAAAGGTTTTTTTTTAATGTCTAATCTTTATTCAATTGGAGTATAGACGGTATTAAAAAAAATGTTGTAAGTAAGTAACATTGGAAAAAGTTTGATCGAAAACCATACTTTTTTCATATGATGAACTTACGGAATAACCATTTTATACACAAGAACACAGGTGTTTCTTCACGATGGATGACCTAAATCCGTAAAAAACGCAACACGGTATAGAACGAGTTAATACCTACGGCAACAAACATCTGCGTCCGCGCACGCAGATTTATCTCCATTTTCCGCTCGTGCGTAGATTGCCGATGAATCCCGATATCTCCCGAGCGTTTTGATTGGTCGATAGATCGCGCTCTTGTCACTGATTGGCTGAAATGCACCTGAGGCGTTCGATGTCGGATGCTCACTGAAATTAAATTTGTTATTATACTCAGTTTGCTATTAAAAGATGTATATTTATGATTGGCGATCAAATTATGGTGTTTTACTCGCTACGTAAACATAGATGTATTATTGATCGTTTTGAAGCTATGTTTAGGGAATGAATGCTTTCGCTTGCAGTGTAAAATGGGTAATTAAAGGTTGGAGAATAAAGCAACAAAGTAACTCAGCCTGTGTGTGTTATCTTCGACGTTAATAGAAGCAATTTGAGTCGGCACTTATGTTGTTTTATAAAACTATTTTATGTAGAGTTTTCTAGGGGTAAAGCAATCATCAAGAGGCTACACGATGCTCCACTGCTCTCAAAACAGTGAAGAAAAAATCGTGAAGAATCTGCCATTTCCTAGAACCAAAAAATCGAAGTCATTTGACATTCACCGACCCGCACTGAGCCCGCGTGGCAGTGTCTCAAACTCTATTTGTCAAAATTAAGGTGTTGCCAGTCTAAAAATACGGTATATGGCGGAAAATTACGGGAAATCAAAAATTCAAAATACGGTAACTTTATATCACAATTAAACATTAAGTTCCAGCCTTTTTGTACATGGAAACATTAATACTTTTAATAATTTTATCGGTAGGATGGAAATCTACGCATTTCTTGCCTGTTCTCTTAATGAGTTGCTGCGTAAATAGATTCCCAACAATCGATTTTGTTGGCAATTGGTTCAAGTCGGTAATGTGGCTGAAAATGCGCTCGCAAAGACGCAATCGACGTTTGGGTGGGGCAATGGCAGATACATTGTTTCAAATAAAAATAAACTGTATGTAAGGTTGGGTACATCATTTTAAGGCGCCACTCATAAAGACGAAATTACGGTAGAATTGAACATGTCTACGGTAGGTGGTAGATATGTTAAAATTACGGTAGGTTTACCGTAATTACGGCGTTGTTGGAGACACTGCCGCGTGGTGGTTTACAGTCCACTCCCTCTCGAAGAGAGGAGGGCTTATATATTTTTTTAATTTATTTATTTAACACATTGACTGCCACTGCGGTCACCGGTGACCGCTAACAATAGTTTTTCTATTGTGTCTGTTGTCTGGCAGTTAAAGCCTTAAAAAAAAATCTTGAAAAATACAATAAAGTTAAAAATTTAAGGGGGTTTTTAATTTTTAAGTTTATTGTATTTTTATTATTTGTTGTTATTACGGCCATACTCGGTGTTCAAAAGTCTTTACGTTTAAAAAGATAAAGCCCTGTAACAAACGGATGGACGGACAGCGGAGCCTTAGTTTTTTTTTTTTTCTTTCTTGGGTCCCATTGGCACCGTTTGGATACGGAACGCTAATGACGTCTGAAAAAAAGTAAGTGTCATTTGAGAAATTGGGGGAGTACCTCCTTCCCTGTCATCAATAAGCCGCGAGGTCTAATTAACCTCTAATAGTTTTTAGTCGACTTTTGGTCTAGCCTTCAACAAAAGCCGTTATTTTGAATTGAGTGTAATGTTTTTGTTTTTTTTTTCTTAAATTGGTTCTGCTTCGAAATAATCACTGGCAAGAAGCATTCTCTTTCTAGCAAAAAAAAAAAAAAAAAAATTTTATGTACGTAAGTATCAAAACATAATCGCTGATATTTCTCAGTAGCAGCCCGGAGTCTGGATTTGTGCTCGGTTGCTGGCAATAGGCTTGCCCCTATTACATGGGACTTAAAGATAGCTGGCGAAATGTGGGTGTACACGGCTAACACTTCAGAGAATACAGGCGTGATGTGATGTTATCACTTTATCCACTGCAGTGGCAATGATTACTGGTAGAATAATCGAAATAGGTGTTTTATCGAAATCCGTAATATCAAAATGCAAAATTAGCCGACATTCAAGTATTACGTAAGCACCAATGTGGGGGGGAATCAGCTGTTCCCTACATTTTGACAAGCTATGCGAACATAATTTGTAGGGAACAGCAGTTTTTTTTTTTTTTTTCGATATTCAGGGTTGGTCCCATAGTGAAAGTTGTTCTTATTGGTGTAACAACTGATTAAACACAGAGTATTAATAAATGAAATTCAAACAAACTTAGTAAATTATTTTAATCAGATTTATAGAAATCACAGCAGCTTATTTGAACTTAAATCAATTACAATTTAGTCATACGAAAAGCAAATTAACAATCACTGATTACAATACAAACTAATGAACTATCATCATTTTATTACATACAATTTATATCAAAAGATTAGGTATACTTAACGGCTTTAACTCGGTGTGGATACACAGGCAGCAATACAAAACAAAGTGGTGAGTTGGCAGAGATTCGACCTGGCCTGTTGTGAACAGAGAGCGAGATTTTTTATTTTTTAAATGGCAACTCAGAGTGTAACCACGAGGGGCTCGGACTCTTTAACCGGTCTATCCTGTGGTGCCTTAAGCTCCTATCGGATTTTAAGGCCTCCAGCCAGGGCGTAAAAACTATAAACTAAACGACTGCTGCTCGCTATGGGCACCCCCTGTGGGGTACGAACCTTGGCTTAGGGCAGCTGAGTCGGAGGGAGGGTGGCAAGGGACCGACGGTGGCTGGACAAAATCAGTGTTTTGATTATTATCGTGGGGGGTTTGGATTACATGCTGCTCAGCTAAAATGCGTGCTGGCGCTTCGCTTAGAGTCAAGGGTCGGGGAGGACTATTTCTTAGTGGGGGATTTCACGCGGGGCCTCGGCGGTGAGGTCGGAATGACGAGAGCGAGAATGACATGTGCAGGCTTATTTAAGCACCATATCCCGTCATGGCGTCTTGGAGTGCGTGGAGGGGCTTGACAGTGGCGAGGGCACGCCGACAGTGTTGCCAGCGTCTTGGCGGGCCAGTATAGATGTAACAATGGTGAGTACAATGACCCCTTAAAAGGATGCCCATGAATTCAATTTTTTTGATTACTCTTCTGATGAATAAATTCCTAACATTTCGGTCTCTATATTTTTTCTAGACCAGCCAGGTATCTCCAATTTCAATTTAGATTTGAAAACAACTAGATAATTACACATTACAATAGTTTAAATTGAGTCTGTAGCTAAGCGCTGGACCACACAAGAATATCTTATTACCAACCTACCTATTTATTTTTTATTCCAGAAAGCTAATGAAAAAGATGTCTTAGTTGACCTCGTAATTTCTTTACCACCCTAAAGCCCCATTTACACGGTGCACACGGTGGCTTAAATGAATGATGATAAATCACTATCCATTTCATCATCAGACGTACAATCATCGACGCACATCAGTGGTTAAACTTGCACTACGAAAATAACCTTTACTAGTACCAAATAAAGGCGATATCAATGTAAATTTGGAATTTACATATTCGTAACTGCAGAAAAGGAAAACGCTGCTACGCTGTGCTCACAAAAAGTCTCGGATAGGTAGGTGTTTGCAACTTTGCATGTCATTTTATGGGAATTGAACTGTAAACTATTAGGACAGCTTCTCCTGACCAATACCTTAAAAACAAAAACAGAGTGCATGAAAAACACAAAAAATGTTCTTCAACAAAACCGTTCTAGCAATCTACGCGACCTCCAGAGACCGTTTCCATACAAAATCTCATTCAATTTCAACTTCACAAAAGAAATGGATTCATGGATGATTATAAAGTTAACAACAATCAATGCTTCGCTTAACCGAATAAGCTCTTTTCTATATAGTTTTTGCAAAGATTTAAATCGTAAGATTCGATCTAACGCGTCAAAAGATGGTCACGTTTATATACTTTCTGTTTCGTGTTGACACCTCTGTTACATCACAACAATGTCGCAGAGATTTGATTCGATTGTCATGGAAACGCCATTATTATTATGTGAGCTCAGTCTTTTCTCCCTAGCCTTTTCCCAACTGTGTTGGGCACATGGAGTCGCCTTTCAGCTAACCAGATGCAGCTGACTACCACTATTTTGCATGGTGTGACTACCTATCTGATCTCCACTAAACAGTTACTGAGTAACACAATAACACTTGGTAAGACTGGTTGTCAGACTTTTGGTCTTCGGAGTACCCGTAACGACTGCCAAAGATCTACGAACGACAGCTGGGCCCACTGGCTTAACGTGCTTTCCGAGGCGTGGAGGGGTCTCGATATGTAATGGATGGTCACCCATCCACGAACCAATCGCGGCAAGCGTAGCTTAACCTTCAACCCGTGCGGCTGTCATTACTTAGCCACGAGCCCCTCTCAGTGGGGGCACATCTAACGATTTAAATCTTTGAATTTTTTGCAACAGAAACATCTATTTCACACGTTAGAGTTTTTGCATGATTTTCGCTTGTTACTTTATAAATCGCTTGTTTGATTGACCCCGACCTGTTGATTGACTTTGCAGTTAAGTACTTTTTGCTTTCACATTTATTATGGTTATTATTAGACAAATGGATGGTGATTGTAGCTATTTAACTTGATTTTTTGTGTGCTTTTTTATTGGCATCTGTTTAAGTGGTGACGTTGGGATCACGATTTTTGTGTATACTCTTCCTTTGGGGGAGAAATCATCATTCTCTTGCCCTTATGGCAATTTATTTGGGGTTGGCGCCACATGTCTTTTTCTTTGATATCTCTATTAGTAGTCACTCCCTTTCTAGCTATATCATCTTTTACACAGTCCATCCATCGCTTCTTTGGGCTTACATTATTCGTGTAGCCATCCACATTAGGAGAAATAAGAGTACAATATGTTTCGACTGCCGTTCGTTCTGATGTAAAGTTGGTTTATTACTAGGTACATAAGTGTTCGAACCAGTTTAGGGTATGTCTATAGGGATCACGAGGCTTCACAAGGAAAGTTTCTGTAGTCTTCTTCTTTTTGTTTCGACGGTACATCTATACTGTTTGGGCCCAGTAGGTGGCCTGGCAGAAATTGGCTGGACGCGGGAAGCACAGAACCGATCGAAGTGGCAGTGCTTGGGGGAGGCCTATGTCCAGTAGTGGACGTCTTTCGGCTGAAATGATGATGAATGAGATGGCCACATTTATTGCGGCATCAGAGGCGTTGTTCAGATCGTCAAGAGTTCAGGTGAACGGACAATTGGGACACTCTAGCAGATGGGACATAGTCTGTTCAGGAGCACCACACTCGCATTGAATTCAAGTTTCTGTAGTAGAACATTTTTTACATTTTTTCTTTACACAGTTTCTCTTCTATTTTGTGAATGTGAGAACGTTGTAGGCCTTGTTGACTAGATTTGCTTACCATTTTCTATTTTGTTAAGTACTTGGTACTTGTTAAAAGGCCTACATTGTCCTCTCATACCTATTAATACTTTTATTTGAAAATATTGTAAAAGCCAATTATTTTTACAAGAGTAATCGTGGAGTTTCTTGCCGGCTCTTCTCCATAGGAAACGACTAATTGCAACCGAGCACCTAGCTTCTGACGTTTCAAAAGTGCCCATGTAGGTTTATGTGAAATAAAATATTGTGATTTGATTTGAACTAATAATTTTACGATAATATTGGTCGTCCTCACTCAAATGTCTCGCTGATGAATCATTCGGTTCCCTTCAAAATGGTTGAGCTGGATGGTACTGATCCACGCGTCGTTTTCGTGAACGGGCACCGTCAGTTGAGACTGGTCATCTTTTAGGTCTTATCTTAAATATATTTTATATTTTGAATTGTTTTATATTGTTATCACATACCTATAAAAGCAACAAGAACAATGCTCCCAGGATTTTGTACCTAAATAATACCTAACATCATTTAAAAGAGTGTCCATTGAGTTTTTTTTCCGTTCTTCTCTATAGAAGCCTACATTTTTGAACGGGTACTTAACTAGCTTCAACTTTTTGCCTAACTGTCGGACTCCTTGACAATTAAAAAGTGCCTGTAAATGGTTTAGTTGAAATTAAAGCTTTGGGTTTTATTTGTTTTTTGAGTTTTATACCCTCAGAGAATACTGGTGGCCGAGTGGTAAAGGCCCCGACTTACGAGGTCTTGCGTTCTAACCCAGGCGGGTGCTTCATCATCATCATCATTTCAGCCGAAAGACGTCCACTGCTGGACATAGGCCTCCCCAGAGCACCGCCACCTCGACCGGTTTTGTGCTTCCTACATCCAGCGGATTCCTGCGGCTTTCATAAGGTCATCGATCCACCTTGTGGGAGGCGTTCCAACGCTACGTCTTCCGGTACGCGGTCGCCACTCCAGAACCTTTCGGCCCCAACGGCCATCTGTTCTGCGCGCAATGTGCCCTGCCCATTGCCACTTAAGTTCGGCAATTCTTCGAGCTATGTCGGTTACCTTGGTTCTCCTGCGGGCGACGGATGCTTTGCTTTGTGTAAATAATTTCATCACCACTGCTCGCAAAACGGTGAAGGAAAACATCGTGAGGAAACCAGCATGTTCTAGAATAAAAAATTCGAAGACACATGTGACATCTACCAACCTGCACTGGGTCCGCGTGGTAGATAGCCCACTCCCTCTCGAAGAGAGGAGGCCTGAGTCGCAGCAGTGAGAACATTATAGGCTGGTTATATTACACCCACTTACTTATAATTTATAATTTTATTTCAAATTCAAGTAAGATAAGATAATACATTATAAATAAAAACATCTTAAATGAGCTTAAACTAACAGAAATTCGACAAGGCATCTGTGTCTGAACTAGATAAATAAATATCTGTATCTCAGACAACAGCGCTCTTCCCTAAATTATACATTTAAAAGCTTACAAGTTCAGTTTTGCTTTAATTATATACATATTTCATTATTTTTATATCAATTTGTAGCAAATAAGATTAAAATACAAATAAAGTAAAATGAAGTAAAGCCGAGTGGGGACCTTCTTTTGTCTCCAATGTAGATGAGTGAGTGTGTGTAGGAGGGTGAGTAGATATGTGAACTTAGTGTTGTACAATTAAGAGGTTTTCAGTTTCGTCATAGGTCAGCTTATGAATGTACTTAAACACTTCACGCTTACATTTTCTGCTATTTAAGGCAAGTATATCGACAATTCTATCAATCTTGCCATATAGGTACGGACCTAGGAAGCAGAAATACCTATAAACGAATGAGTGTTTAAACATGAATCTGTTGGTACTAAGTATAGGTTTTCTTCGCCTGAATGGTATAGCTGGTTTTTCAAAGTTCACTCTCGTATGCTGCGTCAAGACAGTGTGTAGTATGAACAATTGGCGGTCAGAGAGGACCTCAGGTCTGGTACAGATGATATCAATCAACTTAGCCTATCGCAATCCACTGCTGAACATAGGCCTCTCCCATGCTGCGCCACAACACCCTGTCCTCCGCCTTCCGCATCCAGTCTACCCCAGCCACCTTTTTGAGGTCGTCGGTCCATCTAGCTGGGGGGCGTCCCACACTACGCTTGCCGATACGCGGTCTCCACTCCAGGACTCGTCTGTTCCACCGGCCATCGGCTCTTCGACAAATATGGCCAGCCCACTGTCACTTCAGCTTGCTTACTCTGCAAGCTATGTCGGTAACTCCGGTTCTCTTCCGGATAATTTCATTCCTGATTTTATCCTTCAAAGAAACTCCGAGCATAGCCCGCTCGATAGCGCGCTGAGCGACTTTAAATTTGTGGACCAGCCCGACTGATGATAAGTTGGGAACAAATACGGACGGAAAGTGCTTACTTTGAGAATAGCTCTTTGGGCTACACCTTTCATGATTTAATTAACAAGTCTTTTCAGTCTGAAAGGTCATTTCCAAAACACACCGTGCGTAAAACCATTTACAACGGCAAACAAACAAATGATATTTGTTTGCAGTTAATTATAAACGGCAAATAGATAAACAGGATTACATGATATTCCTATAGCTGCAGCGAAGGCCTTATTGGCAGTAGCTATTGGCCGGGCGCCAGGGTTCGTCTGACGAATTTATGTGCGTATCCTATACACACCAGTGTGGTGTGTTGTGATCATGTAGATCGTTGTTTAAGTATTTTTGTTTAAATTTATTGCAATATTAATGAGTATTTTTTTTTATTCGTTTACATTTTTGTGGACAATGGTGGTATATAAAGATGCCATTAGGAATTATATAAAAAAAGAAAGAAATAGAATAGAACCTTTGGGTTGATATGAAATGCCAGTGGAATAGGTAGGTACCTACTGGAAAACTACTGTAGAAGAAAATAATTATTTAATAAATGAGGCGTCTAATTTCAAACCCCGCTAAAACGATTTTACCTTCAAACCGACCTTTTTCTCTCTTTTGAAAGTTTTCTCAATTCCGTACTAAGTGACAAACTCATTTCCGAGAAAATCCCTCTATAAAAGTACTAAATTGAGCCTCCAACCTTAGACTTGTATAAATGTCATGGGTAAAATTTAAATTCCTCTACAACGGAATCAACCAATCACAGCGCTTGCTTTTGCACAAAGTGAGCTTACGAATAGAATGGCGGACCAATGGAGACTTGTGTAAATGTGTTGTGCAACAAGGAGTGCGATTAAATTTCATTGAATTTAAAACTCATCAATAACTCAATTTCCAGAAAAATCGTTTTAGCGGGGTTTGAAATTAGACGCCTCAAATATTACATGCTTTCATATCGTCTGATTTTAGGAAGAAGCCTAAATATAAATTAATTTCTCAGCGAGACTTATGCTGTGTAAATTAAGTAATTTTGAAATATCTTACTATTCAGAAGAAAATAAATCCAAAATACGCACTTAAAGCATAAGTTTTTTTTTTATAATTTCTTAAACACTACAAGCAAACCCGACCCCAAGCCTAGTGCCAGCCGATAATAACGGTGTATAAGTAACAGCGCACACTATAAATCCATCAGTTTAGTTGGCCAGTCGCCAGTGTGCGCCGCACTTAACGCCCCGACACTCCTCTATTTCGTTACTCATAGTCCTTTAAAAGGAGTCCTATTTATTCCGATGCTGATTTACGCACTGAAAAATGTTCTATTGTGTTCTGGAGCTAATTTAGAGCAAGCCCAGAATAGGACGTAGCTCCTTGAGAAGGATATGAAGTGATTTAAAGTGAATAATTGTCCCTCTTCTGTCGTATCGTATTGGCTGGCACGAACTCATCATCTGAATAACCTTTTCCAATATTATTACAATTTTTGTCCAAAAAAATCAAAATCCAAAGTGATTTATTCAAATTAGGCTGAGAATCCGCTCGTTTCGAACGTCAAAATTACATAAGACAGTCCCCCAAAATGCCCGCCCTTCACCAGTTCCTAGTGGTTTAGCTGGGAAGAAGAAGTGGCGCAACAAACTCCCCAGCAGCATAGCTGTCTGTTCAATTAGAAAAACTTGATTCTATACAATAGTAGATATGCAAAGTAATTAGCATTACAAAACACAGAACAGTAAATTAAATTATTTGCCATATATGTCAGCTAGCACACGCCAATATACCAGCAAATACAATGAAAACTATACTCAAGCAAAAACTAAAAATGTTAACAAAATTTAATACCTAAATAAAAGTCTCCTCGCATAAAGGGCGTACCCGCTTACATATGGAATCCTGGATTATGTTCATACTAGCGTTTGCCCGCGGCTCCGCCCGCATGGATGTCGGTTATCGCGTAAAAAAGTAGCCTATGTCCTTCTCCATATCCCAGGCTATATCTCTGCCAAATTTCATGACGATCGGTTCAGCGGTTTAGACGTGAAAACGTAACATACAGACAGACAGACAGACAGATAGACAGACAGAGTTACTTTCACATTTATAATATTAGTATGGATTAGCCATTTTTTGCATGCTGAAATAAGTAAGCATAATATGTGAAACTACTTATATTTATATTTAAGACCTTTTGTGTACCATATTTTATGCAAAATAAAGATTATTTACTTACTTACATAAATGATAAACTAGGACCATCGAAGTAAAATAACTAAACAGTTCAATCTACTCAGCCTATCGCAGTCCACTGCTGAACATAGGCCTCTGCCATGCTGCGCCACAACACACTGTTCTCCGACTTCTGCATCCAGTATATCCCAGCCGCCTCTTTTCCATAGGAAACGACCAATTGGAACCGTCCACCTAGCTTCTGACGTTTCATAAGAGCCCATGTAGGTTTATGTGAAATAAAATATTTTTAATTTGATTTAGAATTGCCAGGATTGGCAGTTCGTTGTTATTGATTGGCAGTTAAAAACTGCTCCCAGTGTAAGCTTATCTGTAATAGCTGCTAAAAAGACTATTATGACTCATACAGGCTGTATTAAAAAGCCTTCGCCCCTAGGCCTTCCAATGCACCCATCTAGAAAAAAAGCATCAATAACATTAACCATTACTTAAGCTACCAGAGCTGGATCCTTGGAACACGGTTTGGTTAGCAGATAAAGCCTCCAAAAATCTTGAAGCATCGGTCGCTTCTAAAGTTGTTGCCCATACGCCAGCACAGAGAGTAAAGGGCGCTGACCAACTTGTTTTCATTTCTTTAGTTAGTTATCTAGCCCACACTTTCAGTACATTTGCGCCAACTACAATAGGAATCTACGTTCATCGCACAATCGTCTTCTTAAATGTCCCACTCACAGCAATGACTTCATTCACTCTGCTTTCTTCGTTCAGTCTATTCTTCTGTGGAATGCGCTCCCCCAGGAAATCAGGTTGGCAACCAACCGATTATTCTCAAAAAGTTAACGCTCGCGAGCACATTCGTAAGAAGCTGGCCGTATGTATCATCACAAGAGTAATTTTTTCCCATTATTTTGCAAAGTATATGGAAATCTAAAAAAAAAACCAGCTGAGATGGCCAGACATTTGTAATCATTGTAACAGAGCCTGAGAAATTTATTTAAACATAAGTTTATTTTATTTTATTGGTCGAAGCAAAAAGGGGCGGTAAACAGATGTAGTCATTATATTCACGGGATTTTGTTTTCAAAGTGGTCAGATGTCCGTCCCCGTGATAGTACATCTGGCACACTCTGGGGAGTTAGCTCCGCTCCCTTTTTGACTGCCTCATACTCTTACCACAGTATGAGCCGTGCCTTGGAAAGCACGAGCCGTTGGTCCTGGCTGTGATTCGTGGATCTTTGACAGTCGTTATGGGGTCATCAGAAGCCCGAAAGTCTGACCACCAGTCTTACCAAAGGGTATAACAGTAACTAGGTCGTGGAGGTCAGATAGTCGCTCCATGTAAAAAAAACTAGTATTCAGCAGCATCCGATTCTACTGGAAGTCGACCATATTTCGTTATGCTTTCTTAGATGTCACTGCTTGCGGTAGAGTCGGGGGTCGGGTTGCCTCCTTCTCTCAAATATGGCGAGGGCTAATGGCTGATCTTTGCGTTATCCTCGTGAACGGGTGCTTTTTGTAGTGACTGGTCGTCTTGCTGACAATGGTCTCGTTATTGTTGTTAGTAATTAACTGTTTAGTGACCGATGGTCGGTGGAGCAGACGAGTCCTGGAGTGGAGACCGCGTATCGGCAAGCGTAGTGTGGGACGCCCCCCAGCTAGATGAACCGACGACCTTAAAACCCAGCCACCTTTTTGAGGTCGTCGGTTACCTAACCTAACCTAAGCAATGGTTAATATTATTAATGTTGTTTTTATGGATGCATCTTCTACAAGGGGTAGAAGATATCGGGATGAGCTGGAGAAAACTAACGACCAGTGGTCCATATTAGCCCTGGATCGAAAGAGCTGGAAGTCATGGGGAGAGGCCTTTGCCCAACAGTGGGATGATGCAGGCTAACAGTATGAATGAATGAATTAATATTTATTGTTAAACACAGGTACATAATCTGGTTTTCAGTAACAATTGACTCTCTATGTTTTGTCAGCGGCGTACAATTAACAGTAACATGGATGGATGCTTTGGAAAGCGTATGTTTACTATTGGACGTTTACAGCCAGATTCGCTCGCATAAGTCCAAGAAGCTGCACATACGCACAAATGTATAATACATCTTAATGTTGGACTTCAAGCGCTAACGCGGCGCGGCTGGCGCTCTGCCAGTGACGAATTTATGGACAACTGTGGTCGCCATGGGTTCTGTGTTCTACGGCCATTTGTCATCACTAAACGACTTTTACTTTCTAACAAATTGGTTACTTCAAAGATTTTGGTAGGTGCACAAGAAAATATTTTTTAATGTGGGGTTTTTTTATTTGTCCCTACCGTCCGAATACTAAATCACAACTTAATTTTGAGTTGTATATTATTAAGTCGCTTTTGCACTTTCAAGTGCATTGTAGCAACGGGCAGACTAATTTAAAAGACGTTTTAGACGACAATTTTCGCGCTGTCGCAATCTAAATTTAGCTAGTCGCCTATAAGACTGATGCTCTTGTCATCCGCTTCCTTTAATCCGTTTTTCATATAACATGCGTTCATTTTCATACTCCGATGTCAATCCGTGGACAATAGTGTGGGTTATACGTTTTTACGACTATAATATAACTACTTTTTGTAAAGGCTGTAATGTATAACTGTTTTTTGTCCCAAATAAATAAAATAAAATAAATTCGTCGATAAGTTACATTTTGTTGTATGACTTTAATAAGAGACCAGTATTGTACCTTTGAAGGATGCTGATTTATCTTAGAACATCGGCATTAACTACCTACCCAGAAATTTAAAAACAAGTTTGAAAGGGCAAAAAGTCGCAATGTCAAATACCATACTGTTATAATCGACGTCTGGTTTGACTGCAGTCCATTCTAACCGTAGCGTTTGGAAATGGCGAGACAGATGACTCGAGCGACTGACATAAATCACACAATGCTAACAGTCAGACTGGAAACGTAATATATAACGAAACGTTTTTTATTGAGGGATATAGGGACAGTCAAAAAAAACCTTTCATCACTTTCTCTATTTAAAGGTTCTTGCCAGGAAAGGTCATCTTCCTGCTTACTTCACCTTCACTGTCTTCATTCCACCGGCCCTATTCTACCATTGGACATCTAGACGCACTGCAAGTTACTACCCCTACCTAGTTGATATTCCACCAACTCGCACTAAGCGTTTTCAAACGTCTTTTATAATGCGCACAGCAAAGGAGTGGAACTCTCTGCCTGCGTCTGTGTTTTCGAACGCATACAAGCCTAATGAATTCAAAGTGAGAGTGAATAGGCTTCTTCTGGGTAAGCTCACTCCATCGTCGACTTTGTCTCTGTCATCTATGACCTAGACTAGAGTCAAGAGCAAACACATCGTATTTTTTTTTTTTGTTTTTTTATAATTACTAAATATGCGCACTAACCATGCCTTTTTGTACCTCAAAAAATGCTTTTGGTGTGCTATGGTGCCTTTAAGTTACCAACCTATAAAAGCAGACCGACGGATGGACAAACTAAAATACTTTTCTACTTATTACGGCAAATTTTTCCAACGTCAGACATTTTTCCGGAAAATAATTTTGTTCTTTTTACCGAGATTCCAAACAAAAACTGCTAGACGTCAATTTTATATTATATTTTTATAGAGATTCCTAGGTAAAATCATAAGCTACGGTTTTCAAGAAGAGCTGTGGCCGCCACAAAGCGTCTGTTATTTACCGGCGAATGACGTCACTGAAACGTTATTTATTAAAGTAAGTTGGTGTTTCCCTAAAGAGCGTTTTTTGACACCGTTTAGTCAAATTCCGGTCCCATTATGGCAGCATCTACAAGGCCACATGCGAACTACGCATCAAAGACCTGACGTCACACAAATCCTACATCGCGCAATCAGAGTTTTAAATGCGCGACTAGCATAAATTCAACATTCCGACATCAATCGTCAGGCATTGCCCACCAGACACGACATACGTCTAGTCGGTCCTCCCTTTTCTATAGAGTATGAGTGAACTTTACACCCTGTTTCTCATACCTCTATACCATTATTTCTATGACAGCCGCCACTACGGCCGTTATGTGTCGGTTACCGCTCTTAAAGGAAATGTACATACACCCTCCACACCTCTGGTTAGCCGTCTCTATCAATCATCTTTAAGATAATGAGAAAACATTCTTTTTTTTTATCTAGGGCATCTCAGAGTGTAACCACTAAGGCTCCGACTCTTTAACCGGACTTTCCTGTGGCTGCCTTAAGCTCCTAACGAAACTTAATGCCTCCAGCCAGGGCGTAAAAACTATAAACTAAACGACTGCTGCTCGCTAAGGGCACCCCCTGTGGGGTACGAACCTCGGCTTAGGGCAGCTGAGTCAGAGGGAGGGTGGCAAGGGACCGACGGTGGCTGGATAAAATCAGTGTTTTGATTATTATCGTGGGGAGTTTGGATTACATGCTGCTCAGCTAAAACGCGTGCTGACGCTTCACTTACAGTCAAGGGTCGGGGAGGAAGAAAAAGTTCGTCTGTGTCTTTGATTTTATACCAAATTCGAAGAAAATCTTACAACATTGGCATCAGCCTTTGCAGAATTCAAGATCACCAGAGCAGTCGGCGTGCCATTATCAACACTGCCACATAGCCTATGCAATTTAACGGCGAATGACGTCACTGAAATGTTATTTATGAAACTAAGTTGCGATTTCCCTAAAGAGCGTTTTTTGTCACAAGTCAAACCCTCAATGTTCATGACAGCCGTCATTGCGGCCATTATGTGGTGATCACCGCTGTTCTTGGAAACTGTAGCTTTAACATAATAATAATAACAATAAAACGTTTATTTCGACCAACAAAGGATCATAGGCACAACAATTACAAAATTAAAGACCACACACAATATATTACTGACTTCGATTGCTCAGGATGTGAACTATACAGCAATGGTTCAGGTACTGACAATCGAACCTTTGCGCGAATGCCCACAGCATGCCGCTGGAGCTAGCCCGAATCCTGCGCACCAGGGATGTGCATCCTTTCCGCATAGTAGAATAGAACCAGTCTACTTGCGACTCAGCGAACATACCTGATCCGCTGAAGAATCGGGACAGCCCCATCAGCACCATGAATGCATTTTTATATTGCACTCGCAATACATTGTACTGTCCACGTGTATGAGACCCACAGGCTGCTCGTGTAGAAAGATGTACAATATGCTCTGAACAATGTTGTTTTCACATCAGTGGTACAACGAGCAAACCTGCGGGCCATCATATTCACCCTTACAGACAACGCCCTGTGCTCTCGCTCTATGTCCGCATCGTCTTTCAGATCAGAGGAGATCATAATGTCCAAAATATTTAAACTGTTCACCCACTTCAATGGTGTTCCACATAATTTTATGGCAGATATCGGTGTCGGACATTTTCCTCTGGCCTGAAAGACCATGCATTAACTTTTTTGAATGATTCAAAATCCGTCACGACCGTGGTCACCCTACTACGCATCTGCAAATAGCAGGGACCGTCTACAAAATATTAGAATGATGGCCACCATACATGCGTGTAATGTCGTTTCGCGACGCCCTCCGCAATGAATTAGGTTGTAAACTACGTTTTACATAATTGGGAGACGGATCTCTGACTCTGATATTGGATTAGCTGTAATTAATGGCATTGAAAGATCATCTATCAATCTTAATAATGGTTTTATTGGGTTTTATTTTGTCTCTTGTATCGGCGAGGCAAGTGGTTACGGCTACTTATGCCCCCGAATTATCCGGATTATGGAATTATCGATTATCAGATGACACCTAACTTAAACATGATAAGTCGACGTCATGACTTACTAGTCTTTAAATTAGGTGTCATTTCAGACAGATACCCGGTTTCTGAATAAAACATTTTTGAAGTTAAGAACTTGTCAAAGTCTTTTGTAGGATTCATCATCATCATCATCATTTCAGCCGAAAGACGTCCACTGCTGGAGATAAGCCACCCCCAATCGGGGGGTTTTGCCATATTCGCCACGCTTGGCAGGCGGGTTTGCGATCGCAGTACGGTGTTAAAAAAATGCATAGAGAACGCTGCTGCCCATTCTCTAGTAAGTCCCTTAGTCGTCTGTTACGACACCCACGGGAGGAAATGGAGTAGTGCTATTCTCTACGTCCGGCACCACACGGATTTTGGCGATGAAGGTCAGATTCCACGGTACATAAGTGTAGGATTACATAAGGCAAAAGCGGGTAGACGCGAAATTCAAACTTAATTTTTTTGCAATTGCAGGTTCAAGATCAGGTTGTATGTTGATCTAAACATGATTCGCGGCCACAACAAATATTTATTGATAGAATTATAATCATAAAAATCATCAATACAACCTCTAAGTTCATATACTACCCTATTAAATGACTATTTCATGTCACTATTTTACTACTTAATGAAACTACTTCTAGTTTACTATTTCATGAAATCATGACATTTCAGGCCAATTCTAACTTTAGAAGTCGTATTTCTGATTCTAATGATTATAATTCTGTAAAGCCTGTAATTATATTTTTTACGATTGCGAATTTTATTTTTATCAATATACAACCGGACACTGAACTGCAATTTCAAAAAAACATAAGAAAATTGAATTTTGCGGACTACCTTAGCGCCTCCCCCCGAACCCTTTAAACCTTGTTTGCGGTTCATGAGTATACTCGTACTCATTACTTCATAAAATGTTTATTTTATTACATTTTAAAATATCAAATGAATATTTAAAGTATAATGTTTCCTGTACCATGTGATGCCGGATGTAATAGAATAGCACCACCCCATTTCCTCCTGTGGGTGTCGTAAAAGGCGACTAAGGTACTTACTAGAGAATGGGCAGCAGCGTTCTCTATGCATTTTATCATCATACTGCAATCGCCAATCCGCTTGCCAAGCGTGGCGATTATGGCAAACCCCCCAAATCGGGGAAGGCCTATCTTCAGCAGTGGACGTCTTTCGGCTGAAATGATGATGATGATGATGAATGTTCCTAAAATTGGCGAGCATTATGCAGACAAATATTATTCTTCCTCCAAGTGCTACGAAATTAGATCCTAAGTTGTTACTTAATAAAATCTTAAGCCATAATTAATCAGGAATGACACAATCTTTATAATACTCTATACACACTAGTGCCTCTAGCAGTGAATATAAGAGCGATAGTCCTCATTGGGGTGCAGATTATTTAAATTGTAGTGTAAGTCGAAGAAGTGCAGGAGAAGCACTAAACTGCGATAATTATGGCAAAAAATACCAAATTAACCTCACTTACCAAACTCAACCACTGAACAGGTGCTCCAATTATTTTACTAACCAAGTCTAATTAAGGCCTAATCCCAAAACAAACTACGGAATCGTCATAGTATCGCTTCGCAGCATCAATTAGAGAGGGGCGCGCGTCAAAGTTGAGGCGATCCCCCCCTTCCCCCACAGGGCCCCGGAGCGGTGCAATTTTTTTAAGGGGCCACCCCAGGCCCCCAGACTGTTTGGTGACGGTTGCAGCGGTGTTGTCGGGTTGGTGAGGAGTGGCCGTTGGTTGTTTTAACACGGAAACTGCATTATGGGTGGAGACATTCCATGACGAAGGAATTTCTAAGACTTTATTAATCAAGCCAAATGCGGAATGTTGGCTTCCGAAGATATTTTCGCGTTTATTATGACATACGGTGCCGAAACATGGACGCTAACAGTCGGGCTGGTCCACAAATTTAAAGTCGCTCAGCGCTCTATGGAGCGGGCTATGCTCGGAGTTCTTTTGAAGCATAAAATTATTAGGAATGAAATTATCCGGAAGAGAACCGGAGTTACCGGCATAGTTTGCAGAGTAAGCAAGCTGAAGTGGCAGTGGGTTGGCCATGTTTGTCGTAGGACCGATGGCCGGTGGAGCAGACGAGTCCTGGAGTTGAGACCGCGTATCGGCAAGCGTAGTGTGGGGCGCCCCCCAGTTAGATGGCCCGATGACCTCAAAAAGGTGGCTGGGATAGACTGGATGCGGAAGGTGGAGGACAGGGTGTTGTGACGCAGCATGGGAGAGGCCTATGTTCAGCACTGGACTGCGATAGGCTGAGTTGATTGATTTACTTAATTACCTCCCAATAAGGAATCGTATCGCTTCAAGCTGAGGAACCACCAGTCATATGATATAGCTACCGACTTTTTTAAGAATGTGAAGATGTCATTAGCTATCAAGTTAACTATCAGTGTTTTAAGCGGCCCTTGATAGAATTCTCACACTTTATAATGGTAGTTAAAGGCTCGCTTGGGCACATCTACATCTATAGATAGGGTTGCCATCCGTATTTGACCATCGCGTCCCTTATTGCTACAGGTCCCGTAATTGTCCCGTATTTCAAAAATTAAAAAAAAAATCAAAATCAAAAAAGGAAACGTAAAATCAAGCTCAGAATATGACTGGACCAAAAAATGTACGTGTTAATTGTAGTTAAAAATTGTTATATGTATTATTATTCGAATAATAACTTTGATTTCGACTTTTTATTTGAAACTTCCCGTATTGGTCCCTGAAGGCTATCGAAAGCCTAAGACATTCAAAGAAATAGACCAATTCACTTCATTTCTATTAGAAAATGCTGCATTTCTATTTTGATCTTAACCACCATCATTTTAAGGTTTGAAATCGTTTGGAGAGATTAGACGGTTTCGTGTGGCCTGATGTGCTTGCCACCATACCAACCTACCTACCTACTTGTTAATTAATTTATAATTAATATTTAGTGGCACCGAGTTGCCGTGTCTGGCCATACCGCTGTTAAACCCGCGATGGTTTGTGTGGTATGTTTAAACCTCAACCAATGTCTGTAAAAAGATTTTTTGATTAATAAAAAATAAAAAAATGGTTTTTACCAAGGTAAAAAAAGAACTTAACGAGTAGAATAACTAATAAACAGCTAACTATGTAATTGTATTACTATATTAACCAATTTATTTGAATGTATTTAAATCGACTTATTTCCATGCCCTTCCCGTTAGAGGCCAACTCTCTACACCCCTACTACGCTCGTGTCCATTTTGACGTGGCGATTTTTTCCGCCCACTGCGTGTTTTCGTTTATTTCGCTGCACACACGCGTCGATCGCGATCGATTCGCCCATGTCACTCACACAACGACATCAATGCTCTATTTTTTCATTTGCATGGGGATTATTAACGTGTTCCCATCCCACGAGTCGGAGAGAGAGGAAAAATATTGGGTATGTATAATGTTATTTATATAAAAGCCTGGTTGCTGAACGATGGATGTGGTGGCTACTATATGAATATGGTTATAGGACTGGCAGAAATGGTGATGCTATTAATTCATTTACTGCGTATAGTGCTGAGTGGTTTCTGGCAAAGATTAGGTACTCTTTTAAAAGAAAGAAAGAAAAAGTATTTATTGGGACTCGCACAGGAAGATCACAAACTAAACTAAGCACAATGATACAGGTATAAAAAAAAAAATATAAAAAAAAAAAAAAACAGAATGTCCTGTACGCAGTACGAGGCCAAAAGTTTCCTATCTCAGCACGATGTAGCGACAATTAAATGGCCACTGGCAGCATCTCCATAGATACCGTATAAGAAACATAAAAACTACTGCACAGAATGAGTTTCAGTACCTCCCATGTTTTGTAGATCTTGTCAAGAAAACAATACGTTCAAACATGCGATAGATGTTAAAAGAAAGAAAAAATAAATTAAACTACCACATGCATTAAAAGATGAAACCAGGGATACGACATTTATAAATTTAATAAATTCAAGCAAATATTAATTAAAAAAGCATACTACAATAAACAAATACATACATGACAAAAAAAAGTTGTACAAGCAGACACCTTCTACAGTTAGTCATATAGATAAATTCATACATACATATAGATACATATAATATGATACATGTTTAATTGACTTGACCAAATTGTTATTATGTACCACAACCCATAACTGATCTCGACAAAATTTATATTCACCTACTTTATTATGTTACCAAGATATTCAAAAATGTATGTTATATTTAATATTTTAGTTTAAGACTTATAATTTACCTATTCTTGTTCTCACACACTATTGTCTACATTTCTTTTTCATTTCTCCTTTCGCAGGTCTGCTGGAAGAAATTTCTTAAGAAATAAACAGTATCTTTGTACTGATGTTATAATTATGTCGTATCGCTATGTATTTAACTGTGTATAAATAAATAAATAACATTGTAAAAATTATATTATTGATCGTTAATTTGTTTCCTAATTTTATTTTAATTTTAATAATTATATTAAATGTTTTGCTGTGCCCTACAGGATCCGTAACTGTACCTTAGCTTTAAGCATAGAAATATAATCTATGGCTTTATTAAGCCTTTGTAACAACCTTTAAACAATAATGTTTAAAGGTTGTTACAAAGGCTTATTATATTTTTTATATTTATTTGCATTCCATAAGGAATGCAAATAAATATATATGAATATGAATAAGAAGGAAGTCAAATAATTATAACAACCTGATGAGATCAAATCCTCTACCTCCAAGGCTATATAGTTAAGATTAATTTTTCGATTGGATAGGTACTAATGGCTAAGGCACTTTTAAGGACTTACCACTTTCATTAATGATAGTTAGTACCATTATAAAAAATAAACATATAGACAATTCATATATTCTCACCCTAACACCTCGTATGATCCCAACCTCATCATTATTATCATTCTCCTGTCCCCTTATCCCAATTTATTTATGGTCGACGCAACATTTATTTTTCTTCCATACTTCTTTAGTTGTCATCTCTGTAGTCACTCCTTTTCCAGCCATAACATCTTTCTTTTAATAATTCCAACATAGAAATAAAAAATCCATTTTTAAACGTGACGTCACTGATCAGTGCGCATATGTGCAATTGTAATAATATCCGTTACATGAGCGTAGTGTCTGCGGATGACACATGACGTCACAATACAGTATACGAGAATTACCAGTGACGCACCACGCGTACATCGGTACACTCGTTTTAGAGTTGCGTCAGATAAAATGGTGGAAATCTATTACTGGTTTTGGTGTTAAAAACAGGTGTTACTGCTGATGTCCATTTTCTTTTTTGGTAACAACACCCTGTCAATCATAATCTGAATGATTTTGAAGGATATTGCTAATCTACTGCTTCATATGTTCGAAACATTTACCTTTAAGTCGAATGTTATTAAACTGTCAAAATAAAAGCCATTGCCACTGTAAGTGTGTTACACAATTACACCGCAGGTTACGCCAGCCATCGTATAAGTATCATCACTCATGGAAGCTCCAAATGCATTTATTTCGTCACGTTCTCTGTGGACGTGATAGAGGTTACCGATCTACTTTAAATTGAATTATAATAGTGGACCAGTAGGCCATTTCCTCACCACGCACCAGCCCAAAACGGTGCTCTCAAAACTGTGAAGGGACACTTGTGAGGAAACGAATGTTCTAGAGCCAAAAATTCAAAGTCATTTGACATCTACCAACCCGCTCTGGGCCCGCGGATTACGGCCCCCTGCTGCTCACAGAGAGGAGGCCTTTGACCCAGCAGTGCAGTGGGAACATTATAGGCATTTATAGGCTGATTATGCATCATCCTACTTCTTGAGGTATGCTGGGGAAAACACCCAATTCACGAGAACCTTTATCATCATCATCATCCACACCCTGACTTTACCCACAGCTGAGCATATATCGTACCATCGGTGGAACAACAACAATAACTAACAAAAAGTCTGAAAATGATTTAAGGCTCCGTGCACGAAAAAAACACTCTTTTGTCAATTTCTTATCTAATTGTGAGAAAACTTGAAATAATCGAAATATTAAGTCTGTGTAAATATTGTGTTAAATGTTAATAGTTTCATCATTTTTGTGCTCTCCAAAATATAGTTCATTTCGCAGTTGATTTACTTAATAATTTACTTAATAACTTACTTAATAACATTGTATAATCATTAAATAAAATTTTGATTATATTAAGAATAGCTGAAGACTAATTTGTGATTTTTAAATTTCTTAATATGATTTGCTAAATAATAGGAAAAAATATATTACTGACGGGGTTTAAAACAAAATAAAGATTTTTTCAATATTATTTTTCTGCTATATTTTGTATGGAAGTTGAAAAAAGTGGTTCCGCCACATGCAAGTAGACCATAAAATGAGGTTGATGATATTTTTTAATGTTCAAAATCAAAAGTAGTTACTTGTAGAATGATGATCAAATGTCAGTCTCGCGTTATTTTTCGGAAAACGTGTTGCGCATATTAGTGATTTACCGTGAATACTTAATTTATTTGAAAAATCCCTTTCAGCCACATGCAAAACAAAGAACACAACTTTTCAAATCACAAATAAGTTTGTTTAAATTATTTTTGCCTTTCTCACAAACAGTGAACAAAATTGATCAAAATCAGTCGATTTCGTGCACGGACCCTTAAGTATGCCAATGTGCTTTAAAAACATACCTATAACTGGTGGAACAAAGTGGTTCATTAAGTTCAGTCTCATTTCGCTAGAGCGCTACTGTGTGCATTTGTCTTATTGGTGCGTTTTTTGTAAAATATTGGAACAACAAAATCTCATTGGTCAGTTGCGTCGTCGCCTGCGCGTTGTTAAAAATTACAAAACGTGCATTTTGTGCCCTTGTTCCACCGATAGTGCGATTTGCCTATCTTTGCTTATACCAATCTCCACCTTCCTGTGCCAGCTTCACCAAGGTTTTACCCGCGATACCTCTTCTATACCTCCGTGCCTCGGAAAGCACCACTTTTACCACTGGGCCACAACTGGTTTCTAAGGAAGGGGCTTGTGGTTAAGACGCAGATAAATGCCAGTGACCTTGAGCAGTTAGCTCAGTACAGCTCACGCTTATGTATCTCTTATTATCTTTCATGTCATATATATTATGTATCATGAGCACTATGTTTAAACAAATAAAATCTTACTTACTTGCAACGCGTCGTACGTCCAGCCAGTAATAGGACTGGCCTATCCAGGAGCGCTGTCCCAAATAAGACGCATTATTAATTTATTATGTACTAGCTGCTCCCTGGAGTTTCACCCGCATATGTTTCGATTCCGTGGTCTATAGGTAAAATTTTGGTACTTTGGGTTATATTATTGCAATTTTCTTAAAGATCTCTTATTTTTTTGGAAATAAATAATAGCCAGTAATTATATGGTATAATTTTTACTATATAATTATAGTAAAAAAAAATTAAAATCGGTCCAGTAGTTTCGGAGCTTATTCAATACAAAAAAACAAACAAACAAACAAATCTTTCCTCTTTAGTATAGATAAAACAAAGGGTATTTTAATAAAACACGTATACTAATAGATTAATAATTAAATTATCTTTAAAAAGGTGAAGGTTTTAGAAAAATACGCTTGATAGATTTTGCGTAATTCTCAGTTTTTATCCGCGTTAGACATAACTTTACAAATTAATTTCACTATGTAATATAAACATAATCTAAAATATTAATATTAAGAAAATGCTCTAATTTAACATATATTTTTCCAAATAATTAACGCTACTCGTTTAGACGTGATCTTCAGTATAAAATCATTAAAAGTCGGTTATCGTCGCCTTAAGCAATAACAGCCTCACGGGTCGATCGATCAGGTTAGCTATGCTTGCCGCGGTCGGTCCGTGGATGGGTGACCATCTTTACATACCAAGACCCCTCCATGCCTCGGAAAGCACGTTAAGCCGTTGGTCCCGGCTGTCATCTGTAGATCTTTGACAGTTGTTACGGGTCGTCAGAAGCCCGAAAGTCTGACCACCAGTCTTACCAAGGGGTATCGTGTTACTCAGTTACTGGGTTGTGGAGGTCAGATAGGCTGTCGCTCCATGTAAAATACTGGTATTCAGCTACATCCGGTTAGACTGGAAGCTGACCCCAACATAGATGGGATAAGACTAGGCAGATGACCTGTACCTCTGGAAAATGTAAAACACAATAATACAATGATTAACCCAAAAAGCATTGATGGTATTACATAAAATTATACAAACATTCGGCGGACATACATCGGGGCCGATCTGCAAATTAGCAATTAATGAATGCAGTAGGGCCGGCTGGGCCCCGCGGCCCCCGGCCCCTAGTGACGGGCCCCGCTTTTTTTGTGACTATATAGGTAGCCTGCGCTGGACTCGTGCGGTATACACGGAGTAAGTTCTAGGGGATACGTTCGAAGATTCACTGGTTTTTTTTTTGCTTTTTATTGGTTACTGACATTTTAATAAAAGCTATAGTTGAACAATGAAGGAGGTTTTCTTGTATTTTAATGTAATAGCATAATAGCATAATTTTATCAGACTTATTCAGAGTTCGTTTTGCATTAAATGGTTCAGGCACTACATTAATTGTTAAGGAAAACACAAAAATTTAATTTACATTTTACCAGCGTATGTGGCTACATAATCTTCTTATTATAGTATCTATCTACCTAATTGGCAACAAAGTATTATGAAAACAATCAAACACAAAGAAAAATGTATAAATTATTTTAATTCCCAGGATCGAATCTTACTTATATTATGAAGCCAACCCAACAATTATGAAACTCATACACAAATCACTCATTTCCTTTACACCAAGCACAAAATATAGGTCATCGAATAAAATAATTCACATGCAGCATCCGAGAGATATCGGCAGATCACTAGAGCTTGTGCACCCGTCATTTTCAGCGTTTTTTCGCAGCGAGCCCGCAGCATTCGTTTTTCCGTGCACCCCCAGGGGGGGCGGCCCCCCATGACCCCCCTCCCAATACCGCCGTGCACGGAATTTGATTAATGCAATGTTCGCGATAATTATTCGTGTTACTATTTTTTGACAGGATAAAGTTTTTTCGTTCGACGTGCATTGTTTTTTTTTTTTAACTCTTTTTTGTACTTTTTTTTTGGACTGAGCGCTGTTGCGAGCGTGATATGAGATTGCGTTGTACGTGAAAGCCTGGTTTATACGAATTACTGAGTTTATACACCAAATGTTTTGTGAATTTTGAATTCGTGATATTTTATGGATTTCTGTTAAAGTCGATATAGATATGTCAACTTTCGTTATTGGCTGTGCTATTTCACTGTATGAATAGAATTTAAGTTGTTATAACTGTCAAAAAAATCGCAACTATCATGATTGTTTGATCCGAGTATAAAAATATGATTAAGCCTTTGTATTCGTGCAATATGAATTTCGTGAAAATATTAATTGGTACGTTTCATTCAATATTTCTGCATATTTTATGTTATTCATTAAGTAAATAAATATGTTTGTTTACAGGGTTTCTGAATTCTGAATCTATGACATGAAATGGAATTTTGTTTCAAAATGGAGATGGAAAAATAGAAGAGCAGGCCCCGGATTAACGGTTTTTGAGTCACCATTGGAAAGTGTTTACATCTGTGTCGTAAGGACAGATAGAAGACGACAACAATTTTACACTGCATTTTGTATTTATTTATTTAAACTTCATGTACAATAGTGGTACATAGGCGGACTTAATGCCACAAGGCATTCTCTACCAGTCAACCTTTGCGTTAAATATAAAAACATAGTGATGTGGGTACAAAAATAATGTCTAAAATACGAGATGATTACGAGAATCTATATAATTTTATTGATACTAATAAATAATAAATAAATAATAAAATTCATTTATTTCAAGCAAGTTTTTTACACATACACCCATAGTATTAGAAAAATTAATTGAATTAAAAATGAAATATATATTAAATTAAATTATATTAAATTAATCTAATACATTGCATTCGTCAATATGCTTCTTTTTTTTTTAAACTATAATAATAAATAAAATGTATGTGTTTGTTTTTAACGTAAAGATAACAGCTTTTTACAAAATGCGTAAGAAAGCATAAACGGCACTTATAACAAAAAAAAAAAAACAATTTTTAAAATGTTTGTCTTTCTTCTGTCCGTCTGTTTGTTCCGGGTAATTTCCGGCTTCGGCTGGAAATATTTTGACGGAACTGTCACTGGCAGATAGCTGATATTATAAGAAGTAACTTAGGCTACTTTTATTTTAGAAAAAGCCATGCAGGCGAAGCCGCGGGCAAAAGCTAGTATAATATATAACTCATCACGACACAGTGGGCATACTCCCGAACTTAACCCTACACAGACTAACAGCGGAAAAGCTATAATAGTAATGTTCTTCTTCTTCGTAGCATTCTTGTCCGTGTCGAGGTCTTCATGTAGTTTCTTGTCCAGGGGCTGATGAGTTTCTCCTCACGAGTTTTCCATCTACTCCGATTTTTGGTGTTTTTAGTGTACTCATACAAAGGATGGCTCGCTGCGGTTTTAATTGGTGAGCGTCCGCGAGGTCTAGTGCCCTCCACTCTACCCTGCACGATAAGGCGCTCTATAGAGTCACCCTCACGCCTCGAAACGTTTCCAGAGTACTTGAGGATGAGCGTTTGGACCAGTACAGATAGACGCTTTTTGATGCCGAGTTCTTGGCGTATAGAGGTGTTGATGCGAACTCGATGCACGATACGCCAAGCATTCTTTTCCAGCATCATATTTCCAGAACATCTATCTTCTTCTTCTCAATATCACGCAGCGTCCACGTCTCAGCAGCGTATAGGAACATAGGGAAAACAAGTGTTTGAACAAGCCGGATCTTGGTGGCTCTTAAACTGTAATATCTCTATTCCTCCAGACTTTTTTCAGTTTGTCCATCGATGATTTAGTTATCGCCATTCGTCTCTAAATTTCATCTATGCATTTGACAATGCAAGAAGAGGAGGTATGGAAGAAGCAACCATGAAAAAAATAACTCAAACGTTGAAATAAAACGTCCAAGTCCAGGTAAGGAGTACAACGAGTACAAGTGCTATCTTAAACAATCTCCGCTGACAATATCCGGGCTGCCTCACTCCCGCATACAGCGCTCCAAACTTTACCCACCACTTTTAAAGGAATTAACTTGGAAAACTTTTCAAGGTAAATTCTACCTTCTTGGTCACAACATAGGGTATAATATTGAAGTTTGAGTGTACCAAGGTGTCAAAAAGTGTGTCAGGAAATAATAAGGTGGTTTTTTCTTTCTTTTTTCAGTGTTTTCTGAAAATATTGAGAATACGTTTTGAGGAGGGAATAGGAAATTGATATGAATTGTAGTATTTTGGAGTCAATTCAACAAGTTAGAAGTTCTATCAACTTCAAAGGTACTACTTTGTTAGCTACAAACAGTTTTTCAAAATTAATTCAGGATCAATGACTCAATGCTGGTCCTACTCCACAACCACAACTAATTGATTAACATTTGAAAATAATGTTGGAGCTGCAAAAGATTGTAAGACCAGCTTTGCATTGTATAAACTCAATCTCCTTTGTGGCAGTGGGCAGGGCACATTGCTCGCAGAACAGATGGTCGATGGGGCCGAAAGGTTCTGGAGTGGCGACCACGTACCGGAAGACGAAGCGTTGGAAGGCCTCCCACAAGGTGGACCTTGTGAAGGCCGCAGGAATCCGCTGAATGCGGGAAGCACTGAACCGGTCGAAGTGGCGGTGCTTGGGGAGGCCTATGTCCAACAGTGGACGTCTTTCGGCTGAAATGATGATGATGATGATGAACCTTCTTGGGCATTTAGCCGCGCGATGGAGTCTACATTAATTTGTAAGTTTGGATGTAGTAGATAATCACCGAAGATAACAGACAGTATAAGTACTATGTACTATAGAGCTACCATTTACCGGGTAATATGTCTTTCATTGACTTGAATGTGCCCTGGCAGCTGAGAGTATGTCAAGCTCACGGTAGTGGCGTGTGTGTTGGATCATTTAGCGCCCTTCAAAATGGTTGAGCTGAATGGTGCTGATCCAAACGTCACGTTCATGAACGGGCGCCGTCAGTTGGGACTGGTCATTTCTTAACTGGGGCTTATATTAATTATTTAATTTTAGAATAGTTTTTTTTTTCTATTTTTATTCATTAGAGGAATAGGTACTACTCAGGACGATTTTAACGTGTAAGCTTTTTTTTTTACATCGTTCTCACATATAGTTATAAATTCAACATTAAAGATGTAACCAATATTTTTGTAACAATTTAATTTAAAAGAGTGTCCATGGAGTCTGCGCTTTGGAATGGGCAACTAGCTTCATATTTCTTACTGACCGACTCCTTGACAATTCAAAAGTGCCTGTAAATGGTTTATCTTCTATACATATAATAAAATCGTAGCGAAGTCAAAACTGTACATTGAATATTTTTGAAAAAAAGTAATTGCTACGAGGTCTGGGAACGATTCTGATGCCGAAAATATAGTTTTTAGAATTTTTGTCTGTTTGTCTGAATGTATGTTCCAGGTAAACGCAAAAACTAGTGGACAGATTTTGTTCAAATTTTGTGTAGATATTCCCTATAGGTCTGGTCAAATTACTACGTATAAATTATCACGCTATTTGCTATGGGGGCTCAAAGCATAATGCAATACTGCTTAGTATTGCATTATGCTTTGAGATGGGTCCACAAGGGCAGGTACCTTAAACGTGGTCGCTAGAAGAAAATGATCTTAAGAGACAATCCTTAACTTTTAGAAAAAAAAAATATCTGCATTCACAGATTTTGAAAAAAATGTACAGTCAGCAAGAAAATGGGCAATTTTGACAAAATTTTTTTTTGATGCCAATCGATACTGTTTCTTACGAGGATCAAAAAACTCTATAGGACCAACTGAGGTTTGAATACTAGAAAAGTCAGAAATCGAAAAAAAGTTTTCTCATACAGGTCGTAGGTGAGACTGAGATGAGAATGAACACAATATATCAGTGTATGCTGTGTATGACAACAGTCGAATTATTCCATTATTACTTCGCTGTGTTATATAGGAAACGAATTTATCAGATAGTTACAGATTTAACCTTTTAAATGATTATCACACCTTATGGATCTGTCTTATGGAGCAGTTAATTATGACATATATTATGCTATTTCAGTGAACTTTCAACAAAGCAATGCAAATCTGATTTCGATTCCAAAGAATTTATATTTATGTGTTTCTTTTTAGGGATCCGTACCAAATTGGTAAAAAAGAACCCTTATGGTGCGACTCAGTCTGTCTATCCGTCTGTCTGTCACAGCTATTTATCTCAAGAACTACTAATGCTATCAACTTGAAATTTAGAATAACTTTAGATGACGTTTGCCCAACTATGTTGCAAATAAGAAAGTTTTTTTTTTTTTGCAACCGAGACTTAACTGGGTGTCTTAAAAAATCGAAGTGGGACTACTAGGGTATGTGGGGTATTGTATGAAAGAGCGCTATTTGCACATACTCATAATTTTTTTTAGGCCCCATTTTTTCGACTATTGACAAAAAAAAAAAAAAAATACCATTCCCCCCCTTATCTCCGTTGTTTGCATAGAAAAAACCTGAAATTATTTTATGTAATAGTAGTTTATGTAAAGATTACAGGAAAAATAAAACGATTTCTCTAAATAACACACTTTTCAGAAATCATCAACAAAAATTACATTAGTTCCATTATCGGTCAAGAGATGGCGCTGACCTAAAACTGCAATATTGTACACCTCAGTGTTAAAATTCTCGTAATATTGACCTCGCTGATGAAAATTTAAAAACATTTCACGGTTCACAACCAAAATGTCCTCCTTCTTACCTACTCGCAGATTGCTTTGGGTTAAGCAAAGTAAGTTGTAGTTTTTTTCTGGGCACATAACTATTTAGGTACTAATACGAATAAAGCTATACAATTATGATGGTACGGAACCCTCGGTGCGTGAGTCCGACTCGACCTTGACCGGTTTTTTTACATTTTGTTACTGTAATTGTGATAGTTCGAAGAACTTTATAGGACTTTTTTTTTGGGTGGGAAATTATCAAATAACTTCTTTCCTTTCGGAAAAACCCGCAACCCTGGCAGGCATTGGTCCTAGCGGACCCCGTCAAAGTTCGTGCTGACATCTCATTGTGGCACGCGTAGAACACAACGCGCCGTCAACCTGGGCCTGGTCCTTACCAGACGGCGAGCAGCCCATTGCTCGCCGTCCGCAAGCCCGCGCCTACGGTGGCCGGGAATCGCCAATTGATTCCCGCCACTCAGGGCGTCTTCTGCGGCGACTAGGGGCGTGAGGGCGCACAGACTACCTCTCCTCACGCGTTTCGCCTCCTCCTTCGCAAGCATTACTGCATCGCAGAAGGAGGTGACGGCCTCCCATGCACTCTCGCTCCGTACCATGTACCATTACGGGACACTGCACGCTAAACAAACAATTCCACACAATAGACATATCGGACAATCCTCTGTGCAGAGCTTGCATGGAGGCTGAGGAAACCGTCGCGCATGTGCTCTTTGAATGCACAGGCGTCACCAAGATTATAACAGAGACCCTCGGGGCACCCTGATCTTTCACAGATGTTCTAAACATACCGGGAGACGTAATTAACTTCTGGAGGGAGGTGGGCTGGTTGGAATAACCACTGATGGCCGCCATGGCCCATGTACAATGGTCCACCTGAAGGACTAAGTGCGAAAACCAAACCCTTTACCATAGAACATAGAACTGTACGTCGCTTGCTCCCGCGTCACCAGTCCTGACTCTCTGTATATTTTGACTGCTGTGACCAAAACTACAAACGTAGCGTTCAGAGAAGTTTTAATAAAATGTGGCTGGTATTTTCGTATATTATGGTGTTTTACGACTTCCACGCGAACGAAGTCGCGGGCAGAAGCTAGTTTGAAATAAATTAGTTGAGTGAGAGATCCAAACCGAAACTATAAAGCCAGAGGGAAATGGTCAATGGATTCCAGGAAAAATGGTAATTGAATTTTGAAGCAAAATAGGAAACTTCATTTTTGCATTTGGTCTAATCGAGAAATGTACTGTTCAAAAAATAAACACAGCCTGTATAATATGTACCTAATTCAGGCTGTATTAGCATCGATCGAGGCATTGGCCCAGATCGATAATCATGCTGATAAGGAAACAATCCTGTTAAACGAATGTTATGAAAATCCTGACCTAATTAATTTCTCGCTATTCGACGCGACATACCTTAATGTAGCTTTTGTGAAACTCAAGTTTGCACTAAGTATCTAAAGTTCACAGCTCACTGGGTTTGAACCCACGGAAGATCGGAAAGACAGAACCCTTTTGGCTTTGCCGTAGTCGGCTACAACTGAAAGAGTGTGGAAATATTTGTACGGTGCGATATCAAAAAAAACCGGCCAATGCGTGTCGAACCACGCACAATGAAGGGTTCCGTAGATGGGACGAATTGATCCCAAGAACAAACTTAACATTGTAGTTGAAATACATGTTCTCTCATACATTCCAACTGCAAATGTAAGTTGCTTGACTAATTATCCGAAAACTACGATTCTGTGATAGTTTTCCTTTTAACTTCGTTACATTATATACTGTTGCCGTGAATCTTTTCACATATAAAAATTAACCATTTAGTTGGCAGGGGGAGATTTCACTTTAAAGCTTAAAATTGCGCAAACGGATCCCTAAATTGAAAAATAGTTTTGAAAAACCCGCAATATTGTTGAACTGCCTATCCAACGATATCCCCACAATGGGAAAGATGAGAAAAAAATACCCAAAAAAATTATAATATAATGATTTTCTTTTAACACATGGTCGGCGTGATTAATATGTATACCCATGCCAAATTACAGCTTTCTAGTACTAAGAGTCTCTGAGCTAAGCCGCTGACAGACAGACAGACGGACATGGCGAAACTATAACGGTTCCTTTTTGACTACGGAACCCTAATGAAGGTTAGTATCATGTGTCACTTTGCATAGAAAGAGATATTGTGTCTATGCTTCGTAGAGTATAGTTTGAATTGGCCATGCTACGTGTGCTAGTGTCTACGGCTTACAGAATCATAAGATGCAATTTCTCGGAAACAACTACCTCTATGGTCTAGTGGTAAGACCACCTGTCAGACTTAGAGGTAGCGGATTCGATTCCCAGCGGGGGCAAACATTTTTGCTCAGTTTGGTTGGTGATAAGGCTTGTGGTAGAAGCCGAAACGTGGACACTCACGGTAAGGCTGGTCCATAAATTCAAGGTCGCTCAGCGAGCTATGGAACGGGCTATGCTTGGAGTTTCTCGGAGGGATCAAATCCAGAACGAGGTGATTTGGCAGAGAACCAAAGTTGTCGACATAGCTCACAGAATAAGCAAGCTGAAGTGGCAATGGGCCGGCCATATTAGCCGTAGAACCGATGACCGTTGGGGTAGACGTGTTCTTGAGTGGAGACCGCGAATTGGCAAACGTAAGGTAAGACGCCCTCAGGCTAGGTGGAGCGACGATCTTCGCAGGGTGGCTGTTAGCAGCTGGATGAGAGTTGCCGAGAATCGATCTGAATGGCGTGCAATTGGAGAGGCCTATGTCCAGCAGTGAACTGCTATAGGCTGATGATGATGATAATGATGAGGGCTTGTTCGCAGTCCACCTGGCTAGCTACCCTCATCTTATCTAAGTCTGTCACCATAACAACAATGTTAACAGCGTTTGTTGTATTTCAGCAGTGGTAGCCAGTTCCTCTATGGTCGAGGATTCCGGGTGAAGCTCGCTTCTACCTTTGGCCTTATCAACACTTACTATCAGGTTATATAAAGGCCAGAGCTTGCCTATGGTGGATAAAAAAAACTTTATTTATTTAGTCTTAATCACACAGAACCAAACAAAACTTTTAATTACTACCCACTTCCACCAAAAAACGCGACGGCACAATGCAATCTCTCAAAATTTCGCCATCCAAGGAAAAATAAACACTATACCAGGGACACATAATTAACAGAAGAGCAGTAATGAACAGCAGACAATGTGGTACTGTCGTGAAACAATACCAGTTGGTATAACGAGATGCAGATCCATCTTTAACTCCAATTTTGGTGGATTGAAACTGAGGAAGACTGTTTTTTAATAAGGTAAGTAATTATTTCGGAGATGTATTAAAATTTTGAGGGATTGTTTACTCCAAAATGGATGATTCTGGATTTTTTAGGGTTCCGTACCTACCTCAAAAAGAAAAAACGGATACCCATATAGGATCACTCGTGTGATCACTCTGTCTATCCGCCTGTCTCAGCCAATTTGCTACGAATCTAATGGACCGATTTAGTAGAAATTTGGTACACATCCTGTAAATTTGGTTCCTGTGACCCAAATATGGACGTGTAATGTAAATAAATGAATTTTGAATATGGAGGTCATATTTGGGGTGATTTTTTTATTTATAATTTTGCAAACCCTGTGACATCAAATGAAAGGGCTTATTGTAAGGATTTCAGATATATATATTTTTTTATAATTTTAAATTAAATACTTTTAAAGTTACTCAAGAAAATAAATGAAAATTTACCCCCCTTATCTCCGAAAATACAGATCCAAAAATAAAAAACAGAAAATAGTTCTTTACTTATAGATTACAGGAAAATCTATAAGTAGCCTATTGTCGTAATACAACATGGTAAATCTCTTAATATTGTGCTTACAAACTTACATTCGCAGTTAGAATGTATGGGAGAACTTGTTTTTCAACAAAAATTATAAGTTTTTTCTTGGGATAAATTTATACTAACTATGGAACTCTTCATTGTGTGTGGTCCGACACGCGTTGGCCAGTTTTCAAATTGTCATCATCATCATCATCAGCCTATAGCAGTCCACTGCTGGACATAGGCCTCTCCAATTGCACGCCATTCAGCTCGATTCTCGGCAACTCTCATCCAGCTGCTACCAGCCACCCTGTGGAGATCGTCGCTCCACCTAGCCTGAGGACGTCCTACCTTACGTATGCCGTTTCGCGGTCTCCACTCAAGAACACGTCTACCCCAGCGGTCATCGGTTCTACGGCTAACAAGCTTTTCAAACTGTATCTGTGCAGATTTCCTCCCAAAATCCCACTAACTCCACATAACATTATTCCGATTAAACATCCTTTTAAAATCTGACAAAAGAATACCAACAAATTACTAAAGAGTTACTAGGATGGCATGAGCGTGCAGGCTGCGTTGCATAAGATTGATGCGCCGGAGCGCGGGGTGTGCGGGGCGCGGGCGCGGGCGGGTGATGGATGACCAGCCTGCCATTAGTACACTAGGAGACTATGGATGCATCGGGAGTAATGCGCTTATAACCTTCTTTGAAATATACTAACAATTAAGGGATGTGGAATGTTTTGTTGAAGTGTTTGTGATGTTCGAAATGGTCCTTAGGTACCACGAAGTATACTTATTTATTTATTTAGGTTAGCCAACAATTGTTTACACAATACATTTCAATAATTTCCATAATAGTAAATACGTTTTAAGTGCAACAATTATTTGCAGGCTAACATAAAATGCGCCATTTATGGTTTTACATAATAGGTATGACAAAGCCGAAAAGGATACCTATTTACAATTTAAGTAACAATAACAATACGAGTAGCAAAGTTTAATTCTAAATAATAATAATTAATATTTTGATTTTATGTATATTTTTTTTTTTTTTTTTTCTTCTACACTTACACACGTTGTCTACATCTCTATATCTACTTTCCTATCGCAGATATGCTGGAAGAGATTTCATTAGAAATAAGCATCACCTCTGTACGTATTTTTCTGTTCTTTCTTCTTGTCTGTTTATATGTGTGTACATAAATTGTTAAATAAATAAATAATAAAATTTAAAAAAAAAACAGATTCATAACAATAACATTAACAGATTAAAATAGTAACAAATGTATCATCATTCAATTCAATTATTCGATTCAATTACAAAGTATTCTATGATCATTGGTTGTAAGAATAGTGCTCAATAATTATTTTATAAAAAAATCCTATGCTGTCATGATATTAAGATGACCACAACTGTTTAAATTTTAAATTTTTACACATGCGTGGAATCGGCGAGTTAGCACCCAGAAATGTTCTACGTATGGGGTTACTTATCTATACGTAGCTCGTAGGTTCGACTTTTCTAAAAATTTATGAGAAATATGCCTGAGAGATATTTCTCGACAGCATGTGTAGCCAAGTCAGAGACCGATGGGTGGAATAAAAACTCTGACACCAGTCGATCTATTCTGTGCAAATCTCACCGTGAAAACGAACGTGAAGTGAGTTTGTAGTGAGCTGTCATTCCTTCTGACAGTCCCTAGACTGGGAGCTCACTTCAAGTTCCTCCATTTTCACGGTGAGATTTAACAGAATCGACCGGCTGGTTAGTCACTAACCACTCGAAAAGAAGAGGATTCGAATTATTCCTATACTTACAGTTCACTAGTATTGTTTTTAAACAGTTCTTTCTGTTTTTACAAATCGCCCTAATATAACATTAGTTGAAATTGCTGTACTTAGTTCAACATGATTCCACTTTCTTAGCCAATGCACCAAAAGGGTTAAAAACGAACCAAAACATTCAACCCAGCTGTCAATTTTCACACATGGCGCTACAGAAACCCATGATTATAATGACATAACCCCTTAAATGCTCCGAAAACCCAGTTCTGTCAACGGTGTCACCTTTTTTTCTACTAACCACCATAAAAACACCATGTCGTTACCATACACGTCATATGGTTTGGTATACGTTCGTTTTTGTAGCAATTATTTTTACATTAATCATGGGAAATTACATGGCTTTTGTAAGGTAGGTGTGTGCTGTTATGTCATTGTCTGTGTTTTGATAATTTGGGTTTATTCTATGCTATCATTCGTAGATATTTGACAGTTGTTACGGGTCATCAGAAGCCCGTCAGAAGTCTGACAAACAGTCTTACCAAGGGATATAGTGTTACCCAGTTACTGGGTTGTGGAGGTCAGATAGGCAGTCGCTCCATGTCAAATACTGGTATTCAGTTCCATCTGGTTAGACTGGAAGCTGACCCCAACATGGTTGGGACAAGGCTAGGCAGATTGATCTATGTTATATTACCTCGTATCGTTAGATTAATTCTACACCTTCATACGGTTTAAGATATTTATTTCTCACGTGGCTTTTTCTAAAATAAAAGGCCCAAGTTACTCCTTATTACTTCAGCTATCTGCCAGTGAAAGTCCCGTCATAATCGGTCCAGCCGTTTCGGAGATTAGCCGGAACAAACAGAAGCACAAACAAACATTTTAAAAATTGATTTTTTGTTATAAGTACAGTAGGTATATACTTTCATAAGTATTTAGTAAAAATCTGTTATTTCGACATTACAAACAGACACTTCAATTTTAATACTTACATACAAATAAATTACAAATTCACCTCATCATCATCATCATCATTTTAGCCGAAAGACGTCCAATGCTGGACATAGGCCTCCCCCAAGCACCATTTTTTTTTTCTCACCTAAAGAAAACATAAATAGGTTTAAACAATATTATGTGCCATTAAGCGTACCTTTAAATAAAATATTGATACACGATATGAGTGATTACCCCCTTGGTCTAGTGATCGCAAGCGTGACTACTCAGCATGGGGTTCGAACCCCAGGATGGGCAGTGTTAATGGATCAGGCAGCCCATGCTCTGAATTTTTGCCCAGTTAATGGCAATAGGCTCGCTCCATATTAAATAAGGCACTGGCGAAATGAAGGTCATACATAACTACCCACCTTGGAATGGAAAACAGGCGTGATATACTTTAAAACATCACCTGCCGTCATTATAATCACGGCAAATAACGATTAAATCGTTTTCCGAACATTCCCAGGACATTCGACATGATGGGTCAAATGTACGATAAAAATCAAAGGAGCTATTCATCACGACTTATCCCTACAAAAAAACAACTTTAAAACTACTGGATAAGATTTAAAATTGATTGGAGCAAGTCTTCATCCTTACATTTATCCTTGCTCTTAGGTCGTGACTGTCAAACGATTATGTAGGTAATCAATTCTAAACTTTTTGTTGTTTGAACTTAAGGTGTATATTCCAATGGGTCGTGTTAGACCTTAAAACGCAGTCAGGTCGTCGGATGAGGGTGGGATCCCACAAAAAGTCGTCGGACCGGTCGTGGCGTCCGATGCGAACTCATTCGGCTCCAAACAAATCAAATAGTCCAATAATGTGTTCATATTTTTTTATGATCGATTACGTATTACTACTAAATAATTTACTTAAAGAGGTCAATTTAGTTCTAAAAGGAGACATCTACATACAAATAAATAAGATTTACGTGTCTATTTGAAATGTCAAAATAACAGTTTTTTACTAAATGTATATGAAAGTATATACTTATAATATTATTTTTTTAATTTGCCTGTCACTCAGTTCATTCCGGCTTATCTTCGAAACGGCTGGACAAATTTTGACAGGATTTTCACTGGCAGATAGCAGATGGTATAAGGAGAGACTTAAGAACGTTCATCCCGCGCAGGCTGGCAATGTCGCATTTCTAGAGGTTTTTCGTGTTTATTTTATTAAAAAATCAAAAGACAATTTTTTTTTTTCAGCCAAGCACAAACTTTTTGTATTTTATAATTATTTGTAGAAATGCAACGTTGCCAGCCCGCGCGGGATGAGCGCTCTTAGGCTACATTTATTTTAGATAAAGCCACGCGGGCGAAGCCGCAATAAGCAGCTAGTCTACAAATATAATTTTACTAAACACTAGCCGTGTGCTCGATGGAATTTCTCATCGACAAAAATAACGAACTTCCATACAAACTTTCACCCACTATTTAACCCCTACAGGGGTTAAATTTTCAAAAATCATTCCTGCAATCATTCTTGCTCACTATCGTTATATAAGGAACCCTTGTGTAGTCCCAGCAGTTTAGGCTATGCGTTGTTTGTCAGTGAATTTAAGATTTTTATTCAAACTCAAAGCATTTATTTCAATTAAACCATTTACAGGCACTTTTGAATGATCAAAGAGTTAGGCCCGTATTACAGAACGTCACTCAATACTCAAGTATTACTTAAAACTAGATTCAAGCCATTTGATTGGTTGAAACTAGTTTTAAGTAATGCTTGAGTTTTGAGTGACGTTCTGTAATACGGCACTTAGTCAGTTAGTCAGAAAGTTGAAACTAGTTGCCCATGCCAGTACGTAGATCTCTATAGAGAAGAACGGGCAAGAAACTCCAAGGACACTCATTTAAATCCAGATATTACAAAATCCTGGGTACATTATTCTTGTTGCTTCTGTATGTGAGACAATGTTAAAAACAAATAAAACAATTAAAAATATAAATTTAAAATGCGCCCTGGCAGTTAAGAGATGACCAGTCTCAACTGTCGGCGCCCATATTTAGTAGAATATACCTAGATACTATGTATAAGAGGGGCTAAGTAATAACAGCATCACGGGTCGATCGACCATGCTACGGCCAGCTATGCTTGCTGCGGTTGGTCCGTGGATGGGTGACCATCTTTACATACCGAGACTCCGTGCCTCGGAGAGAAAGAAATAAAAATATTTTATTTGGGACACGCACAGAAAATACAAACAGTAAAAAGAAGGAGCATTTAAAACTAACAAAATTTACATTAAAAACAAAAAATAAATATAAAAAAAGATCTGTGCGAGGCCACAAAGGCTCCTATCTCAACATAATACTGCGATATTTAAAAAATAAATACCACAGCGCTGGTATTCTGTTAGGGCCCGCAGTAATGCTACGGACACACCTACGGACATTTATATGTCCCACACGAGAGCACGTTAAGCCGTTGGTCCCGACTGTCATTCGTGGATCTTTGACAGTCGTTACGGGCCGTCAGAAGCCCGAAAGTCTGAGAACCAGTCTTATCAACGGGTATCGTAGTACCCTGTAACTGGGTTGTGGAGGTTAGATAGGCCGTCGCTCCATGTAAAATACTGGTATTCAGCTGCATGTGGTTAGAATGGAAGCTGACCCCAACATAGATGGGAAAAGGCTAGGCAGATGATGACCTGTTACTATAAGTTTGGAAATATGTTCCATTGCATATTTTACTTAAGGCGCTTCCCCGAGCAAAACCTTGCGATAGTACATTATTCAGAGGCTATTAACTTATTAATTATGAGAAATAAACTACATCCAAAAGCACAATATTAATGTTCGATATCATAACATCGCACGTTCTTATTTGTTTTATGTTTTAAAAATACATTTAAAATCTCCTTGTAAAAAAAAATTACTAAAATTATTGATTGCGTTCATCTTTTTGCTAAAGGTGACGTTCTTTTAATTTGAGGATTACACTAATGGATGGATAATTTAAGAATCTAAATAATTCACAATTTAATTTAAAAGATCGCTCTTCTTTTTTTAATAAAATAATTCCTAAGGCGCAGGCCACATATAAATGGTTGCTCGAACGTGGTTATGACGAAATACCGTGTGTCTTAAATTGCGTTTTATTTCCATGCGTTTTTTATGTTTGAATGGAATAGGGAGCCGCCCGTGCCATGTCCGCTGCCGACGCCATTTACATGTGGCCTGCGCCTAAAATTGTGTGGATTCGGCGTGCGTATCGACCGGGACAGAGTGGGACAGAATGGCCTCGAGGACCGAACACTGAAGGTCGTTCACTGGGGAAAGCGCCTTAACAGTTTTAAATAGAATGGTGTTCTGGTATATTTAAAATTCTTACCATGATTGGGTGGCTTAATTAATAATAGCAGCAGGACTTCTTGTAAAACATAATTCGTTGTAAGTTTTAATAAGAAATCACCGGTACGACCACCTGTTGTAAACCCAAGAGGTTAAGAGATCAATGTGTAGTGGTAGTGGTCGCAAGCACTACTGCTGAGTTCGATTCCCAGGTCAGGCAAAGTGTTATTGGGTTTTTTTTTTTTTTAATTCAGGAATTTCTCAGTAGCTGCCCGGAGTCTGGATTTGTGCTCGGTTGATGCCAATAGGCTCGACCCTATTACATGGGACTTAAACAAAACTGGCGTGATGTGGGTGTACTACATGTACACATCTGCGTTACCCTCTGGGGATTACAGGCGTGATATTATGCCACGTTATTTAATAAGAAATCACCGGTTATGAGCACCAGTTGGAAATTCAAAAGATTAAGGCGGTATGATCCGACAGAGACCGCGCTTACTAGTTTTTGAATCCATGGGAAACATAAAAACCGGCCATGTGCGTGTCGGACCACGCACAATGAAGAGTTCCGTAGTTAGTAGGTTGGAATTTATCCCAAAAACAAACTTAACATCGTAGTTCAAAAATATGTTCTTCCATACGGAATGTATGGGAGGACATGTTTTTCAACTGTAAATGTAAGTTGGTTGACTATTACTCGGTAACTTGTGACGCCTACTTGGCTGTGATAGTTTTCCTTTTAACTTCGTTATATATATAACGAAGTCAAAAGCAAAACTATCACAGCAGTAGTATATACTGCTGTGGTTTTTTTTTACATATCTAAGTACAACCATTTATATTTTTGAAAGACCCATCCAACAATATCCTACACCTAGGCAAAAAAAAAAAACATCCCTACTTTACATGTACAGAAGGTACCCTAAATAACTAGTTCTTTCATGATTTTATTTTACCACTTTGTCGGCTTATATATCCATGCCAAATTATAGCTTTTTAGTACTAAGATTCTCTAAGCTAAGCTGGAGACGGACAGACGGACAGACGGACGGACATGGCGAAACTATAAGGGTTCCTTGTTGATTACGGAACCCTAAAAACAGTGTTGTATTATTCTGAAGAAAAAAAAAGAAGATATATCTTATTTAAGGATCTGGCGGACATACAATAGATTTTAATAACACGATTGCGAGTAGATTAACTTTGCTGGATAGAAAAAAGTACCAAAGTTACCCCATTTCGTAATGTTTAATCAAATGATTAAAAAAAAATAAGAAAAACACGTCTGTTTTGTAGCTATGAGAATTCATAGCTACAAAACAGACGTGTTTTTCTTATTTTTTATATAAATGAAAAGGTCTTCAGATTCTTTGGCACAATTTGCTGGGTTTGTCTTGATTTAATGATTAGAATTATTACTATGTTGAAATACCTACCAAATGCGCGAGGCGATCACTCGCGAGACTTCACGAGCCTACTTGAAGTAGGCATTCAGTTGCTCATAGTGCCTTAATAGAACAATGTATTAGAATCTCATGAAAAAAAAAAACAGCTGAATATTTTATTAACAATTTCAATAAACAAACTAGTAAATCTAGTTTGCGCAAAGAGCTAAGGTTAGAACTGTAATTAATAACAAAGGTAACAGAACACGTTATCGGTGAAAAACCAGAGCTTAATTTAGAATTGGCACATAGCAATAGAATACATTAATATTGTGTTATTTCTCACCTAAATAACTGCATGGTGGATGGAAAGTGTCTACGACTGCGATTGCGAGCGATTGCGATTTTTATAACGTCTGGCACATCCATGGAATCCAGTCCACGTTCCTTACTTACTAATATTTTCAACACGACATAAGCTTTACATATGTCACTACTCGAAATTCGTCCCAATCCCAACAAGAAAAATAATTAATAATTCAATTTTTAAAACCCCCAGCACAAACAAAAACCATTCAAAGTCGAAATATAAAATGAGCTGATAATCTTCAACAGCAGAACATATTTTCTCGAATCATAGCTAAAAAAAGATCACTCTCGATCAAGTCACCTTTCAAACAAAACAAAAAAAAAAACGACATCATTTTAGCATTTTGGGAATTACGATGCCGCAGACAGACACACAGATACACACTTTTTAAACTTATAGGACCCCTCCGCTCTTCCTTATAGTTTCCGTCGGGGGTTAAAAAATAAGAATTATTATGTAAACATCCTAGATTAAAAGTATGGCCTTTCCTCTACAAGGATTGGTGAGACATCTCCATAATCAACAAGCTTGGCAAACAAATTGGTGATCACCTCAGCAGTAACACAGTTATGCTATCAGGCTATATTATATCATGATCATCATAGGCCTCCTCCCTTTTGTTTCATGTTTCCCTGGTCCGTGCGAGTCTAATCCAGGCCTTCCCCACGATCTTCTGTAGGTCATCCGCCCACCTAGCCAACGCTCCTTCTACCGTTTGTCGGCAACCATTCCGTTAGGGCTCTGCTCCTCCTGCCATCACCACATCTAGCCAAGTGTCCTGCCCACCTCTATTACAGAGCCTCTACCCGTAGTCCTACGTCTTGAACCTCAGTCCTACCTTAGATCTCTGAGTTTCGAGCTTTCAGTGGTAGGCCTAACATGACGCGCTCCATAGCCCTTTTTGCAACTTGGACTAACAGTCTCTTTAGTGAGCGCCCAAGGCATATGAGGCGTCTAATTTCAAACCCCGCTAAAACGATTTTCTGGAAATTGAGTTATTGATGAGTTTTAAATTCAATAAAATTTAATCGCACTCCTTGTTGCACAACACATTTACACAAGTGTCCATTGGTCCGCCATTCTATTCGTAAGCTCGCTGTGATTGGTTGATTCCGTTGTAGAGGAATTTAAATTTTACCCGTGACATTTATAGTGGATTTTGTTACCAAGTCTAAGGTTGGAGGCTCAATTTAGTACTGTTATAGAGGGATTTTCTCGGAAATGAGTTTGTCACTTAGTACGGAATTGAGAAAACTTTCAAAAGAGAGAAAAAGGTCGGTTTGAAGGTAAAATCGTTTTAGCGGGGTTTGAAATTAGACGCCTCATATGTCATGGTCATGTGACTAAGGTCAATTGTGCCGGTTGGCATAAGTTATGCGGTCCACGTAGAGTAGCGCGTACCTAATCTTCCTTTTTTTGTACATCAATGGTGCACCCACGTCCATTACGTTATTTACATTGTTGAGCAGACGAATTTTCCTATGAAGAAACCTATGAAGCAATGGATAAGCTCCTTCAAAACTCTCGGATTGTGATTCAAACGCAATTAGGATTCTGCTGGCACCTTGACCTGAAACTATGCTGTGGTCGGCTTCCAGTCTAAACGGATGCAGCTGAATACCAGGATTTTACATGGAGCGACTGCCTATCTGACCTCCACAACCCAGTAACTGGGTAATACGATACCCCTTTGTAAGACTGGTTGTCAGACTTTCGTGCTTCTGACTTCCCGTAACGACTGTCAAAGATCCACAAATGACAGCCGGGACCAACTGCTTAACATGCTTTCCGAACCACGAAGGGTCTTGGTATGTAAAGATGGTCACCCATCCAAGGACCAATCGCGGCAAGCGTAGCCTTACCTAATCGATTGAACCGTGCGGCTGTTATTACTTTGCCACAAGCCCCTCTTACACATCAATTACCCTGCAAACGATTATAATAAGGTCCAAGGTTAGATAATTTCTCCGGAAAAATTCATAAGGAACTCCTCTACTATATATAACTAAAGATAAACACACAGGCGTTCCTTGTCTGTTCATTAAAAAATAGGCCATTTTTTCTGAAGCTGCCTAATGATGTGGAACTAATGGTTCGATGCTCATTAAGCTATCCATACCGAGCTGATCTGATTAAAGCCTTTTTTTACAACGGTATATTAATTTCAGTTATGTTTGTCACTTATTTTTATAGTCTTGTAAGCTAACAAATTCTGCAGAGGTTTTTAGGGTTCGCTAGATAGATATAATACTCTTTACGTCACACCTGGCCATAATGTGAGTTTTACCGCACGCTACGCGTACAGTAAAACTTGCATTTTGGCCAGGTGAAGACGTAAAATTGTGTACTCACCACGGGCAATAAAAAAGAAAGCCCTCTATCGCATATTTACAACCCTTGCCTACGGCTCGGGTCACAAATACCTGCGATTTTGGAATTTCTTTCTTTTAAAGCTCTCGGTAAGTAATGTATTACTAGTATTACTTCACACCCTAAAATTACATATTTATATGTAGAAAATTTTACAAGGGGTGACACAATGGGCGGGCTTATCGCTAAAAGCGATCTTTTAAAGACAACCTTTGGATGGATTAAGGGAGAAGGAGAAACGTTACTGCAGGTAGTTTTTGGTGTACCATTTACTTATATACAATAAATACATACATACATAAAACATGTTATACTTATCTATATAAATATATACAATAATAATCATGAAGCAAGCGCAAAGAACAAAACAAAACGGAAATTACCTCAAAAGGAAAAAACGTAACCCTTATAGGATCACTCGTGTGTCTGTCTATCTGTCACAGCCTATTTACAGCGAACCTATTTACGAAGTTTAAATGTAGTACCTACATAAAATCTTAGATCGTGTAAGTAAGCTTTGTCAATTAAAAAAACTACGCAATTTATATTTGAATAGTGGGAGTTCCTTGGTGTTAAAAATGTCCACAGTTATTTTATTGTAAATTTTAGGTGCCATTCCAAAAAAGCTTTACTCTAAAAGAGCAGTTATATGTGGTATACTAGATATTTTAAGTGTATACGTAAGATGGGTATGGTATATGTATGATGGCTTTTTGTTTGTTTTTGGCGGGAGTGGGAAATCCTCATAGACGCCCAGACCGACCCTCACATATGAGTCAATCAGGTCAGTGCCGGACCCCTGCCAGCTAAAACCACACTCCTGTGGTCCTGCCTCACGTGTATATTGCTAATGTTAATTTTGGCACTTAATTCTAAATCTAAACAGTAACCCAGTAACCAGTAAGTGTACAAATAAACACGGAACAAAGTTATGCTTGGTACAAACATCAAAAAATGTATGGTTATACCGAAGTTATTTCTAGGATAACTTATTTCGTGTTTATTTTGAAAGCCCTAATACTCTTAATTATATATAGTACCTACAACGAAGTTAACTTGCAAAAAAATTTTTTTCCCTGTCCTTTTTTCCTCTTTTTTTTTTTTTTGTTCATGATGGTAGGTCGGTGAAGATGTTTGATGGCCTGATGGGTACCGGTCACTGAGCCACAGATCTACATTTTGTCTTGTCCCCCAGGCTCATGAGGTTTTTAAATCGTGTCCAGTTACGAAATCATGTGCTTGTAATTCCACTGTCTAGATCAAGATTAAGGTGGTTGGAAGTAGGTACCTATTTCATTCATTTTGCCCATTTGCTCTACCACAAATGGGCAAAATGACGGCAACGGTTTTTCCCTGTTTTTTAGAAAGGTCAACCAAATGATGATTTAGACTGTTACGTCCAAAATAATTTCCCATATTCTCAAACAGACCAGCAGGGGATCAGTGGTGGTCCAGCGGAAACGGCACGACTTACAAATAGTAGGTCGTAGGTTCGAACTCGGGCAGACACTATTCTTTGTGTAAATTATTACATCACCGCCTGCTCTCAAAACGGTGAAGGAAAACATCGAGAAGAAAATGGCATGTTCTAGAACCAAAACTCGAAGTCATGTGACATCCACTAACCCGCAGTGGGCCCGAGTAGTGGATTACAGTCCACTTCCTTTATCAGAGAGGAGTCTTAGATATTTCCCAGCAGTGGGAACAATATAGACTGGTAACTCACCCGCTACCTCATTATTCCTATAAATATCTGAAATGCATGTTTATTATACCCATCCGCCCGATCATGACCTATGCGAGTCCAGTCTTTGCACACGCAAAACCCCGTCATATCCATAAGATGCAGACCCTCCAAAACCGTTTTCTTCGTAAGATCACGGCAGCCCCCTGGTTCGTTCGAAATCAAAATCTCCACATAGACCTCAAAATCCCCACCATCGTTCTATTCATGAAGCGCATTTCAAAGCGTTTCTTCGATTCCGCAGCCACTCACCGCAACATTCTAGTTGTGCAGGCCGCCAATTATACCCCCTCTCGCATCAGTAAGACCCGCCGTCCACGGCATGCACTGACCGACCCAGACGACTCCACAACTCTCCTCCAGGAGAGCAATAAGGAAACCAGTACAGCTCGCAAACATAAAACCCGACCGTCATTTCCGACCTCGCCGCCGAGGCCCATCGCGAAATACCCGACTAAATAGTCCTCTCCAACCCTTGCTCGACGAAGCGCCAGCCCGCGTCGTAGCTGAGACTGTAGCTTTAAATTCCCCTGATAATAATCATAACCTTGATTTTATCCAGCCACCTTCGGTCCCTTGCCGTCGTCCCTCTGACCCTGCCCTAAGCCGAGGTTCGTACCCCACAGGGGGTGCCCTTAGCGCGCAGTCGTTTAGTTTATAAGTTTTACGCCCTGGCTGGAGGCTTTAAGTTTTTAGGAGCTTAAGGCAACCACAGGAAAGACGGGTTAAAGAGTCACGATCTCTAATGATCAACTCTGAGATGCCCTAGTAAAAAAATAAAATATTATAGCAATATTCTTTCTTTCTTTTCGTATGCAAAAGGCCACCATATTTACAACACAATTTGTTAATAACATATTTATTTGGATAAGGATTAATATTATGTTGAAAAAGCGGCCAAGTGCGTGTTGGACCACGCACTACTAAGGGTTCCGTAATTGGTATGAATTTAGGAGAACATGTTTTTCAACTGTAAATGTAAGTTGGTCGACTATTACTCGGTAACTTGTAAGGCCTACTTAGCTGTGATAGTTTTCCTTTTAACTTCGTTATTTATATAGTACTGCTATGAATTTTTTACATATCCTAGTCCAACCATTGGCACTTGACTCTAACAAAAATTTGTAGGTACTTCAAAGCTCAATAATACGCAAACGGATCCCTGAATCGAAAAATACTTTCAGAAACCCGCAATATTTTTGAACGGCTCATCCAACGATAGCCCACACTGTGAGACAGACGAGAAAAAAAATATCATCTCCACTTTAAGTGTAAGGGAAGTACCCTAAAAAAATATATTTCAAGATTTTATTTTACCACTTTGTTGGCATGATTAATATGTATACCCATGCCAAATTACAGCGTTTTTAGTACAGAGAGATGGACATGGCGAAACTATAAGGGTTTTTTATTGATAACGGAACCCTTAAAAGCTAAACAAGGTTGATGTTAGTCGATATGACACATCAAAAGTCAACGCGGGTCAAAGCAATCAATGCGAAATGCAACAAAATTTAAACTTGGAACAAAATCAATTACCTAAATTCGACGATGACACAATAAAGAAACATTATTAACAATCGTTTGAATGATTCACTGCGACCGGTTCATTTGAAACACCTTTTTTGCTAGTGCGGTCGAATCACCTGATTGGTGATGGGTTTTCCTGAAATAAAAAGATTTTAAAAATAACTGTTTGATCTAAGATTTATTTTACAGATTTTTGGAACGCAGTTTCTTATCGCACGCACCTCTGCACCTCTGAATGAGAGCTAAACCGAAAAAAGTGTAACTTTTCCCTATTTCGTTGAGGTCGGCTTCTAGTTTAACCGGATTCAGCTGAATGAAGTGGCTGGAGTGCTCAAAAGAACAGAAAACAAAAACAGGTTTAAAAAAAAAATCCCTTAGCTTGCTCAACGAGGAATCTTATACGCAAAAAGTTACAATACCCTCAAAATATTAAATTATGGTAAAGTGAAAAAAGAAATGCCACTCAATGTCTTGAATATTAGCAGCGATAAAATGCTAATAAGGATCAAAAACTGAAAAAATATACATAAAAAATCTGCCTAGCCTTTTCCCAACTATGTTAGGGTCGGCTTTCAGTCTAACCGGATGCAGCTAAATACCAGTATTTTACATAGAGCGGCTGCCTATCTGACCTCCACAACCCAGTAACTGGCTAACACGATACCCCTTGGTAAGACTGGCTGTCAGACTTTTTTGGGCTGACGACGCGCAACGACTGTCAAAGATCCACGAATGACAGCCGGGACCAACGGCTTAACGTGCTTTACGAGGCACGGAGGAGTCTCGGTATGGGTCACCCATCCACGGACCAACCCCGACCGGATCGACCCGTGCGGCTGTTATTACTTAGCCACGAGATCCTCAGAAAAAAAAAAAAAAAATATTTTCCTAAACACAGGTTATTTTGTAACCTATCTAGGTAGACAGTACGGCACCCACTAACTAGATTTTTAGAAACTTTATGCTTTGCTTTGTATGTTACCTTGCCATGTAATTTAGTCCTATTTGAGCAATAAATCTTTATTATCTTTATTATTATATAATATAAATTATTTTTCACTAACCGAATTAATTAAAATTGTTAAAAATCTTATTTTAATGTGATTTCAATCTCGATAAATATTTAAAAAACCCATGTTATAAATACTCCAACAAACCACAGATTCATATTTACGACATAATTATATGTGTCACAGTCTCTAGTGACTGTCCCACGTCAGAGCGCGGGTAGCGACCTTCACGCCGTTCATTATCAAAGGACAGTTGTGACTGTAATGGTGCAACCGGGCTATTTGTGACGTCACGGCCACAGGAAGTAACTTAGAGCAACTCTTGGACGGGTGTTTGAAGCGATATGGGGCAACTTATACCTGCTGTATAGTTGCTTCACAAAATTCTATGATCGCATCTGCTCAGCCCCTCGGGGAATACAGGCATGATGTTATGTTTAATCCGTATAAATGTATAGAACCATAAATAATATTATAAATAATAGCCCTACAAAAGAGATTAATATTTACGACATGTGCCACAGTCTATAGTGATTGTCCCCACGTCAGAGCACAGGTCAAGTCCGCGGTAGTGACCTTCATGCCAAAATGTAATTACACCACTCGATAGCTAAAGGATTAAAGAATTCGTTACGTTGAGTGAGGACTGCGACGCATCGCGCGCGGCAGATGGTGAAAAGCCGCCATTTTAAGGTCGTTTCGCTGCGTCACATAATTTCTGTTTAGTATAAATTTAGACTCGAAGAAGCTACGACGTTCGTTTGAATTTCAATCGTCAGCCCTCGTTAAGATCAATCGATTGCATATACAAAACATTAGTGTGAACAAGTTATAGTGATACTATATGGAGTTAAAGAAAAATGCAATGTCGGCCTATTTTCGCCAAAAACCTAAATCAAAATAGAGAGATCGTATACGGTCGAAAAAGTCTTCTCAAGAGCAATCCAGTGATACCAATAAAACACCATAAGACAGAAGAGAAGAGTAAAGCGGTCCGGGAACGTAAAAGAATTCAGGCGTCTTTTTTATAATAGAACAATGACGACTTTCAACATTTCATATATAATGTTAATGAACAGATAAACTGTACTAAAGTGACAGTATTAATGAGTGTGCGGTCAAGTCCGTGTATGGCGGCCTTCGCTCCGTTCATTACCAAGGCAGACACTTACGCGACTGTCCGCGACACTGCTCTGTGATTGTAACCTTGTATTATTACGTATGTTTATACGTGTAACACCGTGTACATACTTGGCAGAAAAGGTGAATATTGGAAATAGAACCACGTATGTAGTTACAGAAAGCAATTAATCAGGTCTTTTGGGTCTATATCGTTACAATTGATAGAATTAGTCACTATTGCACCTAATGGTAAGCGATGATGTCGAAGACAGTGCACGCTCACCTATCATCATTCATCATTATTTCAGCCGAAAGACGTCCACTGCTGGACATAGGCCTCCCCCAAGTACCGTCACTTCGACCGGTTCTGTGCTTCCCGCATCCAGCGGATTCCTGCGGCTTTTACAAGGTCATCGGTACACCTTGTGGGAGGCCTTCCGACGCTATGTCTTCCAGTACGCGGTCGCCACTCCAGTACCTTTCGGCCCCAACGGCCATCTGTTCTGCGAGCAATGTGCCCTACCCATTGCCAGTTAAGTTTGGCAATTCTTCGAGCTATGTCGGTTACCTTGGTTCTCCTGCGGATCTCTTAATTTCTGATTCGATCACGTAGGGAAACTCCAAGCATAGCCCTCTTCATTGCCCTTTGGGTGACTTTTAGCCTTCTAATAATCTCCGCTTACCTATCAAAGTAAACTAATTCACTACCTATAGAGATAAAAACTATCTTAGAAAAAACGGCCAAGTACGTGTCGGACCACGCTCAATGAAGGGTTCCTTAGTTGGATTGAATGTCGCTGAAAACCAGCGCTGGGGCTCTGTCTCGCATAGGGTCGCAGCATTATGCTGAGCGATGGCCGTTTTGCGTGGATGTGACGCATATTTACCCCGAACTATTTTTTTTTTTTTTGTGTTGTGTTCTTTTTTTGCGTCATGTTTACCGCAAATTAACGTTTTTTCTTTCTTTTCTTAAGAACAAACTTAACAATGTAATTGAAAAATATGTTCTCCCATACAGAATGTAACCGAACTGCAAATTTAAGCTGTGATAGTTTTCCTTTGAACTTCGATATACTACTGCTGTGAATTTTGTCACATATCTAAATACAACCACTTAGCTAGCAGGCTAGTAGGCTCTAACAAAAATTTGCACTTTAATGCTTAATATTAGGTTGGGGAAAAAGTCTTTTCACATTATATGTAGTATGTATGAACTTGTAATAAAATCTCTTTAGCTATACTATTTGTATCTGGCTGGTTTTGGTATCATTGAAAGTTAAAATTTTAAAGAACATAATTCCAAATTCAAATTAGGAAAATGTGTGATTTTCATTTGATTTTCGTACTGTCAAGATGAGTGAATCTAATGAAGAAATTCGATACATTTTAAAATTTTACTACAAAAATGGTAAAAATGCAACGCAAGCCGCAAAAAAAATTTGCGATGTTTATGGACCTAGTGCAGTGTCTGTGAGAGTAGCACAAATTTGGTTTAAGCGTTCTCAATCCGGAAATTTTGATGTCAAAGATGCACGTCGCTCTGGTCGCCCTATTACGGATAAAATGGATGCCATTTTTGAAAAAGTGGAGCAAGATCGGCATATCAGTAGTTACGACGTAGCTGAAGAACTGGGAATTGACCCCAAAACAGTTTTGACACATTTCAAAAAACTGAGTACACAAAAAAGCTCGATATTTGGGTACCTCACGAGCCCACTGAAATAAACCTAATGAACCGTGTACTCATTTGTGATTCTTTATTACGACGTAATGAAACCGAACCATTTTTGAAGAAGCTGATAACTGGTGATGAAAAGTGGATCACGTACGACAAGAACGTGCGAAAAAGGTCGTGGTCAAAGGCCGGTCAGGCTTCACAGACTGTGGCGAAACCCAGGTTAACTCGCAACAAGGTGATGCTGTGTGTGTGGTGGGATTGGAAGGGCATTATTCATTATGAGCTGTTACCACCGGGCAGGATCATCGATTCTGAACTCTACTGCGAACAACTGATGAGATTAAAGCAAGAAGTTGAGAGAAAGCGGCCGGAATTAATCAACAGAAGGGGTGTGGTTTTTCATCATGATAACGCTAGACCTCACACATCTTTAGCCACTCAGCAAAAATTAAGAGAGTTTGGCTGGGAGGTGCTAAGGCATCCGTCGTATAGTCCTGACCTTGCACCTTCAGATTTCCACCTGTTTCGGTCTCTTCAGAATTCTTTAGGCAGTGTCAGGTTAACATCACGAGAGGACTGCCAAAACCACTTGTCGCGGTATTTTGATCAGAAGTCCCAAAATTTCTATAGCAATGGGATCATGTCCCGACCTACAAGATGGCAAAAAGTTATCGAACAAAATGGTACCTACATACTATAGTCAAATGTAAATAAACTATAATAAATGTTTTGAATTTTCTTAAAAAATGCGAAGAAACTTTTACCCAAACCCAAATCTCGTATATATAAAAAAATCGAAAAATGGTTTTCAAAAACCCGCAATATTTTTGAACGGCCTATCTAACGATACCCCACACCCATTTGGTATACCTACCCATACCAAATTACAGCTTTTTAGTACAAAGAGTCCCTGAGCTAAGCAGTGGACAGACGGACAGACGGACATGGCCAAATTTTATGGGTTCCTTGTTGACTACGGATCCCTAAAAAGAGTCTAAACAAGATGCATAAGATGGCTAGGTATGAGCCAATTTCAGCCGAAAGATGCTCACTGCTTGACATAGGCCGCCTCAAATGATTACCATAACGACCGATCTTAGACTGTCCGTTGTATTCTGTAGATTCCCTAAGACGAGGTGAGGAAAATCAAAGTAAATTATCCTCAAATCAGCATAAAATAAATTGAAGATCGACTCAATATTTAAAACTAAACATTCCGTAAACAACGTGTCCCGGATTTAACGCACACCACCAAACAACTCAATTAGAATATTAATTTATAATCATAATACATACACTGAATTCTTACTATTATGTATAAAACATTTTTTATTTATTAAACTAGCTTCTGCCTGCGACTTTGTCCGCGTGAAATTTCTTGTTCCCCCGTTTTCCAACCCGGTTCTCGAGATATCATCAAAAACGTCATTCCATTAAAAAATTATGAGAAAATGTTTTTTTTTTTTTTTGTGAATTATTCTCATGTTTTAATAGTTATTCTTCTATAACAAATCAAAGATCATAAAAATTGTTCCAGCCGTTCTTGAGTTATAAAGGGTGTTAATAACCCAACTTTGTTTTATATAATTACTAGCTGACCCGACAGACTTCGTTCTGTCAAAAAAATGTTAAGGGTGGACAACCCTTATCACTAAGGGGTATGAAAAATAGACGTTGGCGGATTCTCAGACCTACTCAATATGCTCACAAAATTTCATGAGAATCGGTCAAGCCGTTTCGGAGGAGTACGGGAACGAACATTGTGACACGAGAATTTTATATATAAGATGGCGACGACAACCGACTTTTAATGATTTAAAATCACGTCTAAACGAGTAGTGTTAATGATTTTAAAAAATATGTTAAATTAGAGCATTTTCTTAATAACTTAATATGTGAATATTTTAGATTATGTTTATATTACATAGTGAAATTAATTTGTAAAGTTATGTCTAACGCGGATAAAAAACTTAGAATCCCGCAAAATATATCAAGCGTATGTTTCTGAAACCTTCACCTTTTTAAAGATAATTTAATCATTGATGTTTTAGTACACGTGTTTTATTAAAATACCTTTTGTTTTATGTATAATAAATTAATAATGCGTCTTATTTGGGACAGCGCTCCTGGACGGGCGAGTCCTATTACTGACTGGACGTACGACGCGTTGCGTGAGCTCAGTATACAGATCACGCAAGCTAACTACTCAAGGTCACTGGCATATTTTTTTAATTCTACTATGAGTTTGCTCTTGACTTTAGTCTAGGTCTGGATGACAGAGACAAAGTCTACGATGGAGTGAGCTTACCCAGAAGAAGCCTGTTCACTCTCACTTTGAATAAATTAGGGTTGTATGCGTTCGGAAACAGACGCAGGCAGAGAGTTCCACTCCTTTGCTGGCCGCATTATAAAAGACGTTTGAAAACGCTTAGTGCGAGTTGGTGGAATATCAACTAGGTAGGGGTGGTAACTTGCAGTGCGTCTAGATGTCCGATGGTAGAAGGGGGCCGGTGGAATGAGGTCGTGGAGTTCATGGGGGGCACACTCTCCAAAGTACAATCTGTAGAAGACCGACATGCAGGCAACCTTGCGGCGATGAGCCAAGCTGTGAAGCTTGGCATCCACCAGTTTTACTTCGCCAATGAGCCTCTTAGCTCTGCGTTCCACCGAGTCAAGCGCAGCAAGTTAGTACTTTGCTGAGCCATCCCAATATCCATATATCTGCGTCTTAAAGATTAGACTGTTTGTGGAAGACAACTGTGGTCACATTACAAATCTAAGCACGCTCACAGTCGCACACGTATAAGGGTCAAGCGTATTAGGTACTTCGTACATTTTGGTTTGTTTTGACCTGATTGTACAGCGGAAGTGACTGTAATCTACGTATTTGAGATTTTTATTTACTCATTTATTTATTTTACCTCTTAAAACTATCTTTACAAATCGGCTATCAACTATTATCAATGTTATGTATAGAGATAAAAAAGAAACTATATTTAAAATGACAGAAATCAATTTAGTATACAATTCTGAACAAACAACTTTCATAACATGATTTAATTTAGTTACACATTGTATACAGGGTAAAATTAAATTAGCTAGTGAAACTCCGCAGGTGTGATGTGTATTGATATCTAAACATGATAAGACAAAAAAGAAATAAATTTGATGACTTTTTTGTGAGTCACTTGAAATAACACTTTAATAAATCAGTATTTTTTTTTGTTTAACAGTCACAGTGACAGACGTTTTTGCTATCGGTATCTAGCATAATCTGCCTATAATTTTCCTACTACTGGGACACAGGCCTCCTCTTTTTGAGATGGAGTGGGCTGTAATCACCACGCGGGCCCAGTGTGGGTTGGTAGATGACACATGTCTTCGAATTTTTGGTTCTAGGACATGCCGGTTTCCTCAAGATATTTTCCGTCACCGTTTTGAGAGCAGCGGTGATGAAATCATTTACACAAAGTAAAGCGCCTTTCTGGGTTCGAACCTACGACCTACAGCGCGTAACTCGTGGCCGATACCACACAGCTCTCGGTACCCATCTGTGTCTAAATACGATAAAACAAAAGAAAACAGATTTTCTCAATTCATCGTTTTAATAAAAATACTGCGAGCGGTCGTTGACGCCCAAAAAATTCATCAAGTCTTTTTTTTTTTTCTGTCTTGTTTCTTTTGACATCTTAACCCATCACATCTGCAAAGTTTCGCTAGCTAATTTAATTTGACTCTGTATATCACTTATCAATTTAAAAAAAAAACTTGATTTTTATTATGCAGCTAATCGCTAATATCATGCCAATCCAGTTTGAGTAAAATAAAAACAAAAGTATAATATACAGTAGGTAGTAGGTATCTAAAGTTGTGGTAGGTCGTGCAAGGTGACTGCACGATAGTTTAAAATAGTGGACACTTCCAAATACATATATCTGATTTTTATTTGTTTAACATTCGTTTGTTTTTTTTTAGCGCATTTATTGTTTGAGATCATTGTTCACGTTATATGTCATTTCCAATAGGTACACTTTACTCTTAGAAAAAGAACAAAAAGCTTCTGTGGTCTAGTGGTAAAACCACTTGTCTCAGATTCAGAGGTCCCGGGTTCGATTCCCAGCAGGGGAAAAAAAATCTGCTCGCTCGGTTTGGTTGGTGGTAGGGCTTGTTCTAAGTCCGCCTGGCTAGCTACCACCATCTTATCTAAGTCTGTCGTCAAAACAACAATGTTAACAGCATTTTTTGTGTTTCGGCAGTTAGAGGTAAGATAGCCAGTTACTCTGTGGTTAATTCCGGGTAAAGCTCGCTTCCATCTTCGGCCTTATTATCACTTACCATCATTATCACTTACCATTACAATTAAATGAAAGAAAATTTAAAACTCATATAAAAAGCACACTTTGTAAACAAGCATATTACAAATTAGAGGATTATATCCAAGATAAGAATGCTTGGAAACATGCTGGTCCTGCTCCATAGGACAATTTAGAGTCTAGACAAAATCAAACTGGTTGCTAATTTAACTGTATTATTTATAATTTTTATGATATTAATTTTTATTTTCCGTGATTAATATAAATTTTACTCACACACTTATTATATGTTTAATTTTTTTTTTTTTGGATAATCATATACAATGTTTGTAAATGTGTGAGCACCATGTACCTATCGCATTTATTAAATTTTCTGTCATTACTTCACTTTTCATTCTTTTTACCAATTGTGGTAAGTAATTTTTATTTTTATTCTAGGTACTTCGTCTTCACCTATAATTATTAATTAATGTATACAAACTATTGTTAACATTTTAAAAGAGTAAGTATGGAGTTTCTTGCCCATTCTTCTCCATACATAACTACCTTTTGGAAGGCGCAACTAGAATCAATTAACTATCCATGTAATTTTTGACGTTCAAAAGTGCATCTTCGTGCCTATTTGAAATAAATGATTTGACATTGACTTTGACCATCAGGTGAGATGAAGGCCAAGAACTTCCCCGTTGTATGAAAAAAAAAAAATATATATATTGTATCTACATAATGTTTTAATGGATAGTATCCGTTTATGTACCATTCGAACTTTCTTTTAGGTTGTTTTGGGTACAATTCTCTCGAGGTGAGAAGAAAAAAAAAAAAATATGTGTAACTTTTATTTATACCAATGTAGTTTAACAGGAATTTAGTAGGTATCATATGAAATTATTATTTTCTACTAGCTGCTGATTGCATCTTCGACAGCCTCGCTATAAAAAAAAAGTAACCTAAGTTACTCCTTAAAAACCATAAATGTACGAGCCGAGTGTCACGGAGGTACACTTGTGCGCTAGTATTGAGTGTGAAATGAGACACTTGGTTTGGTAATAATTTTAGTCTATAATTTTAATAAAGTAAGTTAAGTTATCAAGTAGGATCACACACAGGCAAATACTAGAACTTTAGGTTTAAGTATTACAATCTGTATTACACTTTTATTACGAAGGACACACGTTATTATCTGAACAGCCAGTGAAAATCCCGTCTAAATCGGTCCCGCCGTTTCGGAGAATAGCCAAAACACGCAAACAGACAGACAATTTTTATTTTATATACCGCATTTACTTTCATATATAAAAGCTGTTATTATGACATTAGGTACAAAAAGACACTTCAATTTTGTTTATTTGTATAGATTGAGTAAATTATTTATCTTTTTCCCCGAAATGTATTTCTTTTTAATGTCAGACATAAGTGATAATTTAAAGAAACCTGTATATTATTAAATATGCCATGTGACTATGCTATCAAGTTTTAGCAGAAAAGTTCATCCGTGGAAGTACTGCAACCTGTTTCTACCACCAAGTCACTTGCCATATTTTACTTCAGAAGGGTATGTGATTTTTTAATTATGTTCTTTGACAAGCCCAATGATCTAAGGCCGAAATCTATAAACATTACTTAGCGCGTACGGTCAAACAAGTTATTTGGTATACAGGTAACTAACTTTTAAACAATGTGTGCTGAGTACATAATCAATTATTTTACATCACTCTCTTAAATATGCCATGCATGAGCTAAAGATTTATATCGAACACAATGAAAATTGGCAGTGTTGCAACCTTTTTAACCGACTTTCCAAAAAGGAGGAGGTTCTCAATTCGTTTGTATATTTTTTTTTTTTTTTTTTTTAATGTTTGTTGCCTCAGAACTCCGTCGTTTATAAACCGATTTGGAAAATTCTTTTTTTATTTGAATGGATATACTTCCAGATTGGTCCCATTTTTTTTTTCAAAATTCAGTTCTGATGATAGGATCCATGAGGAACTGAGGGAACTCCTCAAATTTTATATACAAACATATAGCGATTTTTATATTTTCATTAACAAATCAAGCATTTGCATTCAGAAAGTATCATTTGATGAAGTGAAACTGATGAAGAATACCACAAATGGCCACCGGAACTCCTCAATGTTAAGTATTTCACGGGTGGCGATAACATATTTCGATTAATATAGTTAAGCGACTATGAAGCAAATTTAAATAAATAATTCTGATGAAAATGGTACCATCGAACTGATCTGAAGATGAAGCCGGAAGGTATGCACCGGAACTCCGTAATAAAACAATGTATCCTAGTCGTGTTTGGGCTTATTGGAATTGTCATGATATGCACTCGGGCTATAATTGATTATAAACCGATTTTTATTAACTTTGCTTGGGTGGTTTTTGAGTTAGCTTCGATAATACGTATTTAATCCACTTCGTATATCATGTATCACTGTTGTTTGTGCGGTGTAGCAAGTAGTGGTAATCGAATTATTGTGGGGTAGGTACCATAACTAAAAAGTGAAAAATAAAAAACTTTTTAACAAAAAAACAACTGACTTACAAAAAAAAAGAGAAAAATAACTTTAATTTCGGAAGTCGGTGGCAAAAAACGAAAATACAGAACCAAGGACACCGACTTCCGAAATTAAAGTAATTTTTATGTTTTTAGTGTTTTTTTTTTGGAAGTCGTTTGTTTTTTGTTAAACAGTTTTTTTTTATTGCTAGCTATTAATACAGTCCATTTTGCTTACAGGCAGTGTAGTGGAAAGTTAAATATTTTTGCCTGTATACCGCAAATAGCTTGTTAATACTTAGGCTAAGCGTTATTCCTATCACTATCAGACAACTGTCAAACGACAACTGCAAGACAGACACAGAAAGAAAGAAAGAAAAAATATTTATTCTGCCTAAACAAAACGCACATAACAAAAAATAAAATAATAAAATACACACATTCAAGTAGCCTAAAGCCTCTTATTCAAGCAATAAAAGTTTGTCAATTTAGTCCATTGATTGACTTGATGTCAGGACCAAAGACAATTAACATTGCAACACACACAGGAACATGTCTAACTCAAAGTACAAGTAACGGTTATGGATCCGTACTAAACTCACAAGATCTACATTAAGTTCATCACTGACCGACCCAGACGACCCCACTACTCTCCTCCAGGAGAGTCGTAGGGAAACTAGTACAGTTCGCAAGAGAATACACAATACACGATCGTCATTCCGACCTCACCGCCGAGGCCCTGCGCGAAATCCCCGACTAAATATTCCTCCCCGACCCTTGCTTGTAAGTGAAGCGCCACCACGCGCTTTAGCTGAGCAGCCTGTAGCTTTAAATCCCCCGCATAATAATCATAACTCTGATTTGATCCAGCCACCGACGGTCCCTTGCCACCCTCCCTCCGACGCTGCCCTAAGCCGAGGTTCGTACCCCACAGGGGGTGCCCTTAGCGTGCAGTCGTTTAGTTTATAAGTTTTTACGCCCTGGCTGGAGGCATTAAGTTTTTAGGAGCTTAAGGCAACCACAGGAAAGTCCGGTTAAAGAGCAGCAACCACTCGTGGTTAAACTCTGAGATACCCTAGGTCGTCGTAGACATTTTTTTTTTTTTTCCCATTACAATGCACGTTTGATTTCCAATTCACTTTAGACATTAGCAGAATAGTTGACATCGGCTTTGCTTGCCATACAAAAAAATAGAGTAGAATAGAACGATTAAAGATCTCGGCCTAAGAAGCATTGCAGAAGTAATAAGCAAAGTTTGGCTCTTAATTCCAGGTAGGATTAAAAAATGCCAAACGATCACGCCTGCATTTTTCGAAAAGGTAGGCAGAAAAGGCAAAGGTTTTTTCACAGATGTGATAACAAATCAGCGAAATACGTGTGAAAAACACACGTACTTCGCTGATTTGTTATCACACTATACACATAAACAAAAAAAATATATATTGAAGTATCTGTTTGTAATGTCAAAATAACAGCTTATCACTAAATGCATAAATGCGTATATACAGTACTTATAACTATCCCCCCAAAGCCCAAACCTGTCACCATGTTCGGCAAGCCTATCCCCTGGGAGAAGCGAGCCAAATATCTAGGTGTCATCCTCGATCATCACCTCTCCTTTTCTGAGCATGTAAGTAAGGTGCGTTCGCGCGCCGCCTTCGCTCTCTATAGGCTTCACTCCCTTGTCCATGAAAATAGCAAATTGTCACTCAAGTGCAAATTGCGATTTATACCGCGTGCATCCGCCCCATCATGACCTATGCGAGCCCAGTCTTTGCTCAAGCAAAACCGTATATCATCCATAAGATGCAAGTCATCCAGAATCGTTTCCTCCGTAAATGCACGGGAGCCCCCTGGTTCGTTCGGAACACAAACCTCCATGTAGAGCTTAGAATGCCTACAATAGCCCAATTTCTGAAACGCTCTTCCAAGCGCTTCTTTGACTCTGCCGCCACCCACCGCAACACTCTCGTTGTGCAGGCCGCCAATTACAACCCCTCTCGCATTAGTATGATCCGCCGTCCAAGGCACGCACTGACCGACCCAGACGACCCCACCACTCTCATCCAGGAGAGTCGTAGGGAAACTAGTACAGCTCGCAGAGTACACACAACACGCACACGATCCAAATTCCGACCTCGCTTTAGAGGTCCCGCGCGAAATCCACCCCGACCCACTATTATTATCGTCAATAATAATAGCCCTCCCCGACCCTTGACGACGCTTAACGATGTGCCAGCATGTGGTTTAGCTGAGCCTGTAATCCAAACTCCCCCGATTAATAATCAGAACCCTGATATTATCCAGCCACCGACGGTCCCTTGCCACCCTCCCTCCGACACTGCCCTAAGCCGAGGTTCGAGCCCCACCTGGGGTGCCCTTAGCGAGCAGTCGTCTAGCTTAAGTAGATTTTAGTAAAAACTCCCCTGGCTGGAGGCGTAAACTTCGTTAGGAGCTTGCGGCACCACAGGAAAGCCCGGTTAAGGAGCAGGAACCCCCAGTGGTTATACCTCCGAGATGCCATACACAAAAAAAAAAAAAAAAAAAAAAAAAAACTTATAACTATTAACAAACTTTTTTTTTCTGTCAGTCTGTTCCGGCTAATTTCCGAGCGGGCTGGACCGATTTTGACGGGACTTTCACTGGCAGATAGCAGATGTTATAAGGAGTAACTTAGGCTACTTTTATTAACCGACTTCAAAAAAGGAGGAGGTTTCTCAATTCGTCTATGTGTATAAGGGTCAGCTCACACCGAGACGCGACGCGACGCGACGTGTTGCCAACGATTTTGCTATGCGCCTCGCGACGTTGCGAAGCGTCTCGCGGCGCGCGGCGGCGCGTGCTCGGTGTGTCTCGGTTTGAGCTGACCCTAACGTGTTAAAAAATTAACTCTACAAACTTTAAGAGGTGCTTAAGACCATCGAATTGAATAACTTTTACTATGGGACCAGCTTTGAAATCGCGAAAAAATAAACAGCTGTCCCATACAGTTTAGAACAGTAAGTATTAAACTTTAGTATGGAACAGCTGTTTTTAATTAATTAATTTAATTTAGCGGGTATTTAATCCACTTGGTGTATGTTCATGATGTTATAAGATTTCCAATCCACTGTTGTGGTATACGAATTGCTTTGGGGTAGGTACCACAACTAAAAAGTGAAAAAAAAAAGTCGGTCAGAAACAGTCAGTGGCAAAAAATAATAATACGGAAAACGAAAATACGGAACCAAAGACACCGACTTCAGAAATTAAAGTTTTTTTTTTTTTTTAGGTAAAGCCACCCGGTCGAAGCCGCGGGAACCAGCTGCAATTACCCGGGCATAAATTAAAAATCCCAATTTTCCTTTTCCCAACCTGAGGAACAAACCTAAGCCCCCTCAGGGCCAGCAGACGCATTTGTGACCGGTACACCAACATACGTTCGAGTGTATGGCACCCGTGGGTTGCAAGTGAATGTTAGCGTCAGGTGGCAATATCAAGTGTTACCACCTGACATTATACTGAGCTGAGGCCCTTTTGGAACAGGTATGTTGTTATTATTGTTTTATTATGATATAATTTTATTTTTTATACTTTTATCATTCTGTGTTTAGTTTAGTTTGTGATCTTCCTGTGCGAGTCACGATAAATACTTTTTCTTTGCTTTCTTTTCTTGTTTTATGTAATTTTGTAAAGTGACTTAATTTTTTACTAACTGACCCGCATATGTTGTCCTGTCAGGCTATCCCACTGAAATCACATAGAAGAAAGCACTTTCAGTTTAACCCAAATTTTCCCATTTTTCGAGCAACTTTTCTTATCCTAAAATCCCTTATTCGGCCTAATACGAACAAATCGGTTTAGCCATTCTCCAGTGATGCGTTTACCAACTAACAGCATTTAATTCTTAATAGTTGCTGCTTGCGGACTCGCCCGCGTGCCTTCTTCTAAAATAAAAATAGCCTACGTTACACTTTATAAAATCCAGCTATCTGACAGTGAAAGTCCCGACAAAATCAGTCCAGCCGTTTCGCAGATCAGCCTAAACAAACAGACAGACAAAAGTTAAAGAAAAATGTTTTCTGTTATGCCTAAGTTCGATATATATACTTTCATATTCATTTAATAAAAAGCTTTTATTTTGACATTACACACAGATACTTCAACTTTTCCAACTTTTTTCTTAGATTTTCTGATTATTACGAACATTAACAAAAAAAATAACAAATCGGTCCAACCGTTCTCAAGTGATGGCACTTATAAAAAAACATCATTTAATTTTAATTACAGGTGTAGTACTTATTTTTGTGCATATTTTTATTTTTTATTTCTTTCTTTTAAACAAGACTACCTATAAAATTGCGGTTAAAAGTTATAGGTACTTATTTAGTAGAATGTTTTATTCTACACTCACCTGAGGTCTTCGACCATACATGCGTCATATTTTCGAACTAAATGCGTAGTTTCTAGTCCGACCTTTGTAGGTCGAGGGGGTATTCACACGATTTCCTACCACACACACAGCTATGCAATAAATATCTCTATCTTGAAACAATAACATGTTTCTATTGCACATGTAATTGGCAGCGATTTTTTGTCTCGTCTTTATTTTATAAACACATGTTTTTTGGTTTTTGCGGCGGTTTTCTAAAAATAGTTAGCTGTGCATTCAAACAAAATAGCTTTTACGAGAAACGATACTCAAATGTACCTACCGTCGCCAGCACATCCAGTTACCACATACTGTCAGATTTCTCATTGGATTTTGAACTTAACCATGAACATTTTAAGGTTTAGAATCGTTTGGAGAAATTTGACAGGTTCGTACAACCTGATGTGCTGCTACCGTACGTCAGACCCAACTCAACTTAGCCCCGCGACCATCTTGCTAACAGGCTAATTTTATCAACCAACCTACGGCACATTACAATATCATAGACTATACCCAGCCTCTATTTCAGATAATTTATGTAAACAAAGTAATGTCAAGAAATGTCACTGTCAAAATGACAGGACAGTGGTTCAAAATATTTTATCATTATTTTTTTTGTAAATAATCATCTATAAAATTAAAGTTAATTAATTATAAGAACTATGCAAACAAAATACCGTTGCCAAACAATGTTTTGTGTAGTGTGTCGGAGTTACGGCCTATGATCGTCATAATCTTCCCTTTTAAGTCCACTGCTAGACGTAGGCCTCCCAAAATCGATTTCCACTACAGTTTACAGCCATTTTCATCCAAAATATCGCTAGATATACTACTTACATATTATTATATGAATGAGAGTTCTATTATTAGTGTTGTTAAAGATATATATTTTTTTTAATGTTTGGATCTCCTGCATTGTTACCAGTATCATAAAATATTTTATAAATCTCCTTTTTTTAATAACTTTATTTAAAACAGAAAATGTATAAAAATAATTACGGTATGATTATTTATTAATTATTATTTCTTAAAATCAGTACTTAAAAGAAAATGGAACCTTTTTTTTTTCGCCATTTGATGTGAATTACCATTACGAAGATATTTTTTGATATGCTATCCCCTTTGTTTACATAAATTATCTGAATTTAAGACTTCGGGTATAGGAAGATACAACCGTAGTCTACGCTACCCATAGATAACCCCCTCTTATCGGTGGCGCTACCTAATAAAGCTCCACAAATGAATGAAATACAAGTCTCCGCAACAACGCAAGTACAACGAACATAATGCTCGCCAGTGTAAGCATTGACAGCACTGCTGTAGGTGGTTACACTTGGGGCGCACAAAAGTACACACCGGTGAAGTTGGCCCAGCCACGCGACTTCAGAGGTTTTCCATAAATTAGCGGACGTCGTTGTCGTGACGTTGCACCCGCCGTACACTGGCGGCTGAAAATATTGCACATTTCCCTTTGTCTTTTAGATTTTTTATGTAAAAAATAGCGTTGCGTTTTTGTATAAAGAGAAATGTTAATGTTGATGGTATATTCTGTGCTGAAAAACACTAAAACTCATATTACTGTTTGGTTATAATTCGAGTATGTGTTATAATTTCGACAGGTAGGTACCTACTAAATCGACCTCTTTGCACTAAAATAATTTGGCAAATATCTGTTTTCTAGATTTTTCCCAATGTGAAAGCCAAAAATTATCTGGTTAAACAGGAAGGTTCTGCTTTATTACGACGCATTCATTCTCAGTCATGTGGCACCTCAATATATCACCGGTGATTATAAACCATTGGCCAGCAACTCAAAGATCATTAAAGAAACCAACATTAAATCTGTTCCAAAATACCGAACTAGGCTGTCAATTTCCTCGCCAGTGTACCGATCTGTCAGTAACTTTTCCCATGCATCGCGCGAAGACGAATGGTCCAAGTTGTTAACGCAAAAACTGCGCCCGCTTCAAACTCCTTCCTGACACAAAAATTTTTACTTCTACATCACTTTGCTTTTTCTTTCAGCAAGCCAAAAGGTTTTGCCACATTGAACTCTTTTACTTAATGAGTTACTGCCGCCATTTTGTTCCTTTATTTTCTGATGTAGAATCGCTTTTTGTGGTATCGCGATTTTTGGATCGACTGCTTTTTTGCTCGTAGGTGTAGCACCAACTTATGTTATAATTATGACAGCTGTCTTATCGTAAGTTGGTGTCATAATATTAAATCTAAATTCACCCGTTGTAGTACTTATCGCTATAATTAATCTATATATCTATACAAATAAATAAAATAGAAGTGTCTGTTTTTAATGTCCAAATAACAGTTTTTAACTAAATGTATATGAAAGTATATATACAACATTATTTTTAGTATATGCAAAACCTGAATATAGTTTGTTCAGATTAAGTAACTGAATCGATTCCAATAGTTTTTACACCATGTTATATTTTTTCCCAAAAATATTTAAAAAAGGTTACAAGTTGGACACCGAGCGACACTAAGTACCTATCCGCACTTGACCATTACGACAAAGTCCAAAGCCTGCAAGTGTGATGGAAAATGTTATCACCAGTTAATTACATTACAATCGTCGTACGGTTAGGTACCTACTGCCAAATTAATATTATTATTAATGAACGCAAGGCGCGGGCGGCGCGGGTGCGCCGCGTGGTGAGCATGTTTTTGTACGGACAACCAGGTAACATAACAAGCTTATAACTTTGTTATTTTTCATGATACAGTTTTGAAATTTTGTACATAAATTCTTTACATAAAAATACTAGACACGTGTTTCGGGTTTCGCATAAACTAAAACTAATGTTGTATACGGTACTTATAACAACAGTCTGTCAGTCTGTCTGTCCGACTGTTTGTTCCGGCTAATCGAAACGGCTGGACCGATTTGAACAGGATGTTCACTGGTAGATAGCTGATATTATAAAGAGTAAAGTTCATATCGACGGTTAAAAGGTAATACTTAATTACCTTTTAACCGTCAATATGCTTAATGTTCCTAGGCGTAGAATTAAATGGTTTTCTAATACTGTATGTCCATTACCGTTTATAACAAATTACCTGATGGCTTCAAAACTCTCAGCCTCAGAACATTTCAATGTAAATTATTTAACTTTCTTTCAAGCAAATGTCATTACTCTACTGAAGATTTTATTAATGAAAAATTTACCTAAATATTTGAGATTATTGCCTATAAATCATATTTTATCTCCTTGTCCTTATTGAATTTTGAATTATATAATATTAATCTCTTTTACAACTATTGTTCAGTTTATTTAAATTATTTTTAATTCTAATTCTAATAATTAATAGCTATGATGACCCATAATTTTACAAACCACATTTGTACGCCGGAAACGGCAGAATATTATGATCGGGATACATAATGAACATAACAACTTTGTAAAATATTCTGACATATAAATGCATTCTGTTCTATTCTGTTCTTAAGTAATTTACAGGTAGCAGCTTGTAAGTAAATAAAATAACAATAACCAAGCTTCGCAGATGGAAGCAATAAGATAAGAACTTTAAAAAAACTCTCTTTTTGTGCCATTTTAAGTAGTGCCTATCTATACTGATTTCTATAAAGAATAATCCATATCCATACTAATATTATAAATGTGAAAGTAACTCTGTCTGTCTGTCTGTCTATCTGTCTGTCTGTCTGTCTGTATGTTACGTTTTCACGCCGAAACCGCTGAACCGATCATCATGAAATTTGGCAGAGATATAGCCTGGGATGTGGAGAAGGACATAGGCTACTTTTTTACGCGATAACCGACATCCACGCGGGCGGAGCCGCGGGCAAAAGCTATTTGAAATAAATTATAAAGATTTTATAGGTAAATGCATAGTGCACTACTCTTCAGTAGCAAGTACGTATGAGTGAACAAGGAACAAATTGGTGAAAGCTCATCACAAATTCAATCGGACTTCATTTGCTTTATTTGCTCCAGCCAATCAATTGCCGAAAAAAATGGTCAAGCAGTGAGTGGTGTTTATGTCAACGGGTTCCGTCGGATAAGGATTGTTTTTGCATAAAGCAACTTTATGTGCGAGTTTAAACATAAATGTTACCATACTAAGGATTCAAGGATAAGTATTAAAAAAAACTCCACAAATTATTTAAGAGTTTTCATTAGAGTTATTTCACATTTGGCTTTTAGTATTTGGATCATTGTCTTCGCAGCTCTAATTTAAATTATGTAACAAATGTTCCCCTGGATGCGGGAAGCACAGAACCGGTCGGTCGACGGTGGTTGGGGGAGTCCTATGTCTAGCAGTGGACGTTTTTCGACTGAAATGATGAGGATGTTGATGAACAAAAATGCATTAATTTGTTTGGTTTATTTGTTTGAAGGAGACTAGTCTCCACGAAACGACACAGGGACTAGTGTGGAGGCTAGTGCCATTTGAATTAGTAATGCTCTCTTGAATTTTTTATTTTTTATTTTTTTTTATTAACCTTTCATATGCGGAACGTGGATCCACGCGAGAAACAATGGTTTTTTTAATTGTCTCTGTAATTATGGCATACGAGAGGTACCTAACAAACCGTCATCAGTTCATGGCGAGACAGATATTTTGTAACAGTACAGCAAATATCTTTCGTTTAGGTGTATTTATTTTTTCACCCTTCTAGATTCCACAAACATATAACTCCATTTTGGCTACGCAAAGAACAAGACGCTTTTTATTTCAGTTATTAGTTAAGTTTCTACATAAATTAATGGTAAGGTTCTGACACTAACGGAACCCTTCTGGACAAAATACTGGCGATCCGCATTGCGCTTTAATCGGAAAAATCAACAGAGCCACTGCAAATGGGATCGCGTGCATATAATAATACTTATATGCTCAGTCCAGCAGTCTGTCCGTTTGTGCTCGCATTAAAAATGGAGTTACTCATAATTGCTTTATTGAACTGGAAATGAGCAGTAATTGAATTTCGGCATATTTTGAGGAACTACCTTGTTACATACAATTAATAATACTGCCGTACTAACAAAAAATGCAATAACTCGATTTTGCCGCTCCCGAGAATTGTATTTTTGATTATTGAATTTGTTATGAAGTTTTCGTTATTGCATTCTTGCTTACTGAAAAACTGAGTTCCTGGAGGATCAATAAAAAAAGTTGCTTAGAGAGAGTTAATAGATTTCGATTCGTTGACTCCAAATATATGACTCAACGAATATATAACTCAAAATCTTCCAAAATCGAGTTATTGCATTCTTCGTTAGCACGGCAGAATAGATGAAGTTGTGGGCAGAGGTGTTTGCCAGATATGTTTAAGTGCCAAGGAATACGGAACGAGCTTATTGCCAATTAACGGACAAAAATTCATAACAAAACCTAATATAATAATAATAGTCCTCCAGATCAAGTTTCGGCATGGCAACCAATCTTCTCAGTGAACCAGCTTTCGATGCGGGAGATATTATAGTGCACAACTGTGTGCGCAGAGTAGGTACACTGTTTTTTTTTTTTTTTTTAATAATCTCTTAAAGTAAGGCCTCCAGCCAGGGCATAAAACTTAAAACTGAGCGACTACACGCTAAGGGCACACCCCTGCGGCGGTACGGACCTCGGCCTATGGCGTCGCTGGGGGAGGACAGCAAGGGACGCGCTGGATCGGATTGCAGCGCTGTTGACGATAAGTTCGTCCGAAGTCACAGCATTTTGCTGAGCAACGACCTATTCTTGCACAGATGCGACGCACGGCGTTATCTTACTTGTAATTTGTTGTTTGTTGCAAAGGTAGATAATTTCCACTGCGATAGGCATTTAGTTTTTATTTTGTTTGTTTGTAACGCATTAGATTACGCAACATCTATTGTCTGTGGTCTTTAGTTAAATTCATCTAAATTGTATTAAATTCGATCTAAAGAAAAACGGCCACGTTCCTCTAGAACGTATTTTGTTGCTTCGTGTCTCAAATTCTCAATATGAAACTTTATAAAAGGTATTAGAAAATTCTAGTTACACTTACCGAGGCAGCTGATAGAGCCGTTTTTCATAATTCCTTCTCAGTCACGAGATAATCTTTTTTTTAAGAGTGGCACTAGTGAACCCGAGATAGCGCTCTTAAATGAAAATTGATAGCACAAAGATGCTTATTTATAGCCTAATTTCTAAATATTTTGGTGTGTCGTGAAGGTACCAATATTTCAATACAAACTTAAAAAAAAACATAATCCTGACCTTGCTGTCACGCAGTCGGGTAAAAAGACGAACCAGCAGTACAACGCTAATAAAAGAAAAACATAATAAAGAATTCGCTTCACAATTTCCGAACTTAATTAAGTGTACTCATGAAATAATTGGTATTTTAATGGATGACCAATATGGCGCCCAAATTATCAGCGGACATGGAAAACATGACGATATGTCTATGGGGAAACCGCCAATCAGTTTTAATTAGTATAACTATTGATAAAAGATTAATTATAAATTTATATAAGGGTTTGAGAGCTTACAAGTATTTTTCAGTATAACGAATTGAAAACTGGATAAATTGGAAAACTTTTCATGATCATAGGGTATTACAGGAATTTTAGTAAATTCTCTAATAAACGGCCTTGTAATGATGTCTCTAAAATATTTTGACAACACGGTTGGCGCAGTGGTTAAGCGTTTGGTTGCTGCGCTGCGTATCGCGGGTTTGATTCCCGCACGGAACAAATATTTGTATGACCTACAAGTAGTAGTTCCGGGTCTGGCTGTTTGTGTATGTAAGTTTAAATTTTTGTAAGCTCACCTACGATACAGGAGAAATACCTAGTGTGGGAGTCAAAGTTTAAAAAAATTAAAATTAAAAATTACTGTTAGCCTGCATCATCCCACTGCTGGGCAAAGGCCTCCTCATGATTTCCAGCTCTTTCGGTCCAGGGCTAATGGACCACTCGATTGCTTTCTCCAGCTCGTCTCGCCATCTTCTACGAGGTCAGCCGTGACGCCTTCTGACTGTGTCAAAGTGGAGTGTCACATAGTGGTTATTTTAGCCCACAGCTCATTGAGCATACAGTAGACGTGGCCAGCCTAGTTCCAATTCAGCCACTTCATCTGGACAACTTTTAAATTTGTACAAAGCACAGATCCGTTCCTGTATGGAGTATTGCAGCCACTTATGGGATGGCTCAGCGAAATACCAACTTGCTGCACTTGAGTCGGTGGAACGCAGAGCGAAAAGGCTTATAGGTGACGAAACGTTGGTGTCTAGGCTTCACAGCTTGCCTCATCGGTGTAATGTTGCTTGCCTGTCTATTTTCTACAGACTACTGCGGAGAGTGCGGAGGAGCTCCACGATCTAATCCCACCATCGCCCTTTTATTACCGGACTACCAGACGTACTGCAGGATACCATGCGTACTTGGTTGATATCCCGTCCAGTCGTACTCAGCGCTTCTCCTCCACGTTTATTATGCGCGCAGCCAAAGTGTGGAACTATCTGCCAGCGTCTGTGTTCCCTTCCACATATCACACACACAGCGTCTGCCTTTAAAGCAAGAGTGAACAGGCATCTCTTGGACACGCTCATTCCATCATAGACCTCATCCATTGCTTTCAGGCGAGATCGAGGTCAAGAGCAGGCCCAATCAGTAATAAAAAGCTTAGCAGCCTTTTGGGCGAAGTCAGTAATGTGTTTTGGAGCGCAGTGTAATATATTTTTCACTTCTCATGCTCTAAAAGTACGCCAATATAGCCCTACGAAGTGGGACTAAAGTGACCACTTTAGTCTCTAGGGAGTGAAAAGTAATCAGTTTTTTAATTTCCTTCATGTGACATCGACAAACTCAAACAGCCAGTAAATGTTATCTGTGGAGTGTGGATCATCTTCATTGCGAAAATGTTGAAGAGTTTTAGTTCCATGGCTTTTCCGCAAAGAAGGTGGCGCCATTTGTTTTAAATTGTTAATCAGTGACTGGTTTAGAAGAAAAAACTGACCGTGAAATTTCAGAATTTTTGTCGAGTGTAAATTTGTTCGGTTTTATATAAATTTATTAAGAATATCCAATGACAGTGAAGAGTTTGACGTCGAGCAAAGAGCAAAAGACATAATAGATAATCTTTTGCCGCCAAAATCGCGGAAGATTTACCTTTGTGATTTTTATTTTATGAAGTAATATTTATTAAAAGTTTCTGTACTAAACTGACTATTTTTCTCGCACTCAAAGTGAAAAGTACAGTTTGCACCTCGAGACTAAACGCCAACTTAATATACCCTCGGTTTCATTGACTTCCTCGCACGCTCGGGAGTCAAACAACCTCTGGTATATTATGGCTTCGTTTAGTCCCTCGATATAAAATATACTATTAATTCCCCGCAAGTGTGACTAATATGCCAGATTATTTCGAAGAAACGTAATGCGACATTGATTTTCTATCAACTCAGCCTATTGTATTCCACTGCTGGACATAGGCCTCTCCCATGCTACGCCGCAACACCCTGTCTTCCGCTTTCCGCATCCAGTCTGTCCCAGCCACCTTTTTAAGGTCCTCGGTCCATCTAGCCGGGAGGCATCCCACACTACACTTGCCGATACTCGTACGCGGTCTCTACTCCAGGGCTCGTCTGCTCCACCGGCCATCGGTCCTTCGACAAAAATGGCCAGCCCACTGCCACTTCAGATTGCTTACTCTGCACCTTAGTAGCATTTTTGTTGGCATTTAGTTTTACACGATATCAAATAGGTAATCGCTTTCTTCTGACGCTAACGGAAATATTATGATCACACTTTGTTAGTCCGTTCAATACATACTAAGTTTATATTATGATCTTCGTATTTTAATATACATAATAACACAGATGTATTTGCTACCTAAAACATAAATTTTCGATCAGCTTTTAGTTACCTATTCAGAACCGGATAAGACCATATATATACCTTTAAAATAATAAAGGTTATTTAAACATGATAATGTCAAACCAAGATTAAGAATATTGGAACATCACTTTTCTAGTGATAGTTCTATGTGGTCAATCCAGTTCTCTGACAAAATATGCATTAATCACCTCACATCATGATCTGAATCGAACCCAGGACCTCAGATTAGGAGGAGCTCGTGGCTAAGTAATAACATCGGCGATCCATCAGGTTTAGCTACGCTAGCGTTGGTCCATGGATGGTGACCATCGTTACATGCCGAGACTCGTTAAGGCCCAGATATATGCCAGTGACCTTGAGTGGTTAGCTTGCGTGTTCTGTACTGAGCGCACGCAACGCGTCGTACGTCCAGCCAGTAATAGGACTCGCCCATCCAGGAGCGCTGTCCCAAATAAGACGCATTATTAATTTATTATACATAAAACAAATGGTATTTTAATAAAACACGTACATTTAAAGATCAATAATTAAAGTATCTTTAAAATGGTGAAAAATTCGGAAAAATTATTCTCATTTTTTTATCCGCGTTAGACATAACTTTACAAATTAATTTCACTATGTAATATAAACATTATCTAAAATATTCATACATTAAGTTATTAAGAAAATGTTCTTATTTAACATATTTTTTCCAAATCATTTACACCACTCGTTTAGACGTGATCTTCAGTATAAATTCAATAAATATCGTCGCCTTAAGCGTTAAAGCACGTTAATTAATTAATATATACATAAGACCGGACGCTCTCAATCGACTTGTTTTTATATACAGAGAGTCGATTGAGAGCGTCCGATCTCGGTCGCCTTTCATTCATCCTCTCAACATGACCAAACCATCCAAGCATATTCTTTTCAGTTTTTGTAACTACATTTATTTATTACTAGCTGACCCGACAGACTTCTCGTTCTGTCAAAAGCTATTTGACTGTGGCAGTTTGTCTACGTGCAAAGGAAATATAGTATAAACTTCACTACTACCCTACCCTACCCTACCCTACCTACCTACCCTACCCTACCCTACCTACCTACCCTACCCTACCCTACCCTACCTACCTACCCTACCCTACCCTACCTAACCTACCTACCGTCCAACCTTCTCTTGATAATAACAAACACAACAAAAAAATAATTAGCGAAATCGGTCCAACCGTTCCCTAATAGTTATTTTTTTTTTTTCATATTTTCTCACCGTTTAAACCTTCCCTGGACTACGACACACATTTCAAAACAAAAATCTGCTAAATCGGTCCAGCCGTTCTCGAGTTTTAGCGAGACTAACGAACAGCAATTGATTTTTATATATATAGATAGATGATTATAACACCTACATCTTCTGTTAAACCGCACTGTTGCCTTATCATTATCACATCATTCTCACTACTGTTTTATGCTTGTGACAATCAAAAATGCAACGGCTGGCGTTCAAACCTATGATCACACCGTCCAATCCGCAACCGTTGTTCTATTACCACTGAGACCATACGGTCTTTTATTATAATTAAAGTACCAGCTACACAGTAGACTAACAGCTCCGGTTCATGTATTCATAAACAAATTAATATATTCAAATATAAAGATCAAAGTATCTGAGAAGGACGTGCCGAGGTCGTCCAGTGCATGGTCAAGTGCATCTGATAGAAACGTTGCACCGAACGAATAATGTTTCATAACTAGTTTGCGATTGAGTTATGTGCTGATGAATGCGGGTTCCTATATTTGGTAACAAGTTGTTTTTATACCAACGGTAGGCTTGTGATGGAGTAGAATAAATTGTGCTAACTCGTCAATTTGAAGTGTTAAAATTCATTAATTTATGCATTTCAGCCGAAAGACATCCGCTGCTGGACATAGGCCTCCCCCAAGCACCGCCACGTCGACCGGTTCTGTGCTTCCCGCCTCCAGCGTATTCCTGCGGCCTTCACAAGATCAAATTCTTCAAAAAAAAATACAATAAAATAAAATAATAATAATAAATTTTTAAAAATACAAATTTAATTATTATTAGTATTCTTCAATTTTTTTATCATTTGTGCTCTTGTATGTCTTTTGTGTGCACTGAAAAAATGTTTTATCTATCTATCGGTTCTCTTTTTGCGAGGCCTTCCAACGCTACATCTTCCGGTACGCGGTCGACACTCCAGAACCTTTCGGCCCTAACGGCCATCAGTTCTGCGAGCAATGTGGCCTGCCCACTGCCACTTAAGTTTGGAAATTCTTCGGGCTATGTTGGTTACCTTGGTTCTTCTGCGGATCTCTTCATTTCTGATTCGATCACGTAGGGAATCACCAAGCATAGCCCTCTCCAGTGCCCTTTGGGTGACTTTTAGCCTATAATTTACTCAATAACATTGAATTATCAACAGACCAGTACCACCTACTAGGCCAAAATAATTCGTCAATACATACTTACCATTATACGAAAAGGAAGAACAACGTAATAGAAAAATGTTTATTACATATCATCACGCCTGTGTTCCTCGAAGGGTTAGGCAGAGGTGCATGTTTCACATTATGTTTCAGGCTTAAAACCTGGAAATATGATAATTTATGACATATTAGTTTTTGCCCGCGGCTCCGCCCGCGTGAACGCCGGTTATCGCGTAAAAAAGTAGCCTATGTCGTTCTCCATATCCCAGGCTATATCTCTGCCAAATTTCATAACGATCGGTTTAGCGGTTTAGGCTTGAAAACGTTACAGACGGATAGACAGACAGAGTTAATTTCACATTTATAATACTAGTATGGATAATTAATATATATAAAATATTGTAAAACATTTGAAAAGAGTAACGGTGGAGTTTCTTGCCCAATCTTCTCCATACGAAACTAACTTTTGGAGGGCAACTAGAATCAAATCATTATTTTTGTAAATTTAGACGTTCAAAAGTGCCTTTCATAATATGCCTATTTGAAATAAATAATTTCACTTTGACTTTGTGTTTCGGTTTGGAGAGTGTTACAGGCCCTGAAACTTTGGTCATATAATAGCTAGGCCTAGTAGATTGTAGCTTTGTTGACCATTTCCTATTTTGTTAAGTACCTGGTACTTGTTGAAAGGCCTATTTTGTCCTCCCATACCTTTTAACACTGCTATTTGAAAATATTGTAAAAGCCAATTATTTTTAAAAGAGTATCCTTGGAGTTTCTTGCCGGCTCTTCTGCATAGGAAACGACCAATTGGAACCGTGCACCTAGCTTCTGACGTTTCATAAGTGCCCATGTAGGTTTATGTGAAACTAGCTTCTGTCCCGCGACTTCGTCCGCGTGAAATTTCGCCCCCCGACCCTCCGCGTCACATCCCGTTGCCCACCCGCGGTATTACCTACTTCGTTTTCACATAGCGTTCTCTCTGCCTTTTTGACGTGACAACGTGACAACTCATTATCCCGTTACGCTCATTGTCCCATTACGCTCATTGTCCCGTTACACTCATTGTCCCGTTACGCTCATTGTCCCGTTACACTCATTGTCCCGTTACGCTCATTGTCCCGTTACGCGCATTGTCCCGTTACGCTCATTCTACGCTTGCGCCGCATTAATGTTTTGTTATGACGTTGTCACGTTAAACTATCGTCCGTAAACCAACTTTACAGACAACCAATTTTTTTTTTTTCTTTTTACCCTGCTCCTTAGGGTCGCAGCGTGATGTACCTTCTCCAAGAATTGGGCTATCAAATACAAAAATAATTTTCAGAATCCATTCAGTAGTATCAGAGATTAGCCCCTACATATAAACTTACAAACATACAAGCTTACAAACAAATACCTCTTTATAATATTATATTATTCATCATCATTTCAGCCGAAAGACGTCCACTGCTGGACATAAGCCTTCCAATTTGGGGGGTTTGTCATAATCGCCACGCTTGGCAGGCGGGTTGGCGATCGCAGTATAGTGTTAAAAATGCATAGAGAACGCTGCTGCCCATTCTCTAGCAAGTCCCTTAGTCGCCTTTTACGACACCTATGGGAGGAAATTGGATGGTGCTATTCTTTACGTCCGGCACCACACGGCACCATATATAAATATATATAAGTACAATATTATATTATTAGTATATTAGTTTTAGTTTAAATAAAATAATTTGATTTGGTTTGTAATGATTTCTAAAGTAAAACCTATTCTTATTACATGTTGGCGTGAATATACATAATATACGCATAAAGTCATATATTCAAATCACATGTTAATGTAAAATATGTGAGAGGAATGTCACATCTGAATAATGTTTTCAGGGTCCCGTGAAAACATTACATTCTTTTCACTTCATTCGAGCACAATGTTTTATTAAATTACTTCTGAAAAATCATAAAATAATGGGTTCTTGCATTGATGTATAAAAAAAGGAAGAAAAGGCACCGCTCTAATGTCACGTAAACATTATTGGACTAGAAACAATCACATGTAAACACACCCCCACAACTACATTTCCCGATGTCTTGTGTCATGCATCAACAACCAAAAAAGCTAGACATGACGCGAGCTGTAGTGAGAACGAGATAGCAATAATTGTCACTGTTACGTACCCATAACAACTCAGAAACAAATGGCGACCTAGAAAGCAATATTATTCAGGAGAATTTTATAGAAAATAAGTTTTGATGTACTTATGAGTGGAAAGTAATCCCTTGGAACTTAAATACGATCTAGAGGAATGTGGCCGTTTTTATTTAGATCGAATTTTGTTGCTTTGTGTCTCAATATTAAACTTTAAAAAAGGTATTAGAAGATTTTAGACACACTTACCGATATAGTTGATTGAGCCGTTTTACATAATTCCTTTTCAGTCACGAGATAATATGTTTTTAAAGCAGTGGCGCTAGTGGACCAGTAACAACCCGCTTAAGCACTATGATGAGACTGAGTCACTTCTAAATAAAATCCTTGCAATGGCGTAAAGACTTCTTAGGTTTAACTTTATTATTTAAACTTGTAAATCAAGGCGTGGATTGCCCAGATTTGGTGAGTCAACCGAGCAAAAATGTGCCTAGACCATCCGCCAGAGTTCAAAATTATAGACCTTTCTCGATCAAATACAGTCGAAACAAATACGAATACAATGAGCCCCTTTCCTACATCCTCAGAAGATACAATGACTTGTTCCACAGTTGTGATCTCGATGTTCATGTTGTGGCTCATTGGCGATGTAAAACTGGTGGATGCCAAGCTTCACAGCTTGTCTCATCGCCGCAAGGTTGGCTGCTTGTCGGTCTTCTACAAATTGTACTTCGGCGAGTGTGCCCATGAACTCCACGACCTCATTCCACCGGCCCCCTTCTACCATCAGACATCTAGACGCACTGCAAGTTACCACCCCTACCTAATTGATATTCCACCAACTCGCACTAAGCGTTTTCAAACGTCTTTTATAATGCGCACAGCAAAGGAGTGGAACTCTCTGCCTGCGTCTGTGTTTCCGAACGCATACAACCCTAATATATTCAAAGTGAGAGTGAACAGGCTTCTTCTGGGTAAACTCACTCCATCGTAGACTTTGTCTCTGTCACCCAGACCTAGAGTCAAGAGCAAACCCATAGTAAAATAATAATAATAATTTTTTCGGTGGTAAATTGTGTATATTTAAGAAAAATATTTTTTATTAAATGTTTATTTATTTATTTTATTATTTATGTACACACAGTTAAATACATAGAGATACGATATCATTAAAATTCCAGTACAAAGGTACTGCTTATTTCTTCTTTCTTAATGTTAAGTGTTATTTTTTTTTTTAACTCAGCATTTGTAAGCCATATCGTAATATTCACTTAAAAAAATAAAATAAAAAAATACTGTTTTATTATTATTTGATGTTCAAAAAATTTTTTCATTTTTATTTCTTCACTTAATTTCTCACAATGTTTTCCTTCACCGTATTTTAAGCAAGGCAAGCAATTATACAATACGCAGATGAATCCGAAAAGTCAGAGATGCGTGCCTTGGGTTTGAACTCGAGACCTGTGACTTGGCAGTTAGACGACATTTTGTTCTAACACATTACCATTATATAAATTCCCAAATTAAAACACCCAATAAAACCAATTCGTTCTTAATGACATTTATTTCAACCTAGATCGAACTGTCTTTACCTTTTTTGACTAAATTAAGTGAAGGACAAGGAGACATTGTGTTTTCTAAAAGAACATATTGAAATTAATTCAAATTAGTCCCTATATATGAAGGTCGATAGATACGAAAATTGTATTATCATGATTATTTCGGACTAGCTTCTGCACGCGACTTCGTCCGCGTGAAATTCCTTATTTTCAGGCGAAAGCGTCTGGGTAGCCCGCGAAATTCAAACTTTCTTACGTTTTGTGCAGGTCAGTATCATGTTGTATGTTGATCTGAATATGATTCGCGACCGTAATAATTCCATATTTATGGAATTACTAGCTGACCCGACAGACTTCGTTTTGTCAAAAGCTATAGTATAAACTCCACTACACTACTCTACCCTACCCTACCCTACCCTACCACCCTACCTACATATCTACCTACCTACCTACCTACCTACCCTACCCTACCCTACCCTACCTACCTACCTACCCTACCCTACCCTACCCTACCCTACCTACCCTACCCTCCACTACCCTACCTACCTACCCTACCCTACCTACCTACCCTACCCTACCTACCTACCCTACCCTACCTACCTACCAAAAACTAAAAAAAAAAAACAGATAGTATCCGATACTCAGACCTAACATTGTGACACGAGAATTATATATAATTATAAGATAATCATTAAAATCATCAATATAACTTTCTAATTTCATATTTCCCTATTGAATGACTATTTCATGAAATGTTGACATTTGAGGATTATACTAACTTAAGGAGTTGTATTACTGATTCTAATGATTGTAATTCTGTAAATGCATATTTATTACGGTCGCTCCGTTAGTCTTTCATTTACTCCATATAACATCAGGTATCTGCCAGTGAAAGTCCCGTCAAAATCGGCTTAGCCGTTTCGGAGATCAGCTGAAACAAACAGACAGACATATATGAAAAAAAAAAATTTTCATGTCTGTCTGAATAAAAAAAAATTTTTTTTTTCGTTATAACTTCCGTTTATACTTTCATAATTATGAATTTTGTAAAAAGCTGTTATTTTGACATTACAGACACTTCATTTTTATTTATTTGTTTATATTTATTAAGGTAAGGCTTGTGGCTAAGTAATAACAGTCGCACGGGTCGATTGATCAGGTTAAGATACGCTTGCCGCGATGGGTCCGTGGATGGGTGACCATCTTTACATACCAAGATCCCTGCATGCCTCGGAAAGCACGTTAAGCCGTTGGTCCCGGCCGTCATTTGTAGATCTTTGACAGTTGTTACAGGTCCTCAGAAGCCCGAAAGTCTGACAACCAGTCTTACCAAGGGCTATCGTATTACCCAGTAACTGGGTTGTGGAGGTCAGATGGGCAGTCGCTTTAAATCCCGGGATTTAAAAACCACGAATTATTTATTGGACTTTGTTTATAGTTGCAAATTATTGATTTGAAAAATCATATACTTAATGCCTTTATTTATTTGTATAGAGTATAGATTAGATACTGGTTTGGTATGGGGGTGCAATATACCTCTGACTATACAAGCGTGATGGAACCAGTGTTGCCACCTTAGCCCTTTTCGGGCTAGATCTAGCACTTTTTACTGTACGTAAACTCGTTTTTTCATGCTTTAGCCCGAAAAGAGCAATCTAGCCCTTTTCAAGCGATACTAAAAACAGGAATAAAATGGGGTTAAAAACAATGACATCCATACTACGTATACGATGGGGTTTGAAACGATTGAAAGAGTCTTGCTGTTCCTACAAGGTGCCAACTGAAATAGTAAAAAAGTGTGGGAGTATTTTGAAATACTCGTTCAAATTGGCTAAGAACACAGATGACAATCAGCCATCAACTTCTGCTTCGACACATATGATTTTGAAAAATTCCGATGAAGACTCAGATTTTAACAATTTACGAGTAACAACTTAATTATAATTAGATTTTGCACTTTCTGAAATTAACAATTTTGAACCCTTTGCATTTGTATCTATGTTTTAAACCCTTTCTAGCACCTCTTTTGATGGCAAAATTTGCTAAATCTAGCTCTTTCTAGCTTGTCCGACTGCCTCTTTATAAAACCAACACTGGATGGCTCCCTTGATTTTCCCATAAAACTGGCAATAATAATACGAATCGAGCGTAGATCAAGTTTAAAGTGATCCGTGGCGTGACCGGCGCGAACCCGCGATCATATATTAAGGATCCGTCGTGGGGAGCAGGGATTAATGCATCATGCAGCTTGTGGCGAGGCCCAAGTGAGACATGACAGCGGGCAAGCAAAAAGACAACTTCGGGCCTTGGCAAACTTTTATAGAATCAAGTTTTACTAACTAGAAAGAAAGAAAGAAAATTTGTATTCATTGTGACTCGCACAGGAAGATCACAAACTAAACTAAACACAGTGATAAAAACTACAAAAAAATAAAATAAACAGAAGGTCCTGTACGCGGCCAAAAGGCTCCTATCACATCATGATGCTGCGACATTTAAAAATAAGTGTAATATCACGGGCAGATACAGAAATACATAAATAATTACCAATAAAATAGATATAATTCTGTAAAATTTATAACAATTAAAAATAAAATATTCATTTAATCTGCGTGTCAGTACCCGACGTAACCTCATTACTAGCCTGTGCCTTAAGAGCAAACTAGTCGCGGGCTCGAACTCACTGGTAGACGTGGCCAAAAAGCACGCTGTCTCACCTAGCATCGTGTCCGTCATCGTGTGTTGAGTGAAATGCACGATAATTCATAGTAAACCGCGCCCGTAAAAAATTGCGAAAAGTCCTTTGGAAGGTTGATTTTTATGAAAAAACTACCGGATAAGTTTATTACAAACAAAGTTTATTGAAATCTTAGGTAATTGAGCTTTTCTAGCGGACTTTTGTTTTGGAGATTTTACACTTCTTTTATTACTTATCCCAAAATTGCGTTAAAATTAGCAGGAAAAACGAATCTTTGTTGGCTCATAACTTTTTAATAGTTTTGTATTTTAATATTCTGCTTCCGTACAGACAAAATTAATAATAAGACAAAACGATATCATGTTTAACGTTGGATGTACAGTCAGCTGCAGAAAAATCTCACCCCCTAGCAATGAATACCGTACAATGTCAAACAGTGGAGTAATACCCCCCCGATATTTGTATGGAAAAAGTATCGACTAGTTTCACCTTAAGTGTCTGTAGCGACTGTAGCACTGAACAGACAGCTGTGCTGCTGGGGAGTTTATTGCGCCACTTTTTTTACCCAGCTTGCTCATTTCACATTAGAATAGGACACCCGTCGACAGATTTTTGGTATTGCACTATGCATATAATAATTATTCTTTTTCAAATCTCCCATGACTAGATCTTAAAATCCGGATTTGGTATTTAAAAAATTTGATTGTACAAGTATCTGAGGAACAGCAAGAGCTTTCGCTACTTTTAATACTAGAAATAAAGATAAAATAGATCAACCATTTTCAGATTCACCATTCACCACCATTTCAGTCGAAACACGTCCACTACTGGACATAGGCCTTCCCCAATGGGAGGGGGGGGGATTGCCATAATCGCCACGCTTGGCAGGCGGGTTGGTAATCGTAGTATCGTGTTAAAAATGCATAGAGAACGCTGCTGCCCATTCTCTAGTAAGTCCCTTAGTCGCCTGCCAGGTAGCATTTTTAAGTCATTATGTCGTCCGTTTATGGTACTGCTCGACGTAAGAGACGTCATGTCTTGACGTCGGGGGGTCCCATCAGATGACGTCAATTTGTCACAGCCTCAAGACATGACGCTAAATTGATATCATCAGGACGTTCCATTGAGTACCAGACGTTAAAATGACGTTAGTGTGACGTACATAATCGACGAATAAATTACGGACCCCAAAATGACCTTGGGATGACGTAATTTTTTTGCCGCAGACGTCATTTTGCTACCTGGGCTTTTACGACACCCACGGGAGAAAATGGGGTGAGGCTATTTTCTGATTATTTAAAGTAAATACATCTTTTATGGAGTCGAGCAGTGGACGTCTTTCGGCTGAAATGATGACCCGCTCCCGCTAGCTCTTCTACCTCGCCCCACCTCGTCTCCCGCCCCGCGCCGCTCAGCCATCGGTTCGTGAAGTAGATGGATTACAGTGCACAGCATTTGTTGTACCCTTTACTATAACTTACACGAGCCCGAGCATCTTCTACTTAGTACAAATTGAAAAATAGCCCACTGATGAGCTCAGATAATGACTAGATAATTAGATTCTGTTATTGTTATAGGAGCAATTTGCAATACGACCTTTTGGGATGAATCGAGAAAATTAAAAAATAAACTCGTCAATGGAATGCCATTGACTATTTTCAAACAGGTTTTTTGACTGTACCTTAACAAAATTCTGCCCGCGATTTCGTTCGCGTGGAAGTCGTAAGACACCACAATATCCGTTCCATACAAAATGTATGAGAAAATAAATTTACTTCATACATTTTTTTCGTGAATTTTTGTAATTTTTTATAGTTATTCTGCTATTCCTCTTGCTCTTTGAATGCACAGGCGTCACCCAGATTAGAACAGAAACCCTAGGGGCACCCAAATCTTTCACAGATGTTCTAAACAGACCGGGAGACATAATTATCTTCTAGAGGGAGGTGGGCTGATTGGAATAACCACTGATGGCCGCCATGGCCCATGTACAATGGTCGACCTGAAGAACTAAGTGCAGAAATCAAACCCTTCCCCATAGAACTTGGAACTGTGCGTCGCTTGCTCTTACGTCACCAGTCCTGGCTCTCCGTATATTTTGACTGCTGTGACCAAAACTACAAACGTAGTATTCAAGGAAGTTTTATTAAAATGTGGTTGCTATTTTAGTATATTGTGTCGTGTTACGACTTCCACGCGAACGAAGTCGCGGGCAGAAGCTAGTTATATATAATATCAAAACTCAAAGGCCAGGAAAACGAAAGAAGACAGTACACGACTGTAAAATTAAAACTTCGTAACTTTTACGACGATGTCGGGAACTCAATGCGCGGACATCTTCGAATGCCAATAAAGCGAATGTCCAACAAATGAACAGACACAAAAAATCAAATCTTAACACAGTACCTACTCATCATATATAAAAAGCTAACGAAACAGCGTTAAACACGACGTAACCACTTAATAAGTCTATCGGAGCGCGTCGCCAAATGAATAACAGCGTCCAATTTGAGGCATTGCAAGAAGCGCCCGAGAAAAAGATTGTTGCACTCAACATTAACACTTGCTTCGGAAATTTAATTCTCCAGCATCCTCCCAAACAAAAACCAACTCTTCACCAACAAAATAGAGCCCAAAATCACAACAGCAAGCTAAAAACATACATTCTTTCCAAACTTGAAAATTGCTGAATCACTCAGTCTATAGAAAAAGACAGGCACACACAAAAGCTTCATTTGGTTTCTTAATGATAGAGCGGGACGGGTGTATTTTTGTGGTGGTGTCTGCAATCGTCTGGCTAATGCAGTACGTCTGGCCGCTGACGAAGATGGATGACTCTTCTGGTTAGCAGTTGAATGAGTGCATGCCTTGGATAAAAAGAACAATTAAGCATGCTTGTATAATAACATCATGAGTATCAAATGAAAGTAAATTGAGGACTTTTGGAGATAATTTGACTGTAGCCTTTTGAGACGATTGTATATTTTTAGGGTTCCGTACGTCCGAATAAAAAAACGGAATCCTTATACTTTATTCACTCGTCTGTCAGTCTGTCCGTCTATCATAGCCAATTTGCTCCGAAGCTCCTGGTGAATTTCTGTGACCCAAACACGGACGTGTAACTTAGATAAATGAATTTTGATTATGGGGGTCACTTTTGGGGGGCAAATAAGATCATTAAAAAAAAGTGTGAGGTCCGAAATGCACTTGACCGGTTTTCTTGAGTACTGTGTTCATTTAGTTTGTAGTTTGTTGAAAGATCAGACATATACCTAAGTGCCCATAATGCACGTTAGAAATATTTAAATATAAACTTTTATGGCCGTTGATAGAATTGATACAACTTCTTTCGCATAAGAACAATAATAAAAATAAAAGTACTTTAATAACTTTTTTTTTTTTCAATATGTAGTTTCGTTTTAATACAAAGGTTATTTACGATTTCGGATCACGTTTCCATGTATAATGAGGAACTATTTGAGATATCATAAAAACCTCCCCTACGCAGACCACAAATCTGAAAATTAACGACCTAAGTTAAGAGCGGATGGCGGGATAAAAAGATTGGTAATGAATACAGATTTTGATGTGAAATCTTTAAATAAGAATTAAACATAAATTAGCACAATTATTATTTAAAGCAAAATACAGTTTGTAGATTTTGTAATTCCATGAATGAAGTTTTGCTACGACTACGAATTAACTTTATCATATATGTGCTACTTTTACAATGAAATCTTTATCTTTCCTCAATCATAATTAAAAAACATTGCTATGGTGCCATACATTGTTATCCTAAGAACCAATAGCCTTGTTAAGTTATTTTCTCCAACCTATATAATTTTATAAAACCTGAGACTTGTTAAATATCGCCGTTAGTTCTTATGAAAGCGAGTGAGTGGTCTTTCTAAATCACAACAAAAACGCTGTAAGTGCTGTTTTTTACTTTTGTATTTATCCTTTGATATTTCAGTCCAAATATGGCGCCGAATAATAAGATCAAGAATAAAATCTTTCAAATGTATGCGAGATTTAATTTAATAATATAATAAGTGTCCGAGCGATTAGAATAATAATTGATCTAAAGCATTAAATAAATTAGGATTGAACGTACTGATTTCATACGTGTTGATTCATAGGACGTTTGGGAGTTGAAGATTGCAAGTCCTCTAAAAAGTCATTTAAATAACCGGCCAAGTGCGTGTCTGGCCGCTCACAATTAAGGATTCCGTAGTTGGTACGAATTTGTCCAAAGAACAAACTTAACATTGTAGTTGAAATATATGTTCTCCCAATTCTCCCATACATTTCAACTGCAAATGTAAGTTGGTTGACGTTATATATTATTCCTTTAAACTTCGTCAATTATACAACTTCCGTGATTTTTTGCACATATCCAAAAACAACAATTTAGTTGGCTGTTGGAGGGACACTTGACTCTAACAATAGCTTGCACTTTAAACCTCATTATTACGCAAACGGATCCCTGAATCGAAAAATGATTTTTAGAAACTCCAATACTTTTAAATGGTCTATCCAACGATATCCCACACCATGGGATAGACGATAAAAAAAATATCATCCCAACTTTACGTGCAAAGGAGGTACACTACAAAATTTATGTCCACTACCACTATGTAGTGATTAATATGTATACCCATGCAAAATTACAGCTTTCAAGCCTACTAGGAGTCATGGCGAAACTATAAGAGGTCTGTATTGACTGCAAAACTCTAAAAAAGGAACGTCTCACCACCTCCCGCTGCCCGCTTCTATATGGGCCAAACACCAAAGTCCGAAGGCAAGGAAGCTCGGCGCGAGGACCGGGCGTCCTTGTGGCGGCCACTTTCCGTTTCGACGAGCCGCGCCTATGGGGCACGTCCGCTGCCAATTTACACTGGTTTGTTTCATTTCATAGTGTTGTCTTTACAATACTAATGTTGGCTCGGATTCTTGGAAGAAAGTTGCGAAGGTTTTGATGTAGTGATTAGGTTGATGATGATGTTGCCCGTAGCTTAAGAATTGTTGAAAGGTTTTTCTGATGAAATGTGGGTGTACTGTAGGTACACCTCTGCCTAACCCTCCGAGGATGGCGTGATGCTATAAGTTTTCTAAGGTCTTTATAAGTTTTTTTTTTTTTTTTTTTATATTAAGAAAAAGATTAGTGTGGTGGCACTTTCTCGCCGAAAATTTATAAAACCGGTAATTGGTGTAGTTCCGTTTTAATTAAATAAACATAAAAAATACAACACCAATTACATTAATTAACATAGAAACAATTATTACGTTGACAATAATTATTATGTTGTATATTATTATAATTTAATTTCAAATTAATATGAAACAGTGGAATCCCTTGCATACTTTCTTTCACAGAACACCAGACATACTTTTACGCAAAATTTTAATCCATTCATCCGCAAAGACATCACATTCAGGGTTGGCAGTCAGAAGGCATTTAGCATCTTTAGAGTACGACAAACTGGGGATTCGTTATTTGCATAGTGTCTTCTGCTTCTAACATGGTAGTTCGAGCAGTACAATATTAGCCATTGGTTGTAAAACCATCAATTAGTGCTTAAGAGCTCTCGAAAATTAAAAATATTGGTAACTGGGCCAATTGCCCAGGGTCTGACGCTTACGCATCATCACTGTTCTTGCAATAGACTATCTTTTGCTCGTGGCTTTGTTTGCGTCGCGTCGCCTGTCAAAAACTGTCCGACTTTCACGAATATCGGCTAAAGTACGCAAATGTGAAAGCAAATAAATAAACAAACTTACTTTCACAAATATAATATTAGTAAGAGTAATAGAATGTCCCTAAATTCTCTGGTGAATACTAAGTCAACTGTCAATTCTCATAATCTATAGACTGTTATGATCTGATTGGTTGGTCATAATTAATTATAACAGTCGATCATATGTATTAACAACAGACAGATATAATTAATTAATTAATCTATCGGTATATTTCCAAAATTTCAGCCGAAAGACATCCACGGCTGGACAAAGGCCTCCCCCAAGCACTGGCACCTCGATCGGTTTTGTGCTTCTCGCATCCAGCGGATTCCTGCGGCCTCCACAAGGTCATCGGTCCACCTTGTGGGAGGCCTTCCAACGCTAAGTCTTTCCGGAACCTTTCGGCCCCATCGGCCATCTGTTCTGCGAGCAATGTGCCCTGCCCACTGCCACTTAAGTTTGGCAATTCTTCGGGCTATGTCGGTAAGCTTGGTTCTCCTGCGCGGGAGCGGGTACTGATTAAAGAATTTTGTCTTTAGTGCTATTTCTGATTTGATCACGTGGGAAAACTTCAAGCCTTCTACTATGGCCCATTATAAGCGACCACGTTTCAGTGCCATAGGTCTTCACTGACAACGCGCACTGGTCAAAGACTTTCGTCTTGAGACATTGCGGTATGTGGGACAAGAAGATATTGCGTAGCTTCCCGAACGCTGCCCAGCCGAGTCGAATTCGACGATTGACCTCTTTCTCGAAGTTCGACCTACCTAACTGGACAGTTTGTCCTAGGTAAACATACTCGTTCACAACTTTGAATGCAGGCATTTGACATGACCTTTGTCCATTTTCATTGACAAATGACAAGTCAGTATTTTATGCTTTTAATTATTATTAGCATGCACATGCTAACCATGGTTTTCGGCACGAACAATGAGAATAGCCCATTGCTTCAAATATTAGCCAGTCGAAAGGCAATCTAGGGACTGATTGACGCACTAATGCTATGCACCTTATTGAGTTCATAAAACTATCCAAACCCTATTATAAACTCGACTAATATAAGTAAACTACTAAACCGTTAATAACTAAACGATTATCTAATTTAGGTAACCAGTCCACTTTAGCCACCCAAATCCAGAGTCCAATATCTTTGTTTCCATATGCTACAATAGTCCTACACTAACCGGGGGTTGTCCTTGTGTGCCACATTTAATTGAAAACGTCTCACGGTCCTCTGCGAGTTGGCTTCGGCCCCTCGTACGCCTTCCAAAGGTCCGGGACCCCAGGATTCCTGAATAAATTGTTTCCTAATTTTATTTTTATTTTATGAATTAATTTTATACTTTTTGCTGTGCCCTATAAATTTAATTGCCCTATTAATTTTATACTATAGGGTCCGTAATTGTTTTAAGCCATTGTAAAAACTTTAAACATTATGAAATGCTAATAAAGATAAGAATAAGTTCAAAAATTTTCGCACTACTGATCAAGCGTCCTTCTCAATGATGCCTTCTATACACATAAACCGTCTGGATCGCACTGTGTCAGTCAGTCCCGCAACAGGTAAGTCTATTGTGCTATATTTGCTATACAGGCTAAAAAACTCTCTGGATTCTACTGGCAGAAAACCAATATTTTTGTTAAGGGTTTTGAAGAAAACCCTTTCTGAAAATCGTATTAAATCGTCAACACTCAGACTTTGCGTGTAATTGAAATGCTCGCTCTCTATCTTTGTATAAAGAAAACCTTTTTAACCTTAGCCACCTGGGTTTGATGACAGATGATTTAAAAAAATACCCTGATTCAGTGTGCCCCCAAACTCCCTATTAACCTGTTTCCTAATTCTTCTCGATTACAGTTTTTTTTTTTTTGCAAATAATCAAGGTACCGTGGTCCGTGTGGCGTATGGCGCCGGACTTAGCTGACTCCCGTGGGTGTCGTAAAAGGCGACTAAGGGACTTACTGTAGAATGAGCAACAGCGTTATCTATGCATTTTTAACACCATACTGCGATCGCCAACCCGCCTGTCAAGCCTGGCGATTATGGCAAACCGCCCTTTGGGGGAGGCCTATGTCCAGCAGTGGACGTGTTTCGGCTGAAATTAAACTACTCTCTACTTTCTATCCTGCCCACTGCGCACCAAAAATTTAGTAACGTATTGTTGTGTGTATTGTGTTTTATTGATATCTTTTGTAATGTTTATGTTTTTGTAATCATTTAATTAAGTAATTTATAATGTATTTAATATTTTTAATGTAACAATGTATGCATATGGACTGGTTCTGAAATAAATTAATTTACTATTATTATTATAAAAAATGCAGCCAAAGTGACCTCTGCGCTGCCAGCCTGCCACCGACGACGCCGTGGAGTGGCAACAAAATTTAATATTTTGTTGTGCTTAAACGAAGAAGAATTGTCGATGTTGATTATTTCTCCCTTCCGATGGCATCGACGTCAACGATTTTTAATTAGTTTCGATTAACCACACAAAATTACGGGAATTGATACTACCGGAGTGAATTACTTTGACTGAGGCTAGTTAGAGTAGACGCTTCATCTAGCATAACTAAGAACAGTCTAGACAAATAGCAACAGGTGAAAAAATCTCGAGCTCGTGCTCGTACCTGAGCTAATACACGCGGCCATGTAATTGTACTTTTTGGGAGCGCCTACACTAGGTAATTACGCTTCACTTTGCGCTAGAATTGTGTGGATGCGACAGGCAATTTTTCCGAAATGAAAATCGTTTATTTGCATAAAATGTGGTAAGTACAAAAGATGTTAAATATAATATTCAGTGTAAAGACACATTATAGAAAAGAACAATTTATTCAAGTCAATACCAATTTGAACTAAAATTTTAAACACACATATATTTAAATCGCAAGGTAAGTAGGATTAGCTTTTTAATAGAGAGTCTACTTAAGAGGTATATTCTTTAAAGTGATGTTGATAACATTAGCTTCAGTACAAATAAAAGCAATTGCTCTTCTTATCATCTATATATATAAAAATGAATCCCTATTTCCCTTGGTCACGGCATCACGCGTGAACGGCTGGACCGATTTCGCTAATTATTTTTTTGTTGTGTTTGTTATTGTCAGGAGAAGGTTCTTATGTAAGAAAAATTTAAGAAAATTAAAAAAAAAAAAAATTGTAAGAAAACGACCATATTTACATTTTTATTGTAATAATAAGTAGGTAACTCTATCTTCTAATGTAATTTTATGGCGTTTGACATAACGTGTCAGTCATCATTTGGTAGGTCTGAGAATAGATTTTATCAAAAAAAAAAAAAAAAAAAAATTGAAGGTTTTAGTTAGGTAGGGTAGGGTAGGTAGGGTAGGGTAGGTAGGTGGGTAGGGTAGGGTAGAATAGGGTAGGGTAGGTAGGTAGGGTAGGGTAGGGTAGGGTAGATAGGTAGGTAGGGTAGGGTAGGATAGGGTAAGGTAGGGTAGGGTAGGTAGGTAGTTTCCTTTGCGCGTAGACAAACTGCCACAGTCAAATAGCTTTTGACAGAACGAAGTCTGTCGGGTCAGCTAGTATTTTATAGAAATTGACAAAAACTATAAATAAAGAAAATAATTAAAGATTTTAATAATTACATAGCGGTTATAATTACAGATCGGATAATCGGATGCATATTTACCTAAAGTTGAGGTGTTGGCTATTATTATGGAATGCACTTTTGCAACGATCGTAAAAACATTACCGTTATGATATAAAAGTAGTAAGGACTACTTTTATATCATAACGGTAATGTTTTTCCATTGTTTGTCTTATTTGTTTTAGTATACATATTTATTTGTATTTATTTGTGCTTATATTTATATATAATAAGATTTATATATTGAATTTATAGTTTGTAATAGGTTTATGTATACCTTTATATTTAAATGAATATTTATTCCTTAATTTTCGCTATTGCACCTACTACTGTTTGTCTCTGCATCACCCAAGGGTTGACTGGTAGAAAATGCTTGTGGCATTAAGTCCGCCTCTGTACATTTTTTGTGCTTAAAGTATTAAATAAATAAATAATACTTTTTGACTATAGAACAGAATGCTAGCTTATGGTGTAAAGTTAAATAATACCACATATTTAAGAAGTCGTTTCCATACGATGTATCCGATTAGTTGTACATTCCCGGATTTTCAGGAATCCCGGGATTAAAATAACAAAAACATATTTAAGAAGACGCTTCCATAATTTCATAGCCAAAAATTAACTTTAGGTAAATATGCATCCGAATATCCGATCTCTAGTTATAATTCATTACGGTAAGTGTAGGTAACTCGTAGAGCTTAAAGGTAACGCGTAGAGTTATGGAACACAAATGGAGTTGGGCAGGACACCAGGCAAGTCATGACAGGTGGAGAAAGGCAGTGACCCAGTGGCGTCCAAGGAGTAGAAGACGAAGTGTCGGTCATCCGGCTGCAAGATGAGCGGACGACATTGTTACCATCGCGGGTAGTACCAATGAGGCTGGCACAGGAGCGTGGGGATTGGCACATGAAAAGAGAGGCCTATGCTCAGCAGTGGAGGAAGTCAGGCTTTGGATAATGATGATGATGAACTCGTAAAGCATCGTTGACCTGGCGTAGCGTTATCTATGAAATAAGAACAACCGATCAGGGCCTCAAGTCTGCTATTACAATAGTGTCAGAATGGTCTGTCATTGATTTCATAATTGTTGATTTTGATAAGTTTGGTAATCTACTAATATAATGGCGTCATTATGACTTTCCAATGGTCAGCCACTGACACTCCATTGAAAGAATTGGTAATCTCGTACATAATGACAAATGAAACTCCCTACTCAACTTCCAACTTCCTACTACTTCAGATTGCTTATAACACTAATAAATAATATGTAAAAATATATAAATGAAGTCTCGCATGAATAAATGTTCAAAATGCCATTGTAATACAATTCTATTACGAGACCATTGACCGACCAATGATCGACCATTATGAATTTAGCAGATTACGAACTTTTAGCAAAATGACAATGAGATCGTGTTGGAGTGACGAATTTATAAAAATAGCAGACTTAGGCCCCAGTGCAACTTATTTCTAACTTGCATACATATACACACACTCACGCCTTCTTCCCTTCGGGGTAAGCAGAAACTACAGTACGCCACCTGCTATGATCTTTACATGTTCCGTAATCCAACTTAATTTCTAAAAATAATTGTAGTTTAAATCGCGGGAAGGTCCACAGTACGCTCGTTCAGGTGGGTACGTCTGCGTCTTGATCGCGAACTGTTTACATATGTGGAGTACGAGATGACGTACACCTGCTGGTGGAACTGACCACACAATACTATTATTTTGTTATGCATAGAACATAAAGGAAAGTTACTTAATCTGGCCATTTATAGCGAAATATAATCAATTGCCTTAGTAAACTACTCACAAACTAAGTTTTTTTGTAATTATTATTCTTAAAGAAGAGCATTTTTTTTTATAGTATTCAAATTTTTCTTTGAAAATGATTACTTATTATTTTTTTTTTGAATACGTTCGAAATGAGTTAAATTGAAACAAAATATATTTTAATGAGTACTCACTTCCATATGTATTTATATTCCTACGTCCTATCGTGGTAATCTTCTGACTGAAGTGAATATAGTTGCATTTATACATTTTCAGTTACGTACCTAAAGAATTTCCTTTTGACTAAAATTATTCATCTGAGCTAAACACGAACAGGTTTTTTTCATACATGAGGTTTTGTGTATGCCCATACACAAAACCTTATGTATGAAAAAAACCTGGTCTACAGAACACTATTTAGTGCGAAGATTGCAAGCCATGTTCGCCTGCACCTGTACTCTCTGCTACCGTACACTCGCCAGTTACTGACCTCTTTTTCACTTGTTTTTTTTTTTTTTTTTGTTTATATTTTGTCTCTTTCACTCCTAATAGCCTGGCTTTCGGCAGATTAATACACCGTCGTCTAATGCATATCATTAGATTGAGTGGCTTTTCTTTTCTGATGTACTTGAAATTATGAACGAATGTGTATCACGACTTAACTATTACTGTTCGATAGTTTGGAACTAAATGGTTCCAGTTGCCTCATAAGAGTCAAAGTAAGGATAAGGATAGTCAGGCTTGCATGAACTCTCCGTAATGCTAAATACATCAATTCTTACTGTTGTGTAGTTCAGATTGTCTGACATTAGGCACTTTAATCCATTTGTTAGCATAAGGACAGATTCGCTTTACGCCAGATTCGCGTTAGGTCAGATTCGCTTAAAGACAGAAGTACAGTCGGATGAAAAATAATTTTATTCATTAATAATACGACACATCAGAGAAAATTTAAAAAAAACCTTACAGACAACGATATTAACCAAAAATAAATTCCCTGTATTCATTTTTGATCCAATTTTTTTTCTATATCAACCAAATTAAAACATACATTTTCATTAGACAAATATTGCCCCTAGCAGGATTCGAACCCCTTGCGTGGCAATTCTGATACTCAACTGTTCGGCCACAGAGGTCGTCGAAATTGAAATATTATGGTGTAATAGTCTGGCTTAAACCGAATGTGTCCTTATGCTAACAAAGGAACTTTATGTTGCGGTCTGTACATATTCTGTCTTTAAGTGAATCTGACCTAACGCCAATCTGGCGTAAAGCGAATCTGTCCTAATGCTAACAAATGCTTTAATCTTTCTCAAATGCTGATTTAACTCTACTTAGTCGCCCCTCGCCAGTTGGTTACAGAACCAAGCAGCTAGTCTTGTAACTAGCAATGCTATATATGCTATGCTGAAGGGAAACACAGAGGTACGGAGGACAGACAGACAGGACAGGACGGACAGAGGTGTACACTATACACTTGTACAATACTCGTACACTCACATTTCTCCAGTTTCTTTTAAGTCCCATGTAAAAGAGGAAGAGCCATAAACTGAACACAAATCCAGACTTCGTGTTGATATTGCTACGAGAAAAATCTCTAAAGAGAAACTCAATAAAGCTTTTCCCTAGTTAGGAATGAAGATCCCACACTAGAAAGTCACTAAACCAACTAGGTTAGGGCTTCTTTCCCAATATAAGGCGCTTCCCCTAGCGAACGACCTTGAGTGTTCAGTCCTTCTCTGCAGCTCCCTGCACAATTTTTGGAATTCACTTAATAAAGAATAAAGAAAAGTGATCTTTGGAAATAAAATAAAACGTGAATTATTTAGATTGTTAAATTATCTATCCAGTGGTGTAATCTTCAAATTAATCCAACGTCACCTATAGCAAAAAATGCATGCAATCAATAATTTTAGTAACTTTTTTACAAGAAGATTTTAAATGTATTTATAACACATAGAAACAAATAAGAAAGAGCAATGTGATAATAGGATATCGAACAATAATAATGTGCTTTTAGATGTTATTTATTTTTCTTAATTAATGAGTAAATAGCCTCTGAATAACGAAGAAAAACGCATTATCGCAAGGTTTTGCTCGGGGTAGGGCCTGGAGACAAAAGTTCTTTCATTGCCTCACCGATTTATCTCTGCAAATATTCCAGTTTTTCATTTAGACCCTCAACTTCAGCAGAAGTCTAATACCTTGGTGTACAAGCCACGAGCCCCTGACAACAGCGTCTGGTCATAAAATATGCAGTGGCTCATTAGTGAGACAGGTCGCGGACCATCGTTTCTGTACTGAGTATACAGGGTGTTAGAAGAAACGTCACATGCTAGAAAAGTACTTAAAAACTAAATAATATTAACTTTGAGTAATTCAAAGAAGAATTGCAGTTTATTTTCTATTTTATTCTTATTTATTAAAACTTTATGCACAAGCAAAACAATACTGTACATACGAAGACGAAAATAATATTTTATCTTATTCTTTACTCTATTAGCTTTTGCCTGCGGCTTCGCCCGCGAGGATGTCGGTTATCGGGTAAGAAAGTAGCCTATGTCCTTCTCCATATCCCAGGCTATATCTGTGCCAAATTTCATGACGATCGGTTCACCGGTTTAGACGTGAAAATGTAACAGACAGACAGAGTTACTTTCACATTTATAATAATAAGTATGGATAGTATGGATTGTACACATTTTCATGTGGAACGAGGAATTTCACGACGCCATTTAGTTCGTTGTTAGGTTTAATGTTAGGATATTATATTGTTTTTATTGATTATGTATAGTTTGTATGTAGATTAGTTTAATTGATAATTTAAAAAACTATGTGAAAATGAACTGAAAATATTAATATGATGTATAAATTATACTATAGATTTGATCCTATACACAAGCATTTGTGTCGGTTCGATTCCCGGTGATGATTCTCTTAAAATATTTCTTGTATGAATAGAGACACCTTATATACAACGTCCGGCAGTTGCCCACCAGACACGACACCCGTCTGGTCGGAGGATCCGCCCTTTACTATAAAGCATGAGTGAACTGTACACCCTGTTCCTCATACCTCTATAAGACGGTCCCTTTGCGTAAAATAATAAATCTTAGGAAAGGTACAGTCATCATCGTCATCCCATTCCCAAGTATGTTGGGGTCAGCTTCCAGTCTAACCGTATGCAACTGAATACCAGCATTTCACATGGAGGAACTGCCTATCTGACCTCCACAACCCAGTAACTGAGTAATACGATACCCGTTGCTAAAACTGGTTGTCAGACTTTCAGGCTTCTGACGACCCGTAACAACTGTCAAAGAACTACAAATGACAGCCGGGACCAACGGCTTAACGTGCTTTCCGAGGCACGGAGGGGTCTTGGTATGTAAAGATGGTCATCCATCCACGGACCAACCGCGACAAGCTATAGCTGTTATTTTGATATTACAAACATACCCTGAGAAAAAAAATTCAACAAGTTTTCAATTTAGTGGGAGTTGTTGTTAAAAGTGATAAAGCATTACGAGGTTGGCTATACATACTTCCTTCTCCACCTCAACATGACATTATTTAGTTCCAGCCTGTATAATATGTTCTGTGACCCATTTTTCTCAACTGACTACGGCCTGCGAGGAAGGATTATAATCTTAGAACATAAGCAGAAGCTTATGTATTGCGACTGAGTATTTATGTCACTATAGCCCCATTTACACGATGCAAGTTTCTGGAACGTACAAGAGCAATAATAGCATGCCATAAAGCACGTTCAATAATTTCCATTCAGTAATTGCATGAAAGTGTATACACGCGTGCGATTTCCATTAAATGGCATATAATAATTGAATGCAAGTTTTGTCATTCAATAATTGCATGTGACTTCTGTTTACACCAAGGCAATTATTGCATGCAATTTTTGCCTCGTCTACACACAGAGTTGCACGTCCTTGTACAATTGATTCTAGTATTACCCGTATGTGCGCTACCAAATATTTCATTCAATTTTATTGAACTTTTTATTTTAACTTGTTTCATTCGCTTATGTTTGAATGATAGAACATTTTCATGCCAGAATTAAACGTGATTTTATTGTAAGTGGAATTTAATTGTACGTGCAATTTTATTGTTCGTGGTTTACACCTATACCAGTTTTGAACGACAACTAACTTGCCCGTATCGTGCAATAATTGTACGTGTTGTTTAGACAGTGCCAGTCAATTGTTGCTTCAATTTTATGGTACGCCACAGGCAGTAAACTTAAACCGTGTAAATGGAGCTTTATTTATTTAACAGTTTATGTACACACATACAAACATACAAGAAGAAAGGAACAGAAAAATACGTATAAAGGTAATGCTTATTTCTAAAGAAATCTCTTCCAGCATACCTGCAATAGGAAAGTAGAAAAAGAGATAAGACAATGTACTTTATGTTTTGTTCCTATATTCGATAACGGATTGTTAGATTTTCAAATGGAACTGTTAGGTGGAAATTATCTTCGAATTAAGTCGCCTTGTGATGTGTGTATCCTGGGTAAACGAAAAAGAAAAACTGTTTAGTCCGTCAATCAGATAATAAATAAATAGTAGACACGTATTTTTTGCTTTATCATATTAATAAAAAATGACTTAGATAAAACACATTAAACTTGGAGAGTGGGAGCTCGTTACGTCACAGCTACGTATAAAATCTACTGAGAAGTGACGTCTTGCCACATTTGAACTCAATGTATGGCCGTAATGATATGATAACGTAAAAAAAAAAATACGTATCCAATATTTTTTAATAATCTACATGACGGACAAAAATATTTTTTTTAGTCATCATCCATATTGTGAAGACAGTCATTCGATGTCGACGAAGTTTTGAAGATGTTAAGACTCCAGTCACAGATGTTCAAAATCTGATCGTAGAATAAAGTGTTATAAAGTATAATTATCATCTGCCTATATAGCCTTTTCCCACAGGTCAGCTTCCAGTATCACTGGACGTAGCTGCATACCGGTATTTTACATGGAACTACTACCTATCTCTCAGCATTATGCTGAGATAGTGGCTTTTTTGGCCACGCACAGGTCTTTTACTATTATGTTTTTTGTTGTTGTTTACAATGTAAATTTTGTTAGTTATAAATGCTTGTATTTCTTGTGCGTGCCCCAAATAAAATATTTTTCTTTCTTTCTTTATATCAGACCTCCACAACCCAGTTACTGGGTAATACGATACCCCTTCGTAAGACTTGTTGTCAGACTTTTTTTTTGGGCTTCTGACGACCCGTAACGACTGTCAAAGATCCACGAATGACAGTCTGGACCAACGGCTTAACGTGCTTTCCGAGGCACCGAGGAGTCTTGGTAAAAAAGTAAAGTCATAAAGTATAATCACCATTTATTGAAATTTTTAAAGTTTAAAAAAAGTCTTTGGGTTCATTCGATTAATCGAGTCTGGTCAAACTACGCTAGGATCGGTGCATTTCATTCATTCATTCATTCATTCATGGATGGAGGGTTTATGCTATAGCTTAGTTGTCGATGACTATGATGAGTCATCTTGATGTCGAATTTAAATGCACCTAATTATCTGTAAGAGGAAGTGGGCCATAATCCACCGCGTGGGCCCAGTGCGGGTTGGTGGATGTCACACGTCTTCGAATTTTTAGTTCTACGACATGCCGGTTTCCTCACAATGTTTTCCTTCACTGTTTTGAGAGCAGTGGTAATGAAATTAAATACACAAATTAAAGTGACTGCCTGGGTTCGAACTCACGACCTACTCGTAAGTCGGGGCTGATAGCTGGGCTGACTGCTTCTCACACACTGCGAATCAGTCATATAACGACTGTAAAAAGACGCTTAACGAAGCCGAGAGTCACATACTCCCCGTCATTGTGATATTATTTTTTTGTATTGGACTATACCTGGGAAACAAAAATAAGGTTATGAAGATTAAGAGGTATAAGGAACAGGGTGTGAAGTTCACTCATACACTATAGTAAAGGGAGGATCCTCCGACCAGACGGGTGTTGTGTCTGGTGGCCCAACGGTTGATGTCGGGATGTTGTATATATGCTAATCGCGCGGTAAACTCTGATAGCGCGATGCAGGATTTGTGACGTCAGGTCTTTGATGCGTAGTTCGCATGTGGCGTTGTTGATACCGCCACAGAGATATTGGAGGTCAAAGTTTAATTTTTTTTAGTTTTTTTTTTCTTCATTAAAACAAATTTTACACGTTATAAATTAATTTTGAATACTCTTGTACCGTTGCATGCACGCACCTTAAGCACAATGTTTTCCGTGCGTTACATTGCGCGCTGCAGTAAACAGCGATTTTTCACACCAAATATAAAATTCATTTCCCAGCAATAATTTTTACTCAATGTTACTTAGTTTGATGTACAGAGTGCGTAGGTAAGGGCTATATGATGGGTCTTTTTACACTCTATATTTTTATATACGAAGCCAATATTGGATGACCCAACTTGAAGCAGAAAATTGAGATTTGCAGTAAAACATTTCAATCGTGTTGCACTTTGCAGTACAGCGAGATAATTACGTACCTAACACACATCGCATCTTACCAGGGACCCAAGTCTGCTATTTTTATAAATTCGTCACTCCAACACGATCCCATTGTCATTTTGCTAAAAGTTCGTAATCTGCTAAATTCATAATGGTCGATCATTGGTCGGTCAATGGTCTCGTAATAGAATTGTATTACAATGGCATTTTGAACATTTATTCATGCCAGATTTCATTTATATATATTTTTACATATTATTTATTAGTGTTTTAAGCAATCTGAAGTAGTAGGAAGTTGGAAGTTTAGTAGGAAGTTTCATTTGTCATTATGTACGAGATTACCAATTCTTTCAATGGAGTGTCAGTGGCTGACCATTGGAAAGTCATAATGACGCCATTATATTAGTAGATTACCAAACTTGTTAAAATCAACAATTATGAAATCAATGATAGACCATTCTGACACTATTGTAATAGCAGACTTGAGGCCCAGAGCGACTGCCATACTTTAACATTGAAGGGAGATGCAATTTTTCCTGAATGCGAAACCTTTTTTTTTATTTTATTTTTTTATAATGACTTCTCGCAGTTCAACCTAGGAGTTTGCTGCTTAAGCGGACTTTCCTTTGGGCGACACAATAAATGAAGGCCTCCAGCGAGGGCATAAAACTTAAAACTAAGCGACTACACGCTAAGGGCACCCCCCTACGGGGATACGGACCTCGGCTTAGGGCTTCGAATTCGAAACCAAATTACCAACCTTTACCTATCTATGTAGACACAGTAACAGTTACGCGTTGAAGTCTTTTCAACAAAAACGACCAAAAAACTATTTGCACCCAACGAACCACTCCTTAGAATCTCATTAGATACTGATCCTATATTCAGAGAGCAATGATGAAAAATGTCGGCTGGAAAAAAAAACGGATTACATTTGCAAATCCCACATCAGATTTTTAGATGCGAACGTGCAGTATGCAGGGGGAGAGTACATACTCGTATCTATCATTCATTAGCAGCACAGCTAGAATCCAATACGACATTTTTTACAATCCCCGGGCACAAAGAACGGGCGGCCACCCCCACACTAGCAAACAGCCCCATACAAACAAACGTGCCGCTGTATGAGTAATAAAAACTTGAAAAAAATCTCACTGACCCGCACACACGCGCACGAACCGCGAAAAAAATCACCGACACAAAGAAAGTCCACCGAAAACTTGTATAGGAACTTTTGTACGCACACAGCCACGTGCGGCGCACACAGAGACACGCACAAGGAAGTCGCCGCTGTGTGCGTGAGTGCAGCTCGTGCGCACGAGGGCTAAACTTAGCTTAGTATGCGTGTAGTTGTGTCTCACAGTTGCAAGAGACCAAAACTTCGGCTGTGTTAGGTTTCGCGGAAAATCCTTGATCTACAATATTCTGAAATCGGCTTTATTTCTAATAAAAGTTAAGTTGAATTTTCAGTGCCGCTGCCTGGAGTTGCTACGTTCCTCTTTAGAGCAGGAGCTGCGCACCGCGGGTAGTTTTCGTATGAAACTTGGTGGCGCGAGATGCACCAACTGAGACAGGAATACGAGAGTCTGTTGCCGTCCTTGTCGCACGCCACCCGCCGCCCGGGGCGCGGGGACGTGGGGGGTGGCGGGAGGGTGTCGTGTCGCGTTGATGAACATTTTTCTCATTTTTTTCTTTATTTTTACGCGAATCGTTTTTAAAAAGGGTTTCGTCATAATTGCGTCGCCGCTCCTGATTATGTTAGCGCGAATGATAAGCCGATCTGTTGGCATGGCAACAAAAGTACTTTTACTAATTACAGCCCCCCAATCTAGAATCATCACGAATCAAATGTCAAAAGTATCTATCGCCTTCGATTAATTTTGATAAATTGCACATGATTATAATTTAATTTGCATAACTTGATCATAAAACACTTCAAAACTTTAAATGATAGTCAAGTAGGTAGCTGACTAATTTAAAATAATAATTTTCATACAAAGAGCTATTTAAAACTGCAAGTATGTTTGGCTAGACAAATAAATAGAGTTGAACATCTGTTTAGAAAAATGAAAAACAGATGAATGGAACAAAAAAGCCGTAAAAAGCGTGTAAGATGTGAGGCTAGTAGTAAAAAAAGGCACACGTAAACATTGCGTTACGTACGCATGTCTCGAGTGGGTCGTCTCGGCGGGAAACTTATTTTCCCGCGTTTTCTTGCCCGGCGCCATATTTTGTTTTGTTATTGCTAATGTGAATCTAGTTGGAATTTGCGAATTTTCTTATCCTTTTTTTGAAATTGTGATACGTATACTAGTTTATAGAATTACTTACATAAATGAGCTTGAATAGGTATAATCACTTAGTTTCCATTCTAAAACATCACAGAGATATCAAACAATTTTCACCAAAAAACCACAAATTCACAAAACACTAAAGCATCACTATCGTTTCAGTGTAAACAGTATGATAGATAAACATAAATACAATCAAATAATCGGATAATCCGAACTTATTTCAGCCACATCCGCCGCGTAGAAGGGAAACAAAAAAAGCGTGTTGTGGAGTTCAGTCTCGCAGCAGCAGCGGTGCGGACCGCCCGCATCCAAAACGTTTATATTATTTTACATTACGTGTTTCATTTCGCGTAGACTTTTGGACAGCGGTAGTATGCGGCGCGGTAGTGCAACAAATTGTGACTTTGGACATTAAAAAAAATGGAACACCGTGACTTTTTCGACAAAAACAAGAATCATTTTAACCGGCAAAAAAATTTTTCATAACCGCAACTTTACGCAGTTCAAACTAGATTTTTTTAACTGGTTTTTTCAAGTTTTTCTTTTCGCACTTACAAACATACTGATGCAGTTCAATAAGTTTGAGTTTACGTACGTTTTGTTTTGTTTGAAACTTTAACAAAATAGGCAACAAACTGTATTAGCGACAGACGGAAGAGAAGAGAAGAGAAGATGGCGCTTGCATCTTCTGTGAGCCTGTATTACTCCATAGTGCAGCGAGCTGCTAGGCACTATTTAGAAGATTACTGTCACACAGGTAAGATTCAAATAAGAATATTTTTTATTTACAGATTTTCAGCCCTGAAATATTATTACGTCTAGTTACGAAAGTCCAAGAAAGGATACCGATTTTTCGCGCTTTTCCGGAAGATAGATAACCTGATTTATTTATTCCGTATGATAAAATTAAAATGCAGGAAATAATTATAACATAATTTAAATAAACTATTAGCTGAACTGACGCGACGGCTAGGCTACGTTCTACGTACAATTTTTTTTAAATAATGAATTAAATAGTCACATAAAGATAAATACTGACACAATACGTACAACATATTTTTCCTACTGGATGAAATTATAGCATGGCAGGATTTTTACTTGATATACTTATACAAAAAACAAGATTGCACGAATGAGCCACATAATAAAAGTATATAAAACATAAAAGACCTAATTTAATCATTTTAAATAATAATAATATAATAAATTCATATAAATTATTATTATTTTATTCAAGAGGACCAACAAACAGCTACAATATAAACATAGAAACAAGAAAATACACAAAACTTAGAAACAATATTGCAACCCACAACGCTTTTCACAGATTAACGATAGGATACAATACAGTGAGAATAATGAAAATAATCGCTAGGATTACAAATATAATATTCATATTTTTACTAACTTATTAAATTAACTATGCACGATGATTAATAAATGCATAATTTTATTTTAAATTATTGTTTTTTTTTTTTTTTGTCAGTTATAAGTACAGGTATACCTATACAATAAAAATGCAAAGCTTAAAGCTTTAACTAGCGTTACAACAACATTATCATAAAATTATATTTTATCCAGTAAATTACCGTAAGTAAGTACTTTTAATGATAAATAATCACAAGTAAGATGGTAGATAGCTTTTCCTAGAAATTCATCTTACATTTTGATCGTGAAAAGTGCACAGATGCATTTTATTTTTCTTTTCTTCATCGTGCATCGTTTTCGCAAATTGCCAATGTCTTAAAATTCTTATAAGTGCCTTTTTATTTGACACCAGTAGATATACTAATCAACTAATAAAATTAACATTAATATGTCATTAAAGAATAGTTGTTAACAAACCATTAATAAATATGGAATATATATCTCGTATTTGTATGCTTGTTTGGTCTTTCCATATACAAAAAGTCACTTATCACTTCTCATTTGCATGAGAAGTTGTTTTTATCATCATTTCTGAAAATTTTCGAAGAAATTTATGGAAACACCGCTGAAATTTTTATTAATTACGAAAATACACATTGTATGATTAAGTTCCACGTATCTCTATGATTATACTTATACTTGCGTCTTCTACTTGGTTGGTCCGTGGATGGGTGACCATCTTTACATATCGAGACCCCTCCGTGCCTCGGAAAGCACGTTAAGCCGTTGTGGCCGGCTGTTATTTGTAGATCTTTGACAGTTGTTTCGGGTCGTCAGAAGCCCGAAAGTCTGACAACCAGTCTTGCCAAGGGGTATCGTATTACCCAGTTACTGGGTTGTGGAGGTCAGATAGGCAGTCGCTCCATATAAAATACTGGTATTCAGCTGCATGCGGTTAGACTGGAAGCTGACCCCAACATAGTTGGAAAAGTCTAGGTAGATGATGATCAGTTTATTTGATTACATTAATTAATTTAAGTAATTATTTAATGCATTACAAGGATGTATCATAGGACATGTTAGGTAAGTTTTACGGGCAAACTTTAAACAGAAACTAGCGACCCGCCCCTGTTTCGCACAGGTTTTACAAAACAGCGAGATTTCTTAACTATATGTTACTATAGTTTTATACTTTTGTTTTATAATCTTTGGATGCCATTAATAATATGTAACATATTAACTGGGGGTTGACACTAGCTCCTGTAATACAATGTACACTAGCGCAGGAGCTAGGGAATTCATAAAAATGTTTGCATAATTATGTCAATAAAGATTATTATTATTATTATTATGTAAGTTTATTAAAGTGCTAGAGATTTTAAAAAGATTTTTTAATGTTTAAGTTATAATAGGTGTAACTTAGTAGTACAGGAATATTTGTCAACCTCAATTACGCAGACACGGAAAAACTACCTACTAGAAATTTTAAAATAGTATCTCTAGCTGCCTACTCTAATATAAGTCTCTTCCTTTACCTAATTAATAATAGTGTCCACTTATTCTACATTAATATTATTTGTTAATTTATTTAAACACAATATATCTTACATAATCTAGTTTTAAAATAATAAACCTATTGTTGTCTTCTTTTAAAATGTTTGATGTAAATTGATGGCCTGAAACACAGCTTTTTAATAAACCTAGATCAAGCAGGTCTACATTGCAGTTAGAATCTCATCTTATCTAAGTCTGTCGCCAAACAACAATGTTAACAACATTTGTTGTGTTTCGGCAGTTAGAGGTAAGATAGCCAGTTCCTCTGTGGTTGAGGATTCCGGGTGAAGCTCGCTTCCATCTTCGGCCTTATCATCACTTACCATCAGGTGAGATGAAGGCCAAGAGGTTCCCCGTTGTGTGTAAAAAAAAAAAAAAAAAATTCCTCGATTGTAATTAATCTAAATCATAATTTTACTTTATACTTGTTTTTTTTTATTGGTTATCACATAAACCTTCCGGGATAAATTCTCTAATTAATGATGGTGATAACAGCATTAAAATCCGTTGCGTACTTTAGAAGAACAACGCGGTCACACAAACAAACACAAAAAGCGAATGTAATTTATATATACCTACTAATATTATAAAGAGGAAAGATTTTTATTTGTTTGTATATGCTCCGAAACTACTGGACCGATTTGAATTATTTTTTTCACCAATAGTTATAGCCTATGTTACGTGCTGAAATAAGTTACACAAAATTAAAGCGCCTGCTTAGATTCGAACCCACGACCGACTCGTAAGTCGGGGCCGATACCACACATTCTTACTGCTTAACTTATGTTTCACGATAATATCTATAATCCGGTGGTTTTCAAGGCTAGAGTGAATGGGTTACTAGTGGGCAAGCGTGCATCTCCCGTCGACCGCATCATCGCTTATCATGAGGCGAGATAGTGGTCAAACGCGACACTTTAAAAAGAAACATAATATCTACCTATACAATGTTTAACTGAGTTAATCCACATTATAAAGTAGTTTGTTCAGAATCGTTTATTGAATCGATTTCAGTCATTTTTAATAAGTAAATTATAGATCAATTTTATCCCAAACTCAAATCATTTATTTCAATTAAACCATTTACAGGCAGTTTTGAATTGTCAAGGAGTCGGTCAGTAAGAAAAATTAAGCTACATGCCCATTCCAAAGCGTAGTAGGTACCTATGGAGAAGAACGGGCAAGAAATTCAATGGACACTCTTTTAAATTAAATTGTTACAAAACTATTAGTAACATATTTAATGTTGAATTTATAACTATATGTGAGAAGGATTTTTTTTTTTTTAAACTACGTAATTTAGTCACATTTCCACTGTTGGTACACACGGCCACAAATCAAGCTATACATTTCCAGTTTAGTCTGATCTCGCATTGTATAGGATTTCCGTACAGTGAGAGGTCAGCTTATACTGGAATATTGCGTAGATTTGTAATGTGACCACAATTTTCTCCAACAATCAGTACAACATATTTTTAATTTTTTATACATACCAGTAAAAATTCATTGTATGTATTATGATTATAACATAATATTCAAATTGGGGTGCTTGGTGGTGTGCGTTAATTCTGGGACTTATTGTATAATATTAGACAGACCCTAAAGTTCTGAAAACTGTTTGCATTAAGATAATAATGCATTTTTTCTTTAATTAACTGTAATTTCATCGAGATGGATACAGCTTTTGTGCATTGTGTTAGTGCAAGCCAAGCTTGGTCGCTCACAATGGGCCTTATTAGAAGGCTAAAAGTCACCCAAAGGGCAATGGAAAGAGCTATGCTTGGACTTTCCCTACGTGATCGAATTTAGAAATGAAGAGATCCGCAGGAGAACCAAGGTAACCGACATACCTCGGAAGAATTGCCAAACTTAAGCACTTTAGTGTGGGAAGGCGTCCCACAGGGTGGACCGATGACCTTGTGAAAGCCGCAGGAATCCGATGGATGCGGGAAGCACAGAACCGGTCGAAGTGGCGGTGCTTGGGGAGGCCTTTGTCCAGCAGTGGACGTCTTTTGGCTGAAAATGATGAAGTCAAGCTTATACGAACTGTACTAATTATGTGAAATATATAGTTTGATTTAGGATATTGTTGTAGCTACTATATATTCCTAATACTATTATAGCCACTGCTCTCGAAACGAGGAAACCGGCATGTCCAAGAACTAACAATTAGAAGACATATGACATCTACCAACCTGTACTGGGTCCGCGTGGTAGATAGCCCACTCCCTCTCGAAGAGAGCAGGCCCGTGTCCCAGCAGTAGGAACATTATAGGCTGATTATTGATTACTAGCTTCTCCACGCGGTTAAGTTTCGATTCCGTGGTTTAAAGGCAAAATTTTGCTACTTTGGATTACATTATTGCAATTTTATTAAGAATCTCTATCTTTTTTTTAAATAAATTATAGTCTATGTTATTTTCTGATAATTTAGCTTTCTATTGGTGAATAAATGGTTAAAATCGGTCCAGTAGTTTCGGAGCTTATTCGATACAAACAAACACGGAACAAATATTTGTATGACCTACAAATAGTAGTTCCGGATCTGGCTGTTTGCGTATTATGAGTTTAAATGTTTGTAAACGCACCCACAATACAGGAGAAATTCCTAGTGTGGGGCAACGTTTAATTTTTTTTATTATATATAATATATAAGTAAATATGTAAATAAACTAAGTAAGTAAAGTAATTTCCACGTAATTATAAACATGAATAATAACTACATAATCAAATCAAATCAAGTCATTTATTTCTTTGCAAACATGGGTACATAGGTGTTTTTATAATAAAGTTCTCCATATTTTACCGTCACATGGGCATGCAAAGGTTAATAATTCCTAATAATAAAACACAAATAAGTAACAGATCATTGGAATTACAAATTATAAATCAAAAATGTCTGCGTGGTCAAAGCAATAAAAAATAAAATAAAATAAGTCTATATAATGTCAAACGGAAATAAAAAGCAAGTGAAACCAGGATCACAATAATTATGTCAATCAGAGTAACAGTAATGTCAATCAGTTAGTGAATCGTCATTAAGAAAATCGTCAATTGTACATAACATCACGCCTGTAGCGAAGTCGTCACGCCCCGAAGGGTTGGGCAGAGGTGTACCCATAGTTTTCCCACATTTCACCATTTATATTTAAGTCCCATGTATATTATAGGGGCGATCAACCGGGCACAAATCCAGACTCCGGGCTGCTAGGAACTAAGAAATTCCAGATGGAAAAACCCAAAAACACTTTGACCTGGGAATCTAAACCAGGTGAATAATAACTAAATTACCTAAAACTTATTTTTCCTCTATACTACCCAAAAATATTAATAAATACCTAACAAAAATTAAAATTCAACTTTTTGTTACCACAATAATAAATTGCATATAATTGATTCATTATCTCGCGTATTATTGTTAATTTTGTGATTTTATAATAAGGTGCAATTTTAATAGTACTTATTATTTGAATTAATTATCATAAATGCTTGCTGATCTGTGCACTTGGCATTAATTAACTTTTGTTTTAATTAAGTATTAAAATATCAAAAATAACACCGCAACGATATCTACATCTACCAATGAGACTGGATTTAAATCTACAATTATACTTCTATTCTACGATTGGAAACTTTAGCATTATTTTAAATAACCTTCTCATTGTTACTTTATGTTGAAAAATACAAATGTTTTGCTGAAAACTAAAATTGATATCCAATAGATGTTATAACTGCTGAAAACTCTGTTTATGTGCCAACGATAAAGATAAAGATTTAAAAAAATACATATATTTGGGACACGCACAGGAAATACCGTACCGTGTGGTGCTGGATGTTGTGCCGTGTGGTGCCGGACGTAAAGAATAGCATCACCCTATTTCTTCCCGTGGGTATTCGTAAAAGGCGACTAAGGGACTTACTAGAGAATGGGCAGCAGCGTTCTCTATGCATTTTTAACACCATACTGCGATCGCCAACCCGCCTGCCAAGCGTGGCGATTATGGCAAACCCCCCCAATTGGGGGAGGCTTATGTCCAGCAGTGGACGTCTTTCGGCTGAAATGATGATGATGATGACAGGAAATACAAACAGTTAAAAGGAGCATTTAAAACTAACAAAACATACATATAAACAAAAAAAAAAACATTATAAAAAAGACATGTGGCTGAGCCTAAAAGGCTCTTATATCAGCATAATGCTGCGATATTTAAAATAAATAGTTATACATATAAATGAATATAAGATAGAATACTCCTTATTTTGCTTATCTCTAAAAGCTAAAAGTTACAAATAATTAACATATTATATAACAAACACACAAAGTAGGTAGGAACTAATTGTAATAATTATGCACATTTCAATGAATGCAGTAAACGATCTTATCACTAGCCAAGTAATTAAATAATAAAGTTTTAGAATAACCTTCAACTTCTTAAACATCCTTCAAAATTGTGGACGTAAAAACAACGTGGTCCTTAAGACCTTTTTTTACTTTGATATGCATTTCGTAAAATGCTGTTATTTTGACATTACAAACAGATACTTCACTTTTATTTATTTCTCTACATATACTAGCTTCTGCCTTGACACCGCCCGCGTCGAAGCCAACAATACCATAAAATATATCCATATATAGTACTCGGCAATAGTGTAGCTTTCTATCTGTGAAAGAATTTTTGAAATCGGATGAGTAGTTTCGGAGATTATCTCCTACATCCTAATTTACAAATTATTGTAGACTCCATCACGTGGCTAAATGTCCAAGGAGTAAGGTTCATCATCACCATCATCATTTCAGCTGAAAGACGTCCACTGCTGGATATAGACCTCCCCCAAGCACTGGCACTTCGACCGGTTCTGTGCTTCCCGCATCCGGTGGATAAAGTATAAAGTTTAAGAGATTTTAAAAACGCGCGGCATTGTCAGTAGTCAGTCTGAAGGCTTCTTTATATTAAAACAACCACGACTTCATCTAAGTTTAAGGTAACTATAACGAAATAGTATAATTTTTTTTTTTTTTTCAAAACCTAATGGAAATTTCATAGAATAAAAAGATTTTTTTTAATATAATAGATAGGTAGGAATACTGAAAATTGCACACCATAAAAATTACACATTTATATGTAGAAAAATAATGAAAAAGAATAATGTAATAATCGATATAATGATCGAACCAATCGAAATAATCGAACTTATGTTATCGAATAATCGATAATATAAGTTTTAGTGCCCCACAAAAATTAACAACAAACATAATTTGTAAGGTTAGCCCTTTAAAGTATTTCTCAACAAAAATAATAACAATGATTACAGAGAAAGTTTTGTTTTGTTCTTAATAATTATTCGAGCGTTTTTATAAGTTTCCTCAGTCGGTCAAACTTGTCGAAAATAGTCATTTTCACGGTTTGTTAGTTATTAAGTATGGATGGTATAAAATATATATATAACATTTGATCAATCAAAGGTCATTTATTCAAATTAGGCTGAGAATCAGGAATTTTTACCCGACTGCCTCGACTGTTTTTTGAGAGTATGTATGTATGTACATATGTCTATTTGTTCCGTACGTTCTGTAGCCTAAACGGCTTGATGGATTTGAACATATGAAGTGTCGTTAGATTCGTCTTAATTATTGAAGTGACATAGGCTATAAATTATTTATACACTGAATACGCAAATACAAAAAAGGGAGGGTAATGTTTTTATTTTAAATAAATTACTAAATGTCAAAATTACGTAACATAGTCCCCCAAAACGCCCACCCTTCACCACTTTCTAGTGCTTTAGTTGGGAAGAAGTGGTATGCTAAGTTAGAAAAACTTGATTCTATAGAATACTATGCTGATACTACGATATTCTAAATCGTCTTGCTAGAAAGTTCGTAAGTAAATTCTTGCCGACGGGAAATTAAAGATGAAATAAGTGGTTACATAAAACAAAAATAAATTAGTTCAGCAGAATTCTTACAACTACAGGGTTGGTAAAAGTTTAAATTTTCTTTTTATTTCAAAGATAAGTCTCAGAAACAAACTGAAACTCATACTCAAACCATTTATTTCAAATAAACCAATTACAGGCACTTTTGAATTGTCAAGGGGTCGGTCAGTCAGAAAGATGAAGCTAGTCGCCCATTCCAAAGCGTAGTAAGTTCCTATGGAGAAAAACGGGCAAGGAACTCCACGGACACTCTTTTCAATCAAAATATTGTTACAAAATATACCTACTACTACAAGGGAAGCATTCATAAACTTGTTGCAAAAAAAATACATTACAAACATGACTTATGTATTTGTTTTACTTATCATCATCATCATCATCATTTCAGCCGAAAGACCCCCAACTGGGGGGGTTTGCCATAATCGCCACGTTTGGCAGGCGGGTTAGCGATCGCAGTATGGTGTTAAATGCATAGAGAACGCTGCTGCCCATTCTTTAGTCGCCTTTTACGACACCCACGGGAGGAAATGGGGTGGTGTTATTCTTTACGTCCGGCACCACACAGTACTTATGTACGACAGTTATACTTATGTACGACACTAATCGACACTCACCGCACAGACTTCATTCACTCTTCCTTCTTCATACAGTCTATCTCTCTGTGGAATGCGCTCCCCCAGGAAATCAGGATGGCAACCAACCGATTATCTTTTAAAGTAAAAGTTCGCGAGCACATTCGCAAGAAGCTGGCAGTATCATCACAACGGTAATGTTTTCCCATTGTTTGTCTTATTTGTTTTAGTATACATATTTATGTGTATTTATTTGTGCTTATATTTATATATAATAAGATTTATATATTGAATTTATAGTTTGTAATAGGTTTATGTATATCTTTATATTTAAATGAATATTTATTCTTCAATTTTCGCTATTGCACCTTCTACTGTTTGTCTCTGCATCACCCAAAGGTGACTGGTAGAAAATGCCTATGGCATTAAGTCCGCCTCTGTACATTTTTTTGTGCTTAAAGTATTAAATAAATAAATACAATTTAAAAACATAACCTACCACAGTCGTTACGGGTCTTCAGAAGCCAGAAGTTCTGACAATCAGTCTTACCAAGGGGTATCGTTTTACCTAGTAACTTGTGGAGGTCAGACAGGCAGTCGCTCCATGTAACATACTTCAGCTGCATCCTTTAGAGTAAGACTAGGTTCGACTAGAAGACTAGAGACTCCCATAAACTAGGTTAGACTAGAATATGACCTCAACATAATTAGGAAAAATCTAGGCAGATGATGAATCTTATATGCCAATAAAGTAGGTATAACTATATCAACAGACCTGAATCTACAAAAGCACAGTCCTTTACACAGCAGTACTTAATAATCTTTTCAGGCTACAGAATAGCGTAACACTTTGTTCGCTAATAATCAAGATTTGCCTGAAGAAACAGCACGATTCCTTATAATTTGTACCAGCATAATGTTTTCATAAGAAACTAGCTACTAGTTAGCGATCTTAAATGCTCTATTCCATCGTGAAAATTGTAAATCTTGTGTACCGGAAAACCACGCCTGTTTTTTTTATGGATGTCGCTGAAATTCAGCAGTAACTACCAAATATCATTTGTGCTCACGCGACTCGGCATTCAAACCTAGGACTTAGATTCAAACAATTATAAATCTATACAAATAAATAAAATTGAAGTGTCTGTTTTTAATGTCATAATTACACACACAGCTTTTTACTAAATGCATATAAAAGTATATAGGTACGGTATCTACTAATAACGACAACAAAAAAATTGTCTTTCTGTTTGTTCCGGCTATCACTGAAAAAAAAAAAGTAGTTGCCACAATCAAAATTTTGTTTAGATTGACTAAGTAACTTGTTTGCATCTGAGCCTATCAAGCACAATGATCACAGCTACTACTCTTATTTGGTTGAGATTTGCAATGGGACCTTGATTGGAGTTATCACAAAACCTATTTTCAGAAATCAAGTCAAAACATAGTTGCTCCAACCAAGATTATTAGATTAAAGTTTCAATGATCTTTATTGAAGTAGTCAAAATGTATGATTGACGCAACTAACTTACTTTGTTACAGTTAACATTTTTTTTAACTTGTCTCTTTTTTAACTCTTCTACAATAATGTCATGTTAAGGGTAATCGAGAAACTTGTTTGAGCGTTCAATCATTTGTATTGCTGCAATCATGTCGTGATGATCATCTTAACTAAGATTTTGATTAATCTAAACAAGATATCATCAATCAAGCTAAAAAGTCACTTGATTGGAGTGCATTTTTTTTCAGTGTAATCTCGGGACTCTCACTGGCAGATAGCTGATGCTATAAGGCTTAGGCTACTTTTCAGGAAAAAATTCTACTATCATTGTAGTCCTCCAGACCGAATTTCGGCCATGGCGACCAATCTCAGCGGAAACCAGCCTTCGGCGCGGGAGATATTATAGTGCACAAGTATGTGCGCAGACACAGGAGCACTCTCTCTTCCCTCACTCTCATAGTCCGATGGGACGGCAATCCGACACGACTGGAGAGAGATCAGGCGCGGGACCAGCACCTTGACTTGCTCTCCGAGGCACGGGAGTATCACAACTTCCAAACTCCGGGCTGTTAGTGAGAAGTTCCTAATTGTCAATTATGAAACTTACAGGCCAAAATAAATCCTATCTGTGAAAGAATTTTTGAAATCGGATGAGTAGGTATCTTCGGAGATTAGATTATCTCCTACATCCAAACTTACAAATAAGTGTAGACTCCATCGCGCGGCTAAATATTCGAGGAGTAAGTTCATCATCACCATCATCATTTCAGCCGAAAGACGTCCACTGCTGGACATAGGCCACCCCCAAGCACCGCCACTTCGACCGGTTCTCTGCTTCCCGCATCCAGCGGATTCCTGCGGCCTTCACAAGGTCATCGGTCCACCTTGTGGGAGGCCTTCCTAGGCTACGTCTTCCGGTACGCAGTTGCCACTCCAGAACCTTTCGGCCCCAACCACTGTCACTTAATTTTCGCAATTCTTCGGGCTATGTCGGTTAACGTGGTTCTCCTGCGGATCTCTTCATTTCTGATTCGATTACCAAAACGTTAAATACCTTCCGAATCCATAAACAAACCGAGGATATAATGCTCTTCGTATGCAGAAACCATTTAGTATGTAATTAAATATTTTCAGAAAAACTTGTTTAGCTATCTTAACCAAATCATCAGAAAAATCTAGACAGGTAGTTTATTTAATAATCTTTTATATTCACGAGGATTTGAAACGTACAATAGATGCGAAACGGTGTGAACTCGGAGACAGAAGTGATTCGGTAATATTTATTATTATTTGGATGCAAATGAAATTATTATTAGTTTGCAAAACATACGTACCTACCTCGGTTGAGCATATTATGCCACACATGCCAAATGCAAAAGTAAGTTCGTACGCACAATATTGAGCGATTTACAATGTTATATTAAGACCAAAGACTTCTTATAGCTTTTCCTGTAATTTATAAGTATAAAACTATTCTTGGTATTTATTTCAAAATTTTAGGCTCAGCAGTTTCGGAGATAAGGGGTCAATTTACATCTATTTTCTTTAATAACTTCAAAAGTGATTATTTTAAAATTATTAAAAATATATATTTTAAATCGACTTATCAAGTATTTTCATTTGATATGTCACACGGTTCAGTTTTCAAAACTTTTTTTTTCTCATTTGGCCCCAAAATAAATGAGTTTTGAATATTCAAAACAACAAATTCAAAATTAATGTATTTACGTTGTACATCCGTGTTTGGGTCACAGAGGTGTATAAATGTGTACCAAATTTCAACCTAATGATGGGTACAGGTAGATTCGGAGCAAATCGGCTATGAAAGACAGACTTACGTCTGTCTGTCAGTCAGACAGACAGACAGACACACGAGTGATTCTATAATGGTTCTGTTTTTGAGGTACGAAACCCTAAAAATGACCAAATTATTAAAAATTATTTATAAATAGAACTTATCTTCGTAAACGATAAGTACAATAACTAGTGCGCATCATCATCAGCGTATAGCAGTCCACTGCTGGACACAGGCCTCTCCAATTGCACGCCATTCAGCTCGATTCTCGGCAACTCTCATCCAGCTGCTACCAGCCACCCTGCGGAGATCGTCGCTCCACCTAGCTTGAGGACGTCCTACCTTACGTTTTCCGATTCGCGGTCTCCACTCAAGAATACGTCCACCCCAATGGTCATAGGTTCTACGGCTAATATGGCCGGCCGATTGCCACTTCAGCTTGCTTAACTAGTGCGCTTATAACATTATTATTTATTTTTGGTTTTTTCATCTGGAATTTCTCAGCCCGGAGTCTGGATTTGTGTCCTTTGTGTCCTGTTAATGGCAATAGGTTCACCCCTATTACATAGGACTTAAACATAACTGGCGAAATGTGGGTGTTCCTACTATAGGTACACCTCTACCTAACCTTTCGGGTAATACAGGCGTGATGTTTTGTTATGTTATGTGTTATTTATTAAAAAACAAATAAAATCTTCCATGTTACTTTCTCGCGACTTTTCCAAATCCTTTAGTTTTCCCCTCCTTGAGTGCATAATAGTGCATAACTGGAAACAAGGAGGGACATAGCTCTTGCTACCTATATTTTTAAATTATTGCGTGGCTAGACTTCAAACCCAGGTATATTGAAAGAAATAAACCTGTGTGTGCCCGACAATTATGTATTGCGAAGGCGACGGCCATGTCTATTGGCGGTGCCCAGTAGTAGGACCAATCTACTTAGTAAAGCCCCTTTATCGCGTACCTTGCGTGTACTTAACGACGTAGCAAACAGAACAGATATTTTTACTTGTTCTCTGAGTTCACAAAAATCGCGATGTACATAAAATGTTATTGTAAATAATAAAAATGTAATTATGGCCACACTATTGAATTAGGAAATTCCTGTAATGTAGAGATCGGATATTCGGATGCATATTCACCTAAAGTTGAAATGTTGGGTAATATGGAATGCGCTTTTGTATCGAAAAAATCCCGCGGTTCTGGGATCTACAAGTTTAGGTTTGTGATATATGTTTCTGGTATATCTACTTACTTTCAAATGTTGGTAAAAATCCCAATTTTAAATAAATATGCATCAGATTAGTTATGCAATCCAAGAATCCCAAGGCTTTTTATTTTTAATAAATATTTTTTTAGATGTCACATCCTACACACTCGACTAGTTATGCATTCCCGTTGTTCCTGGCGACACGGGTTTTTTTTTACAATAAAATATTTTAGGAAGCCGCTTCCATACTTTCATAGCCCAAAATTAACTTTAGGTAAATATGCATCCGAATATCCGATCTCTAGTAATGATAGTGATGATGAGTTAATAAATAAATTAATGTTCTGTCTTCAATAGCAGGGTGCATTGGCGGCCCCGACTTACGTGGGTTGAAACCCAGACAGGTGCTTTACTTTGTGCTCCCAAAACGGTGAAGGAAAACATCGTGAGGAAATGTCCTAGAACCAAAAATTCCAATACATGTGACATCTACCAACCCGCATTTGGGCCCGTATGACCCACCCACTCCCTCTCGAAGAAAGGAGTCCGGTGTCCCAGCATTTTAGGCTGAATATGCTGTCTTCAATGTACGGGAAAGCAAGTGTGAATATCTAAAGATTTTCAATGTGCAAAATAATATAAATCAGATAAATAATAATATATCCAAGTCTGTGATTTGATTTGGTGCACGCCCTTTAGCAGTGAATAAGTACAGTCGCGCGAAAAAGTTAAGTTACTAACCTATTATCAAATGTTATCTACGTAGATGAAGTTTTTATTTGGAAAAATTAAAAGAACGAAAGTATCCTTAAATCATAAAGGCTCCTATATGCAGGCGCAACACGCGACGTGACACAATGGCGCTACTCGTCGCGCTACAAGCGGTGCATTTGTGTCGCGTCTTTTTTAAAAAACGTTGCTCCACTCTAGGAATTTCTCCTGTATTGTGGATGTGTTTACAAACATTTAAACTCACATACACAAACAGCCAGACCCGGAACAATTACTTGTAGGTCATACAAATATTTTTTCCGTGTGGGAATCGAACCCGCGACACGCAGCGCAGCAGTCAATCACTTAACCACTGCGCCAACCGTGCCATTATTATTATTTGTTTGTAGGAGCCTTAAAAGGGAAATAAGATTAAAATAATTATTCTACAAATACAGCACTACAGTTTATTTTTATTTTAAAGTTAACATAAATTGTTAGAATACATTTGCTGTGTATAATTTGGGGAAGCCCTAAAACTTAATACACGAAACAACATCCCAGTTCCCCATCGCTTACAAAACAGACACATTTCCCCCCCAGAACAGCAAAAGCAAACAAAAAAAGAGGCACAAACACTTAATCGCAAAACAGTACAAGAAAACCAGTTGCGTTCCGTCCCGCCGTACTTTTATATAACCAGTTTGTCGATAATCGCATCGGCTCGCTTGCGTTTATATGCAAATGCGTTGCATCCCGAGACGGTAAGTTCAAGGCCGTGGTGCGTCTAGCGCAGTTTGCTAACACTTGTGCGCTCCACTGTACTTAATAGTATGCTAATACCCACTTAACATTGTACACGCGGACATGTTCAGTCTTGTAATTGGCTACTGTGTGACTTGAGGAGCTCGTGGCTCGTGGCTAGGTAATAAAAGCCGCACGTGTCTATCACTCAGGTTAAGCTATGCTTGCCGGGGTTGGTCCGTGGATGGGTGACCATCTTTACATACCGCGTCTCCTCCGTGCCACGGAAAGGTCCTGGCTGCCATTCATACGCGTATGCATTTCCGGCGTTCCTGGCATTCCGAGATTTTTCTTACAAAAATAAATATTATTTTAGTCTTCAATACTTTCAATGCTAAAAATTAACTTTAGGTAAATATGCATCCGTATATCCGATCTCTAATCATGAATTTGGAATTCACTTATGTCTATCAATGTTATATATTAGGCTGGCTTAATCATCAGCCTAGCCATTTTCCCAACTATATTGGGGTGGGCTTCCAGTCTTACCAGATGCAGCTGAATATGAAAGTCAAAGTCAAATGCATTTATTTCAAATAGGCACATAAATGGCACTTTTGAACGTCAAAATTTACACGGAAATAAAATTTATTCTAGTTGCCCCTTCCAAAAAGTAGTTTCGCATGGAGAAGAATGGGCAAGAAACTCCACAGTTATTCTTTTAAACTGTTTTACAATACTTATACAAATAATGTTATACAGTATTTTACATGGAGTGACTGCCTATCTGACCTCCACAACCCAGTAACTAGGTAATACGATACCCCCGGGGAAAGACTGGTTGTCAGACTTTCGGGCTTCTGGCGACCCGTAACGACTGTCAAAGATCCACGAATGACAGTCGGGACCAACGGCTTAACGTGCTTTCCGAGGCACGGAGGGGTCTCAAAATGAAAAGATGGTCACCCATCCACGGACCGACTTCGGTAAGCGTAGCTTAACCTGTTCCATCGACCCGTACGGCTGTTATAACTTAACGACGAGTCCAGATTAATAATGAAGATAATTTCAGCTGAGCCCAAAATCTATAAAAAAAACTTTAATTTTAATTTAAAACTAAATCATAACAGAGAATGGTCTATTAATAACCTGAATATACCGTTTTCCTTAAAATAGAACGAGATAGCAATACAGCAGCAATTTATTCGTGACATTCACGTTCATAATTATAAATATACTAGCTTTTGCCCGCGACTCCGCCCGCGTGAATGTCGGAAATCGCGTAAAAAAGTAGCCTATGTCCTTCTCCATATCCCAGGCTATATCTCTGCCAAATTTCATGACGATCGGTTCAGCGGTTTAGGCGTGAAAACGTAACATACAGACAGACAGAGTTACTTTCACATTTATAATATTAGTATGGATAATTATTCATGTATTTGAAGGGTACAGGAAAAGAAGGGGCTCATCGACATATTTCCTAAAATCTAACTATATCATTCGATTTGTTATAAGCGGGCCTTTGATCGGTTTATTCAGAACAGTATAAGAAGAGCCCATTGTAAAGATAATCCACAAACAAAAAAATCCACAAACGACTAAAAGAATCCCGTTGCAGCTCAAATCATAATAATGATAATAGATAATATACCAATAATTACAGACACACTAGATATGTGATATATAAAATTTACAGTTAATAAATGTATGCGCAGATTTTTGAGAGAATAATTACAAGTTGAACATTTATTTGTCCATTATGTCTGAATATTTTTTTTTTTTTTTTTGTTGATGCTCTCCTTCTCCTCTTCCCCGTTTAAGTTCGTTGTAAGTTTCGCGCAAGTTCAATGTCATGGAAGTCGCTCAAACTTGAGCAACACTTTTGTTCTTGGGTATACTTAAGTACAACAATATGGTAAGAGCTGTTAAGACTGACTCGTAAGTCTAATAAAGTAAGAAAGAAAGAAAAAGTATTTATTGTGACTCGCACAGGAAGATCACAAACTAAACACCCAATAAAAAAACCGGCCAAGTGCGTGTCGGACCACGCACAATGAAGGATTCCATAGTTGGGATGAATTTATCCCAAGAACAAACTTAACATTGTAGTTGAGAAACATGTCTACACAGATTGTATGGGGGAACATGTTTTTCAACTGCAATTTTAAGTTGGTCGACTATTACTCGTAACCTGAAAAGCCTACTTAGCAGTGATAGTTTTTCTTTTAACTTATATATACTACCATGAATACTACTATCTTGAATTTTTTCACCTATGCAAAACTAACCGTTTAGCTGGCAGGGCACTTGACTAACAAAAATTAGCATTTTAAAGCCTAATATTTCAGAAACGGATCCCTTAATCGAAAAACTGTTTTCACAACCACGCAATATTTTTGAAAGACCCATCCAACAATACACCATACCGCAGGGTAGGCGAAAAAAAAAACATCCCCACTTTACATGTACAGGAGGTACCCTAAATAACAATTATTTTTTTATGTTTTATTTTACCATTTTGTCGGCGTGATTAATATGTATATCCATGCCAAATTATAGCTTTCTAGTAGTAAGAGTCTCTGAGCTAAGCTGGGGACGGACAGACGGACAGAGGGGCAGACGGACGGACGGACGGACATGGCGAAACTATAAGGGTTCCTTGTTGACTACGGAACCCTAAAAAGTATAAAAAAATAAAATTATATAATAAGAAAACGAAAAATAAAAACAGAGTCCTGTACGAGGCCAAAAGGCTCCTATCTCAGCATGATGCTCTCAGTCTAGTGGTCGCGAGCGCTACTGCAGAGCGTGAGGTCCTGGGTTGGATTCCCGGGTCGGGCAAAATGTTATTTCATGGTTTTTCAATCTGGAATTTCTCAGTAGCAGCCGGGAGTCTGGATTTGTGCCCGGTTGATGGCTATAGGCTCGCCCCCTATTACATGGGACTTAAATATAACTGGTGATATGTGGTTGTACTATAGGAGCATCTATGCCTAACACTTCGGGGATTACAGGGGTGAATTTATATGTTATAATATCTTCTCTGTCTCTCTCTTTTTTTATAAAACGTTGTCCCACACTAAGAATTTCTCCTGTATTGTGGGTGCGTTTACAACATTTAAACTAACATACACAAACAGCCAAACCCGGAACAACTAAAACAACAACTACTACGACAACACCAACAACAACTAATATGGTAAGAAGTAAGAACTAACTAAGACTTTTTTAAGACTTCGCAAATTCATATTTTTCTCTTCTTCGTCTCACACACTATTGTCTACATTTCTTATTCATTTCTCCTTTCGCCGGTCTGATGAAAGAATTTTTTTAAATAAGCACTACCGTTGTACCCAAAATTATAATTATTTGGGACTTCCAACAAAGCATACACATAATACAATATAAATCACAATAATAATAAAGAGGTTATTTTACGTGTGCGCCTTCAGTTACAGGAGACCACAGCGTGCACAAACTAGGTGTAACAGGATAAAAATAAAAATAAATAAAATAAAATGAAGACATTAAAAAAAATAAAAATAGAAGTATCATGTCAAGAATGAGCATTCATAATATTACAAATGTTTAGTATAGTATAATAATAATTTATTATTATTTCACATTTGTTAATTATTCGAGGGAAGAAACCGCGGAAGAAAAATATTAGGTCGTGTCTCTATGTATTTTACTGTGTGTACAAAAATAATAAAATAAATACACAAATTCAAGCGATAGACTGAACTGGATTATCATTGGCACTTTTTTTCCTTGTAAGTTAAAACTTACCTGGATTAATATGTTATAAGTCCAAAGTCAAAACTGCAGGAATGTAAAAATTAAGTGATTGATTTTTATGATTAGATTTTGGTATCTCACACCATTTTGACGTAAGCATCACTTGAAATAAAAATAAGCGATTTATAAAGAAAAAGTATTCTAAATTAAAATATAACATACCACATTAGTCAATGAACTCTCAAAAACAGTATTTTTCTCTTACCAGGGTGGCAGCACCAGTAGTCATCTGCGCACGCCCAATTACTTTTTAGGCAAAAAGCGCTAAGTCATCAGCGCGCACAGAATCACGCCCATGACGTTTGCCGCGTCTTGTTGCACTTAAATCGACTAATTTTATACTTTCTATGAATTTCGGTAGCTTCAGAGTTTAGGTTCTTAATGCATTCGTGAAACAACTAGATAAGAATCGCATCTAGAAATCCAACATTCTAAAATCGTTACTATAACTAAAAGATCCGCAAATATTCACATGTCAACATACAAGACTAAACTAGGCATCATCATCCTTTCATATACAAGCAAAGTAAAATGGATTTCGCATTCATTCTTTTTCTCCAAACTTTGTTACATACACTAATCTTAATGGTGCTCCACCGTAAACAGTTACCACCATCTTTGTTGAATCAGATAACATGCAAATCGCACAGCAACAATTTGTAAAACAAACACCAAGCCAGTCTAACAATCCCAATTTTCTTAAGTAATCAGTTGAGGTAGAAAGGGCTGTGCTTTTAGACCAATTGGCGAATGACCACAGCGGTCAGAACGATCAGGTTCGTTTCCGCTTCACGGTACGCCGGTAATCAGGTGTTAATATTTTTACGGTAGCCCGATGCCGATTATAGGTGCGGCTGCCCTAGTTCCGAACTGATTACGCACCTTTTAGCTTGGCAAATTGGCTTTGGGTAGTTTTTGTGCGTTTTGTTAAGGAATGATCTTTCTTTGTTTGCGTCTTAGGTCTTGAAACTGTTTATTGTGCGAAGGCACCGTTTACAACAAAGCGGAGAGAGAAGTTTATTTATTTATTTCTGAGTAGGTAAAATCTTAATATTAATAAACAGTTTCACTTAAACTACCGTTGCCGGTGTAGAATTATTAAAATTAGAGTACAATTAATTTTCCCATTAATATAATTTATAAATTAGTTTTAAATGAAAATATGTAATTTTTTTAATACCATTTCAAGTTTTTAAATAAGTTTTTCAAAATTCACTAATTATATAATGTCAAATGATATAAAAAGAAAAAGTCAATATCCAATATTACATTGTCAAACAATTGATAAAATAATTGTCTTATAATTTTTTTAAATTAAATAACATCACATAACATTACGCCTTTAGTCCCCGAAGGGTTAGGCAGAGGTGCACCGATAGTAAATTAAAATAAATTATTAAAATAAATTATTGATATAATTCATAATTTTAAAATTCTTCTGGTCTAAAAGCCAAGCAAATATTATTTTGCTGAATTTATTAGTGGGCAATAAACTGTTGAAGATGATTTTGATTGATTGTTTTTTTTTTTTTGATTGCCATGCAAATGGAATTCCTGCTATACAAGTAGGCTCTTGCTAGATGTAAGTAATTTATTTGGGTTTCTGCTGTTAAATCAAAAGCAAACATGAGCACTTATGAAACATCAGAAGCTTTATAAATGTGATATAATGGGAACATGTGTGAATACCTTTTTACAAACACAAAAATTTCAAAAATGTAAAGGCAAAGAACTGGAAGAATTGTTAGTGCTTTAAATAATGGCTTACAATGTTCTAAATATGATTACGCCTCCATCGTTTTAAGGTCCAAAAACTGACAGATTTACATCATGAACAGCGATAAAAATTTGTTGCATTTGTGAATTTTAACGCTGAATTTAGGAAATTAACGGTCGGTAAATTATACAGGCAGCAAATCATAACCTAGCCATGTTTTCAGTCGATTTTTCAAAGTACAAAAACTACAATAACCGTAATTTCATTCATTCATAAATTGTTTGCAAAACTCACGCGCATACATACGATACGATATCTTGATTAAAGTCACGTGGACCTAGCGAATTTCTTGCTCGTTTGTTGATGACCGTTCAAATTCAACACCTTCGAGTTATGTTTGAGCGAGCCTATTGCCAGGACCAGGCACAAACCCAAAGAAACCCTTCTCAAACGTTATCATCATTTATTCGGCCTAAGAACATCCACTGCTGGATATAGGCCTCTCCCTAGCATCGCCTCAACGATTAGTCCTGTGCCTTCCGCATCGAGTAAATTCCTGCGACCTGCACCAGGTCATCGGTCCACCTTGTGGAGGCCTACTAACTCCGCGCTTTCCGGAACGTAGTCGCCCGACATAACTTTTCGGTCTCATCGGCCTCTGTCGAAGGAGCTGAGTGCCTCACTCTCTACCTCAGTCTCTAAGTTCAGTAATTCTTCTCTCAATGTTCTCAAGATGTGTGTACTTCCATAAATTTGTCCCGAAATTAACACACCACAAAACACCCCAATTAGAATCATCATCATTTAGCCGAAAGACGTCCACAGCTGGACATCCCAATTGGGGGGGTTTGCCATAATCGCCATGCTTGGCAGGCGGGTTGGCTATCGCAGTATGGGGTTAAAAATGCATAGAGAACGCTGCTGCCCACTCTCTAGTAAGTCCCTCCTTTTACATCACCCACGGGAGGAAATGGGGTGGTGCTATTCTTTACGTCCGGCACCACACAGTACCGGTTCAATTAGAATATTATGTTATAATCATAATTCAAAAAACATTGTTTATTAATTAAATTTGTTATACTGATTGTGGGAGAAAATTGTGCTCACATTATAAATCTGCGCACGCACACGTATAAGGGCGAGACCCTAATACGTGTGCGTGCGCAAATTTATAATGTCGTAGTAGGTACTTCGTCCATTTTGATTTGTTTTGACTGTACAACAGAAGTGTGACTGTAATTTAGGTAGTTTTAACTATTTTTGGGATAAAAATATACCTATATTAAAAATGACAGAAATCAATTCAGTAAACGATTCTAAACAAACTACTTTCGTAATAGGCATTATTTCAGCTACAAATTGTATACTACCCATACTAATATTATAACTGTGAAAGTAACTCTGTCTGTCTGTCTGTATGTTACGTTTTCACGCCTAAACCGCTGTACCGATCGTCATGAAATTTGGCAGAGATATAGCCTGGGATATGGAGAAGGACATAGACTACTTTTTTACGCGATAACCGACATCCACGCGGACGGAGCCGCGAGCAAAAGCTAGTTAATATTATAAATGCGAAAGTAACTGTCTGCTACAGTTAACTGCCTTAACGGCTGAACGGATTTCGATGAAATTTGGAACACAGGAAGACCATGACCTAAGTTAGGACAAAGGATACTTTTTGAGGATGATTTCCAACATCCACGCGGGCAAAGCAGCGATCAAAAGCTAGTTTAATCATAGCTACTTCATTACCGATCCTTAAACTATAACAGGTACTGAATGGCTACGAGTATCACGTGGTTTGTCACGCCAGTTGATGTTTACAAACACGTCGTTCTGATTAGTGCACGTCCGGGTGCGATATGGAGTCGCGTGTTATGCCTCCTCGATCGTTAACTACGTGTTTAAAATGTCATTAATGTACAGTAACCAGCAAATCAAGCTATAATACACGAAAACTGACAAATTTCTCCAAACGATTTTAAACTTTAAAATGTTCATGATTTATTTCAAAATCGTTATGCATGTAGCTTCATTTTTCTTACTGACCGACTCCTTGACAATTCAAAAGTGCCTGTAAATGGTGTAATTGAAATAAATGATTTGAGTTTTTTTTTTTTAGTTAGGAAGTTGAGATTTAGGAATTTTCGGTTTTTGTTCAGATTGAAAACAGAGAATCTATGTAATTCAAGCTGTCTTTTCATTCAATGTCTCATCATCTGCCCTGCCTTTTCCCAACTGTCTTCGGGTTGGCTTCTAGTCTAAACGGGTGCAGCTGAATACCAGTATTTTACATGGAGCGACTGCATATATGACCTCCACAACCCAGTTACTGGAGTAATACGACACCTCTTGTAAAGACTGGTTGTCAGACTTTCGGGCTTCTGACGACCCGTAACGACTGTCAAAGATCCACGAATGACAGTCGGCCGTCGGGACGTGCTTTCCGAGTCACGGAGGGGTCTTGGTATGTAAAGATGGTCACCCATCCACGGACCAACCGCTGCAAGCGTAGCTTAACCTGATCGATCGTCCCGTGCGGCTGTTATTACTTAGCCACGAGCCCCTCTACCTTTTTTTGATTCAATGTCTAATCCTGTGAAAATTTCACCGTGAAACTTAGGCCACTAGGATTGACACTAATGATAGCTAACTTCATCAAACTCACTTCACCATAAGTTTTCATGGTGAAGTTTTTACCCAATAGAGCTTCTCCTCACATTTATTATGCGCACAGCCAAAGTGTGGAACTCTCTGCCAGCGTCTGTGTTCCCTTCCACACACAGGATAAGTTTAAAAGGAATGCGTATATTTTTGTTAGTAATCAGGTACATAAAACTGAACAACTTTCCCCAAGGAACATACATAGGTCGAAATCTTAAAAATAATATTCAACTTCTCATACAAACGTAAGTCACGTGACCAGTCACTTTGTATGAAAAGTTGATTTTCAATTTTGGCAGAGATATAGCCTGGGAGGACATAGGCTGCATTTTTACGCGATAACTGACATCCACGCGGGCAGAGCCCCGGGCAAAAGATAGTAACAGTATAAATAGCCAATTTTTCATCCCCTGCCAGGAAAGACAGAACCTCATTAGAACATAGAACTCCTATAAAATAAAAAAATTAAGAGTGCTGTCATAATCACTACGCGTTCGTTTAACATCTCTATTTGGTAATGATAATAACCAACTCAAAACATTAAGCCCGTTTCACACTGGTCACAAGTCGCGCGCACCACGTGAGGCGTACCGCGCTGCCCGTGCTCAATTTAACGACTAATTGCGCTCTTATCGCGGCTAAACGCGCGTTATCGCGAGCTCCAGCGGCTCTGTTTATAAACACAAGTAGGAATGGACCGTTACATTCACCTCACTTTGATTTTTACTTGTCGTTTTGATAACACGTAGTAATGTTTCTTAATTCTTTTCAACTGTTATTGGATTCTTATGGGGATAATTCAGTTTTTGTTTTATTCTTTCATTATTATATAATTTGGATTACGCATGTAATAGTTCACACACACATTGCTAAGTAGACAAATAATATATTATGTAAAACCTAGATTATGATTGGCTTTGTGAGGAGAAATAAAAGAATTTATTATTATTATTTTATTAATAGTGAATTATCCTGATTTAGCTACTTATCCATACTTCCATACTAATACTAATATTATAAATGTGAAAGTAACTCTGTCTGTCTGTCTATCTGTCTTTCTGTCTGTCTGTATGTTACGTTTTCACGCCTAAACCGCTGAATCGATCGTCATGAAATTTGGCAGAGATATTGCCTGGGATATGGAGAAGGACATAGGCTACTTTTTTACGCGATAACCGACATCCACGCGGGCGGAGCCGCGGGCAAAAGCTAGTCATTAATAAGTAGCTAAATCAAGATAATTCACTACCGTTTCCGTATTCCATCATTTTAGTTTAAAGGAATCTTTGATTTTTTTATTCAACTTGTTTATCTCTCATGTAATGAAGTCCTATTAAGAGGATACACATTTAATTGATGCTTGTCTTCTAAAAAATATGGTTGAAATATGCCAAACAATGCCCGAATCGGTCCCCCTTCAAGGCCGCGGGGTTCAATTCGCATCAGAGCAAAAAATAAAAGTCTACAAGCAGTTTCTAAAGTCAGGAAATATTATATTACATTACTTAACCAGTATAGACTTAGAACGTGAAGCAGTTCCATAACATTTTTAAAATATTTTTATGCTTCTATCGTTTTATCTGAGAATTTTTGTGATAATAACTAGAAATGCTTTGTTAAATACCAATTTTTCGAAGTTTTTACTAAATTTAAAGTCACTAAACACAAAAATCTTCGCTCACAAGACGTAGAAACAAGAAACGCGCTCCCAAATTATCATAAACAAAACAAAATCTGCCAACATTAGCCAAAAATAAAACTTTACGCACGAAAACTTTGGTAAAGTCTTCGCAGTATAGTTGAAATTTCTTAACATCCACCTGTAGGGCACGTTGCGTAAGGGTCGCTCCCCTACCCTTGAACCGGCGACCTTGAGTGCCGGGTCACTACGCAACGATTTTATTGTTTAACGACACCAGTGTGTACCACCCTTTATTTAGGGAAGAGGCATTTTTCTTGTATTGTGTTTGTTAGATTTTATTTTTCATTTCGAGTGTTTTTGGAGCACACGTTTTAATTAATATGAATTTATTTATTTATATAAGTTACTTATACTTTCTGAAAGGTTAAAATATATCAACTGTTTACTGTATATCTTGCCGATGATGACCCATCCTCATACAAAAAGAAAAACGCAATTTATAGGAATTATACCATAAATTTAAACCCTACAAGTAGATAACCCCCATAAAATAGCAAAAAAGATATCACTGTCTCCTTAATTCAGAATTTCACGCCAATTAAAGCGAATATGTCAGCAATCACATCAACATTTATGTTCAACACACCGTGTAACGCAATCAGTCCAACATATGTTGGACATGAATAGACTCACCCTCATAGATAACCCTCTATTTGGATAAACCTCCACATCTATTGGCAAAACGGATTGCAGTGCTCATTTTGGACGGACAGACAAATTGAGCAGTAAACGAGAAGAAAAAAAAAATCTGCCAAGTGCGAGTCGGATTCGCACACGGCCGTATTAAGATCGAGCAAAAAATGCGAAAAACACACGTATCTTGTACGGGGGTCCCCCATCCTTTCCAATCCTTTAATTATTACATTTTTTTTTGTTGTTATAGCGGCAACAGAAATACACAATCTGTGAAAATTTCAACTGTCTACCTATTACGGTTCATGAGATACAGCCCACTGACAGACAGACGGACGGACGGACAGCGAAGGCTTAGTAATAGGGTTCCGTTTAAGTCTTGTTTTTTAGGGTTCTGTACCCTAACCTCATAACCCTAAAAAGCTAGATTATATAAAACAAATCAGATGACCATTTTCATTGCGTTTTGCTAACGAATCTATTGAGATTCGTTAGCAAAACGCAATAAAGTAAATAAACCAATCAAATGAACATAACGGTTTGTTAACTTCAATGTCTAAAACACCGCAACAAATAATGATATAAGTAGAATCATCCCCAACTTGTACCGAGGGTGCAATGATCTAGCCCTACTAGACACCCTTTGTTTGCCACCCTGCCCATGATACGGAGTTAGGACGCCCTAGTCGTAATTCATTTAATGTAAACTTACATGCCGCAATTAATTGGAGTTCGTAAGATTATGTAAAGTTTTTTCCTAAAATCTAAGTAGGTCTAAACTTTTGGGAGTTGTATAATGGCACAATATTTTGATTTAAAAGAGTGTCAATTGAGTTTATTACCCGTTCTTCTCCATAGGTACTATCAGGGACATCCGAATCGGCACACTTTCAAAACAAAATCCCGTGTCCGTGTCAGATGTCCACATTTTGCGACGACCAATAAAAAAAAAACTTTTGTTTAAGTAAATTTCTCAGGCTCTGTTACAATGATCACAGATACCTGACCACCTCGGCTGGTATTTTACGATCTTTTTTTTTTCGTTCACAAAATAAGTGGCTCTGCAAAATCTGATGCTGCGTTGCTATTGGTTGATGAGCGTAGGTAAGCGTTACTATAGCGGCCGAGCGCTGCAAGCAAGAATAGTCCTTATAGTGGGCCGATTCCAATATCCCCGATAGTACGTACGTTTGGAATGGGCAACTAGCTTAGGGTTGCCATCCGTCCCGGTACACCGGGACATGTCTAGAACTTCTGTCCCGGTCGTCCCGGTTAATCTACAAAATGTCCCGGTAATTCAATTTAAATAACATGCAATACGCCCAAACCGATAGTCGATTTCTTAAACCACCCGTTGGCATAAGTTTATTTTCTGTTTTTACAAAGCCAATCGTTTTTATTGGAGAAACAAATTTAAAAAAATAGAAAAATCCATTATAAGCATTATTGAAGTTAAAGAACTTATTAACAATCTTGAAAAAACACTCTCAGAACGTGGTGCAGCAAAAATTTTGGGGATTCAAACTAAAACTGAATATGACAAAATAGCAAATAATCCTCAGCATTCAAATTTAATAAAGTCATTTGACAAAGAAATTGATAATTATTACAAAACAGCTTTGGCAGCTATTAGCAAACTATTTACAACAGTGGGGTTGTCCACTCACAAATTAAGATATATTTTCATGGATAAATCTTGCTGCCCCACCGCAGTGGCAGGATGTTGTAAAGACTAGTAGAATCGTATTGTTAATAATTTTAAGCTGATTTAATAAGAACATGAAAGAAATAAAATTAAAATTAAATGGTAATAAATATGTTTTTTTTTTCTTTTACTTGGATATTTTCAGTCACTTACTGTTAATGTCCCGGTCAGTACTTAAGCTTCTATGGCAACCCTAAACTAGCTTCATCTTTCTGACTGACCGACTCCTCGACAGTTGAAAAGTGCCAGTCAATCAACTCAGCCTACCGCAGACCACGGCTGGACTTACGCCACAACATCCAGTCCTCCGCTTTCCGCATCCAGTCTGACCCAGCCACCTTCTTAAGGTCGTCGGTCCATCGAGCTGGGGGCCGCCCCACGCTATGCTTGCCGATACGCGGCCTCCACTCGGTCCATCGAAAAACATGGCCAGCCCACTGCCACTTCAGTGTGCTTCTCTGCAAGCTATGTCGGTTACTGCGGTTCTTTTCCGAATAACTTCGTTCCCGATTTTATCCTTCAAAGAAACACCGAGCAAAGTTCGCTCCATAGCGTGCTGAGCGACCTAATTGCCAGTAATTAAAATAATTTATTAGGGTTTGAGTTTGCAGAAAAGAAAGTAGGCCCTGTACCTGTACCCTACATAGAGGGGTTCTGGAATAAGGGACTACGTCAGTCGTAGTGAGAACTTAAGTCTTTCATGATCAATGCTGAAACGATAGCATAAATAACTCGCTTAGCCATTGAGCTAACCGTTATACAAGCTGCTCATAAAATAAGAAGCAAAGAAGAATATTATGTTGAACTCGTGTAAGTCGAGTTCCAGAAAATATCTCTAAAAATTTCAGAACGAATTCCTATCGAGTATCGAAAAACCTTCTATTTCCTCCCGTGGGTGTCGTAAAAGGCGACTAAGGGACTTACTAGAGAATGGGCAGCAGCGTTCTCTATGCGTTTTCAACACCATACTGCGATCGCCAACCCGCCTACCAAGCGTGGCGATAATGGCAACCCTCCCCCCCCCCCCCAATTGAGGACCTCTTTCGGCTGAAATGATGATGATCGAGAAACTAGAGTTCTTCAAAATTAAAGCTAAGCAGAACTCCCATATCTTTAGTTTCAAAGCACAGCCATCGATGACTCGAAGCCATAAACAAAAACTTAACACCATAAACACAGTTATTGACGTGCTATAAGAAATAAAGCAATAGCACATAAATAAGTAATAAATAGAGTATGGAGGCTCTAAGTTATTATTTATCTTGGAGACGTCACGTGATGTCGCGTGGATGGCTAGACTTTGCAGGTGAGGCGCTAGTGTCAGCGATAAGAGTTTAATGACGAAGAAAATTTGTATTTTTTAAAGCACATATGCGAAGGTGTTAAAATTGATTCAAAATTAGGCCATAGAAGTTAACCGGTCTTTATTTATTTGCTAACATGTAACACACTAGTTCTAGCCCATGCATTAAAATTTCATGACACAGTATTACACATGCACCCTGTAAGGGCACTGAAAATGTTTCTTATCAAATGATCGAATTACATAATATAATATTAATTCTAATTGTCATTACATTATATTATACTAAACATTAATCAATAATTATTACATTTTATTTCAATAAATTAAGATTTTTAATTGCACAAAGTAGGTAAGTATTATCAAATGAATATATTAAAAATTTGTAAAATGTTTTTAAATACAATGTATTAACTGATAAATAATACAAGTTATTCAAAATTCATGGTAGTATTCACAGATATTCACAGTTGACCTTGCATTACAGTACCTACGTATGGCTGAGCGCTGCGCGCTCACCGCCCTCTATCTATCTCAAAAACGTTTGAGCGCATGAAAATATCTTTTAAATAAAATTTATCACAAATTTTATGCTTTACAATTTTTATAACAGATGTTGACATTATTGGAGCAATAGAAACCGAGATAATCGCGAAAACCTGTTTTTTTTTTTACCTTTTACTTTGAATAACTTACAACGCAGACACGAGATTTAATGAGACTTTTCAGACAACTTTCAGAACGCCAAAATGAAGGTATATACAAAAATTCAGCTTATTATCTCTCATTCCGAGGCTGATTGCTAATTTGACTGGACTAAAATAGCTTACATAGCCTTCCCCAATAATTGGGCTATCAATTGCAAAAATAATTGTTCAAATCCGACGGGTAGTTCCAGAGATTAGCGCGTTCAAACAAAAAACTCTTCAGCTTTATTATACTTTTATTTATTATTATACTCGTATTATTAGTATAGATGATATGAATTTGACATGGTATGGCTGTCAGAGAAGTATGAAGGCACAGAACTGCTATGAAAACTATGTTGCATGATTTTCTCGCCATTACCAGCACCCTATAATTGCGTAACACTATCAATCACAATCTGAATGATTTTGAAGCGTATTGCTAATCCATTGCTCCATATGTTCGAAAAATATGTCGGTTCAGCACCGTAAATAACACAATGAATGTTGTTGAACTGTCAAAATGAAAACATTCACTATGTTTTTATATTTAACCCAAAGGTTGACTGGTAGAGAATGCCTTGTGGCATTAAGTCCGCCTATGTATCACTATTGTACATGAAGTTTAATAAATAATTAGAACATTGCAACTACACGCTGATTTCATATCATTTCGAATCTATTTTTGAGCCTGTATAGTACGAGTATAGTGGGATGCCAAACACTGTGAAACAAACTCTAAGTATGTAAGTTTTTTCTTTATTTATAAAGAAACACAACTGTTTTATACTTGAAACTGTACCCCATAAAACCTAAGTTTGCTCCGTCGTTTCTTCCCGCTTTTTCATGTACATAGGTTTTACTAGCTTTTGCCCGCAGCGCCGCCCGCGTAGATATCGGGTTATCGCGTAAAAAAGTAGCCTATGTCCTTCTCCATATCCCAGGCTATATCTTTGCTAAATTTCATGACGATCGGTTCAGCGGTTTAGGCATGAAAACGTAACATACAGACAGACAGACAGACAGTTACTTTCGAATTTATAATATTAGTATAGGCTACATTTAACTAAACCGTTGGTTTTGATTTTATGTATGTTTGAGCGAAAATAATAACATTTTCTTTCATTCTCCTTTCTGTCTTCAGTCTCGCTCCCCGCTGTCATTGAAACCTTATCCAAAAAATTCACAGCGCTGAAGTTCGCGGCAGCGCGGCTATGTGATTTGATATCGTTAAGTTTATTGTCGCTGTTACACGATATTTATGATATGTGTCGAATTTTAACGTGATTTGTGTCTGGTAGTCACCTCAGGACCTGTCATGTGGACTGACAAAGGTCATCAACCACCATTCACAATATGCTGCTAAAATAGAGGTATGAGAAACAGAGTGTAAAGTTCACATATCCTCCATAGAAAAGGAAGGATCCTCCGACCAGACGAGTGTCGTGTCTGGTGGGCAACTGCCGACGGTTGATGTCGAGATGTTGTATATATGCCAGTCGCGCGGTAAATTCTGCTTGCGCGATGCAGGATTTGCGTGGATTTGCGCGTAGTTCGCATGTGGCATTGTAGATGGCGCCACACCATCATCATCATTGGCAGCCTTTTTCCACCTACTGCAGGTTAACGGCCTAATCCCTTTTGTGCCATCCTTTTTTTTTTTGGGTGGGAAATTATGAAATAACTTCTCCCGCTCTGGTCGGAGCGGGACGGCGTGTCAGATTTTTACTGACTAAAACCCACCCGTGTTCCTTCAGTTGCTTGTGTGCCAGGGCCACGGTATCCCTTTCGGACAAATCTGCAACCCAGCCAGGGTGCCATGTTTGATTGATTTGATTTGATCTATATAATCAAAAAGCTTAATAATCCATATATTAACATGGAAATCTCTTGCTTCTCCTGATTATATCCTTATTTCTCCTTTGATTACGCAGGGAAACTCCGACTCCATTGCCTATTAGGTAATTTAAAGCCTTATTCTGACAGGCATAATAAGTGACACTTTTCAGTCGAAAAAATGTTATTTGGTTTTTCCTTCAGGAATTTTTCAGTACCCCGGTTGTCGGCAATAAGCTCTCCGCCTAATACATGGGATTTAAACAAAACTGGCAAAACGTACGTTCGCTTAACACTTCTGCCTACATTGAGTACAAGCGAAAGGCGCTATGATCTCCTCGCGCCGACTGAAGTAGGCTCCCGAAGTCGCGAGTTGTTGCCTCGCACATTTGGTAGGTATTTAAACATAGTAATTATTTTTATCATATTATCAAGCCGAACTCACCGAATTGTGCTAAACAATCTTATTCCCATTTACCATTTACATAAAAACACAAGAAAAAAACGTCTGTTTTGTAGCTACAAGATTGATTAAACATTACGAAAAGGGGTAACTTGGGTTTTTTTCTATAAGGAAAAGTTAATCTAATCGTATAATTAAAAGCGATTACACGTCCGTCAGACCCTTGAATAAGATATATATTTTGTTGTTTATGTATCCCATGGATTCAAAAAACTTGTAAGCGCGGTCTCTGTCGGATCATACCGCCTAAACTATGCAACAGATTTTAATGCGGTTTTCGACATCATTTAGATACATCATTCCGGAAGGTTTTTGTGTTTATAAAATTACTATTAAACTTTATATAATATAATAAAGAAATCTCAATGTTTAGTCAAGTTGTAAAAACCGTGCGTTTTTATGGTTTCCCGTGGATTCAAAACACTAGTAAGCGCGGTCTCTGTTGCATCATACCGACTTAAGTTTCATCTCGAAATAAAACGCGTCCGTCTGCGTACATTACCGGCAGTTGCAACTAATTGTCATACATTGAACTTGCGTCTGTCTGTCTGTGGCGAATTGATGTCAAGTGGCAATGGTTACGCAACCACGGTCACGGTCGATGCACCCGATGCAGTCCGACAAAGGGTGAGCAGAGTTATCAGATGTGACATATTTCGCAAAGAAAGCTCGAGGGCCTAGACAAATGGCAATCGCTTTCGAAGCGTTTCGTATTAACTTACAACGACTTTGAACAGTGGGATAATTACGTAACACCCTCACAATAGCAATCGGTTTCATTTTGACAATTCAACAACATTCATTGCGTTATTTACGTTGTTGTGCAGACAAAGTTTTCGAACATATGAAGCAATGGATTAGCAATTTCCTTCAAAATCATTCAGATTGTAGTTGATAATGTGTTATGCAATTAGGGTGCTAGGCAGACAACCCTGCAACAACCGGGCCCATAACATTATCGAGGCATTCTTCTAGTTCATGCCAAAATCAGTTGGAGATTTCATTTACTTACATAATCCATACTTCCATACTAACCTCCTTACTAATAAACGTTGTATAGCGTCTGTTTAGTTACACACCGATTTTTCTCTTTCACTCGTCAGTAATTTGACTTTCGATAGAAGAAGACAAAGCGTTGTGTAACTATACAGACGCTATACAACGTTTATTAGTAAGGGGGTAATATTATAAATTTGAAAGTAACTATATCTGTCTGTCTGTTACGTTTTCGCGCCTAAACCGCTGAACCGATGGTCATGAAATTTGGCAGAGATATAGCCTGGGATATGGAGAAGGACATAGGTTTTTTACGCCATAACCGACATCAGTGTAAAGCTAGTATGTCATAAATAATCATATTTCTAGGTTTTAAGCCTGAAACATGTTGCTGAGGGAGTTGAGCGGACCTCTTAAAAATATTAAAAAGTTGAGTTTCTAATTGCCATTTAATTTTAAATTAATCTGTTAGTGATGTTTTAGTATCCATATGCCAAAGGCTATATGAATGAAAAATTAACCCAAAAAGCTTTGAGCAATCTGCCTTTGTGGTTTTAATGTCAAAAAAGATTATTTAAAACTGGTTATATTTATATTAAAATGTGAAAGGAATCTATTTCAATAGATATTTAGAAAAATAAGACCTCAAAAGGTCGTTTTCCATTATGTCAGATTTTGCGTGGATCGCAAAAACGTGGATCCATGAAAATTTCAAACGTGCGTAAAAACGTGCGCGTGGTCGCGCGCTTTTCCGACCCTAGCCTAAATCATAGCGCAGAATTACCAGAATTAAGAGGGAAGCGCTAAGGTAGCCCTCGAAAATCAAATTTTCTAACGATTTTTGCAATTTGCAGCTCATTGTCTGGATGTATGTTGATTAAAGTATGATTCGCGACCGTAACAAATATGTATTTACATAATGATAATCATTAGACTCAGTAATACAACTCCTTATGTTAGTATAATCCTAAAAGCATGATTTCATGAAATAGTCATTCAATAGGATTATATGAACTTACGAGAGTTGAATGGATTTTTATGATTATAGTTCTATGAATAAATATTTAATATGGCCGCGAATAATAATAATAATATAATAATATTTTTATTGACATAAAAATATGTTACATTTATATGGAAACCCTGACTCCTGCGCTAGGTGCAACCTGTGTTACAGGAATCAGTGTCTTCTCCCAGTAGTTTTACACAGATATTATGCAATAAAATTTAAAGAATTTTAAATTATACAATCATATTGAATCATATTTAGCTCAACATACAACCTGATACTGTCCTGCAAATTCCAAGAAATATAAGAAAATTTGAATTTCGCGGGCTACCCTGACGCTTTCACCTTAAAGTAAAATTGTTTTTTTCAAGTAAATAGTTAAACTTAACTATATTCGGTTTGAAACAAAATTAGACATTTAAATAAGCCATTTTTACAGTCCGTTCAACTGATTTTGACTTCTATTGCGTTAGTGGCATGACAAATGGCAGCTGCAGTAAATTGTTGGTATTGTAACCACTTTTTTGCTTTTAATGTCATCCTTATACCTACGGAATAGAAGTCAAAATCGATTGAACGGATTGTAAAAAAGGTTTATTTAAAGGTCTAATCTTATTTCAAATGAAGAGCTTTTGCGCGCGACATCGCCGGTATGGAGGTCGGAAACTATTCCACGGGGTCGTACTACCGCACAGTGGAACGAATGTATGGGAGCGGTTGGACGTAGACATGTCCGAAAAAAAAGAGTAAAATTATGCCAAACTAATGATGCCATCTTATTCGATTACTTAATGCCTTCATAACTTGTGGTGATGAATTTCTTCATAACTCCCATATTTCGGGAGTAATTTAATCCAGGTATCCCAGGTATCCTTTGTTAAATATTGCAAGGTAATTAGTTATTGTGATAATTAGTAAATGATGCATGCTAAATTAGTGTATTAAGAGCCATTTAGTAATTAAATAATAGCAATGTTCTTATCAGTAATCATTAGTGCATCAGTTTTATATGTAAACCTTAAGTCCCTAATTATATATCCTAATTAGCTTATATCTTCTCTAATTTGCTGCTCAGAAATGTTATTGTAATAAGGTAAACCTTTAGAAAAACGGTTTTAATCAACAAAATAAACAAAAAATAAAAAAATTGTGTTATAAAATAAACATCACTCTTTATCCCAGAAAGTGCACATTTGGCGCACTATGTGTCTTAGTATTAAATATAGCTCTTAGTATTAGCATTATGATATTAGAGACCGCTACTTGAAACAAGCCCGGAATCAGGAGGGAGAGAGCTCGATACACTCATTTTCATAGTAAAATTTCACTATTTCTCAAATTACTCCCGAAATATGGGAGTTATGAAGAAATTCATCACCACAATTTATGAAGGCATTAAGTAATCGAATAAGATGGCATCATTAGTTTGTCATAATTTTACTCTTATTTTTCGGACATGTCTACGTCCAACCGCTCCCATACATTCGTTTCACTGTGTACCGGGATAAAACTTCCTAACCCAAGTCATGGTCTATCCATGTCCCAAATTTCATCCCAATCCGTCCAGCCGTTTAAGCGAGAAAAGTTAACATACAGACCCGACAGACAGACAGACAGAGAGTGACTTTCACATTTATAATAAACTAGCTTCTGCCCGCGACTTCGTTCACGTGGAAGTCGTAAGACACCACAATATCCGTTCCATACAAAATATACGAGAAAATGAATTTTCTTCATCATTATTTTTCGGTGATTTTTCGCATGTTTTAATAGTTATTCTGCTATGCGATGGAGACAAATCCAACAAACCAAAGATCATAGCAATCGGTCCAGCCGTTCTTCAGTTATAAATGGTGTAACTAACTCGACTTTGTTTTATTTATTTAGGTAGATATAGTATGGATTCCTTTAAGCAAAAACAAATCGACTGTCTGTCGCACTAAACATTGCAAAACCCTGACCTCTGCCGCACAAGTGGTTCAATTGGACCGGACATGACGTCAACACGCACTTCCGGCCGCTAATTACGATCGTCTGCGTCCACGGGACATCCTGAAGGGTGCATTATAACTGTATCAATTAGATTTTACAAAGACATTCTTGTTTTTACCCAATTTGTGGGGTTTTTTTAAGTGAGTAGTCGGAAAAGTTGGACCAAGTATATTTTCAGGACCACATCATTTTTATTATAAGCACATCAAAAATTTTTTTTTTTTCTTCATTGCATGGTAGTCAAATAAGAAGGACTCTTAATGAATATCGCAGCATTATGCTGAGATAGGAGCCTTTTTGGTCTCGCACAACCTTTTCAATTATGTTTTTTTATTGTTTTTTACAATGTAAATTTTGTTAAGGCTTCTACAAACAGGCGCGACGCGCGACGCGACACAAAGGCACCGCGAGTAGCGCAACTAGCTTTGCGTCGCGTCGTGTGTCGCGCCTGTTTATAGGGGCCTTTAGTTTTAAATGCACCTTTTTTTACTGTTTTTATTTCTTGTGCGTGTCCGAAATAAAATATTTTTCTTTCTTTCTTTTCTTTAATGAAGAAATATTCTTATTCAGGGTGTGTGAAATAGTTCCTGAAAACACATACTTAGGTAAGCAGATTTAAACTTTTCCGATCATGAAAAAGATCGAGTCAAATTCGGTGCCTTAGTTTTGATTTTAATTATTTTATCCTGTTTGGCGAATTCAGAAATAGTTGCTAATGTTACTGAAAAATCGGACATCTCTAAAGTATTGACATTGTTAAAATTGAAATAAATGTTTGATTGCGTATTCGTTTATACGAGTATATCTATCATTTACTAAGAAATTATCAAATTACAAAACTATTATCAAATTCAATAAGAATTGATAATGAAGGGACTTATAAAGAAAGAAAAGAAAGAAAGTAAATACGTTTATTTGCGGTAAACATGACACAATAAAGAACATAAACACAAAAAAAAAACTGTGGGGAAAAAATGCGTCACATCCACGTAAAACGGCTATCGCTCAGCATTATGCTGCAACCCTATGCAAGACAGAGCCCCAGCGCTAGTTAACAATAAATTACTCCTTTATATCTGGTTAACTCAACGATGTTGTGTGAGGAAATATCGGTTTCATGAAGGTAGGTAGGTAGGTAGGTATATTGACGAGTTTAATCACATTAGGTACTTACTGAAAGCATTATCATTAGTGTTTGTCGAAGTAGGAAGCGATTCTATTAGTTTTAGTTTGCAGTTAAATATTAAATTAATAATAGGAACATCATGTTACCTACTTGGTAGATACTTTCCGTCTTGAAATCTAATCTAGTACATACTTTTATCACGTGGCAAAACTCCAAACAAAAATCAAGAGTATGAAAAATTCATCTCGGCTAAGACAGCCGCCACAAAATCTAAACTTGAGATCCCTCATAGCCACGAGTGCTCAAGCCGTCGCATGGCAACACTGAAAAATGCATTCGTGAGACAAAAGCAGGCTATTACGGCCCCAGGATTAGCCCTATTGACACTACGTTACCAATTAAAAAGGGAGGGGTGCCTTTTCGTCTCGGTTTTTTTCAGCAGACGGTTTTTCAGGCCGCGGGCGTCCACCCCCCACATTTCTCCCTAACCCCCCGTGGCTGTACAGAAAAATCAATAACGCAGCACTTTTTTCCGCGCGTAAAGCATGCACCGACACGGCGCGCGGCTGTGTGTGTGTGCTCCACGCACACACGCGCGCGCCGCATTGGGTTGCCAGCATTTTTTCCATTCGCATTAAAATTTGCTCACAACGACATTCTCGCTGGAGCCGACGTCCCTGCCTTTGATTAGTCGGATGCACCTGGAGGGCTTACGCAATATTCCACGCTCCCTTTTAATGCAAATCCTTTACAATTCCAAGCTCAACAGCGTCTTCAGATAAATATCGACAAATAACATTCGCACTCTACGACTACCTTCAAAATGAGAACAATTTGTAAGCGCTAGGAATATCAAAAATGCTCTACAACATTTCCAAGACGTTAAAGCATTAACGGAAAACAATTTTAAAACATTCTATCATCAGCCTTTTGTTCAAATTCTCTACAAGAAATCGCCATAACTTGTGCTCTTAAAAGGATTGCGGTAAAATGAGGAGAGGATTCAACAAGAAAGCGAGTGCAGACGTCCTTATATACTAGTCGGGTACCGACCATTGTGGGCCCTGTTTAATTCTATAAAGCCGCGGAACAGACGACCTTGTAGGTAGACTGAATGGCATCGCTTCCGTGATCTCTATTTGCGGCTCATCTGATAATGTCATTGAATGAGCGTTAAAAGCTTTTGGAAGCATCGCCGGGATCCGGAGCATATCATTTGCATAGATTCCTAACGCTCGGTGCGCGACAACCGCACAACACTAATTGCTAACGCAGACTAACGTAAAAAAAGCATCACATTTAAAAAAGGAACGCTTTGCACATTTTTATTTCGCGCTCGCAATGACAGAGGTGAGTCCGTCCCGCTCGCGCGCCATTGTTGCTCGGGGCTCGTCATCACTCCATCTTTGTCTGCCGCGCGCGTTTTTTTGAACGTGCAAAAATATAAAAACGCCGAATCGCGTTGGTGGTGGGGCGCATGTTCTCGTTGCACTTGTGTGCGTCGCCGCGATAATGCTTGTTTTAGGGCTTTGCCCCGATCATAAGTCAATACATGCCCAAGTTTGTAAGCGCACCAATAGTGAAGTGCTTAAAGCTAACAACGCGAAAATTCTTGACGTAAACAACTAGAAATACTGAAATTCGAAAACAATCGAGAGTTGTGCTTACGTATAAAATGTAGCGCCAAGTTCTTACTGGATAGAATATATGGTATAATTTTAGGTGACATAATTGTTATATTTCAACACTCTACACATACTAATGAATACAGTAGGTTTTAGAGAATGTATCCTCATTGACTCAATGCCTAATTACTAACACCTCGAAAGCATTCAACTGCTCTTGAAAACCCATCCAGCGTAACAACAGATAATAATTAACTGAGATTGTATCTCGTATATTTTCCGTCGAACGAAAGTGTCTACGACACTGACGAAATCTATTTTCGTTATATAGAATAAAAAGGAGTCCGTACACCTTTCTCTGCACCTTTCACTCACTTACAATTAGCGCTCTGTTAATCATAAGATAACAAGTCCAGACGGCTTTTTTTCTTACGTGCCAAATTGAACTAAGTCGATCAATCGAACAGTAGACTGCAATTTGGCATGCAGGGCTGGCAGTCTGAAGACTTGCAAACTTAACTTTGATCTCCATCTCCTTTTTATTGTGATTAGTGGCTAACCTGGTGTCAGTTTTAAGCCAACCAAGGGTCTCTGACTTGGCTACACATGCCGTCAAGAATTATCTCTCAGGCATGCCGGTTTCCTCACAATGTTTTGTTTTGTTTAGCTTCGCACTAAGCGTTTTTAAACGTCTTTTATGCACAGCAAAGGAGTGGAACTCTCTGCCTGCGTCTGTGTTTCCGAACGCATACAACCCTAATCTATTCAAAGTGAGAGTGAACAGGCTTCTTCTGGGTAAGCTCACTCCATCGTCAACTTTGTCTCTGTCACCCAGACCTAAAGGAGCAAACAAGTAAAAAAAAAAAGGGAAATATTCCAAACCAGTTAAATTACCACGAAAATGTTAATCAATCTTCAAAACTTTTCAGGTCTACGGGGTTATTCCGTAACGCACATCAAATGCCAAAATGATCGCAATGGGTTTCATTTTGACAGTTCACCCACGTCCATTGCGTTATTTAGGTTGTTGAGCAGACGAATTTTCCAAACCTATGAAGCAATGGATTAGCAATATCCTTCAAAACTCTCTGATTGTGATTGAAAGCGTGTTACGCAATTAGGGTACTGGTCAATTACTCGTGGTCTTAGCTCTAAGTACAACTTTCCCAACCACCGGACAGTAGACAACCCTGCCAGAGCCCGTGGGGCCGTTACCGCGCGCATAATAGTTGCAAATCCATTGATTATTTTGATGCATTACTTGGTTACGGTCACAAACCGCAGACACTGCGAACTGTTCTTTCTCTGAATAAAATAATTTGACCGTGAACGCAACGGTTAGTGTCAGCGTGAACCACATGTTAATAGCGGGCATTAAAACAAAGACAATGATTGTACGATTGTTCTGTTCAAATTTTTGGTCTGCAGCTTCTTTAACGGTACCCACATTTTTTGTATATATTTAGGTATCAAGATGAACAGAAATCCTTCAACTTCCAAGCGGAAATTCTATATCCGTTTGACGTTTAACTTGAAAGAACTGAAACCTAATAAAAAAAGCTTCAAGATTGAACAGAAAAAGTTCAGTTCGGATTAATCTAATCTTTGCATGGAACAAAATTGTTGAACTAGAAAATGATTTAATAAAAGTCGCGCCGGTTGCACATCGTAAAATTTTCTTCTCTTTCTCTCGAAAAGCGACAAAAAAATCGCCGTCTCCAACGCCGACCTTACGCAGACATCTTTTTATTGCGAACGTGCCCCTGGCCTCACTCTTTCTTACCTCATAACACAGTTTCTCTTGCGTTTTTCCCGTTTTTTTACTCCATTCAACCCCCCGTCGGTGTGTGTAGAAAAAACTTTGTGGCCTCGTAAAAGTCCACTTCTGTGCGAAAACTTGCGTTGTTTTGAATTTAGAACTTTTGTTTCGGAGTCGCTCATTTTCTTTTTTTTTAGCTGGTGACTTTGGAATTATTTAGATTACAGTGCCCGACGTCAGACTTGACGTGTTCTCATTATTTGACTTTTCATTCAACGCCATCATTCTGGTCAGTGGTGCTTTGAAGAAATTGATAGTCTCAACTTTTCACATTATTTTCGAATTTAACTTATGAAAGGTCAGAAATTTTCTTCCACGGTTCCAAATAATTGGTGTTACGGAAACACTATAACTTTGTTTTGAAGTTATCGATTTAATTTGTTCTAAGTTGTCTCCACCACTCTGTCTATCAGAAATAAACGGTGGCGTTAACTGCAGCAAAATTCATAATATGCAACCTTACGGAACTTTTAAAACTCTTGCGTTCAGAGTAATTGCTGGTTTATTAAAAAATCGTATAAATACTAAGTCTTTTCATCAAACTTTAATGAAAGGTATTTCATTAGTGAAAAAGAGGAATTCTTTTGAGAATTATAATTACGACTTCGTTAAACTCTACGTCGCTGAACATAAGTAAAAAAAGCTTTTAGCTTGCTATATTAAAAACTAAAAATGGATCTTTCAAATGAATCTAGTCGATTTTTGGTCTTAAAAATGCTTTTCATGGTTATGTAACAAGCGCTACACTTTTATTCGTTTGGTAAAGTGCGCATTGGCGAAAACAATTTCATTATTAGACTTTTTTCGAAGCCCAGGGACTGGAATTAATCCAGAGGAATGTGTACAAGAACAAACGAATAATTTTCAAGTAGGTTTCATTTTAATTAATCTCGCGACCGGCAGGCGCGCGTTTCCTATTTCAAAACTAAACCCAAAACAATTGCGCATCGTTCGAATTTTAAAAACTGGATACGTGATACATGACATCGGAGGGGCCCGCATGCCGTTATCTAACTACCCCTAGCACATCGGCCAGCATAAAAAGAGCTATAGGACAGCCGAGAGCCCCCCCTCACTCGCCTTATTTTGTTGGGTTTCGGGGCGGGGCGGGAGGTCGTGTATTCCTGGTGTGTAATGCACATTTTTGCATGGAGCTTCGCGATCGGGCTGGGTTCAGCTCAGCCCTGCAAGCACGCACACTACAACAAGGCGTGTCTATGTGTGGTTGGCATATACACACATACATCGGGGATGGATTCTGTTTTGTAGGTTTTTTTAATTGACCAAAATTTTGTACATTCCTGATATTGTGCTTTAAAACTTGCATGAAGTTATTGTTTTTCTGATAGGTTAGGGAATAGTATGAATCACAACTACGCTGACTAAAGTCAGGGTTTGGAAGAATCTTCCGATGCATCCTTACTGATCATAAGTTATGCAAAATTATATTGCCATTAAACTAGCATTGTAGTTAATCAGTCTTTGAACCGTGATTTAATTACCATGTAGGTACCTAATACCTATATGCAAATTCTTACTTCGTTAAGTAATAGTTAACTCAAGCATTACATTACCAAAATGCTGATACATTTTCAATACTTAGTACCTATTTCTAGGTACATAGATCTCCAAACAAAGCATAAAAAGCCCCAACTACATACCTACATAACTGCAATTGATTTCCCAAATACATATAGGTAAACCGGAGTCATACTAATCGAGAGTGACGCTCGAAAAAATCACAATCCCTGGACGCAGACGAGGGGGGTACGAGGTGGCAAGCAGGGGGTGCAGGTGGGGTTGCCAGTGTTTTTATTTTTCATGATTGGTGGATTGCAACGGGAGTAATGATCGATGGAATTAACGTGCGCCACTGGCCACCACGGGGGCTTCAGTTTTTAAAATTTCGAATGCTTCATGTTTTAAAAATGGAATTCGATTGAAACTATAGGTTTTTAAACGGTTTTTTGACATTGAAAGAGTGGTGATGTGCGTTTTTAAATTAACGACAACTAAGTAAGTATGGAATGTTTCCTCGGACCTTAAGTTCACTTTTCCTGTCAAAAGTTTGACCTATGAGTCAAGATTTCGACAGGAAAAGTAAACACTTAGAGTTACTAGTGTGTTTAAAGAACACAGCAGTCTGAGGTTTTTCTTTCTTCGGGCATGCATAGCCAAATCTCGATGACATAGCCGATGAGCTACCAAGAACATAGAGAGCCATTGGTCTTCTTGGGTAACACGACCTTCGGTATTACAGATTATTGCGCCTGACTGAGATTTTACCTACTTCTTTTTGATTCCCAGATGTGACAGTATGTAGGTGGAAGTACATGAGTTATCACCGCTCAAAATATAATATGCAAATTGCATAGCACAGCAGAATCATATTTAATTCATACAGCCACAGAGAGAGCTATAAAAGCCACGAAATTCAATAGAATCCGTCCGATTACGTTTCAATCCATAAACCGAGCCGTCGCCACTCATAAAAATATCCGAACGCATAAAAATTTTCTACCGCTGCATTTTTTTTTATTTTCCTGCAGCGCAGGCACAGATATTGGGTATACAATTCCTATATTTCGATTCCGTTTACAAATTAAACAGACGGGATGTTTACATACCTCCCTTCACCCCGTCACCCCCTGCATATAGCCGTACAGCCATACATTAACATACATACAATGATTTATACTCCATACACATTTGGCATAATTGAAAAATGGCCGGCGTAATGGCGTACGGCGGACACTGCAAATAATAAGCTTTTAGGGTGACGTAACGAAATGTTTGGACTAATTAAGCGATTAATGTACGGTGGCATGTTTTGTTTTGATTACCTATAAATGAAAAGCTTCGAAGCTGGTCAACGTGAACTTTCAGGCAGCCTCCAAAGCCAAGACGCTTTCAGCTATCGTTGAAGCTAAACTAAAATAAACTGTCATTGTTGAAATTCATAGGAAAAGCTTTCACTCTCCATCCCATGTAAGTAAGTATTCGATTTTAAGAATCGTGTCGCGAAATGTAATATCTGAGACATATCCTTACCGAAGGCCTTGAGGACGACGTGGAAATTGAGAGGGAGTGTAGGGCTCCAGCGGTCAGTGGGTACATGCTGGCCGTCAAGTTCTCCCGTTGCTCGAAACAAGTTCAGATTACGCTTTTACTTCTTTCTGAGCTATTATCAGAGCTTTTACACTGGAAGTTTGTGGGTCTGTCACACTACCTAAAAGGTCACAGGATGCCCTGCAATTCCAGTATAATGATATCTTCAGAATGATGTTGGGACTGCCACGTTTCTATAGTGCATCGGGGATGTTCGCGTTGATTCGTACTCAATCAGTACGAAACGCGGGCTTTAAAAAAAAAATGTTTTATTGACATAAAAAAAGTTGTTACATTTTAATTTGAAGCCCTGACTCCTGAGCTATACTCCATTTACTATAGCATTAGAAAAAAGAGGCTCGTAGAAGCAGGAGTGCGAAACATTTTATTCAAAGTTAAGTTTAATCAATTAAACTAAATATGTTTTAACATAACTTTGATAAATAGGTCGTAATAACATCTTAATCACACATTACTTACAACAAAACGAATGAATGAAACAACCGATTACGTCATGATGATTTAAATTTAATTAAGATTAAAGGAAATAAAAGTCTTTTTTTTTACAATATTTTATTTAAAACAACAACTTTCGTGTAACTTCTTCGTCTTCATCATATAATTTAGTCACTATCATCAGAGAATAAAGATGAAGAAGTTTCACCGACGTTAGGTAATAATAAATTTTTCTACCACATCATCCATTATGCTTTAACTTTTCCTCTTCTTTAATTGCATGAGCAACGCAAGACTGCCATCGTTCTAGCGTAATACTATCCAGATCTTGTGGGAGTAACTGTTTCTCCTTGTCTAATTTGAACGTTTTGTTATGTTGAGCCACATACCCCATCATTTGAGCCCATATTAATTCTATAGGGTTGAACTCGCAGTGGTAGGGTGGGAGGCACAATACTGAAATACCCTTCTCTCTAGCCATCTCATCTACAACAAACTTTTGATATAAATGTCTTTGTATTTTTGCGTTTTCTAATAAAGTTGCCCTAAGATCTTTTTCCTCAAAAGGAATATTTTTGCTTTTAAACCATTCTTGTATATCTGCCTTTCGTGTAGCTGTGGTTGGCAGCTTCTCCAATGTCCTTGAGTGAACCAATTTTATGAAATTATGTTTAACTGTATAATTAATTATAATGTTATTGAATGCAAGAGGTCATACACTGCTTAGTGCATAAATAACTGAAGAAATTTATAAGCACTATACCTTCATTTAGCCAAGTGTCATCTAAATAATAATATATTTTCCTTCCTTTATTCCTTAGCCTTTTTATTTCATGAAGATATTTTAGTCTCCAAAGGACGATCTCCTGCTTGTCTATGACTTCTATGAGTGCACTTTTTTTGCTCCGTTTGATTTATGTGAACTTTAATGTTTCTTTAATTATTTTATACAGACTGCTTTTTTTAAAATCTGGCAGAGACTCGTCACTGTTAACTGCTTCCAGCATCTTGTCCAAGGTGGGCAACTCATTATTAAAGAAGAAGGAATGAATTTTCCTGCATATTCCACTAAATGTGATGTCATCAAAATCATCCCGTTTCATGTGCTTCTGTTGGGGAGGGGGAGATTGCAGGCGACTTTTTCTCTTTGAGAATATTGGACAGAGTAGCCCGAGATACGCCTGTAAATAATAAATCATGTGCGGAGTTTCTAAAATATAATAAATTTTATCACAATGCATGTTACTTTCAAATATTTTTATAGTAATAATTTTATGAATCATCCTTACCGGCAACTTCTGCGATTTTGTTTATCATCTCAGTCTTATAATGAGGAGTATCTGCAGGTCAGGACTCCAATTGCTTAAAAATATTTATCACAGGTTGTTTTTCTACAGCACGCTGCATTCTCTTTTTTTTGGGAGACATTACGAGTATTATTTCGTCGGAGTCAACATTTGGACCACGTTTTTTTCGCCGTTGGCTTTGGTCAGGTTCAGCACTTATATGTTGTAAGCCACTCGGTCCCGCACCGGGATCAATCATAGCTCAAAAAAAAAGTAACGTTTTGTACAAACAACCCAATGACAACACTGATAACAATACAATAACAAATAAATAACTAAATATTATTTATTATTTTAATAAATAACAACAAAATCACGAAAATTAGACAATAACAAACAAAGTATTCACAAGTAAATGACATACATGACAATCTTAGAACATTGTCAAGTCAATTTCACAGAAGACATAAAACAGTAAAATTAGAAATCCCCGGCTGTCACAGCTTATGAAGGGATTAAGTAACATTTTAGATTTGGTAGGATTATAGTGAAACGAAAAGCGTTGCAGTATTGTTGACTCCTGCTTCTTTTAGGTTTTTAGCATAGGCACTGTAATTTTAAATTGGAATGAAATAATATATCTAAATGATAGCCACTTAATTTCATATGGTTGTTTTTTTAAATGATTACAATTAAGTGTGATAGTTGATATATAAATTAATTTTAATCGATTTGGCGTCAATCGTAACTATAACAAGTTTATTGTACTTTTGTTATAAAGTGTGCATCAAAAATAACCTTTTTCAACTTCTGTCTAATGCTATTATAAATGGAGTATAGGTGGTACATGTGTTACAGGAGACAGTGTCTTCACCCGATTTTTGAACTTTAACAATTTATGCAATAAAATTAAAAATTAAATAACTTAAAATTAAAAATTAAATAACTTAAAATGTAGGAATCCAATTTAGTGCATGTAGTTGTTTGTGTGCATGTGTGTTTGTTGTGTTAATGTGTATGTGTATGCATGTGTAAGGGTGTGTGTGTGTGTGAGAGTGAGTGAGAGTGATTGTGCTTGGTGGCTTTCATGCCATCATTCGCAAAAGGACGGTATCCCTGATCTGCAGACTGCGTGGCAGCTGCTAAGAAATCCTGAATACTGTAGCTGATAGGATCTCATCCCCGCTTTGGAGGTCATTTGTTAAGTCGGTCATCTGCAGTGCTATTCTGTAACCATCTCACCGTGAAAACTTTGGTGAAGTGAGCGTGTAATGAGCTGTCAATGTCATCCCACCCAGTAGCGGCGTTAGGGTAGGGCGCGATTGGGCGACCGCCCAAGGGCGCCAGGCATGAAGGGGCGCCCCTTCATGTCTGGTTTCCCGTCTCGTCCTTCCATTGAGAATATTGGACACTATACCTGTAAAGGTAGCGTGTGAAGAAAGGACTTTTTCTAAGCTTAAGCTGATACAAACCTATCTGTGATCGACAATATCTCAATCGAGATTGACAAACTTGGCAACTTTGTCAATCGAAAATGAAATTGGTGAAAACATAGACCTCGTTGCCTTTTTATGAGAGTTTGCCGATAGAAAGGCTAAAAAAGTAGTACCTAGTAGTTTTTTTTAGAAAAGGTTTAATTGAAATAAACGGTTGTGCAAAAAAAACAGGGTTTTTATTAGGTCAAGTGATCTATCAATCCCTAGAATCCCTAGCGACAGGTAGGAAGACAGTTCACTTCAAGCTCACTAAACCATGTTTTCACGGTGAGATGTTGCTCCGTACCGGCTGATCCGTATTCTAGAACAATACTCAAACCTGAAACTTCCTGAACTTGAAAATCGGCCAAGTGCATGTCGGACCACGCACAATGAAGGGTTCCTTAGTTAAGATGAATTTATCCTAAGAACGAACTTAACATTGTACTTGAAAAACATGTTCTCCCATACATTCCAACTGCAAATGTAAGTTGTTCGACAATTACTGGTTAACTTGTAAAGCCTACTTAGCTGTTATAGTTTTCCTTTTAATTTTAATTCGTTATACAGTGTGAGTCTTTATAATGTGCACATATTGAAATGAGGGAATCTATGCTTAATTTTATCTACGGCAAAATACAAAAAAAAACTAAATCTATTTTTTATTTTTGACACTTGACTGTAACAAAAATATTACGCAAACGGATTCCTGAATCGAAAAATAGTTTTCACAATATGCCTATCCAACGATACCCCACACTATAGGATAGACGATTTTTTTCCCCAACTTTACGTGCAACCTACAAAAAAATCAAGATTTTATGTTACCACTTTGTCGGCGATATGTATACCCATGCCAAATTACAGCTTTCTAGTACTAAGAGTCTCTGAGCTAAGCCGCGAACAGACAGACAGACGGACATGGCGAAACTACTAGAGTTGCTTGTTGACTACGGAACGCTAAAAACGATTCACACTTTGTATTTCATACTAAACTCTACTCAATCGAGATACGTATGCTTGAACGTCGTTTTAAAATACGTCTTTTAAACCAAAAGTTGCGTGAAAAAACACGTTTTCGCATACTGATTTCATCTCTCGTCCTTGAAAACTGAAAGCACGTTAGGCTCAGTAAATAGCTAATGAACGTCGGTCGACTAACACTAAAGTTGCAGTTCGCCTCCCGAAAGCGAAAGTTGCATACCGGGTACTGTTTCTGTAGGGATGGCAACAGTATAAGATGTATTATTATTATTTTATTTTTATATTTTTACATATCTCGGGACCCTGGGGTCCCGGACCTTTGGAAGGCGTACGAGGGACCGAAGCCAACTCGCAGAGGCCCGTTAGACGCTTTTTAATTAAATGAGGCACCAACCGACGATTATCCCTGCACGCACTATGCAAGTGAAAGAAAGAAAGAAAGAAAGAAAGAAAAATATTTTATTTGGGACACGCACAAGAAATACAAACAGTAAAAAATAAAAAACACCCAAGGACAACCCCCGGTTGGTGTAGGACTATTGCAGGATATGGAAACAAAGATATTGTACTATGGGTGTGGGTGGGTAAAATGGACTGGTTACTTAAAACTATGGAAGGACTATGGCCCCTGCCTGATCAATGTTTTAATATACACGGATAAAATGGCAGGGGGTGACTTGCACACTCAATAATGGGCCCCCGAAAACGGTCGCTAGCACATAGTGACGTAGCGACAAGGGGGCAACATGTCCTGAGGTGCTCGAGGAGTGGAGAGGTATTCCACGGCTCTCAGAACCATTCCAGAGCCCGGAAGATGGTCAAGATCCCTACAAGCACTTACTGGAAATAGGTACTTCCTTCCTCCGAGCACGTTTATTATCCATCATTCATCATTATTATTATTAGTATTCATTTGTTTGATTAATTAGAAATTCGTTAAGGTAATGAGACCTATTTGCACTGCAAATCTATACATCTATACAAAAATAAATAAAACTGAAGTGTCTGTTTGTAATGTCAAAATAACAGCTTCTTACTAAATGCTTATGAAAGTATATTTATATTAAACGGTATTTATAACAAAGAAACATATTTTTTTTGTCTGTCTTTCCGTTTGTTCCGTCTAATTTCCGAAACGGCTGGGCCGATTTTGACGGGACTTTCACTGGCAGATAGCATAAGTTATAAGGAGTAACTTAAATTCGCGGGTTACCCTTACGGTTTCACCTTAACGAATATGATAATTAGGATAAAGAAAGCTCCGCTAAATACTGTTGTCCCCCAAATTAGAACCCGATGAAAATATACTTACTTCAAACATACTTTTATGCGGAGGAATGAGGAAAATATCGTGAGGAAAGTTTGAGTATGAATGTAGAGGGCTATAAGAGTAGAAGAAGGCCAAAATTACGATAGATGGACTGTGTGAGGCTAGAAATCGAGTAGTGACTAACGAGATGACGATTAATAGTAGAAGTATGGAAGAAAAAGACATGTTACGCCGACCACAAATAAATTAGGATGAGCGCAGGAGAATGATGAAATATACCTTTATCTAAACAAACTTAGGAACGCCAAGACTGTGTCGGTATCAACAACGCCACATGCGAACTACGCTTCAAAGAGCTGACGTCACAAATCCTGCATCGCGCTATCAGAGTTTACCGCGACTACCATATATACAACATCCCGACATTAACCGTTGGGCAGTTGCCCACCAGACATAAGCACCTGTCTGGTCGGAGGATCCTCCCTTTACTAGAGCATGAGTGAACTTTACACCCTGTTCCTCATACCTCTAAAAGACTATCGAAATGTTTTTGACAATCTGTTTTTTTTTTAAATTACGTTTGATGCAACGCGCCACCCCTAGGATAATGTGGCTAAAATACGATGCAAGTTGCGTTTGCAACTGACAAATCACTTACAGTGGTAGTAACTACATGAAAGTGAGTGTTGCTACTGTATTGTATGTTTTGTCTATATTCGTAATGGTTTATTTAATAGTTAATTATGGAAAACCAAAAAGTTTCTGACGATATTGAGAAAAATCATTTGAGTTCGAATTGTCATCTAGGTTTATTACCAAGCTATGTAAGATTTGAAAGTTACATAAGTAGATAGATAGATAGAATACTCTTTATTATGTACACCATAAAAATTACAGATATAAATGTAGAACTGTTACATAGGGTGTTACAATGGGCGGTCTTATCGCTAAAAGCGATCTTGTACAGACAACCGACACTGGACACTTATTATTATAGAAAACAGCAAGACTACCGCCGATGTAAAAATTCTCACATATTATTATTACAGTAGGTAGAAAACAGAGACTAAAAAATCAAGTCTGTCTGTAGCGACTGCTGTAAAAACTCATTAAGAAAAACAATGCATTTAAAAAAGTTGAACACAAAAATGCACGACATTCTAACACTCAGAGCTACAGGAAGCGATGCCGTGTCAAACTTCTGAAATGTTCAGCTTTCAGAGGCCGTTCACCCCAAGTCGCCACCTTACCACACCTGCATCGCCCTTATTACACCCACACATAAGGCACACTTTCCTTTGACACTCAACGAATGAGGTTCTTTTAATGACCGTCTTTATGCATTCGTAAAAGCCCTTAAGTCTTACCTGTTAAGGTTTATTTTGGCCAACCCTAGATGTTTTTATAAAGTCTCTTTGTATACGAACGTTATGGAAAACGCTTAGTTTTTCTTTTGACGGATTTCACGTGAAAGAAATTCGGCTTTTAAGAAAGTTGCTGACATGTTTGTTTTTTTGTTTTCCAAGTTGAACTATACAGCTCAAGGCTTTAATTATTTTTGCAAGTGTTTTATTTACCTCCTGAAATTAAAAATATATATTTATTTAACTTGAATAGAAATTAGGACGACCTATTTACAGAAAAATAGTTCAATCACATTCAGTCAACACCGTAAAAGCAGCGACTTGAACAGTTTTAACAGTTCAAATGACACTAATGACCTCGTTATACAGGTTGATTCATTGAAAGCGATACATATAATATATTTTGGAAAAGTCTGAAACAGATATTTGTTTAAAAGCTCTGAAAGACTAATGCCCAATGACATAAGCTCTCAATAGCTAATAATTCGACATAGTTAAGTTCTTTCTTGAAGTTATCCAAAACGCAACAATATTAAAATTAAAATAAATGTTATTTGTTCACTTAGAAAAACATACATAAGTACACAAGGATTAAAGAAATGTTGTACAATAGAGTCACATTAAAGGGCGAACTGATGCCTCCTAAACTAGGCCAAAAGCTTGTATTTTAGGAGCCAATGTTCCTCCAGATATAATGGCATACAACTGGTACCGAGTGTCATGCAAGTACTTATAGAAACATCAATATAAATTACACCAACAACAATGGCTTAATTTCAATACAGCATTAGTCCTATTAAGAGATAATTGTACTAAGATTCTCGGTTTCGTCATACGTTAACTTCTGAAACCAATTTGTTAGTGTGATTTTTACTTCGTGTTTGTTCATACACTTCGTGGTGGTTCGATATCTTGACATATCACTATGTGAAGATATCGAACCGACAGCACTAGCAATTTTTTTTTATTTATTTATATGGTAAAAATAGTTAAATTCCAGTTAAGAATACTTCATTCAGAATCAACAACAGAATCAAGTTCTTCTAACTTAACAGACAACTTTGCTGCTAGGGAGTTTGTTGCGCCAATTTTTTCTTCCCAGCTAAAGCACTAGGAAGTGACGTTTTGGGGGACTGTCTTATGTAAAGACTTTAAAAAGTCCTGATTCTCAGCCTAATTTGACTAAATGACTTTTGATTTGATTCATTCATAAGTAGACATAGGATAATCGGATGCATATTTACCTAAAGTTAATTATTAGCTATGAAAGTATGGAAGCAGCTTCTTAAAATATATTTTTTTGTAAGGAATGATCCTGTGATGCCAGAAATACCGGCAATGCATAACTAGTCGGGTGTATAGTATGGAAGCGACTTCTAAAACATTATTTATTTAAAAAAAAAATACCCGGGATTCTTGGATTGCATAACTATTCGGATGCATATTTTATTTTATTTTTTTAACCCCTATGCAAATATGTGTATGTAGGGGTGTAAGAGTAGGGGTGGTGTGTGTTAGTTAAAATAAAAATAAAACACCGGAACCGCGGGCTTTATTCGATACAAAAGCGCTTTCCATAATAGCAAACATCTCAACTTTAGGTGAATATGCATCCGAATATCCGATCTCTATTCATAAGCCATGTTAGTTATAAAACTTATCTGCTCCATATAGATATTAACTGAAAAGAACATAATAAAACACAATTTCTTAAGGCCAATGACGTGATTACGGCCACAATAAAGCATTCTGTAACCAGTTGCAGAATGCAAAACTTTACACAGAAGTTGGCGTGTAAAGTTACAAAAAAGGTTCATTGGCTCCCAAGTTTATTTATTGCTTTTACTTTTTAATTTAACGACGAGAAGTTAGCACGCGAGCATCGGTATTAGCGTTAAATGCCATACGTTTATTTTGAAGAATTAAAAGGTTTAAGAAAAACGTAAACGATATGTATCGTTAATTAATTTGATATCGATCTTTTGGAATTTTTAAAGATGTATTTTTTTATTTTATTTTTTTGTTTCGATTTAAGAGATGCTGATGACGTGCTGCGTAAGATTTAATTTTATAATCGAAAGTTGAGCTTTTAGTCTTTACGGTACGTAATGCCAAACTTACGATTACTGACAAATGCGTGCACTGAATGGACAGGTCCACTCAATCTGTGTGGTTCTTTCTTCAAAAGACCATTTCAGACACCAGTCTACATGGTCTTCACATGATTTGACCAAGATTATGTCTGGACTTTAAAAGAGACTGTGACCTCTGAGTTTGTTTCGGTCTTTCTTCTCAGAGTAGTCAGATACGAAATGCCGATCTCATCTAGTTTTAAAATATGATTGACGTGTAAAAGTGTTTGTAAAAACCTACTTACAGAAATAAAAACATTTATCATTTACGACTTTGACCTCTTTCAATAAACTTGGTTGCCATTAAAAAAGTTTATACAAAAAAAAAATCTTTAACCTGAGAAACTGAACTATGTGGCCATGCGGGACTAATCTATGATGATAATTTATTTTTAACTTAACTTAAGTTTCATAGCATATGAAACTTAAGTTTGACTTGGCGTACAAATTGATTCCTTGTTCTATTTTAACAATACCTAGGTATCCACATACTTTCAAAAAAAAAATATTTTTGATTTCTGTCATACAAGTACATTATATTATCTCTCCTACCCACAATTTCACTAACCCCAAAAACAACAGCATTCTAAAACAAACCGTCTATTAAAAAACACACAGCTTATTATACAGCATGATATAACAATCAAGTGTATCCTAGACTCCATTCTTCATCACGCCTCGACGGAAAGCTTGCGGTGCATAATCTGGTAAAAATACACCCTTCGGCAGTCGAGCGCCTCTGGTACGAGCCGACGGAGTTTACGTCTCAATGGTGCCTTGTTTGAGACTAGTTTTGTTGCAATACGGCTCATTAGACTAGGAGTGATAAAGCATGATAACATGGGGAAGAAAGAAAATAAACAAAACAAATTTATTTGACCCAGGTTAAGCTAACAAAAAAAAAAAAAACAGAAAAAAAAAATACAGTATTGAGTGCCTCATGGCTATGAAAGAACAAGGGATAACGCTTGTTTTTGCTTGAATGGCAGAATGAAGGCTCCTATAAACAGGCGCGACACGTGACGCGACACAAAGGCACCGCGTGTCGCGCGACGAGCGGTGCCTTTGTGACGCGGGCGATTCGCGTTGCGAGTCGCGCCTGTTTGTAGGAGTCTTGATTGTGGTCAGGTTGTAGATGGTAGTACCATTTGAAGGACTGATCTTTTAACACCTTTCCTGCTTCTTATAGTAGTGGTTACATTACAGATTATTTTGGGTTGATAATAACGTGTTATTGGTAAAACACAACCAGTCAGGACAAAGTCATAGAACAAAAGTTGTTGTTTATCGTTAATTATCTTTTTGTATGCACGTGTTTCTGTGGCATGATAAACCTGTTTTTCTTTCTTTTTTTGATGTTAGTAATACAGTCTTGCAAGGTTGTTAGTATTTTACCAATACCCTTGTATAATGACAACCTACACCTCTGTTATCTATTTCACCCATTGCAATACAGAGATAGGTAGGTAACTGTTTCATTGAAAATGCAGCACAACATTTCCGTCAAACAAAATTGATCATAGGTACAGTCAGCTGCAGAGAAATCTCACCCCCTAGCAATGTATTTATTCATTGCTAGGGGGTGAGATTTCTCTGCAGCTGACCGTACCTATTAGGTTTATGCAAGTATAACCTTGTTTCGACTGTCCCTACTGTAAAATATCGAAGGCCTAGCGTTTTCCTATGTTGGGGTCGGCTTCCAGTCTAACTGGACGCAGCTGAATATCAGTATTTTACAGAGCGACTGCCTATCTGACCTCTACAACCCAGTAACTAGATAAAACTATACGCCTTGTTAAGATTGGGTATGTCAGATTTTCGAGCTTCTGACGACTCGTAACGACTTTCAAAGACCCACGAATGACAGCCGGAACCAACGGCTTAAGAGCGGTTAACATCGGTTCACTAGCGCCAAGGCTTTAAAAAAATATTATCTCGTGACTGAGAAAGAATTACTAGAGAATGGGCAGCAGCGTTCTCTATGCATTTTTACAACATACTGCGATCGCCAACCCGCCTGCCAAGCGTGGCGATTATGGCAAATCCCCCCTTTTGGGGGAGGCCTATGTCCAGCAGTGGACGTCTTTCAGCTGAAATGATGATGATGATGATGAGAAAGAATTATGAAAAAACGGCTCAACAGCGACCTCGGTAAGTGTGTCTAGAATGTTCTAATACCCTTTTTTAAAGTTTCATATTGAGATACGAAGCCACAAAATTCATTCTAAAGAAAAACGGCCACATTCCTCTAGATCGTATTTTGTTGCTTCGTGTCTCAATATGAAACTTTAATAAAAGGTATTAGAACATTCTAGACACCCTTACCGAGGTCGCTGTTGAGCCGTTTTTCATAATTCCTTCTCAGTCACGAGATAATATTTTTTTAAAGGTAGTGTACCCTTGAACGCCTTCTTAATGTGCTTCCCGAGACACGGAGGAGTCTCAGTTTGTAAAGATGGTCACCCATCTACGGACCAACCCCGGCAAGCGAAGCTTAACCTGATGACCTGGATCGACCCGTGGCTTATTACTTATCCACGAGCTCCTCCAGTCTAACTAGAGGAAGCTCAATATTATGACATTTAAAACTTATCGTCAAACACACCCTTGTACAGGGTTTCAGGCAACATATTACTCTTCGGAAAAATACTTTGCCAAAAGAACCAATGAATGAATGAATGAATAAGCTTTAATTAATTCCATACAAGTAACATTAACAATTATTAACAACAGTAAATCATTAATAATAAAAATCAATAAATAATTCGATAAAATCAACAATAGCAATAAAAAAAATAAAAAAAAAATAAACAATAATAAATTCCATCAAATTAGTAATAGCAATAATAATAATAATCATTAAAAAAATAACAAACAATAAATAATTCCGTCAAAGAACATTAATAATAAACAAGAAGAGAACCAATTACCCCCCTTAAAACTGTGGTATTTCACCATCTCACCCATTACCAGCCTGATGGCACGACCACAACACGAGGGATCGTTATGCAGAGCACTTAATTAAGTCTGGCCACTTCAGGTAGGCCGGGCTTTCGGCACGTACCGCCAGGGGGCGCCCGCGTCGCATAATTTGATAGAAGGACTCTCTATGGCAGGGTGAACTGATCTTGATTTTGTTTTCTTTTTTTGGGAGGCTGTTAATAGTTTTTAGGTAGAAAATAGCATTTTGAAAAATAAGCAGTCATAAGGACTGCCGACGGAAGTGAAAACTCGAAACTTTGGAATATAACTGAGTTCTTTTTTGAATTAAATTAAATCGCTACGCGCTATGCATCACCAGTCTGGCGCAATATGTCACGAGCATGTCTCGCATTTCAGTGACGCGACCCCATAAGTTTTCTCCCTACCAAAAATCGCTCAACGCGGCTAAAGAAGATTCCACTTCAATAAAATTAAAGACAAACTTAATTGAATTAAAGATATAGGAAATCTATTAAAACCCTTTTTTTTTTCCGTGGGGAAATACTTATGGATGGTAAGATAAGGGTATCATCGGACCAAACGGGCGTCCAACGGAGGGCCGTTTGGGGAGAACAGACGGTTATGTCTGACTCCTACCGACTCAAACCTCACCTTCCTACCACTACGATGAGTCAATGACCTAAGTTTGTTCTTTCCACACTAAGGATAAGGGGATCATTCACTTTTAAAAATATCTAAAGAACGCCACTGACGCTGCTATTAATGTGGGCACCTACTGGGCCCAACTTATCTTAAAAAAACCGGCCAAGTGCGTGTCGGACCACACACAATGAAGGGTTCCGTAGTTGGGATGAATTTATCCCGAGATCAAACTTAACATTGTAGTTGAAAAACCATTTCTCCCATACTTTCCAACTGCAAATGTAAGTTTGTACGCACAATATTGAGAGATTTACCATGCTATATTAAGACTTCTTATAGGTTTTCCTGTAATCTATAAGTAAAAAAATAATTTCTGTATTTTTTCAAAGTTTTAGGCTCAGTAGTTTCGGAAACAAGAATGGTCAACTTTCATAAAATTTCTAAATAACTTCAAAAGTATTTATTTTAAAATTACGAAAAAAAAAACTGAAATCATTACAATATTTGTAATGATATTTATATTTCATTTGATATGTCAAGTTCGCAAAACTTTTTTTTCTTTTTAATTTTCTAATTTGCCCCTCAAAAGTTACCCCCATATTCAAAATTCATTTATTTACGTTACACGTCCGTGGTTGGGTCACACAAGTTCATATGTGTACCCAACATAATCGGTCCATTTCGAGCAAATTAGCTGTGACAGACGGACAGACAGACAGACTGACAGACATACCTTCGTGATCCTAGGGTTCCGTTTATTTCCTTTTGAGGTACGGAACCCTAAAAAGTTCCATCGACTCGAATAGAAGAAGAGACGAAACTTAACGTAAAGAGACGAAACTTAGCGTAAAGAGACGAAACTTAGCGTAAAAAGACGAAACTTAGCGTAAAGAGACGAAACTTATTAGCGTAAAGAGACGAAACTTAGCGTAAACAGACGAAACTTAGCGTTAACTTACGTTTACGTTACGTTACGTTTACGTTTTGTTCGATCTGTCAACATAAGTGCTTACAGTGCAAGTTCCTAAGTTTTTAAGGACTTTAGTACCTGCCCAGTCTAATCCCCCAGTGAGCCACACAGGTTCAAACCCACGCTTACAATTCGTAAAAATAACCTTACCTTACTGGCCAAGGACATTCTGAGAAGTCAAAACTACTAATAATTAAATGAGACAAATAAATCGTATGAGGCGTAAGCAGTCGCGTCCGTCGGCCGATAATTATCTGAAAATAGACGGCATTCGAACGGGGAGATCAGCCAGTCCCTCCCTAATTATTACCTATCTTTGTAAGACACGATGACAGTTGAAGATACATCCTTGGAATTCTTCTTCCTCCGTCTTTAGTTGGAGAGTGGATTCGAAGGACCATCAGCTAAATATAAAACCTCACGACCAACGGAAAAGAACTTACATACATACATAATCTCACGCCTTTTTCCCATGGGCGTAGGCAGAAACTGAGAGCGCCACCTGCTACGCTCCTTACTCGCTTTTGCTTCGTTTACATTCATACATCTGGCCATACATGCACGCCGGTTGCGAGTGCTACGCACCTGAAAAGAACTTCAAAACCATAAAATCTGTGGCTTGGTGCTAAAAGGGCCAAAGTACGTTTTTGTGAGAAATGAGATTTTAATGCCAAATTATTGAAAAAGTGATATATTTATGTGTGCTAAAAGGGCGTAAGTGTAACGATAATCTATCAAAAGATACTATGTTAAAAAGGCCAATGTGGTGTGTTTCCATACTGTTACATAAAAATGATTAAGTGTTAAAACGGCTGCAGTAGTACTTAAGCCACTAGAAAATTAAAAAAAAAAACACTACGCTAGTATTAGAGTCGGAACTAAAACGATCAAAGTTAACTTATGCCCTTTTTAATTTTATACATAATTTGGAAGTAACATAAGATTCTTGTTAGTGCTAAAAGGGCTTCCCTAGTAGCATTTTTGTTGGCGTTTGGTTGGGCCACATACCTCTGAAGTTGGCCCAACTAAATGCCAACGGAAAATGCTACTAGGGTTAAGTAGCAAATATTTTCAAAACTACCAATTTTTTCTTGAATTTGAATTTAATTCTTAAATCAACCTATAAATATGTATCAAATAACAAAAAGAGATTTTTGTCATTCTACAATATAACAAGTAAATAATAACTATCAATGCTGGTTTAATGTCCTAATGCTTATTACTGAAAATAAGGATTATTGCTATTGGCCTTTTTAGCACCAGGCCACAGAAATATTTTACTGTTGGTTTTGTCAACACCAATTTCATCCATGAATTAAGTACAGTTCTTACCTATAGCTTCTCATTTCAATATCATAGAATTTCTACAAGGAACACTTACAGTTCTTGTATTTGGCTTCTTATTTGGAAATCACCGCTTTTCTTCAAGGTTTACACAAGCAGCTGGTCTAATGCATGAGCTTCAGTACTTCTTTTGCAGTAAGGTGCAGCTACAGGTAAGACTTGCCCTAGTAGAATTTTTTGTTGGCATTTAGTTGGGCCACTTACAGAGGTAAGTAGCCCAACTAAATGCCAACAAAAATGCTACTAGGGTAATAGCTGCACTTGTTTTCAGGACATTCATCATTCATAATTTCAGCCGAAAGACGTCCACTTCTGGACATAGGCCTCCCCCAAAAGTTGGGGATTCTCCATAATCGCCACGCTTGGCAGACGGGTTAGTGATCGCAGTATGGTGTTAAAAATGCATAGACAACGCTGCTGCCCATTTTCTAGTAAGTCCCTTAGTCGCCTTTTACGACACCCATGGGAGGAAATGGGGTAGTGCTATTCTTTACGTCCGGCACCACAAGGAACTGCACCGCAGGACATTATGGAGTTAGAATACTTACAGGTTAATACAAGAATCTTGTAAGAAAGGAATTGGCTTACATTTCATCGGAAGGACACTAGAAACAAAAAATAATTCCGAGATACTTAATTTAAAAATAACTGTAAGATCCACGCAAAAAATAACTCCACAGACAAAATAGTAATTAAGGAGAGCAAGATCATTATTATTTAATGTTAAAACAAATCTCAACAGATTAACTAGTGCACCCACGCTGTCTGGCTAACTAACTTTCTTTCTCATTGGAATATAATAACTGAGTAATGAGATGTCTGCTACAATATATAATAATATTAAACGCATTCCGCTTCCTACCTCGATGACCAAAAGTAATATTAATGAACGAATTATCCTTCCAAGAAGTGTGCTCATGACCTTAGTCCGCCATGATTCATTTTAAAACTAGTCAATCTAGTTTCCAGGTACTACCTACACAATTAAAAAAATATGCAGTATTTATCTATGGTGATTTTCGCGGGACTTTTTTTGTCTGTTGCACAAAAAGTGCATGAATTAATAATGGATCTGGGTTTTGTTTTTCCTCTTTGACTAGAATTTGCTACTTTAATGTTATTCAAGATCAATTACGTTATAACGTGGTAGGGAAATTGTTTAAAGATATCTAAACAAATAAATAAAATTGAAATGTCTGTTTATAATACCAAAATAACAGCTTCTTACTAAATGCATATGAAATTTTACACGGTACTCATAACAAAAAAAAAAAACAATTTCTTAAATGTTTGTCTGTCTGTCTGTATGTTCCGGCTAATCTCCGATACGGCTGGACCGATTTTGACGGGACTTTCACTAGCAGATAGCTGATGTTTTATGAAGTAACGTAGGCTACTTTTATTTTTTATAGCAACGCGGGCGAAGCCACGGGCCGCAACTAGTGGAAAATAAAAGTTAAATAATTTCGCAGATGATTTTGGTTTCATTTCTGAATGAAACTGCACATCGTGTGCAAGAAAACCAATTTTTGCTAAAATAGTAGGTACCTATGTATCTGTGTGTTCATGTGCACATTTTGTTTATTAGCAAACTGAAATAATTAAGTATCGCTGTTTTCTATTCAGAATCCAGATTCCTTTACATATCCACAACAAAACTTTTGGATCGATGGAGTGAGATAAGGTCGCATTTATACAACATGTCCCAGAGTTAACGCAGAACACCACACACAACAATTAGAATATTATGCAATAATCATAATACATACTCAAATTTTTTGTTATTATATATAAAACATTGCTTATTTATTAAATTAGTTATCCTGATTGTAGGAGTAAATTGTGGTCACATTACAAATCTACGCACGCACACGTACCTATATGGGTCTAGCGTAATAGGTACACACGGCTATAGATTAAGCTATAAATTTCCAGTATTTAATTAAGCTAGAAGTAGTAGTTTTTAGTATTTAAGCTGATCTGAAAATGTACAATGAGAGTTCATTCCGACCTCGCCGCCGCACAGTGGAACGAATGTATGGGAGCGGTTGGACGTAGACATGTCCGAAAAAAAAGAGTAAAATTATGCCAAACTAATGATGCCATCTTATTCGATTACTTAATGCCTTCATAACTTGTGGTGATGAATTTCTTCATAACTCCCATATTTCGGGAGTAATTTGAGAAAATGTGAAATTTTACTATGAAAATGAGTGTATCGAGCTCTCTCCCTCCTGATTCCGGGCTTGTTTCAAGTAGCGGTCTCTAATATCATAATGCTAATACTAAGAGCTATATTTAATACTAAGACACATAGTGCGCCAAATGTGCACTTTCTGGGATAAAGAGTGATGTTTATTTTATAACACAATTTTTTTATTTTTTGTTTATTTTGTTGATTAAAACCGTTTTTCTAAAGGTTTACCTTATTACAATAACATTTCTGAGCAGCCAATTAGAGAAGATATAAGCTAATTAGGATATATAATTAGGGACTTAAGGTTTACATATAAAACTGATGCACTAATGATTACTGATAAGAACATTGCTATTATTTAATTACTAAATGGCTCTTAATACACTAATTTAGCATGCATCATTTACTAATTATCACAATAACTAATTACCTTGCAATATTTAACAAAGGATACCTGGGATACCTGGATTTTATATAAATAGGTCACTATTAGTAACTTTAAAATCAGTGTTGATTTACACCTCGTTGTATCCAAGCTAATCTCGCAATGTATTTTCCAAATTTTAATACAAATCTTGATATTCACGTTGCTTTATGCGCACGCGCACATAAAGATTTACGCGACTTTAACTATTTGTTCAGTGTTTTAAAAGATAACAGTTGTGTTCAGTTATGTGAAAGTGCTGAAACAAGTTTAAAAGACTGGTGTCGTCGATTTTGCTACCGCATTTATGCAAAATGGACACAGTCTGGAAGAAGCACAGATAAGTTTCGGAAGAAACATGAGATTTGGCTACAGGCTGCAATTCAATGGCCGGAATTACAGAATGAAAATATGGAACCTTCTACAGAAAATATAAGTGACGTCATCGAGCCCATAATTTCTCCTGCTAAATCTGATGCTTCAACTTGTATACATCCTAGTCCTCGTAAATCTTTTGAGGACCTTAGTAACCGGCAAAAAAGAAGACGCACTGAAGATAGTCTTTCATGCAGCAGTAGCAGCGCTGAAATTATGTTTTCGGCCGAAAGGGCGCTTCAAAAGGCAGGACAAAGCGATACAGCTTATGTTATGAAATACTTGACGGAGAATCCAGAAGAGGCCTCAAAAATCAAAGCCTTCATTGAAGGTAAATCAATTCAGGTACGGGAAATATCCCCTTTGAAGGCATTGGCTCTTTATGTATCGATGAACTTATCGAAATGGCGCTATAACACTCTTCGGGATTTCAACACTCAAGAAGGAGCTCTTCAATACCCGAGTTACTACATGTTGGTTAAAGAAAAAATTAAGTGCTATCCGGCCAAAGAAGATCTCACAGTTACAGAGAGCTCTGCAAAAATCAAATTACAAGCCTTGATGGATTTAACCTCAAGAAGACTTATTAGGTCGTTAGAAACCCCTGTTGATCCCAATCAACAGCTCGTATTGACCAGCAAATGGGGTTTTGACGGATCATCTAGCCAAAGCATTTATCATCAAAGGACGAGTGAAGATGAGCAAATCGATCTTGCTAGTAATTTTATGATTAGTCTTGTACCACTGCGGCTCGTCTCAAAAGGTGTAACAATTTGGGAAAACGAGCGACCATCTTCCACTTCATTTTGCCGGCCAATATTGTTTAAGTTTATAAAGGAAACCAAAGAAAATGTGCAGAGAGAGATGGCTGAAATCGAAGCAGAGATTGAAGCCTTAACTCCATCCACCATCACTGATGGAATTAGTGTCAAACACCAACTGCTGTTGACAATGATTGATGGTAAAATTCATTCCATTATATCCAATACAGCAGCTTCAGTGTGTGACATATGCAAGGCTTGTCCTAAAGAAATGAATAATTTAGAGTTAATCTATACTAATATATAAAGCTGAAGAGTTTGTTTGTTTGTTTGTTTGTTTGTTTGAACGCGCTAATCTCAGAAACTACTGGTTGGAATTGAAAAATTCTTTTTGTGTTGGATAGTCCATTTATTGAGGAAGGCTATAGGCTATATAACATCACGCTACAACCAAAAGGAGCGGAGCATAAATGAAAAATGTTGCAAAAACGGGAAAAATTATTCTTTTTGAGAGCTTCCGTTGCGTGCGCTGCGTAAACGGTTTAAGTTAGGCAAATATAATGTATAATGGAATTGATCCTCTTTAAATTTTCTAAAAAAAAGTCTGCGACAGCATATGTCTGTCTTTTAAGATTGACTCACTATAACCTTTTTTATGGTAATCAAATTTGTTCGAAATTAATGCATTATTTGCGAAGGAGTTTTCATAAACATGGTATTAATCCTTATCCAAATAAATACGTTATTCATCACAAGTATTTAATTTTGAACAAAGTTGCCCTTACATCATTTAATTTCAATGAATATCTTAGGAGATATAACTGTTTTATAATAACTCCGCAGCAAAGTAATGATCAACTCTGCGAGGTAGTCTATTCTAAAGCTGAAGAGTTAGTTTTTAGGGTACCGTATCCAAAGGGTAAAATGGGACCCTATTACTAAAACTCCGCGGTCCGTCTGTCTGTCTGTCTGTCCGTCTGTCACCAGGCTGTATCTCATGAACCGTGATAGTTAAACAGTTGAAATTTTCACATATGATGTATTTCTGTTGCCGCTATAACAACAAATACAAAAAAAAACAGAAAAAAAAATAATATTTAATATATGGCTCCCATACAACGGACATGATTTTTTTGCCGTTTTTTTTGCTCTGCCCGCGTGGATGTCGGTTATCGTCTAAAAAAGTAGCCTATGTCCTTCTCTATATCCCAGGTCGATCGGTTCAGCGGTTTAGGCGTGAAAACGTAACATACAGACAGACAGACAGAGCTACTTTCACATTTATAATATTAGTATGGATAGCTTTTGCCCGCGGCTCCGCCCGTTTGGATGTAGGTTATCGCGTAAAAAAGTAGCCTATGTCCTTCTCCATGTCCCAGGCTATCTTTGCCAAATTTCATGACGATCGGTTCAGCGGTTTAGGCGTGAAAACGTAACATACAGACAGACAGACAGACAGACAAATAGACAGACAGACAGTTACTTTCACATTTATAATATTAGTATGGATAAGGATTTGTATGGATGGTACGGACCCCTTCGTGCGCGAGTCCGACTCGCACTTTGCCGGTTTTTTGTTTTTTGAACGCGCTAATCCCTGGAACTGCGAGTTGGATTTGAAAAAATCTTTTTGCATTTTACAGCCCAATTCTTGAGGAAGAATTACATTCCTATTAACTAGAACACCATTTTTTTTTAAATGAAAGTTTATGCGAAAACGAAGTAAAAGCACGGGCAGGCAATGTGTTGCGACGGGGTGGGTCGGGGGAACAAGAAATTTAACGCGGACGAAGTCGCGGGCAGAAGCTAGTCAAAGATAAACACGCAAACGAGGACATGTATAAATATAGCTTAAGCACCCTTCACGCTTGGATTCGCTCAATGGAATGCTTATTACACATTTCCTACAAATTAGACATAAAATCATGGCAAGTAAGGGGTGATATAGCAAAAAGGCAAGTTGATGACAGGAAGAAAAGAGTTCAAGAGGCTGTAAGAAGAGAAACGGGCTTACTTCTCGATGTTGTGAAACAAGGCAGTGGATCCACCAACAATGGCAACTCGGCAAGGAGATTTTTTGAAAACTACACTAAATCTGCTGAACTGACCGGAATAGATGCTATGCTTTTAAGAAAAATCTGTGTGATCTTGCAGTGTATTTCATCAGGAGAGAAGATCAACGTAACTAAATTCCGAGAGTTCTGCTTTGATACTGCTAAGCTTTACGTGGAGTTATACCCATGGTATTATATGCCTTCTTCACTTCATAAAATTTTAATGCATGGGCCAGACATAGTTCAGAACATGTCAATTGTGCCCATTGGTTTTCTATCCGAAGAGGCATCTGAGGCTAGAAATAAAGATTTTAGAAAATATAGAGAGGGGCATTCTCGAAAGCATAGCAGTATCTCATGCAATGAAGATATTATGCACAATCTTTTACTGTCTTCTGATCCACTTGTTACAAGTATCCGTCCAAAAGGAAATAAGTTTGTAAAAAAATCTTCTTTTAAGGAATTTTATGAGCTTACGGATTCTGAGAAAAGTGATATCGAATTTGTTAACATAAATGATTTAGCGGACATCGATTCTGAATTTGAATTAATTGATGATGATGATGATGACGAAGATAATTAAATGATGTTATTGTTTTAAAATGTGTAACTTAGTAAATTAGAGCTTACATCTTAATTATTTATTGTACTTTTAATGAAACTAGGTAATTTATTATCAACTTACTTAAAAGTCATACTCTCATCAGTTCTTGTGAATATTTTTGTTAATATATATTTCTGTATATATATAATATATTTATAGACCTCTTAATAAGTCTGTCTGCGGTTTAAAGTAAATACAAATGGGGAAAAAACGTTTTTTTTTTTAAATTTTCATTTCCTTTTATCCCAGAAAGTGCACATTTGGCGCACTATGTGTCTTAGTATTAAATATAGCTCTTAGTAATAGCATTACGATATTAGAGACCGCTACTTGAAACAAGCCCGGAATCAGGAGGGAGAGAGCTCGATACACTCATTTTCATAGTAAAATTTCACATTTTCTCAAATTACTCCCGAAATATGGGAGTTATGAAGAAATTCATCACCACAATTTATGAAGGCATTAAGTAATCGAATAAGATGGCATCATTAGTTTGTCATAATTTTACTCTTATTTTTCGGACATGTCTACGTCCAACCGCTCCCATACATTCGTTCCACTGTGCGCCGAGGCCCATCGTGAAATCCTCGACTAAATAGTCCTCCCCGACCCTTGCCCGTAAGCGAAGCGGCAGCCCGCGCCATAGCTGAGCCTGTAGCTTTAAATTCCCCTGATAATAATCATAACCCTGATTTTATCCAGCCACCGTCGGTCTCTTGCCGTCCACCCTCCGACTCTGCCATAAGCCAAGGTTCGTACCCCACAGGGGGTGCCCTTAGCGCGCAGTCGTTTAGTTTTTATAAGTTTTACGCCCTGGCTGGAGGCTTTAAGTTTTTAGGAGCTTAAGGCAGCCACAGGAAATACCGGTTAAAGAGTTACGACCTCTAAAGGTTAACTCTGAGATGCCAAAGATAAAAAAAGTACAATGAGAGGTCAGCTTATACTAGAAATATAACAGCTTGATCTGTAGCCGTACTTTGTTCATTTTGGTTTGTTTTGGCTGTACAGTGGAAGTGTGACTGTAATTTACGTAGTTTCAATTATTTTCGAGATACAAAATTAAGTAGGTACATTCAAAATGCCAGAAATCGATTCTGAACAAACTACTTTTATAATTTGCATTAATTCAGTTCCAAATTGAATGGTAGGGTAGTTCTACTACGCTCCAGGAATGCATTCGACTGCTCCAAGTTTTTATTACCTATATTGTTACACTAGCTTTTGCCCGCGGCTCCGCCCGCATGGATGTCGGTTATCGCGTAAAAAGTAGCCTATGTCCTTCTCCATATCCTAGGCTATATCTCTGCCAAATTTCATGACGATCGGTTCAGCGGTTTAGGCGTGAAAACGTAACATACATACATACAGACAGACAGAGCTACTTTCACATTTATAATATTAAGTATGGAAGTATGGATTAGTATGGATATGGATATTGCACTGAATTCTATCAGTGCAAAATACTTTTGTAAACTAAAAATAATATCTTGTCACATATCTTTTTCTAAACTTATATTTAAGGCGACGATAACCTACTTTTAATGATTTTATACTGAAGATCACATCTTAACGAGTAGTGGCAATGATTTGGAAAAAATATATGTTAAATTAGAGCATTTTCTTAATAACTTAATATATGAATATTATAGATTATATTCATATTACATAGTGAAATTAATTTGTAAAATTATGTCTAACGCGGATAAAAAACTGAGAATCACGCAAAATCTATCAAGCGTATTTTTCTGAAACCTTCACATTTTTAAAGATAATTTAATTATTGATCTTTTAATATACGTATTTTATTAAAATACCGTATGTTTTATGTATAATAAATTAATAATGCGTCTTATTTGGGACAGCGCTCCTGGATGGGCAAGTCCTATTACTGGCTGGACGTACGACGCGTTACGTGAGCTCAGTACAGAACACGCAAGCTAATCACTCAAGGTCACTGGTATATATCTGGGCCTTAAGTACCTGTGTCTCTGTCAAAATAAATATTTAATAACAATTCTGGTCCTATAATTATTATATTTTCGGTAGGTAGGCGACTATCACAGAGCAATGTCAAATCAAAGATTTTTAAATGTCAAATATTGATTCTTAATAAAGACAGATGTACCTATATCTAACATACATGTATTAGGAACACGATACATACCTACCTATGTTATTAGTATTTTTTTTTTTAATTTTTAGTATGATCTACACATTGATATTATATTAAATTTATAAAAGTCTCGTAAGTAATAGTTTGTTTGGCCTAGGTCGCAATCGGATCTTCAGTGCGTTAAAGTTACGTTAAGCCTTAACCGGGACTTGTGGACTGTCGTGCCTTAATCCCGACACAATTATTATTGGGATTTTCAGACAAACAGTTCACTGTATTTTCTGAAATTATAGCTGTCTTCTGTCTCATATACTATACCTACACCATTTGAAAAAAGATTAGACATTTAAGCAAACCTTTTTTCAGGGCTTGTTAACATTACCAAATAACAAAATAATAACCGTTACGTAACGTTAAATTTCAATGTTATACCTTAATAACTTTACAAAAATTTAACGTTACTTGATAACATTACCAGTAATATAACGTTAATTAACATTAACAAAAATACGATAACCAACGTTAATTTAGTTACGTTGCCATTCTGTGGGTAAGAATCAGGCAGATTCAGGCAACGTTTTGATCGGCACGGAATCAGAGAGGCGCGAGGGTGGGCTCCCGCCGCGCCGCACGCCTCAGGCCCCACTACTTACATCTCACCCGTTTAAAATAACGATAAAATTGATAGTCAAATAAATAACGTTAAATCGATTACCGTTATTTTAATAATAACGTTAACTCTGTCAATACAAGGTAACGTTATGAAAATATACCGGTATTTAAAGCCCTGCCTTTTTTACAGTCCGTTCAACGGTTTTGACTTCTACTGCGTTGGTGGCATGACAAATGGCAGCTGTAGTAAACAGTTGGTACTTTTTTGCTTTTATTGCCATCCTTATATATACGCAATATAAGTCAAAATTGGTTGAACGGACTGTAAAAAAGGTTTTTTTAAACGTCTAATGTTATTTCACCTGATTTCCTAAGGTTTCCTTCTCTTGTTATCTAAATAAGAAAAAAATCTGGTTACCTATGTTGTTTATTCGGACTTATAATTTTTTCACGGAACATCTTTAAAGCTCTCACCAATATAATTATGTACTTACGCTGGAAAGACCAATTGCGTAGCACGTCAGCTGGTTGATGTTTCTGGGTCGACTTGGACACTTGCATTCACAGCAGTGATATTCTCGGCAGAACGACTACTCCGGGGGCAGCCATGCCTAAGATTATCCCGTGTTGAGCCAGTCTCCACCACGACGGGAGTTGACGACGAAATTCACGATAGGTTATCACACTTAACACCACTTGACAGATTATTGGTTAAAAACAACGAGACAATTATTCCGTGTTCTTGTAGAGTGTAGCGCACCATGATTTTACGATGTGTGTATACACATCATGGTCATCATGTATTTTAAAATGTTAAGTGTTAATCAGTGTTAATGATTAAGTTCAAAATCGAACGAGAAAATTTGACAATTTGTGGTAACTTGATGTACTGGCCACCGTATTAACAAATGTCAAAGTCGAAATGACTAAACATTCCATTTTCAAAAATGAGAGCATTCAGAGTTGATAACATAAGCTAATACCTAGTTATTGAATACCGTAATTCGAGGACAGTGAGTATGACGGTTTAATCTAACCTTTACTGTATCCAACTTACCTAAACTAAAAGATATCCGTTAATCCCGCAAAGTGTAGACTATTATCCAAAATATGCTTGATTCTTAAAATAGCTAGACCAGTCATGTCCTATCGCTCACAAAAACGTCTATACTTACTCATAAGGAGACCATAATGAATCATCTTGTTCAAGTTCACGGAATGTATAGCTGTATGCAACAATAACATAAATCGTAAGTCTCATAAAATAATTGAAAAGCCAAGCTAATAAAATCATATTCTCCCAATCACTTTCAATAAAAAGGTTAGGCATATTATCTGTCATAAAATCGATTGGCGATTGTTAACCCTGGCGGCACTCAGCATTGAAATAAACAAATAATGTAGGAATGAGTATTGCGGTGGGCAGCCGGTAGTCGGTGGTGACTGGTGTCCCGAGTCTCGCTGGAGTGTCCTAGAGGCCGTTAGCATTTGTCGGGCGGCGTCGCGCACTGAAAATAGCGCGGCGGCGCGTCATCAATGCGCTTCGTTTGCTTTATGGCCAGTTATTGCGCGCGTTTAATTACCACCGCACGCCATTTTGAAGATTTGTGAAACGTCACTTTTGGCGCGAAACGTGCACTTGACAAATTACCGTGCACAGCCGTGAACATAGACTACACACACAGCTGCACTTAGACTACTGAATTAATAGATTTTTTTTATTACCACCCACTTGTAAGCGAACAGGTTTCGCAAATAAAAATACGTTTTGAATTAAAGTTGTTTTAATTAGCATACTTTGAATTGCACTTCCGTGCTGCGATACGATTTGGGCGAGTAAAGTCCACTTATTTCTGGAATAACAAAGTGCGCCGTGTTACATCGGCTGTATTAAACTTTTATTGCCTTCAGTGCCATTCTTTAGTCGGTGCGAGTGTGCGAACATGCCATTAATTACAGCCGAAACCATTTAAAAGATTTATTATATTTATTCTGAAAATTTAAAAGAGCATAAAATTCTGCAATACTTTAAGGGACATACCGAGTTATGATGCTATTAAATTAACAAACAAGCGATTTCAATCAAACTTGGCGTATGAAAGCTCTCAATTTCATGCCCAAGATCAAAATTAATGTTTGACGGTTTCTCTATAGATACATCAGATGCTGCAGATCTGTAAAATATAATACAGGGAACGTAAATGGAGTGAAAGGTCAGTTAACAGTCGTAGGAACCCTTTACTCGTCCAGTGGTTACCAATAAGTGGTCCTTCGAGTCGACTGGACCGGAGCACGTCAACTAATTTGAACAGCCTTGATTTGTCTCCGTCTACGATGCATTTATTTTTCCCTTCGCGTTTCATGTTTACTCTCGTTTATTCAACGCGCAGATCTCAGGGCTGCGTGCGATAAGTGCATTGCCCCGAACCGAAATAAATTGTCGCGACGCGGGCTGAGTGTCGCGTGGTGCGTACAACCGGTACCGATGTCGTGTGGATATTATAAAGAACCCAATGCCAGACATGGCGGGCGGCCGGTCTCCCGCCAAAACGACCTGTCACTTTCGCGTCGTTACGCACTCGGTTCCACTCGCATGCTGCACTTGCCTGAAGTAATGCATACTGAGTCGCTGATGACGCGCCGGTGAATACCGCTTACATGTATAATGTCGCAGTGAAATTTGTGAATGTCTGACAACCACTTTTTATCCGTTCGCTGACACTTGCGAGGTTTTTTATAACATCTTCATTCACTTGTCTTTTCCGCGTTCGTTCTCATGCGTGGTATGATTCATAAGAAAGGAGTTTCTTGGTTTGTGTAAATAAATTATTGATGTGTCAATTTGTACGGCGCCTTCAGTCGGGCAATGTCAATGTTTTTCTCGAATGAACTCGGTTTGAACTTTTTGATGCAATATCTTTTAGTGCAGAAACCTCGCTTTGCGTTTTTTCACGATAACAAATCCCGGAATGTATCTATCACCATTCTATAAACACTTTTACTAAAATGACATATAGGCATTCCCTTTCATCACAGGCCACAACCCTTAAACCAAAAACGTGTTATAACCGGCACCTGTACAAAGAGCTCGCTCGCAGAGAATCTGCTAAAGGCATCTAAACAGTCACAAAGACTCATGACTAAGCGTCCAGCATCCTGTTTTCATTGTCGATACAACTCTGTAACCGGGTGATTCACAAACGTTAAAATAACAACGAAGTTATTACAAATTGCACCAGTCAAAACAGTAGTTACAGAAACTGTTTATATTTAAAAGTACTTATAAGATTTCTTTGTAGTTAAAGCCACGGATGCTAAGCTTTTGGGAGCATTTAAATAAAGGTAAACTTATAACTTTAACATTCAATTATGATAACATGACTTTAACATTAATGAGAAATTTACGAAAAAAATATAACGGAGAGTTTTTTGTAATTTTTAAAAGCACAATGTTTGCTTTTAAGGAAGCTTCCATCAGTAATTATGCCCAAAAACAACCCTTTGTTGATTTACAGGAGCCATAACAAATAGGTATACAAGACGAAATATAATTATATTCTAAATGCAATACATCATCTATCATCATAAAATTAACTTGATTTACCTTTAGATATTGTATTTATCTCTAAGCCCTGATCATTCTGTATATTAGAAATGCGTCATGGTCATGGAATGGGTCGCATACCATCCACCATCTCGCCCGTAATATAAGGTGCAATCAAACATAATTGTCCGAAAATCTCCGTACGAAACCAACCACAAAAAATCATGTAGATTATATTTTATACGCGTTCGATTCTCAACTTCGAACACAAAATTAATTTTACTATTACAAAACACAGATTCAGAGGATTTTGAACCTTCTGTTGCTAAGATTCGGGTGGTGCGGTGTGTTTTCGATGGTATTGTAAAGTTGGTAAGGGATTTAATCCGGTGGATCGCTGCTGCCAAGCGGGTGACGGCTCCGACCATCCGTGAACCCTGTACGGTGCGCAAGCGCAACTTTTGAGATGTTGCATTAATTTATAATTGATATATGTTTAAGTGGATATAACATGAATAAGATATTAATTGTTGATTATTCATACTCTGATGATCTCGAGTATTATAATATGCCTGCTGTGAAATCTATAAAATTCTTTGTTTGTCTTTAATTGCCAACTATGTTGAGGTCAGCTTCCAGTCTAACCGGAAGTAGCTGAAGACCAGTATTTTACATGGAGCGACTGCCTATCTGACCTCTGCAACCCAGTAACTGAGTAATCCCCGCAGCCGGGACCAACGGCTTAACGTGCTTTTCAAGGCACGAAGGAGTCTCGAATTTCACTGCTTGACAAACGTCATTATTTTATAATTCTCTGGGTTCTTTTATTTCTGGTCTTACGCTGATAAGCATACATTGATTTTAGTGTTTATGTATCTTGTCATTCAATGTCGCAAACTTTCATCTCGACATCAGCTCACAGCATCATCCTTCTACCCTCATCCTAATTTATTTTAGGTTGGCGCAGAATTTCGATGGGAACAGTGTCGGCAGCAGTCGCAGCCGTTATCACTGGGCCATCCCATTGATAACGGCCGCGACTTACGAGGTCGGAGGTCCGAACCCTGACAGGCGCTTTACTCTGTCTAAATTATTTCATCACCAATGCTCTCAAAACGGTGAAGGAAAACATTGTGAGGAAACGGGCACGTCCTAGAACCAAAAATTCGATGACATGTGACATCTACCAAGCTGCAATGGGCCCGCGTAGTGGAAAACGGCCCACTCTCTCTCACCGACAGGAGGCCGGTGTCCCAGCAGTGGGACTCACAAATCATTCCCTTTCTAGACATATCATCAGCAGACATAAACTAATTTTCTTTATATCTTAGGGTTTATTTATAAACGTTGCTTAAAGTTAAGTGACGTTCAAACGTCAAAAATGTATGGTTAAACAGTCGCTAATCATTACTTAACTTTAAGCAACGTTTATAAATAAACCCCAAAATCTTTGATCCATACTAATATTATATTACAAAAGTAACTCTGTCTGTCTGTCTTACCTGTTCACGACTTAAAAACAGAACAGATTTGTATGAAAAATTTGGCACAAACTGGTACATGGATAAACCATGATCTGTCATGGGTAATTGCGTAACATACTTACAGAGTAGCAATGGGTTTCATTTTGACAGTTCAACAACATTCATTGCGTTATTTATGTTACCTAGCAGACAAATTTTTCGCACATATGAAGCAATGGATTAGAAATATGCTTCAAATTCATTCAAATTGTGATTGATAGTATGTACTGTACATAGGATACTTTTATCACAGTCTAGTACGTAATTTCCGACTACAACGCGGGCGAAACCGCGGTTAAAAGTTAGTCTTACTATAAAAAGTGAAATTAAAATTCTATACGATTTAACAGAATCGTATTTGCTGTCGGTAGTCCGTAGCGTGCGCAGGAAAGGGGCGGGCTGGCCGAACCAGTTCGCGGCAAGCGCACCGGGCAGCACAGCGCTCCTGCAACCATTGCCTACTGCCTCATATTCCGAACGACATTGTTTTTGTACCTGCTTCTATGAAACTGATTGATAAATAATCTGGAAGGCTTTATAAAAATAAACGTTATGAGGATATGAAGACGTTTTTTGCAATTTGCAGGTCAGTGGCAGGTTTTATGATGGTTAAAATATGATTTGCGACCGTAACAAGTATGTACAGATTTTATAATCATTAGAATCAGCAATATAGTGCTGCATTGACAGTATATATAGCAACCACCTAATTTATCTCCCAAAGAGAGTCAAAGAGTCTACAATAGAATGAGATATCAGGATGAACCTCAATGTTGTTCCATACATGCAGAAATCACACATCAATTAGGTATAGAGGACGATGATTTTAGAAATGCAAAGGAACAGGATCACACACATCCTACAAAAGCATTCATTAGATACGTTAATTAAGTACTGTCTCCATACGCTCACACGCATTAAATCACAAGAATAATCTTACAGGATGTAAACCCCTTTCATTTGATTCCCATAGCCCCATATGTCCTCCAAGGGAAGAGTTAACACGTGGTCAAAACCCTTGCGTTAACGTTAACGTCACTAATAAAATTATATGAGAATGCATCAGAAACGGGTGACGTATTATATGTTGCTTTCGGTTATTGACTTGAAATAACTTTACCGTCCACCTAGAATGTCTGGTCCTTGCAGTCTCGTGATCAATTATTTTAAAATCAACAAAGATTCTGTAACCCCAATTAAGTCTCCCAACCAAAACAGTCGGTATAAGTTAACAAAAGATTCGTCTTAAGACTAATACTGATTCAAATAACATTTTAGAAACAAGATGGACTTAGAAAAAACCTGTGTTTGATTAGCAAACTACAGAAATATCAGTAACTGAAAACATCATATCCCAAACAATTTTTTTGAATATACATTCAACATTTAAAGCATTTCCGGACGAATCAAATACCTCAAACCTTAATCACGCCTTCAAATATTCCAATCAACATCCAAACTATCCAACTTGACATTGAAAGGGTTAGAGATTCCCATATGATACGAAAGACCAAACGTCCATACGTCATAACGCTATAATTAAAAAAAAGGGTTAAGAAAAAAAGTTTAATACAAAATGACACCCCACATGTGCAGGCATCCGGCCGACCTACGCGTCATTAAAACTTTTAGCTGTCAAATGAAGAAATCGTTTGGTTTCATCTCGTACAGTATTATTTTATCTGTGGCTCGATTATAAGCAGATGTTATTCGGCGATAAATCTTTGTCTTTGTGCTGCATGTAAAAGGAATCGTTGTCCAAGTGAAATGAAACGTTTTTGCGTATTATTATTTGGAAAACAATGCATTTAGTTTTGCGCTCTCGTACTTTATTTTTCGCGTTCAAAGGTGTCTTCTTCATATCAAACGACCAGTCTGCCCTGTGTCTTGTGAAAACACAGCCATATTTATGTCCAACAAAAATCTACAACATATTACCTACATAACTGATCATCATCATCTGCCTTGCCATTTCCCAACTATGTTGGGGTCAGCTTCCAATCTAACCGGATGCAGCTGAATACCAGTGTTTTACATGGAGCGAATACCTATCTGACCTCCAAAACCCAGTTACTGGGTAATACGACACCCCTTGGTAAGACTGGTTGTCTGACTTTCAGGCTTCTGATGACCCGTAACGACTGTCAAAGATCCACGTATAACAGGCGGAACCAACTGCCTAACGTGGTACTACATAATTATGGGCCCGATAACTTTATCTAAAGAATAAATATCGACGATAAAGTGACAGAAATTCCTATCCGACATTTTTTTTTATTCACTTTTGTATCTTCTAATTTAAAGGTCAAATTCGCATGTTCTAGCAAAATTTCTTTACCATTTTTAATAGCAAGTATGGCAAAAGCATAATTTTAAAACCACCTAACCTTCTAACTAAACCACAGAGTCTATGGCATTACCTCCTAACTTCCATGGGACACGTGTTTACTTTGATAGTTACAAGTTATTGGCACTTCGATTAATCAGTTTAACTTATCAAAAAATTTCCTTTTTTTTTACTTCGGCAGTTAGAATATCTTGTCACCGCCGTCGATATGGCTGGTCGTTTAACACATTTCAACAGAAGCTATGAAATTGCAATTTTTTTTCTCATTTAAAAGTTAACTGATTATTGAAAAATCAGCCCTAAAATGTGTAACTTCCTGTATCTGGTCCTTCCATCTTGTACCTAATGTATCAGAATTTATAGATGGCCATTTTCATCAGCTAAAGTATATCAAAAACAGTTAATGTTTTTCGGTACAATTTAAAACTTTTACATAACTTAAAAGGCGTGAAAAGCAATAACCACTACATTTATTACGCCAAAGCTTCTCGCTACATGATCAAGTTATCGTCAAATCGATAGTGGCATCGATAACTTTATAAAGAAGTATGATTTTATCAACTTTAGTCGATCGTCGTTATTAACGATCCTTGCCGGACCAAGATAGATGGTGTACGACTTTTTATAAGGCTGAATGCGTCTATTCCAATGACGAATGACCCTGGTTCGGTTAAAAAAGGTTTTGTTTAACTTCTTAATCGTTATTGAGGTTTTAACGGCCATGATTGATTTTTGGAGGGAAACATCTAAACATTGAGGGGTTTATTCATAAACGTTGCTTAAAGTTAAGTGACCTTCAAACGTCAAAAATGTATGGTTAAACAGTCGCTAATCATTACTTAAGTTTAAGCAGCGTTTATAAATAAACCCCTTAACTTCTAAAATTGTTTATGCTGCTAAAATAATTATTTTGTCACATAAGTTTTATGAGGAACGAGGAAAACCGTTCCACCGTAGCACAGTTTATGCTAGTAGGTACGGGGAACAGTGAATCAGTTCCGTTTTAGCATAATAAGTATAATAAGTACCGATACATACCAAACAAAAAAATTACCTACATTTACTGCTTATTTGTTACTCACATGAATTGTGCAAGGTTGTTATATTTAGGTATTTTGGCTAATAAAGATACTTTTTTTTATCATGAAATCTAAAATGATCTCTCTTTGTTTTTCAACTGGTTAAGAGCGTGTTTATAACGTCAGTCATTAGTATGATTATGTTGAATTGCTACTAAACTCAAACTCAAACCATTTATTTCAATTAAACCATTTACAGGCACTTTTGAATTGTCAAGGAGTCGGTCAGTAAGAAAAATTAAGCTACATGCCCATTCCAAAGCGTGGTAGGTACCTATGGAGAAGAACGGGCCAGAAACTTCATGGACACTCTTTCAAATTAAATTTTTACATAAATATTAGTTACATCTATAATGTTGAATTTATAACTAAATGTGAGAACGACGTAAAAATAAAAAATTAAGACGTACGAGTATACCTACGTTAAAAGTGTCCAGAGTAATGAATAAAATAAGCCGTGGCAGCTAAGAGATGACCGGTCCCAACTGACGGCGCCCGTTCAAGAACATGACGCATGGATTAGCACCATTCAGCTCGACCATTTTGAAGGGAGTTAAATGATCCAACACACGCGCCACCATCAGCGAGACATCTGAGTGAGCATGACATTCTCTCAGCCGCCAGGGCACATTTCAAGTCAATGAAAGATATACGAGTATTACCCGGTAAATGGTAGCTGTATAGTACATAGTACTCACACCTGTGCTATGCAATTATATACTAGACTACTGACTCGATACAATTTTATGTACAACTTACTAATATGTGTCATAAACCGTTGGTCTGTGATGGAGGTAAACATGTACAGACGAAAACTAAAGGCTTACACTCAAGTCTTTCAAGTATTATTTTTTATTTAACTGGTCTACAATATTGTTTACGTAAGCTTGATAAAAAAAAAAACCGGCCAAGTGCGTTTCGGACCACGCACAATGAAGGTTTCCGTAGTTGGGATGAATTTATCCCAAGAACAAACTTAACATTGTACCTATTATAGTTACGTATGTACTATGGGAGAACTTCATATCTAAGCAATTTCAAAACAAAATCCCGTGAGCACGATGACCACATCTGTTTAACGCCCCTTTTGGCCTCGACCAATGAAACGGTTTTTTTGTTGTTCGTGTGTTTTACAATCTCTGTTCCAATGATCACAGATGTCTGACCCTTTTTCGAACACTAGGAATAGAACAAAAGAAACAAAGATGAGAAAGTTTTTTTATTTTTTTATACTTTACTTTTTGTTTCAACAAATTTCTCGTGTTGCAGCTGTGTAGAAATATCCAGTGCGTTACCCGCTCACGTCACGCGTTTTACAGCATGCTCGGTATACTCGGTAAAAATATAGGCGCTCGGTAAGCTTCCGGTACCGAATCGGTACCGAAAGCTTAGATCGTTGAAATATAGGCGAGCGCCTTTATTTCAACGATCTAAGCAGTACTGCACTAATTGATAAATGAAAGCAGTGCGTTACTGCGGCAGAGCATACTATACCGAAACGATACCGCACTGACCAATGCGGAAACGACCTTATATTATTATAAAGTGTTTCTTTAGGCACGGATTATAATAATTTTAAGTGGTTCATGAGTAAGCTCCCAGTTTATTCAATCAAACTGCTTTGTCTACAGGTTTGTAATTAGGTGCATTCCTTGAAAAGGGGTTTATGACTAGAGCTAATTTAAAACAAAGGTTTTGCACTTTTAAAATTTTATGGAAATTTTCCGCCTCTCACCCAAAAACTCCTATATAATTGTGAGAAATCTACTCAACTTTGGATGCTAATGTTATACTTTTCTGACAGCATAGAAAACCTATTCGTCAAAAAAAACCCATAAACTTGTCCCAAACGTGCTCGAACTACGACCGAAGGAAGGTCCATTGATATTTATATCCATTGAAAAAATACGCACTACCTCAGCTGGTTTTTTACTGTCTTTTTTGTTCATGTACAAAAACAAGGGACGCATCAAAAATCTGATGCTGCGATGCTATTGGTTGATGAGATTTCTATAGCGGCCGAGCGCTGCAAGCAGAAATAGTCTTTAAGGTGCTTAGATATGAACTTCTTCGATAGTACATGTCATAGATTCTGTATGGGAGAACATGTTGTCAACTTTAAATGTAAGTTGGTCGACTATTACTAGGTAAATTGTAAAGCCTACTTAGCTGTGACAGTTTTCCTTTTAACTTCGTTATACATAATACTGCTGTAATTTTTTTCAAATGTCCAAATACATCCATTTAACTAGCAGGGAGGGGGACACTTGACTCTAAAAAAAGCTTAATATTACGCAAATGGACCCCTGAATCGAAAAATGGTTTTCACCAGCAATTTTTTTTTTTTGTTTATTTTACGTATATAACTTATCTATAGTTAAGGTATTTAATATATCCTTATATTAAAAAAAATATATACCCCAATTTTCGTAACTGCACCTTCCGGCCTATCTGACGATACCATGGAATCGACGAGAAAAAAAAGCCATCCCCACTTTACGAGTAGCAGAAGCAGGTACCCAAAAAAAAATTTTTTAGCACTTTGTCGACGTTAATAATAATGTATATCCATACCAAACTACAGTTTCCTAGTATTAAGAGTCTGAGCTAAGCCGTGGACAGACAGACAGACACACAGTGGAACGAATGTATGGGAGCGGTTGGACGTAGACATGTCCGAAAAATAAGAGTAAAATTATGACAAACTAATGATGCCATCTTATTCGATTACTTAATGCCTTCATAAATTGTGGTGATGAATTTCTTCATAACTCCCATATTTCGGGAGTAATTTGAGAAAATGTGAAATTTTACTATGAAAATGAGTGTATCGAGCTCTCTCCCTCCTGATTCCGGGCTTGTTTCAAGTAGCGGTCTCTAATATCGTAATGCTATTACTAAGAGCTATATTTAATACTAAGACACATAGTGCGCCAAATGTGCACTTTCTGGGATAAAAGGAAATGAAAATTTAAAAAAAAAAACGTTTTTTCCCCATTTGTATTTACTTTAAACCGCAGACAGACTTATTAAGAGGTCTATAAATATATTATATATATACAGAAATATATATTAACAAAAATATTCACAAGAACTGATGAGAGTATGACTTTTAAGTAAGTTGATAATAAATTACCTAGTTTCATTAAAAGTACAATAAATAATTAAGATGTAAGCTCTAATTTACTAAGTTACACATTTTAAAACAATAACATCATTTAATTATCTTCGTCATCATCATCATCATCAATTAATTCAAATTCAGAATCGATGTCCGCTAAATCATTTATGTTAACAAATTCGATATCACTTTTCTCAGAATCCGTAAGCTCATAAAATTCCTTAAAAGAAGATTTTTTTACAAACTTATTTCCTTTTGGACGGATACTTGTAACAAGTGGATCAGAAGACAGTAAAAGATTGTGCATAATATCTTCATTGCATGAGATACTGCTATGCTTTCGAGAATGCCCCTCTCTATATTTTCTAAAATCTTTATTTCTAGCCTCAGATGCCTCTTCGGATAGAAAACCAATGGGCACAATTGACATGTTCTGAACTATGTCTGGCCCATGCATTAAAATTTTATGAAGTGAAGAAGGCATATAATACCATGGGTATAACTCCACGTAAAGCTTAGCAGTATCAAAGCAGAACTCTCGGAATTTAGTTACGTTGATCTTCTCTCCTGATGAAATACACTGCAAGATCACACAGATTTTTCTTAAAAGCATAGCATCTATTCCGGTCAGTTCAGCAGATTTAGTGTAGTTTTCAAAAAATCTCCTTGCCGAGTTGCCATTGTTGGTGGATCCACTGCCTTGTTTCACAACATCGAGAAGTAAGCCCGTTTCTCTTCTTACAGCCTCTTGAACTCTTTTCTTCCTGTCATCAACTTGCCTTTTTGCTATATCACCCCTTACTTGCCATGATTTTATGTCTAATTTGTAGGAAATGTGTAATAAGCATTCCATTGAGCGAATCCAAGCGTGAAGGGTGCTTAAGCTATATTTATACATGTCCTCGTTTGCGTGTTTATCTTTGATTAACTCTAAATTATTCATTTCTTTAGGACAAGCCTTGCATATGTCACACACTGAAGCTGCTGTATTGGATATAATGGAATGAATTTTACCATCAATCATTGTCAACAGCAGTTGGTGTTTGACACTAATTCCATCAGTGATGGTGGATGGAGTTAAGGCTTCAATCTCTGCTTCGATTTCAGCCATCTCTCTCTGCACATTTTCTTTGGTTTCCTTTATAAACTTAAACAATATTGGCCGGCAAAATGAAGTGGAAGATGGTCGCTCGTTTTCCCAAATTGTTACACCTTTTGAGACGAGCCGCAGTGGTACAAGACTAATCATAAAATTACTAGCAAGATCGATTTGCTCATCTTCACTCGTCCTTTGATGATAAATGCTTTGGCTAGATGATCCGTCAAAACCCCATTTGCTGGTCAATACGAGCTGTTGATTGGGATCAACAGGGGTTTCTAACGACCTAATAAGTCTTCTTGAGGTTAAATCCATCAAGGCTTGTAATTTGATTTTTGCAGAGCTCTCTGTAACTGTGAGATCTTCTTTGGCCGGATAGCACTTAATTTTTTCTTTAACCAACATGTAGTAACTCGGGTATTGAAGAGCTCCTTCTTGAGTGTTGAAATCCCGAAGAGTGTTATAGCGCCATTTCGATAAGTTCATCGATACATAAAGAGCCAATGCCTTCAAAGGGGATATTTCCCGTACCTGAATTGATTTACCTTCAATGAAGGCTTTGATTTTTGAGGCCTCTTCTGGATTCTCCGTCAAGTATTTCATAACATAAGCTGTATCGCTTTGTCCTGCCTTTTGAAGCGCCCTTTCGGCCAAAAAAATAATTTCAGCGCTGCTACTGCTGCATGAAAGACTATCTTCAGTGCGTCTTCTTTTTTGCCGGTTACTAAGGTCCTCAAAAGATTTACGAGGACTAGGATGTGTACAAGTTGAAGCATCAGATTTAGCAGGAGAAATTATGGGCTCGATGACGTCACTTATATTTTCTGTAGAAGGTTCCATATTTTCATTCTGTAATTCCGGCCATTGAATTGCAGCCTGTAGCCAAATCTCATGTTTCTTCCGAAACTTATCTGTGCTTCTTCCAGACTGTGTCCATTTTGCATAAATGCGGTAGCAAAATCGACGACACCAGTCTTTTAAACTTGTTTCAGCACTTTCACATAACTGAACACAACTGTTATCTTTTAAAACACTGAACAAATAGTTAAAGTCGCGTAAATCTTTATGTGCGCGTGCGCATAAAGCAACGTGAATATCAAGATTTGTATTAAAATTTGGAAAATACATTGCGAGATTAGCTTGGATACAACGAGGTGTAAATCAACACTGATTTTAAAGTTACTAATAGTGACCTATTTATATAAAATCCAGGTATCCCAGGTATCCTTTGTTAAATATTGCAAGGTAATTAGTTATTGTGATAATTAGTAAATGATGCATGCTAAATTAGTGTATTAAGAGCCATTTAGTAATTAAATAATAGCAATGTTCTTATCAGTAATCATTAGTGCATCAGTTTTATATGTAAACCTTAAGTCCCTAATTATATATCCTAATTAGCTTATATCTTCTCTAATTGGCTGCTCAGAAATGTTATTGTAATAAGGTAAACCTTTAGAAAAACGGTTTTAATCAACAAAATAAACAAAAAATAAAAAAATTGTGTTATAAAATAAACATCACTCTTTATCCCAGAAAGTGCACATTTGGCGCACTATGTGTCTTAGTATTAAATATAGCTCTTAGTATTAGCATTATGATATTAGAGACCGCTACTTGAAACAAGCCCGGAATCAGGAGGGAGAGAGCTCGATACACTCATTTTCATAGTAAAATTTCACATTTTCTCAAATTACTCCCGAAATATGGGAGTTATGAAGAAATTCATCACCACAAGTTATGAAGGCATTAAGTAATCGAATAAGATGGCATCATTAGTTTGGCATAATTTTACTCTTTTTTTTCGGACATGTCTACGTCCAACCGCTCCCATACATTCGTTCCACTGTGAGACATGGCGAAACTATAAGGGTTCCTTGTTGACTACGGAATCCTAACAATAAGTTATAATAATTTTGATTTCGTGTAGATCATTTCGTAGACTCGTAGCAAATAGAAACTGATGTCCGTAGTTCGTAGGGCCTACGTGCTACGGCCTTCGCCCTACGCCGTAGACAATGCTACAAAATAATATCTGTCTTATTTTTATAATAGTACATTATTGCAAAGGCCGGGAAATAGGCAATTGCAGGTCGAGTATTAGTATGAAGGCCGAGCCGAAGCCGAGGACTTCACTAATACGAGACAGGCAATTGCCATTTTCGCCGAGGCATATATAGTGCTTTTCTCAAAAAAATGCAGGGAAATAAGACATACTTTCATGTATTTTTCTTTTGACTTCGCTGGAAGCAGGTTTTCTATTGCCAATTTGGGTTCTGATCTTAAATCTGGAGGAGTACAATCAATCTCCATTTCACTCTCTGAACCGTAAATAACAAATCAAGACGAATTTTCAGCTTTGCCGCCAATTTTCTATTTATCATCTGTGCCGAAAGGCAAACGCATTTATGGCTATATAGCCACGTGAACGCAATTTGTGCTAAGCAAAGAGACGTACTTTGGTATGCCAAGAATGATAAGAGATCCAATCAAAGAGTATTTATTAACCCCAGCACGCCATTTCATACAACATTGCTGGAGCGTTGTAATGTTCCAAATTCAAAAAATGCTCCTGCAATGGATTTGATTTATCTTTGTCCGTAAATTCGATACTTCGCGTGTTCTTTTTTCGAAAATAATGACAATATTTCCACGCATGTTTGAGAAAATTATATTATCGCATCAACAAAACTAGTCAATATTATTTTGTTTTCTGTAACAAAGATAAAAAAGATTTACTTTAAAAATACTCTGATATTACACATTGGTATTCGACAGTACATGGACGAAAGTAGCATCAGAAACCTGATACATGAACGGTGGCTGTCAAAAACGTCAAGCGTGACCGCAGAAGTGAGTTCCCATTACTCTCCAACTACTATAGACACGTGTTTTGGTCATCTGTGACGGTATTCAACTTATAAAGAAAGTTTGTAACACGTTTCTTCACGTCATTTGCCCATATTACGACTTCGGTCTTAGAGGAACCGAGGAACATTCCTATCTAGTACCTATAGTTTTGAATTTAAGGACTAGAATTCCGAATCATATCACCCGTATTGGTGGATTTCGACCACCACTACCAAATTGTCATAGACTAATGACTAATACTGCAAAAACGTATACAAATGTCAAAATAATAGCTTTTTAGTAAATGCATATGAAAGTATATACGGTACTTATATCAAAAATACAATTTAAAAAAAAAAACTGTCTGCTAATCTCCGAAACGGCTGGACCGATTTTGACGGGACTTCCACTCGCAGATAGCTGATATTATAAGGAGCAACTTTTAACTTTTATTTTAGAAAAAGCCACGCGAGCGACGCCGATGGCAGCAGCTAGTCACATCATAAACAAACAATTTGATTATCATAAGTCTATTCAGCTAAATCACAGTTTTATTTTATATTACCCTGCAGATAAAATTCAATCCACCCGCCATTTGCATTTCCCTTTGAGCGGGAAAAGAAAATGGTCGCATTTTCCCGCGTTTTTTGTGACGCCACAGACTCAATACGTTGAGAAAGTGAATCATTAGAAACGTGCTCATTTTATAAGTTCCTTTTATTACTATCTTAGATGATTTCACTCAACTATTAAAGCCGTATTATAGAATCGATAGACTATTAAAAGTATTATGTAGGTGGTTCATGGTTTTTTTTTTTGTCAGCTATGCCGCAGGTAATCACAGCTCTATTCCGTTGAAAACTAAAACATTACTAGAATTTCACATGCTCTACAAAAATTAAAAACTGTTATTAGTAGCTTTTTTGATTTGTAGCGGTATTTATTTTTATTAAATCAATAAAGAACGAAGGCATCATGCACTACTGTGATCAAGTTTCAGTGACTATCTCATTTCTCGGGGTCCATCATATAATGTTCTCTGGCTGAAACTTCCGAAACGTCTCGCACACAACGTGACATTTTATTAAATTCCCATTCGTTTGGCGCAGCGAGTGTTATGAATTGCGCGCGACACGCGATGTCGCGAGCTCTACTGTGCACCAGTCGCACGCCACCGCCCTTTGTGGCGATATGCTCACCATTTATCACACGATGCCAACTTGCTCCGTTATTCCTACGATTAACCAAGAATTTTGGCACATTTGGTTAGGAATTGACATGCACAAATACGTGAATCATTTGCCAGCAATAGTAAAATTGATTTCGTTTGTTTCCAGACACGACAACACCGTACGTCCTCTACAAAGATGGCGTGGAGCGAGCCCCCCCGGGCACGCAGTGGGGTGGCGGAGTGCTGGACGGCGGCTACCAACCCATGCAGCATCAAAGCCCTGGCGGGCCCTCGCCGCAGCCCGAGCCCCAGCTCGCGTCACCCGCGCCCTCACCCTACCCCCCCGCGCCGCCTCCGCCAGATCCCACCGGGGCCGCAGAGGACGCCGCCCAGCAACTCGCTCAACAACAGGCACAGCAACAAGCGCAACAACAACAGCAACAGCAGCAGCAACAACAACAACAAACTTCTCCCGAACACATGCAAGTGGAGCAACAGCTCCAGAGCCAATCTCAGCCCCAGCCTACGTCGCAGGACCACCTCGACCGCACGCCATGCTTCGTCCCGCAGCCGGACCTGCAGCAGCAGTACACGCCGTACTTCAAGGAGGCGCGACCAGCGAGCCACATGCTCGGCACCGGCGGCTTCCCGTTACACTACCTGAAACAAAACGGTGGAGTGCTGTCCCTCGAAGGTCCTCTAGACCAGTACGCAGCGCCCGACCTTCGCCACCTACCAGACATAGTGCAGCCTGAGCAGCCAAAGCCGCGGAAACACAACCCGAACTCAGAGCTACGCTTGTTTAAGTGCCTGACATGTGGCAAAGACTTCAAGCAGAAGTCGACGCTGCTACAGCACGAGCGGATCCACACGGACTCGCGGCCGTACGGGTGTCCGGAGTGCGGGAAGCGGTTCCGGCAGCAGTCGCACCTGACGCAGCACCTGCGCATCCACGCGAACGAGAAGCCGTACGCGTGCGTGTACTGCCCGCGCTCGTTCCGGCAGCGCGCCATCCTCAACCAGCACCTGCGCATCCATTCCGGTGAGAAGCCATATACGTGCGGCGAGTGCGGCAAACATTTCCGCCAGAAGGCCATCCTGAACCAGCACGTCCGCACACACCAAGGCGAGCGCTATTCACACATATATACCCCCCGGCCCCCGCGCGCGCCGCCCGCACTGACCGCGCCGGTCACTGCCGCCGGCGCCCGCGCTCCCCGCCGCCCCCGCACCGTCGATTCGGTCTCGCATTCATTGGCCTTCCTATCAAACAAATTCTCGGTTCCCTCGTCGCCCATAGAACGCAGGGCGCCCGCGAGACGCGGAACCGACCGCCGGACGCTCCCGTAACCGTTCCCAGTTTGATTAACCCACTCGTCGGTAACCCTCGCTTTAACGTGCCCCACTTGTGACTGACCATTATGTTCGATTTTACAGATGTTTCGCCGCATCTCATCTTCAAGAATGGAACGACGCCAACGCTGTGGCCCCAGGATGTACCATTCCCAGCTGATGAGAACAAAGAAGAGATCCAGTCGACGTTCGGCGACGCGGACGGACAGAACGGTGACCCGCGCGGCTCTTGCTTCTCACCTGGCGACACGGCGCAGTACCCTGCTTACTTCAAAGATACGAAAGGTCTAAATCACTCAGTCTTCAGCTCGGGACTTTCTCTGCAATATTTAAAAGGCGGTAAGCTACCAGACGTGCTCGGCGGGCGGGCGATGCCCTTGTACGTGCGCTGCCCGATTTGCCAAAAGGAGTTCAAACAGAAGTCAACGTTGCTACAACACGGGTGCATTCACATAGAGTCACGTCCATACCCCTGTCCCGAGTGCGGCAAGCGCTTCCGACAGCAATCGCATCTGACGCAGCACCTGCGCATCCACACCAATGAGAAGCCGTACGGCTGCGTGTACTGTCCGCGATTTTTCCGTCAGCGGACCATCCTCAACCAGCACTTGCGCATCCACACCGGGGAGAAGCCGTACAAGTGTACCCAGTGCGGCAAGGACTTCAGGCAGAAGGCGATCCTCGATCAGCACACGCGGACGCACCAGGGCGACCGGCCCTTCTGCTGCCCCATGCCCAACTGCCGGCGAAGGTTCGCCACGGAGCCGGAGGTGAAGAAGCACATCGACAACCACATGAACCCGCACGCCGCCAAGGCGCGGCGCGCCGACGCGTCCAAGACGCCGCGCCCGCTGCCGCCCGCCGCGGCCGTGGTGAAGCCCGAGCTGTACTTCCCGCAGTGCTACGCGCCGCCCTTCCAGCAGTTCCCGGGGCCCGAGTTCAAGCCCGTGGTGGGCCCGGGCGCGGGCGCCTGCCTGCCGGCGCAGTGACCCGCGCCGCCGCGGTGGCACGCGGCGCCCTCGCACGCGCACCACGACCTCTACGCCGCCGAGCGCCTCTACAACTGAGACGCGATAAAGTATACGAAGCGCGACCTGCCCTTCAGCACCTGTAGGTACTCGATGTATGTTAACCGGATCGCTGCAAAACAAGCTTCGATCTGTCACCCCATCGGTGTTAACTCCATCGGGAGGTGTGTCGCGATGTACAATTTTCAAAGTTCATCACGTGTAGTGTTACCGTCGAAGAAGCGAGTACAGTTAGCGTTTTTGCCCCGTAATCGTTAAGTTACCACGTAAGAGTTAGTTTTCTCCGTGATTCTCGATTCTGCTGAAATTTTCGCAGACGCTCCGAGCGGATCTAGCCCGGAGATTAGGATTTAAAACACTTCGTTGAAATCTAAAAATTAAGAATTGATCTTTTACCACATAACAATATTTCGCGATGAATGTTTCCGGCGCGATGTGTGCCTAATTGTAATAAATATACATACATATTTTGTAGAAGTATTAAGTTAATTTTATTTACGAGTATTAAGAGATAAAATCTGGCAAATAAATGGGGTTTTATACGGGAATCCGTGATGCTCAAAATATGTTAAAAAGTAACGATAAAGAATGATAAGAATTTATGAGTTAGCTGTAAACAGAGTTCGGACGCAAGTTCTATAAGGGAGATAAACGAACATCGTCGGTGAAAACACAATCATGAATGCAAACCAAAAACGTAGGTTACCTTTTGCCATCAACATTATACTTTGTTAGTGTGTTCTACACGAGGTTCTGTTACATTAATGAATGCATTTACTCTTCATTAACAATGTGAGATTACTGAGATGTCTTCGTAACACTATAGGTGCCAAATAGTGTAGTGATTTTAAATTTTTTTCTACCAGCTTGTATTATAGTTGGCCTAGTTTAGGTTGTTACCAGTTTTTTCAACGATGTGACAAAATGAGATGCATTTAAGAGGAAAGGGTCAGACTGAGAGAGGACTGTGATAGCTAGGTAGGTTAGGTGTCTATTTCGCTCATTTTAGCGTTAAACTTCGTGTGTCGAGACGTGACCGAGTATCCACTGCGGGCTCGAGTGAATGATTGAAAGATTTCCTTTACTTTGTACAGAAAATTGAGTTTTATGTGAGTCGAATCGATATCGAATTCATTTATGTTCCTAAATTTTAATTATCTAAAATGTTTGATAGTTTCGGTGGCCGACAACTCGTGGTCGGCCCGTCGCCTTCCTTTGCTTGACTGATTTGATAACATAAACTTTATTAAGATGAGTGAGATTAGTAAAATTTACCAATTAGGTAAGGTGTGTGATGATGCAAAGTGCTTTGTTGTAGTTTGATCCAAGGGACGGAGGGTACGCCAGAGTAAATCTTATTTCTAATTTAGCTTAGATTATCGATTTTCGAATTACCAAGCAATTCGATCATTCATCGCGAAATAACTTAGAATATAGGAAGAATAAAAATATTATATGAATTTGTGACATTGTTGGAGTATTCTGGTGATGTGTATGAGCCTCAAGCGCTATCGCGTGCACAATTTGCGATTAGAAATTAATAGAAATAAGCTCAAACAAACTGTATACGTGAATTTATAAATTGATTCATACAGTCTGAAGACTTGAAAAGACAGATATATTTAATATGTCTGCTGAATCGAATTTCATGAACAAACCACCAGCCCGCGAGTCTCACAGACTATAAACTACGTGAACACTGACCATGCCAGGATAGTCCAGCAAACTTTTTAACGTTTTAATATCTCTGTTTGTATGTATAGACAACTTATATAGCTTATTTTACTATATTATTGTGATGGTTTCGTTTTCCTACCGCATAATATGAACTGTTAATTAACTAATAGGTGTAATAGTAAGGTGGATTTGTGGGAGTCACATAACATATACCATTTTATTATTTGTCACTACGAAGTGATCGATGCAATATTATTATTTAGTGGGTTTATTGTGTGTTGATTTTACGACGAATTTATCGCATTGGGCAATTATGAAAATTTATCGGTCTGCTAGTTGTGAACGTCGACTCAGGCGCCGATCGATCAATATTTACGAACGATTGTTGCGAAATTGTAGTAACGTACCAAATAATGTTGTATAAGACACTTATCGATTCCAAATCGAGTAACACGCACATGGTAGCTTTAGATTGTAACCATCGATTAAATACTTCTCAGTCCAAGGCGCGTGCGCTTCTAAGGCTGCGTTCACAACTTGCGCCACCACTAGCATTTTATTTTCCATTTTGATTTTCCTATCAAACTTTCGGAGGTTTACAATTGAAAAAAACATCGTTATCGAAGAAAATTAGAAACATTTATCTTCCGTGACTACAGTTTTCCACATTGTTCACACATGTGATCCTCCTTGAGGGCAGCGCGCGCCGCCCCCGCCTCCACACAACAATAGCATAGGATTCAGTTCTATAGTTTATAAACAGAACACAAGCAGCCTTATACAATAATAGTTAATAAGTATTTTTATACAATAAACGATATATTTGTTCCATATTGGGCGGGAGTGGCGCGACGCACCCTAGTACAAAGTTTGAATACATACAGATAACACAGTGCCATAGCCGAGAAATAACCTCAGATTTATACTTATTAGATTTTTATACCGATACAAATGGATTTAATTTTTAAATATAAAACAAGAAGTGATTAAGTATACAGAGATTACAGATGATATTTTATACATTTATTACATACAATATTATTAAAAGGTAAATGTGAAATAGTCTTAAAGTTAGTGTCGTATGTGCAACGTGCTGAAACTAAGTAAAGATACTTGTAACGCGGGAGTTGTGGAAAATTGATTCGAATCAAACTGCTATCCATTTTGCACAACTTTATTATATCTGTCTTCTAATGCACGTTGGTTTCTCAAGATTTTTTTGTCTCATACTACTTACATTCAGTGTGGTTATTGTACATACATATCATTGGGAATTTTTGAGGCAGTGTTGCAACACAAAACTTCTGCTTTGGTTTTTATTGAAACCGGACTGTTGCAGACAAAGTGTTAGCCAACCACGTAATGTACCATCGGTTTCAGTGGAGACACAGACCTACATAAAAGTTTAGTCAATCAACGCAAATTCCGCGATAGTAATCACGTCCCAGGCTGTTCTGTTTGAATTGCTCACTGTTTTGTTAAGTTTTGCTCAATTAAACGTGTATGTATACCTATAAAGTTAATCATATTAGTTTTTATTGTGTACGAAATGATTTTTGTAAAATATTTTTTTGAGAGCACGGTTTTGCTTTCTTATGAAACTATTTTTAAGTGCTGAAAAACTGCGGTTGTCCTAGGACAATCCGGGTCTTATATTTGAAATTTAAATTGGCAAATCATGTAGTTTTCAATATTAAAATCATAATAAACAGTATAATGCCGTATATAAACGAGCCGTCCAGTTCTGATCGGATATCCATACAGTATGTACGTAAATCTTGGATTATGTTCACCGAGGATTCATTTAATAACATTAATTAGGTTTCAAGCATGTTCCTAACCTTTATTAATACGTAATATTTATTTATAAATACCTGCAATGACATTTCTTACCGACTACCCGTAGGATAGGAGATAGAATCTGTAATCATTTTGCCCATTCTTGTCTAACAAACTTTCCTTCAATGGAATTAAATTCCAGCACACGTTTATATCCACATAGCGTCGTGGAGTATATTATAAACTTCAATAGCAAAGTAATGCAATTTTACCCATACCTAAGCAAGAAATTCTTCTTCGTATTTAACGCAATATCAATACGCCTACTTAATTTTGTATATTTTTAAGTTGTTAAAAATATTAAAAGGAGAGAATAAGATTGCATTGTAAAACTACTTTGCATAAAACATAATTGTATTAAATACAATGTCAGAGCGATGTGAGTGAAACTGAGACATTGCTGCGCTTGGTAACAATATAATTAGTTTAGTATAACTAGAACCCAATCTTGACAGTTTTCACTAATTCCTTCGTTTAATAATGCATTTAATTGTGATCTCATGGTGAAATTGTAATGTCTTACATATAGGATATAAATTGGCGAATGTTTAAGTCGACCTACCAGTTCAGTTTCTTAATTATTAACGATTTTACATATCCACATGCTTAATAATTTTAAACTTGCATCAAGCAATATATTGTAAGTTATTGTGTACTCTACATTACCATTTACTTTATGTAAAACAAAGCCAAGTTCCCATACATTTGGATAGTATACACATAGGATATATTATGGTTTGGTCGCAAATAAAACAGTATAAACGGTACATAATTAGTATCGGTGAAAGTTTTCTCAATGCATGTTAAAATGAGCTTAGTGTAACAGATTTAGTTTCTTAGAGAAGTTGGCTACGAATTATTTCAACGTCTTCCATTTTCAACGTAGTATATTACTTAATACGGCGTTTGTCATTTTTATGTCACTAATATTTTTTTTTGTAAATTTGGGTTCACACATCGGGATACGGGACTACACGTCGCGAGCGGTCTAGGTAACATTGTTCTCAGTTCTAATGTGTGAACCCGAGCTTAAGTGTTAATTGCATTAATTGTATAGTTTAAAACATAAAAGCGTTTATCTGCAGTTAGTGCAGCACCAGTGCAATACACTTGATTTTTTGGCGATATTATTGTATAATTTATTTTATAAATGACTTATTTTAAAAATAGTTGTTAGTGTTTATAAAATAATTGGTAGCCAACATAAAAATGGCCTATAATAATTTCATAAAGTTAGTATACACGTATCATTGTACCCACTGCCACTCGCCAACCGCTGTCGGAAATAATAAGGATACCTACAAAGTAATAATTTTTTATCACAATAGAGACTTGTTGAAACAGTTCCACAGTAAAATAAGTGTTGTTGAATTTTTTAATAAAATATGGACATATTTAGATTAATGATCTTGTAGTCTGGATTGAGTTTTTTACAGATTTTATTGAATGCAAAGTTTTCGTGTATAATAATGATGAAGCTACGTCGCCTATTCAGCTTATTTTTGCTACAACATTTATTTTAAGCCATACAATAACAGTTTTAAATAATAGTACAATACATATACAGAATATACAATTATATACAATACAATAGACATATACAATAAAGCGGTGATATTATACATATTTTATTTAAGAAGCGTTGTAGGCGGCGTACCTTGAGGCATAACTTGGTTTCATTAATGGGTGCTGTTATATCATTAATTGTACATATTTATTGTAATATACAATAGACTGGTAATTTTACACTGTTGTTAGGTTTCTACAGAGTTATCACCTGAGGCTGCTCCATTACTGATTAACTAACTAATGTTGTTTTCGTGATTCAAACATATTATTTACGTGGATTACATATCTTCATTAGCTATGGTTAGAGAACTATATTTTTATGTTGCCATATCTTTAAATAGCAATAGAAAGGTGATTGTTTATAATGCAACAGTGACATAAATATAATGTAATTCAATAGATGGCCTGAATTAATCAGTAAACGGCAGTCTCAGTCCATATGTTACAATAGAGTATATTTTCTTACATACCTACAGAGACGCCGATAGAAGACTATATGAAATTCATTTTAGACAATCCCAGAATACAAGATCGAACTTTTTACACACAACAGTTAACAACAGACTTCAGTTATTTTACATAGCATTATTATCTACATTTTTTGTTCGGAGAAAGCAGTTGGTTGCGATATGGTCACAGAGATCCAGGCGAAAAATTGAAACGTTGGCATTTGTCAAAAATTTAATATTATAAAAATTGTAAATATATTTTCTAGTTCTTCCAAAATGAATAATATCAGTATTAAATACAAAATTCAACTTTGGTTAGGTCAAAAGTGTAATTGTGTGATCTATAGAGAATTTTTTCATTAGATTTTTCTTGATATAACTTTAAAGATATTTTAATTATTTTTAGTTAAGTACATTATTTTCTTTTTTAGATTGTATTTTACTTGAATTGTAATGATCTTGCCTAGAATTGCATTTATGTTAGTTATGATACGTTTGAAGTTGATACCATCGTATTTATGTATATTATTATTGTATTAAGGGTTTTGTTTGTTTTTTTTTTGTCATTAATAGAAGTAAAATGTTGTAAAAAGTAAGCTCGTTGTATTTTATCAAATAAACACTTTTTAGTCCAACTGAAGCAATATGTTGCAGTTTTATTTATTTTTTTGTATTATTTAAATACCTAACATAACACAGAACTTAAAGGCAAGAGGGCTATGGACTTCATCCCAAGGAATAGTGTTTGATCTTATAGCCCTAAAAAAAATTGTCCGCTCAACAAACTAAATAACGCAATGAATGTCGTTGAACTGTCAAAATGAAAATCATTGCTACAATAAGTTAGGGCTTTCATCCCGGGAATCTCGGCCTCAAAAATTTCGAGTCTCGATGTTTTTTAGGGTTCCGTACCTCAAAGGAAAAAACGGAACCCTTATAGGATCACTCGTGTGTCTGTCTGTCTGTCTGTCTGTCCCTCTGTCACAGCCAATTTGCTCCGAATGTAATGGACCGATTAAGTTGAAATTTGGTATACATATCAATTTGAGTGACCCAAACACGGATATGAACCGTAAATAAATGAATTAAGAATATTGAGGTCAGTTTTGGGGGGCAAACAAGAAATTTAAAAAAAAAGTTTTGCAAACTGTACCGTGTGACATATCAAATGAAAGGGCTTACTATGTGGGTCTCAATTTTTTTTTTATTATTTTAAAATAAATTGTTTTAAAGTTATAAGTGAAAATAGGCGAAAATTGACTATTCCCCCCCTTATCTCCGAAACTACTGAACATAAAATTTTGAAAAAAATTCAGAAAATAGTTCTATACTTATAAATTACAGGGAAATCTATAAGAAGTCTATGGTCTTAAAATTATATGGTAAATCTCTCGATATTGTGCGTACAAACTTACATTTGCAGTTGGAATGTATGGGAGATTATGTTTACCAACTACAATGTTAAGTTTGTTCTTAGGATAAATTCTTTCCAAGTATGGAACCCTTCATTGTGCGTAGTCCGACACGCACTTGGCCGGTTTTTCTTTGGTATTTTCGAGACTCGAGACTGATATTTTCGGTCTCGGAAATAACGAGACTTTTGAGACTTATCCAACGGTTTAGGGAAATACCTAAAACATTGTTACAATTACGAAATATATACCACTAGCGTAGAAGCAGAGAGCTATTTCTACTTTTATTACTTTTGTAATAAATTCAGGTCCGCTCGGTCCGAAACTTCACTAAACGCCCTTTGTTTCTTACGTCCCCACGTAAAAATAATTTGAGTTTGTAACTGTGTGCTTTATAAAGTACTTGATTGAAATATCTGGTTTTGACTGCCTAAAAGCCTAGCCTATAAGTACGAAACCTACTGTTGAAATAGTCTCGAAAGTCTCGTTTTTTCCCGGGACTTTTGAGACCTTATCGAGTCTCGAATTTTTTTTCCCGGTACTCAGAAATGCAGCGAGATTGAAAGCCCTACTGTAAGTGTGTTACGCAACTAACCCGCTGTTTAGTATTAGACTGCGATAGGCTGAGTTGATTGATAATGTAGAGTCATGAATGCTTGGATTTGTTAACCATTTTCAATTTTTCAACATTGTCGTCCCATACCTATTAACAGTGTAATTTGAAAATATTGTAAAAGAGTAACCATAGAGTTTCCTGCCGGCTCTTCTCCATAGGACACCATAAATTAGAACCGTGCACCTAACTTCTCACGCTCATAAATCATATAGTTTTATTTGAAATAAAATTATTTTAATTTGAATTAAAGCAGGGGCCTCAAAAATAACAAATAAAAATGCCTGAAAATTATATTCAACAATATATTTAATAAATGCACTAATACAAATCTACTACTCACCACGTCTGCTCAACTTTGTTATTCGCTCTTGATTCTTATAAATACACAAATCCATGAATGTCAAACTTAACAGTAGGCAGTGTCCCAGCATGTCCTTTTGTAGTTCCTTCTGTGATCTGAACATGGTCTGCAAGCGTTCAGGGATGAAGGCATGGGAGTTGGTTGGACAGCTGCCGTTCAGGTCCCGAAGTAGCATTTCTACAGTTTGATCTGTCGATACTCTTTCGTTGCCGACTAAGGTGCCGTAAAGTCTGAAAATTGGTTTAGATTAGTTGATTGTATTAACTTAGGCACAGTTACTTAAAATCGACAGCGTCCCTACCGGGAAACCCGGGCGACGACGCCCGATACAAACTGCGGCAGTATACTTTGCTTTATTTTTATTTTTTTATTTTACTATGGGTTTGCTCTTGACTTTGGTCTAGGTCTGGGTGACAGAGACAAAGTATACGATGGAGTGAGCTTACCCAGAAGAAGCCTGTTCACTCTCGCTTTGAATAGATTAGGGTTGTATGCGTTCGGAAACACAGACGCAGGCAGAGAGTTCCACTCCTTTGCTGTGCGCATTATAAAAGACGTTTGAGAACGCTTAGTGCGAGTTGGTGGAATATCAACTAGGTAAGGGTGGTAACTTGCAGTGCGACTAGATGTCCGATGGTAGAAGGGGGCCGGTGGAATGAGGTCGTAGAGTTCATGGGCACACTCGCCGAAGTACAATCTGTAGAAGACCGACAAGCAGGCAACCTTGCGGCGATGAGCCAAGCTGTGAAGCTTGGCATCCCCCAGTTTTACGTCGCCAATGAGCCTCTTAGCTCTGCGTTCCACCGAGTCAAGCGCAGCAAGTTGGTTCTTTGCTGATTACTTGCTTTATTACTGTTTGGGCCTGCTCTTGACCTCGATGAAAAGACCTCGCCTGATGAAAAGCGATAAATGAGGTCTATAATGGAACGAGCGCGCCCAGAAGATGCCTGTTCACTCTTGCTTTGAAGGCAGACGGGTTATATGTGGAAGGGAACACAGACGCTGACTCTTCCCCCACCCTATCACTATCTACCATCAAACGGCATTTTCCTGTAGGGTGTAACCTCCCTGGTTCCACTTGGTCCCTGAACCATCTCCGAAACCAAGTGACTCCAACCTCATAAAGTGATGGGGATACTTCGACGGAACGGATGTGGAGCTTTGTCGCAAACTATGCGCCACCTACCCTGCCCTCTGTGCCCTAAAGCCGGCAATACATGTTGGCCAAGCCTCAGCCAACGCGAGCGTTGGCAAATTGATACAAGGCGAGTGCTACGGTCTAGATGTTAGTCAAGTGCGAAAGAGACCAATGCCAACTGCCAATGTTCGCAAGATTTTGTGGAGCTATCCACATGTTGGCTGTAATTAGTTTCCATTGAGAATAGGGATGTTTCCTAGGTAAAAAAAAAAAGAAAATCTGTTTAGTCCGTCAATATTGTAATAAAAAAATATTAGACACGTATTTTTTGCTTTATAATATTAATAAAAAATGACTTAGATAAAACACATTAAACTTGAGGAGTGGGGGCTCGTTACGTCACAGCTACGTATAAAATCTAGCGAGCAGTAACGTAATGCCACATTTGAACTCAATGTATCGCCGTAATGTTTTGATTACGTAAAAAAAGATAAAATACGTGTCCAATATTTTTTAATAATCTACATAACGGACAAAAAATTTTTTTTTCTGTCATCATCCCTATGAATTGGAATTATATGGACGAAGTAGAAGTTATTGCAACTTCTGCTGTTTATTTAATGAGTGCATATAATTTTTATATTATGTCAGTGTACTCCGCAGTAAAGTTTTTGTCGCAACTTGCCTTTGATTTGTGCAGAAAAACCGACAATGTTCCGAAGTGAGACGAGTCCTATCGAGCGTTCCCGAATGGTGGCACGCCAAACGACCCTCGCCTGCACTCAGCCAGCTAGGCGAGCGTCGACGACCAATGGCGAGGCTACACAACTGGACTGTCTATACATTGGTACTCGCCTTCGCTCGGCGAGCTATGACCAACATGTATTGCCGGCTTTAAACATGCAGTCAAAGTGACCTCTGCACTGACAGCGACTATGCCGCGGAAGTACACATAAAAGGGGTAGATTCAATGATAATCACGTAAAAAGATGCATCCTACGAGACATGTAGCGCCATCTATGTATATTTATTTGTAACTAGAATGACTATGAAAAAATTCCTCCCCACATACTTCAACTGAATGAGACTAAATTTAAATCTTTTATAAAACGCACACTATGCAGGCAGGCATATTATAAGTTGGGGGATTACATCGCTGATAAAAATGCTTGGCTGAATGCTGGTCCTGCTCCACAACCTCAGCTAGTTAATTAACATTTGACAATCATGTTGGAGCTGCTGAAGATTGTAAACTATTTTTGCATTGTATAAACTCAATGTCCTTGAATTATATAATTGCATAGCACAGGTGTGAGTACTATGTACTATAGAGCTACCATTTACCGGGTAATATGTCTTTTATTGACTTGAATGTGCCCTGGCGGCTGAGAGTATGTCATGCTCACTCAAATGTCTCGCTGGTGGTGGCGTGTGTGTTGGATCATTAAGTTCCCTTCAAAATGGTTGAGCTAAATGGTGCTGATCCATGCGTCATGTTCGTGAACGGGCGCCGTCAGTTGGGACTGGTCATCTCTTAGCTGCCACGGCTTATTTTAATTTTTGAATTGTTTCTATTACGGACGCTTCTAACGTGCACGTCTTTCTACATTGTTCTCACATGTATAACTTCAACATGAATGATGTAACCCATATTTTGTAACAATATTTTGTTTTAAAAGAGTGTCCATGGAGTTTCTTGTCCGTTCTTCTCCATAGGAACCTACTACGCTTTGGAATGGGCAACTAGCTTCATCTTTCTGACTGACCGACCCCTTGACAATTCAAAAGTGCCTGTAATTGGTTTATTTGAAATAAATGCTTTGAGTTTGAGTTTGAGTTTGAGTTTGAGTTTGACTGGTAGCGCCATCTAACGATCGTCATAAAATTTGGTAGGGTTATAGCCTGGGAGAAGGCTATTTATACCTATACCCAAAGTCTCAAATTCAGATAATTTATGTAAACAAAGGGGATAACACAACAAAAAAATATCTTCGTAATGGTAATTCACATAAAATTGCGAAAAAAGAGGTTCTATTTTCTTTTAAGTACTGATTGTAAAAAATAATAATTAAAAAATAATCATACCGTAATTATTTTTATAAATTTTCGGTTTTAAACAAAGTTATTAATAAAAGGAGATTTTCTGGTATAAAATATTTTATGATACTGGTAACAATGCAGGAGATCTAAACATTTTCACATTTTTTACATCTTCAACAACACTAATATTACAACTCTCATAAATAGATTCATATTGTAAGTAGTATAACTAGCCACATTTTGGATGAAAACGGCTGTAAACTGTTTCGATTGGAAATCGATTTTGGGACGCCTATGTCTAGCACTGGGCTTAAAAGGGCTGATTATGACGATCATATACCGTGTCTCCGACACACTATACAAGACATTATTTGTCAACGGTATTTTGTTTGCATAGTTCTTATAATTAATTCACTTTACTTTTATCGATGATTATTTACAAAAACATTTAATGATAAAATGTTTTGCACCACTGTCCTGTCATTTTGACAGTGACATTTCTTGACATTACTTTGTTTACATAAATTATCTGAATTAGAGACTTTGGGTATAGGCTACTTTTTTTACGCAATAACCGACATCCACGCGGGCGGAGCCACGGGCAAAAGCTTAGTGTCTTATATTTCTCGTCTATACATACCTGTATGGGAGCGTAGGCCTCAGGAAATACACTTTTTGCTTTAAAACGCCTTCGTCATTCCCTTCTTCATTGGATCTAAAAATTGGGGGATATTAGTATCAACAATCACCAAAATCTTTCTCACTCTAAAAATGCAAAGGCTAGCATTTCACGAACGCTCAAGAAATAAACAGTGCCTTTGTAGGTAGGGAATTAGAGACTTTGGGTATAGGCTACTTTTTTACGCCATAACCGACATCCACACGGGCAGAGCCGCGGGCAAAAGGTAGTCTATGTATACCACTGTACATTATTTATTTAGCTCTGTCTTAGTATGTGTAGTGTACAGTTATGAGCACTAATATGTACACACTTAACAAAATTCAAAGGCGATTTTCTCGTGGAATAATGATTGCAACTTTGAGGTAAGACCTTTTTAACGTCCGACGGAAACTGAGCGGTGTTTTAAGTTTAACGTGTGTATCTGTGTGTCTGTCACTGGCATCGTAGCTCCAAAATGACTGATCCGATTTTAAAATTTTTGTTTCTTTTTGTAAGGTGTTTTGATCAAGATTGTTCTTAGCTAATTTTAAACTTAAATAATATTTTTTATTTTATTTTGTAGAGTTTTTGTTTGTGTCGAGGAATGAAAATTTCAATTTAGCTTTCGTCACAATAGTATTCCAAATTACGATGATCGTAACAATACAGTGTGAGTCTTTATAATGTGTACATATCGAAATGAGGGAATCTATGCTTAATTTTCTCTACGGCATAAATATAAAAAAAAATCTAAATATTTTATTTATTTTTTTATGGAATTTAAAAAAAATATTGTTCGCAGTGTAAACAAAACGGTGTAACTTTTAAACTAAATGATCTATCACGATGAAACAAACTCCATAATGATTGGAAGTAATTAGGCGTCCTCATAAAATAAAAATTGGGAAAAAAACTACCCTCAATAGAAAAGAAACGTTTTTTTAGCAAAAATCTGTTTTTTTTTCGTCAATTTTTACAATAATTGTAAAATTTCTCTATAGGGGGCGACTTATTGAGAAATTTTGAAATAAAAATGAAAACAAAAAATCCATTAAAAAAAAGTTTTTTTTTTTTGTATTTTTTCCGTAGATAAATACATAAGTAATAGATAGATTCCCTCATTTCGATATATGCACATTATAAAGACTCACACTGTATAAAATAACAATCAATTTAGTAAGAGAAAATCACTTTTAAAAGTTGCTAAGTATTTGCATAAAGCTTGTAAACAATAAATAAAGTGTATAAATAAATCTTAACTCACTGCTCTTCTCCATGATTCCTCGAATTAATCAAGGCGACGATCATGGCAACCATCTGTGCCTTCTGAAGGTTGACGGCAATGACCTTCGGGTTGTTAGGATCGCTACCAGCTGCTCGAAGAGTTGTGGCCTCCGCTTTCATCACGTATATATCTGCTAGAGGCATCTGCTGGGTTACACGCCAAGCCTGACCAGAAATATTTGTTTTGGAAAGTTGAGATTAAATGTGGATCGTCATTCGTCGCTGCCTTAATAGGCAACATGGGGTCAAAAACTTATTATAGGTATTTTTTTTCTTTTGCTTTTTTTTTAACTTTGCCCCTCACTAGGAATTTCTCCTGTATTGTGGGTGCGTTTACATTTAAACTCACATACACAAATAGCTAGACCCAGAACAACTATTTATATCATTTTTATAGTGGTTGATTTGTACTTAAATTACTTGACCAATAGCGTATTTGGCAAATATCGTAATTGGACAAAAAGACGATTTGACGAACTACAGCTTCGACCAATATCAGAAGAATCGCCGATTTGACAAATATCAGACTTGATCAATGTCGTTCAACCCAAATATTTGTTCCGTGTGGGAATCGAACCCGCGACACGCAGCGCAGCGGCCAATCGCTTAACCACTGCGCCAACCGTGCCGATCGATTGCGATCTTAATGTTCTTCTTTATGAACTACTAGCTTCTGCCCGCGACTTCGTCCGCGTGAAATTTCTTGTTCGCCCGACCCATAGCCCGCCCTTGATATTAGGTACCTATTTTAAGTATTTTCACTTAGCGTTTCTTCTGACTTTTTAATTGGCTGCCAAGCTCACAGCGTGATGTTAAATAGGCTATTCCTCAGGAATTGGGCTTTCAAATGCGATTGGTAGTTCCAAAGATCTACATACAAACTTACAAAATTTTACCTCTTTATAATATTAGTATAGATAATTTGAAGAAAGATCTTGTTGTGGTAATAAATGATATTTATTACTGTAAATTAGTTTCAAAAACACTTTTACACGTCAAAAATTAATTATCAAAGCTGCTCAGAGCTAGTCAGTTAGTATGGTGATACCCAGGGTACGTCGTACCCTGGGTATCTGGCCGTACCCGGTATGGCAGACGCGTTTTGTAACTACGTATCTTCTTGATAAGTCTTCCGGTTGGCTCAAATCCGTAATTCATTGACTATCAGAATCTATAATTTTACCCCCACCCCGCGCAGTTAACCAAAATCTCAACCAGCAAATCAAAGCAAATTGGCTATCTATATTTTTTAATATCTCATAATGAAATAGGACGAAAAATGAGGACATATTGTTTATATGTCTTGAATGAATTCAAGGAACTAACAAAAATTTTAACAGGCTTATTTTTAAAGAATCGTTAACAATAACATCAACAACACGACGAGGACAATGTGCTGTTATCAACATCTTAAACATTACTTATCTAATTAATTAAATACTAATTAAATATTTCTTATTCATAAACGATATTTTAGCATTCCGTAACAAACCACTACAAAATTTTTTGTACACTGATAACTAGGTAGCTTGTCCGTAGAACACAGTAAAATCGGTCTATGGTGCTTGTGGCAAACACCAAGTAAAAAAACAAAACTGTTAGTCCAAACAATGCAAAAAGAATGGTATTTAAAAATGTTTGTAGACAAAAAAAATAGGATAAAGGAAAGATTTAGTCCTATCTCTTCCCCTATGTGTTTATAGAAGAGATGGGTAATTTTTGTAGGTAAACGCATAGGGGAAGAGATGGGAAGGGGAAGAGATGGGACTAAACCAAAGGAAATAAACACTTACAATATCCAAAATATCAGTGATCTGAAACCTCTTGCCTTCCGGATAGTCTATCCCATAGTACTTCCAGTCTTGGACCTCATAGTTACTCTTGTCTATCAACGTCCAGCTCACCGAGTTCACTGTTATGTATACTGATAACACGGACTTACAATCCTGAAAAGAAGTCTTTATGATAGCACTATGCTAAATAATATGGTGGGCTAAGTGTTATTGGCTTTTTCCATCAAGGATTTCTCAGTAGCTGCCCGGAGTCTGGAGTTGTACCCGGTTGATGGCAGTAGGCTCAGCCCCTATTCCATGGAACTTAAACATAACTCATGAGATGTGGGTATTACTATAGGTACCTACCTACATCTCTGCCTAACCCTGCCCCACTAGAAGCGTGGTATTATATTTTATGCTAACTAATAGGTACTTTAAGTCAAGCGCACATTACAGCCGCAACGGGCCGCAGCACAACGCATTTTCATGAAAAAAAGTGCAGTGCGGCCCACCTGTAATGTGCATTGGTTCATAGAAAATTATATGAAAGTGATGAAGGAAGATTTTTGCAATGTGTGTGTGTGTTTATTTAAAGCCAACAGCAGTTGAAATAATTCGATGGCCCCACCGAATAAACGTATAAGAGAAAAATGACAACTTTTCAGCAAAAAATAAAAACGTTTAAACTTCAATAACGCTCATGTCATTGTAAATAGGTATAAATAATGTATATTCGAATTATTGGTAAAAAAATATGCTATAGACTTGAATATTTACTTTCTTGGTGACTCAAACAGCATTTAATTATAACATAAACTATTATTCCTATAATTTTAATATTAATTATTCGCTAGAATAAAGAAATTCACTATTATAATAGGCTTTTTTGAGTCTACAGTTCATAAAAAAAAATTTGTGGGTACAGGATAGGCAAAAGAAACGAAAAATGTAAAAAAAAAATTGTGTAAGAAGCATTGCACATTTATTCGGTGGGGCCATCGAATTATAATTATTTTATGAACATGCACTCCATAGTTTTTCAAATTCTTTATGGATGGTATAGGTCAGAAATTAGAATACTATGTAAGTAAACATGTACTAAAGCTGTCCGGTGGTAAGATGGACAGACAATATTGTTACTATCGTGGGTAGAACCTGGATGAGGCACAGGACAAGTGAGGCATATGCTCAGCAGCAGGTAAAGTCGTGCTGTGGATGATGATGATGATGAACCACTAAAGAAACAACTCTATAATTAAATACATAATAATGCCTCACCTTTATAACACTTTCACTTAAATGTGGGTGCAATATCTGCCCTTTTATTTTACCATTCATTTTATTTTCCTTATTAGGGCCACTTAATATACTGTTAAACAGTTTCTTAGCAGACCTCTCGGAGAATCCCTCAACATATTCTATGTCTGACAGTGTTTTTATTAGTCCATTACTACTTTTCCACTGAGAAAACTTCTTGAGATTCGTTTTACTTACTTCATAACTGAAAGATGATTTTTAAAGGATGATATAGAGATTTATTAAATATTCTTTGTTTCAATATATTTTTTAAAGTACTACAGTACAGTAAACTACATGTTAGTAGTAACACCAAATGCAACCCTTGCTGTACGGAAAACAGAAGCTGTTAAAATAAATTGTTACCATGGTTATGAGTGGTTGACTGTACCTACTGAGTTTTCAGTTTGAACTTGTTAAAAAGGCCTCCATTTTTAGGAGGGAACCTAAGTAAGAACTAAGTTAAATAACTTAGTGCTATGTTATACATAACTTACAATAATCTTACCCAGAAAGAGTACCTAAGTCGACATTGTTGATAACCTGTAATATTTTCTCCCTCTCTGTATCATTGTATTTACTGTCTAAACCTTCGCTGAAATAACATTTTGTAACGATGGACACTCGACAGCTTAAGCATAGCGTACTCTGAAATGATTATAAACTTAGAATCTCGCAGCTATTTTAAATTTATGAAAGTTATTGCAGATGCAACTAACCAGTACCCTTGGATTTACAAGGTTAAGCAACATTTTAACTGAACTAAATTAATAGAACTTATAAATTGTACAATACCAAACTAATTTTTTGTTATATTTTATCTTATATTTTCGTTCTATATAGATTTTAACAAATCAAGTCAATTGTTTACAATTTGCCTAACCTATTCGGAACAGAGAAATAATTTACTGACATTGACACTATTGACAGTCAACTGTCAAAAGTAAAGAAGTCAGTGTTTTGTAGTAACAGTATGAATAAACTCCTGTTTCCACTTAATGTTTTGAGGGTTTTTATGTAATAATAATTATAATTATTGACGTTATGATGAGTTTTAATGTAAAACATTTTATAGTAAATCGGAAATGAAAAAGTAGGTATGACCGCCACCTATCGTCAATATTACAACTCAAATACTAGGATGAATCTGGGCTGGAATCGTATTGCAACAAAAGGTTTAATGTAATGTGATATTAAAACTTCCAAAATCACTTATTTTAGAAAGCCATGCCGTTAAGACAACTTCATTTTCATCATATTCAATCTCTAACGTTATTTTCTCTGTTTACGCGGTACTGTAGGATGTTTATACATTTAAATTTTTATGCCGGAAAAATACGAGTAAAACAGTAGTTTAAGACAACGCCATCTGTTATGAATATTTTAAACTAAGCTTGCTATGGTAATCTGTCAGACTCATGGGCTCATTCAACGATCCCTAAATCTTGCTTAATATTTACACTAGATGTCCTTATTAGACATACCTAAATACGTAATTACTTCGAATTAAAAAGTTGAAGAGCATCCACGAACAGTGATGATGATTCAGTATGTAATGGATTTGTCGATAATATTATAAATGATTTTTTTAATTAGAATTAGTTTATGATTCATTCGGATGATCGTGATAAAAACTAGCACAGCTACGTCACCGTCGGCCACTAACAAGTTGTACTAAACAACAAAGAAGCTGCTTCATTCATTTCTTGCATTTTTACCCAGGCAATATACTACCTAAGTACCTACTTAAATAGTATGTTTAGAAAAAAATACCATTCTTTCTTGTATTCTCTTGATACTTACCTACAAGTGGACTTCATTCAATACTCATGATTGACAGTTCATTCGAATAGTTTCGAATAGGGAAAATAAACAACACACAATCAAAATTTTGAAAATACTTGTAACAAAATAGGTTTTAAATGACAATGTCAAAACGGCTCTGCATTTTTTCATAAAACGTACTTATTCCCAGCGATATAAATCGCTTATTCCAGCGTATTTTTAGAGTAGGTAGGTAAACGAATGCTAACTTGTCGCTGAAGGAGTATGGACATGGAAGAAGTAAAACATAGAAGTAAGGCTAGTCTTTTATTGATAAACGCTATGAAATGTATACCTTACACGCGTTAGAACAAGACAGAATGACAATGTGCTCTCGCTCTAACTCACGAAACGATGGATAACAAAATGGCGACGGCCTGTCGCCGACCGCCCGCGCGACGGCGCGATGCATTAAAATAATGTCCATTTGACTATCTTCTTTCCTTCGAGAGAGTTCGTTGACGGTTGGCGCACTCATTCTGTTTTACCTTTTTTCCTGAAGAAGATTGGTAAGTTCGCATATCTTCTAATATTAATTATGTACCTACCTACTTGTAATTTTTTTTTACATTACCTAAGTTTTTTTTTTATAACTCACTATTACATTTATCGGGCAGCAGAGAAGACCAACTAATCTTCTTCCAGGTGGGCCATGGCCAACCGGAGACGGCAGTTTTTTTCAAGACATTTGTAATAAATCTCTATGAAGGACAAGTATCGGTCCTATTTGTCCTTGATTTCATTTTTTTTGCCTAAGCTGGTCCATCCAAAATTTTAACCAAATTATAACATGCCGATGCCGTAATATAGGTGACTTTAAAACTCCTACAACTTACTAGCATAATCTAAGGCCTTCAATAGCTGCTGATATAAATGTTCATTTATATCAGCAGCTATTGAAGGCGATGTGGCAAACTGGCAACGTCGCAATTGTTCAACCAACCAGCCAACAACGTTCGTATTTGGTACGCGCCACGAAATGGACGCTTCGCTTCATCTGATTATGTTATAAATTCCTGTTTATTAATTTTATTGTAGGTTAGTTGTCAAGCTGAAGTGTTCAATCAACTTTATTTTCTTCAAACAGCATATATCTGGTCCTAGCGAGCATGACATTGAGTGTGCAATGCAATATTGTTATGCTGGCTGGCTGGCAATGCCGATGCCGTCAGTCACGAACTTGTTTGTGCAGCGTTGCCAAACCGCTGCGCTGCCATTCTGCTAACGTTACCTAACTAGGTACTTATAATACCTCTATTTCTGCCAGTTGTGATAAGTAGTTATGATAGGCAGCTTGTCCGTGCTGTTGTATTAATTGATAGGTCTGTTGGCTATTCTTTTCAGTAAAAAAAGCCGATTGATTAAAGTTGATATTTTTTATTTTGAATTATAAATAGGTATGTAAATACTTGATAAATTCTCAAGAAATATAGCTCTTTCTCCCGTCTTCTGCCGGTAATGATGAGCATCTTACTGTACGGCATCCTGAAATATTTCTGAACCCAGAGCATTTTTTTCGATGTTGATGTTTTTTATGATGTTCAGCCATCTTGTCTGCCGTCAAGCATATTGTATTGTGTCAGACATAACTCCTCCTATCTCGCTTACTCCTACGTTATTGTGTATGTTCAGCTTCACTCTATATTTGTTTGCGCCATTTTTGTAAGTTTCTAGTACAGGTAGGTACTGTTATGTACTGCTTGTTTTACTTACGTACTGTATCTAATTAGGTTATGTATCCACTGAATTAGTAGCGTTATCCATGGCAGTCGTATGAATAAAAATAAAACGTAATGAAGCAGTTCTTTAATGAGTCAAAATATAAGTAATCAAATTCTTTTTTAAATTCTAGCACTCGGTCTTTGTTAATTTTTCATTTCTATATATTCGATATTTTTTGTTGATCTGCGGTCCATTGACGGGTCAGTCCATACGATTGTATCGCGTACGCGAATTAAAAATGCCGTGTATGCCGCGATCATCGTTTCGTACCTTTTAAGTCATGGTGTTAACGGGGTTCAATGTGTTCGCAAGCAAGGAGATAGGTCAGAATAATTTATTATCGATCAAAATTATATTTGTCTTTTAGTTTATATATTTTTATTACAGTAATTAGATCAACAAATAAGTGAGAAAAGACAGGTGCCAAGGAAGAAAAAATTGCCTGAACCATGTCCAGGGGAATGACGAAATCCCGGGACACCTGCCTGTCGATGCAGTCTTGTAACACTGACTGGCAGGTGATGCCAAAAGTTTACCAAGAGTTTGAGTTACATGGTTCAAATCGAAATAAAATTCTCGCGAATGTAGTCTGACCAATTAGTGCCTAAAAATAATCGGAATGCTTATAAATCATCCTATTGAAAATAGAGTGCTCGGCATCTCCTCCTCCTTGGTCCTAGAACTCCCTAGAGTCCTAGTCCTGAATTCCTGATTCTTGAGATTCTATGATTGTCCGTAAAATGCGAAGCTGAATGTTTTCGTGGTGATTGAATTAAGCATTGTCTGACTAACAAATTTCAAAATGTGTATCTGGACGACCGACCTGCTTAGGAGCGTACACGGCTGGTTAGTTAGGACAAAAATGTAGGATTTTCTATTACTTACCCAGCATTTGCACACATTCTATTTTTTATAATGACGTATAAAACTGACGTATAGCGCCAGTCGGGAATGTTCGGCTTCGATCGTGTGATCTCGGCAACGAGTCAAACGACCCACTCGACTCGGACGGAGTCGCAAGAACGGCAACGTCGCCCATTCTCAAACAGTTATATTATTGAACTATTTTTGTGATTTTTCTGCCATTTTACTTCTTAGTTTCTAAAAGAAACGTAGGAATGCTAATACTATATTGATTTGACTACCCTAGTATTATATTGTTTTAACGAAATCTGGGCCAAGAATAATCAAAAAGGATCAAAGATCGACCTAGGCACAGGCAGAACCTAAAACCCAAACGCCACGTGACGACACACGGTGTTTCATTGACATCAAATTGACGCTTATTTTAGTCTTGGAAATTTTGCTAATCTAAGTGTATGTATTTATAAGTAATGCAAAACAAAAAATGAATGATACACTTATACGTAAGGATTTAAATAATTTGAGCAAAACTCAAATTTTTCGATATTATGCAAAGCACAAATTGCAATATGCTTAATTATGCTAGGCATGCGAGCTTCTAACATCACCCTTTAACAAATAGAAACAGAAGTAGAACGCAAGAGAACGAGAGCCCGATAACGTAACGTGACCTCGCTGCATGTTATTGTACAGAGTAATGAACAAAACCAGGGGCAACGCTCGCGACTTATCGCTAGCCGCTTGCTTTTCCTTTCCCTCATTCGGAACGATAATATCGCTATCTCGCTCTCGTGCCTCCACCCGTATTTTACCATCGCAAAACTCGAGTCTCTACGGAGCTACTAGTCTGTGCATTTAGTTCATGTTTCGTCTGACGCTCTCTGTCGGCTATACTCGCCACAATGCGGCCGCCATTTTCTTCTCTCTCTATCTGCTGTCAGTGTCGCTTCGGACGCGGAACCGGACACCCGTATATTGTCGTATTTTGTATTCTTCTCGTCAATTCTTCTACTTCTGTTATCTCTTGCGCAGTCATTTAGGTGAGTGATTGTAAACATTTGGCATGCTTTTATTATTACTGATAATGCGAAAATCGATTGGTTCTTTGATTTATGCAGCGCTGTTTGTTTTTTTCTTCTCCTTTTTGGTTGTAACATATATTTATGATATATTGTTGTTGTTTTAATAGTTTTTTTTTGTACTTTAAGAGTAAAGAGATATTAATTATTAGTTTACAGTGCTTGAATAATACTGATTTAATTTAATTTATGTTTTATTATTTATTTTTGTTCTCGTAAAACGTTTGTGCTCGTTTTACCTGTCAAAAGTAACCAAGCGATTATAGCTTTTATGCGGAAGGCGCAACACATATAATCGTATACATTTAAATACAAGCTTATCGCATGCTTTATCATATTTATTTAGTTATTTCTTCTAATTTTTCACTTGTCTGATTGACCAATAGATTGTAGGCGTATTATTATTGTATTCATGTGTGTGAATGCAATAGTTCAGAATAAGATTTTGCAGTTCTTGCGCTCATTTTGTAATAAAACTATTGTAAATAAAAAAAAATCAACTGCCAAATTTTTTTTTTCTTCTTTTTTCTGTAGTCTTTATTAAACTATTTTCTTCTCTGTATGAGAAGAGGGCTTATTAATTATTTTTCATATTTGTGAAAAAAAAAAATGCTGTCTTCTCGCTCGATACGGCGGACTATCATTAAGGACCATTCAATAAGCACAATTCTTCTTTTCAAAGTATTTGGGTTAGGTCTACTTTTCATATTTTGTCTGACGCTGACTCCCGTTCAATAGCCTCCCGAACTTACTGCTTTTCACATTCACCTCGTTCCGTTTATTTACGTCTGTCCTCGAGGAATATCTCTCTCTCTCTGTCTTGCTCGCGGTACGCGCGCTATCAGCGAATGCAATAGCAGTCTGTCATGTGTTTCGTCTTTGAAACGCTTGGCGATCAGCGGTGCAGCTCAACACCAAGCGAGCGGGGAATTTATTCCGGTATTTCACACGACAGAACGGATAGCGGCCATCTTGTTTTATAATCGAAAACATTGCGCTGTATTTTAGATTTTTGCGTTTAATGGGGCTCCTTTTTAACGTTTTCAACCGGCATTTTCGATATCAACGTTGTTCTCAATTTAGCTGCAGTGTAGGTGTAGAATCTACATTATTTTTTTTAAATCATTACCTACCTATTTAGTCTAGTATAAAACCTAAAGTCCCACAAGCCCGGTGACGGAGCGGCGGCGCTGTCGGCGAACAAAAAATTACGCCCTTTGTCACTTGTCAAAGTGATTTCGTTAGTTCCAATTATAGCCACGGGTCAGATAAGTTGGTAAATGAAATGCAAGTTCATTATTTTAGAAGATCCTACATACCTTTTCTAATCATGCTATTATTAGAATGATGAAAAATTACAAAGTAATGATTAGCGGACGTGTATGAAAATAGCGTCGTATAATGATATACCCAACAAAACTTTCTCCAAGAAATTTGTTGTTCTACGTAGGTGACCTTCGAAGTAACCGCAATTGGGAGTCACCCTGTAGGCATGGCGGGCTGTTACCAAAGGGGGGTGCGCGCTAACGTGTATCTCCCGGGCCCCCGACTAATGGTAGTGAACGGAACCGTGGGGTTTTAGTCCGACATAACCCTTCGCGCTCCCCAAACGGAGGGTATCCATGAGGATTACCCTACAGTTTTATTTTTTTTACTACGGAACCCTGAAATGGTATAATGTAGGTAAAATACAGGACGTGGTTTATTTTATTTTGTTATGTTGTCAGTTGTTGCCTTCTGTTTTTAGAAGTAGTTATTTATCTACACCTACCTACTTCTCGATGGAAGTCTAAAAAAGGCACGTGGGATGTTTTAGCATTTTTGAACGTGATTAGTTGGTGTGGTCGTTTTTCTACTTTTTAAATATTTCGTTATTTTTTTTGCCCGATTGCCATAATTTTTCGTTTTATTTTATTGTTTAAAAAATAACATAGGTATATGTATAATACATATTATTAAAAAAAAAGGTTTTTTTTAAAGTTTTATTTGAGATATTAGTCATGTAGTTTTTGCCTACCATAGTTATAGATTTACGCACAGTAAATAAGTCTTATAATAAGGCAATGGTCTACTTTAGCGTGAGGAAAAATAATAATACCTAACCTACTTTTTTTTTTCTGGTTTCGCACGATTGTGCATTTAGCCAATATCACGTTCAATTAATTTCGGAGAAACAAAGCTCGAAAAGGACGCGTCCGCCAAGTTAGAAGTTTCCCGCCAATAACCTACTTACATTTTTTTTTTTTTTTGTTTTCATTCGTTTTTTTAATCATTTTCTATTGAAACTCCGTACACGCTAGGCTAGCCCAAGGTCCTCATGACGTTACGTCGGTTGTACCAGCAGGCTTTTTTTTTTTAACACACATCAAAATTTATTATTATACGAAAGGCCACTAATGAAAGTGCATGGAGATGAGAATGTTGAGTCAAAAATGTAGGTATCTAAAAGTAATGATTGTGTGTCATATTATCAACATCGTCATCGGCAAAAATTATCAACTGTCCCATACAAAACTTCGATACCTACTCGAACCAAATGTATGGGACGGCTGATTACGATGTTGGTCTCATGGAGAGTTTGAACCATACCTTTCTGATACATGCTGTATGTATAGTTGAAGATGTAGGTATTAAAGTGGCCACTACAAAAAAAGTGATAAATATTTACATGCCGTCGTCCGAGAGAATGCTTTTCTGACACCTGTCAGTTTCATACAAACGAACGGTGTTTTACGAATTTAAACTTTCTTATTTCCAAATTTTGTACAACTCTGTCAGAAACGCATTCTCTTGGTGGACGGAATATAAATGTTGATGGATGGAGGGAAACCAAAGGAAAGAGAAGATGGATGGTTAATTGGTTATGTGATGTATTATAAATGAAATGGGAGTGAATGATTACGTGACGGCTGACAGCGAAAATTGAGAAAAAACTTTTAACAAAAAAAAAAAACAGACTTCTAAATAAAACACTACAAAGTGAAAAATTACTAATTTCGGAAGTCGGTGGCAAAAAACTAAAATACATATCCAAAGATTTTTGATAAGTAAAAAAAAAAACGTAATTTTTTAAAAAAAAAAATTTTTCACTTTTTAGTTATGGTACCTACTCCACAACAACTCGATTACCACTACCTGCTAAACTGCACAAACAACAGTGACACAAGATATACGAAGTGGATTAAATACGTATTATCGAAGCTTACTCAAAAAATACCCAAGTTAAGTTAATAAAAATGTTTCCTTATCGTGGTACCACCCTAGGGATATCTCCTTTCCAACAAAAAAATAATCGTCAAAATCGGTTCATAAACGTCGAAGTTATCCACGAACAAACATAAAAAAATATATACATATATATAAATAATACGGTCGAATATTGAGAAACCTTCTCCTTTTTGAAGTCGGTTAAAAAACAATTTGCGTAATTTTGCAAGGATCACGTTTATTTTTTTAAATGTAGGTTTTTATTTAGTACCTACCGTTAGGTATATCAAAATGTTTAAAGCATAGGGTCACCTTTTTACCGGTAACCTAACTTATAATAATCAAACAATTAAAAGGTGAAATGGTGGTCGATTTTATTCAGTAAAAATAAAACGTTGACTTCCGTAGGAACCAATCGGCATACCACATTTATTTTTATATTACACTAGCTAACCGGACAACGTTGCCCAGTTTCCTAGAACGCGATTGCAGCGCCACCTATCGGGTCCAATGGTGAATCTAAACCATTCTTGAATCCCCTTGAACACACACACAAAAAAACATCAAAATTGGTCTAGCCGTTTAGGAGTTCAGTCACATACACACGCACAGAAGAATTATATATTTATAAAGATATATAGGTTGTTAATAAGTGTAGACATGTTTATATTTCAACCTTGATTTACTTACGAGTTACGACTAAGTTCTAGCGCTGGCATGCGATTGTGGGTCCCGTAGATTGCAGTTTTTTATTTTTTTTATTTTTTTCATGATGTGGTTTTTGCCCGCAGCATCTCTGAATGCAAATATTACCTGGATTATAATAAAAAGGAGGTTTTATTACACCATGTCTAAGCGAAACTGATGACCTTTCTTTCCTTCAAAACTTACGTGATATTACTATCACGAAAATTCGCGGAACAGAGAAGAGGACATTAGACACTTGTATGGGATCTAAATATTGGAAATAGGATTGGTGGTTTCTTTCACATCACATGACGCTGTACTTGGATTTCTTAATAGCTCTTTTTCTCTTTCATGGCGTCTAATGTTTTATCAACGATTGTTTCTATGCTGACGTAAAGGCATAAGTAGTTTTTATTCCGTTTTAAGCCAAATGGGGACATAATATTATAGTGGTGTGGTGCCACGTTTAATACTTATTGGTTTTCTCATGTAATAGAAATGGAATTAAAAGATTTTTTTTTTCTAATCCTGGTGGAAATTCTCTTTAATATTTCGACACCGGAAATGTCCCATTATAGCGAGAAAGACCGATGGACTTGTTTTTCTGTCTCATGGAACTTATCGGCAAAGGAATCTGTGTCGCCGCTTGATCTTAGTGTCTTCAGGATTTAGGGCGTCATATTCAATTTATTGTATTGCTCTGGCCTTTAAGAATCAGGAAGTCGCTCTTCGTCGATTTTTCCTTTTAAATGTAGGTAATATGAAACGGGGCAGATACTGATTTATTTATTTGCACAATGCACTCGCAGTTACAGGCTAGGCTAGGCTAAAACTTAGAGTACCCGGTTAGGGCGCTTGTCACTATTGCTGTACTATAGGGCGTGGGTAGCTAGTTTTGCGCACTGCGTGCTACTAGGGGAATTTGAAGTAGAGCTTTCTCCTCCATTGACTGTTCCATCTCTTTTATTTTCTCTAAATTTAGTGAATTTCTTACTGGGGAACAGGGGCAACCGACGTACTAAAAGTTGCTCTTTTGTTGAATTGATTTTTTGTATAATAGAAGCCATTGATCACGCGGCCGTGGTCCGCGCATGCGGTATCGTGATATGTGCAGACCCACTGAAAAGAGCAAAGAGCTATCTACTTTTAGCATAACTGGTTGAGTACTGGACAGGTTTTTCACAGAAAGAGGGTCTTTGCTCGGAATGCTTGTATTTTAGCCTTCTTCTCATAGATGGCGGTATTCATACCGAAAATTATATCTTGATATGAAGACATGATACGATTCGAGTTGGTTTACAGCATTTAGTTTAATAAATAATAATTAAAGATTTACATTGATGATGTCATCACTAAAAAACTAATAAAAATAAATTACTTAGTTATTTTTTATTTCTGTTTCAGGTGTGGCGTCTTCTTCTTTGAAGATAAGGAAATGATAAACAATGCAATTAATTCTTGATTCTGAGCCTTCTTTAGCTATAAAAAGAGACATGTCCGCGATCGAAGATATTCATACTGAGAAAGTTAGTAATGGTGATATTGAACAACTTAATGAGCAAAATTGCAACGGGAATAAAGAAAACATTAACGGAGATGTTAACGTCATTACTAATGATGAAATAAATAAACAGGTTATAAATGCAGAAGTTGAAACTTTACCCAACTTGTCAAATGATGTATTGGAAAATACTGACGACTCAAGTATCAAGGATGCAATTACAGAAGAAACATGTGAAATAAACATTCCGGAAACGAATGGTACACAAAAAGAAGAATCTCAGCGTAATGGCACAGATGAAGAAATTCAAAGCACAAGCTCTATAAAAAAGGAATTGGAAGAGAATGCTGAAGAAACAGTTCAAGAAGCTATTGTGGAAGATGAAGAAGATATAATTAGCCTTAAACATGAAAATTTCGATCAAATTACAGATACTGCAGAAAATGAATCGGAAAAAGTTAAACAACCAGAAAACGATGAAATCAAAATTAATAAAGAAGAGTTGCCTGTTACTAAAGCCGATGTGGGCATTAAAGAAGAACTTGATCCAGTATTAGACGAACCGGTACCTAATGTAGAATTAGAAAAACCGGCAAGTACTATTGAAAAAGATGACAAACATTTAGAGTCTCCTGAAAATGAAGACAAACCTTTAGAGTCTTCTGATAATAAAGACAAACATTTAAAAGAGAGCAAGGATGAGATTGAAGTGCCAGTCTGTGATTCTACGGAAAATATATCAAGCAACGATGCTGGTGATTCGACACCCATCGAGTTGAAAGATGACATGGATGTGGAAGAAGTTGAAGAAACATCGAAGAGCAAAGAACAAGATACCAGTTCACAACCAAAAGAAAAGCCCTCTGCTCCTGTTAGTAGTATTATAGATAAACCTATTTTATGTAAGCTATCTAATACACTAGACATATTATCCGATGACGAGGAGGAGCCTCCGAAAGAGGAACCCCCTAAGCCAGTGGATTTAAATGAGAAGCAATGCATTAATATAGAAGATGATGATGATATCATGCTTATTGATGAGGATACAACTAAGACTGAAACACCCCAACCTGTAGTTACTAATAATAAAGAGGATACTCCAATCAACACAGAAGATAAAAATGATTTGGAAACTGGAGAAAAAACAGTTGAAGAAACATTCGACTTATTTACCAAGTCTGATGAGAAAGGTTAGTCCCAACTAATATTTTATGAAAACCACTCAATATTAAATAAAATATATATTATTAAATATTATGAACAATATTGATAGATTACCTGAGTAATCAATCATTAATAAGGCCATTACATACAAGCAGACTTCTCCTGCCTGGCTTGGTCCCATGTTACTTAGAGACCCTGACAGCCGTCAACTTATAACTCACTCCCGTTACCACTCAGAATAATTATAAATAGTAATAAAGTTTAATGTTTCTTTTCCAGATTCGACGCATCCAGAAGGAATAAAAGATAACAGTTTGCAAATAAATGTCAGTGAAAAAGAGGAAGCCAAGCAAACAGATAATTTCTCATCGGAGTTGCCACTACTTCCAGACAATTTCCTAAAATCTGCCAAAAAGAATCTGTCTGATATGACTCGGGAAGATTTGGAGGAATTTTGTATACTCAAAATAGTAGAGAGTATTGTCGACAGAAGCAATTTAAGTGAAATTAAAAATAAACTGAAATCAGTAGCCCAGGGTATCGATGAATACAGGAAGAAAGCCATGATGCTTACCAAACAGAATCGAGATCTTCAAGTCGTTTTGAAGTCCATACAGGAGGAACAGAAAAAGATGTCACCAGGAACACCCATAACACCCCTAAAGATAACCCGGTCTGTTGGCATGCAAGTTTTTATGGAAAAAACAGGTGCACGAAGAAAAAACCTTGCGCAGCTACAAAACTCCACTAACAACAGACAATGTACTAAAAGTTCGCCGGGTACAAACCTTCGGCCTCAGAAAACACCTGCTGCCACCCAGCCCATACCAGTTCCTAGACTTGTGCCTGCTAGTCCCGCCATGAAATCTCCAAGTACGATACCTTTGGTAAATCAAATAACTCCAGTCAAAAATGCCACTCCCATGCCGAATGGAATCAAAAATCCTTCACCTTCTCAGAAAGTGGCAGAGAAAAGGCAGTTTAATAGAATTATGTCAGTGACAGTAGATCTGACTGATGATGAACCACCAGCTAAAGTTAACAATCGGACATCCCCTGCACCTCCAGTTAGAGTAGTTCCCTCTCAAACCTTGATGGCAAACCCAAGACAAGCGTTCCCAGCGGCAGTTAGCAGTCCAAGAAAAGTTTACATTCCTATAAGTGGCCCACAGAATCAAAATATAAGACCTGGGCAGACTATCATGTTAAAGACAGTTCCTACACCAGGTAAGTCATCATCTTACAATAATAAAAATCCTTTTTTATTTTTATATATATATAAGTATTTAATGTGCTCGTATATTTGCGTTTCAGGTTTAAGACCAAGGGGTCCTACTCCTCAAGTGGCAAGACAGTCTGCCGGGTCAATCAGAACGAACAGGGTCCAAACTGGAAGACATCCAGCTCCTTTGCCCGACGCCATGAAGCAGTACCAGCCACCAAATTGGAAAGCGTTACCACCAGCGCCAGATCTTAAACTATCGAAAGTAGAAAACGGAATAGTAATTTCTTGGAAAATTGAAGGTTATCAAGAGGACAGTTACGAAGAAATAGCGAGTTATCAGTTGTATGCGTACCAAGAAACGTCATCTCCACCCAGTACAGCGTTATGGAAGAAAATTGGAGATGTTAAAGCACTGCCGTTACCCATGGCATGCACCTTGACGCAATTCATGGCTGGGTTCAAGTACTTCTTTGCTGTTCGAGCAGTGGATATTAGATCTCGACTTGGCCCGTTCAGTCTACCTGGGAGCATACTCCTGCTAAATAAATTGTAAGACTGATGATGTGAATGAACCATGCCTACGAAGTGCAAGTGTAATTAAATTTCTCTTCTTGTTGTTTTAGTTCTTTATTTATTGCGCAAATGTTTCAGTCATTCGTTTAAAAAAATTGCGGTTTTTTATTTATTTATTTATCTACTTACTAAAAAAATAATAATAATAACTTTTTATTTTGTCGACAAATTAAGTTCCCGGGTTTTATTTTTAAGTTTATTTAATATCTCTGTTGAATTTAGTTTTAATAATTGTATCGTTTTCTTATGAAAAGTCTCGCTGTTGACTGATATTGATCTTGTAAACAATTAAAAAAGTAGTGTAATGTATGTAGGTAGTTAGCATTAAATACGGTAATAGTTTATATTTGTATAATATCGATATTATAATAATTACTATTGTAAAGTTGTAATTTAAACTAAAACTATACATAAGCATGTTTAGGTGAAAAATTTTAAGTTCTTGTCTACATAATTTTGTCTGCGAAAGTGCGTAGACTGTGGACGGATTCCTACTTGTGATTATAGATTTAAAATCTACATGATTTTTATTTTTACTATTTTGTAAGTTGAGTTATTCTAAGAATTTTTAATTAGTACTACAAAATTGGCCAATTTTGGAAAAGAACAACCTTATCAAGGATCGTTACCATTGCGATGATTAATCATGAAAAAAAATTGTTGATTCCCAAAATGTGAAAATGGGCACTAAAGATTCAAAAATCTAAAAATACTAGTTTTTTATAATTATGTAAAATTGAGGCATTCGTTCGCAAAGGCCGCCGCGCCGGCCGTCTCCATTTTTTTTTTTTTTGGCTTCGCACGGTTTGTGCATTAGCCAATGTCATGTTTTTTAGTTTGAAGAGACAAAGTTAGGGAAACGAAAATATTATTACTATTAATTAGATCGGAATTTAGGAAAGGACGGATAAAGGATCAGTAAAAAAAGGAAAAAGGAGGAATCAAAGGAGTGAATAATGAGCATATTACAATGACGAATATTTACAACTTAATAATAATTAAGGTAATGAATGAGACTATACATTTATATACAGGAAAGCTATTTGTACAAAGTAAGGAAAGTATTGTGGTAGGAAAATGAATACGAAGGGACAAGAGGTTACTAAGAAAAGAAGAACGGTCGTATAAGGGACAGGAGAAAAAAAATTGATTTAAGTCGCCTACGTCTGTGCCACACGAGCAAATGGGGTCGTCGATGATATGAAGTTTGACAAGATGGGCTGGGGAGCAAACATGACCCAGCCTCATCCGTATAAGAACGGAGGTCTCCATCTTGCCAAACTTTGCCCTGCCAAACCACGGTTTTTCCGGAATGTCGGGTTGAACAGTTGAAAAATAACGGCCCTTTGATTTGCTTCCGATATCCCAGGCTACCTTCCAGGTGTCCCGGAGAAAAGTCTTTGGTAATATCACAAGGTCTATACTAAAATTCTGATATGGAACTAAGTCCCCACACTGCACCGCATCACCGGCGATTGTATCTGCCACTTCATTGCCGTGGATTCCAGCATGGGCCGGGATCCACGCAAATTGTAGTGTATTACCTTCAGAAATGGTTCTGAACGCAAATTCCCTTATTAAATAGATTATAGGACACTGCGATTTGTGTTCGAAAGGGGATTTATTGATGGCTAGAAGAGCACTTTGAGAATCAGTGAAAATTATAGTTTTCTTGAGCTTAAGAACCCGAATATATTCAATAGCTTTTAAAATGGCCAAAACATTCCCCCGTAAAAACAAGACTCCGGAGGCAATTTTACTTTTTGTACGATGTTGTATTGAGAATGGTAAGTTCCTATCCCAACACAACCCGTCGGAGAACGCTTGGCAGCATCCGTAAATATGTGATGTTACTCTATGTGTTCAGCCAAAAAATGATTAAAACTTAAATTGCAATCGGGACCTGATTTACTTACACAGTATTTAATGGTGCCATTTATCAACAAGTATCATGGGCCATCATAATCCATCTATTAAATAGCCAGGCTGGCCATTTTTAGCCCATAGATTTAAAGATATGCAACAAAATAATATATATTATCTGTGAACCTTCGACGTCCTATGACATTTAACAGGGTTGAGTCATAATCGAAATTATACCAATTTAGTATTTAAGGCTGTAGGTTTCAAAGTTCGAGAAAGTTAATTATAAGATTATTTGATTATTATCAATGAACAGCGTCATAAATAAACAGGAGCACCTAAATAATAACAAGAACATTATAATCGTTGAATAATTATTTAAAACTACACAGAGTGGCAATTAGGTATCACTAAAGAGACCATTTATTTTTTACTCAAAACGAGACCGGTTTTTCTATCTCAATTAGTAGGGCCGATTCATAATGGAAACTCAATTTCAGAATACCAGCCTAGGTTCTCAATGGAAATAAAAGAAACATTTTTATATTCATCAAAAAATATATTACAAAAAGCAAGATAAGTTTTCAGTCATTTTTATAGTTGGCAGCAGAAAAAAATTGTTTTAATACAGCTGGTGATCATTTTAAGTAAGAATAAATCTTGGCACGTATTTTATATATATATATTTTTTTTTCTATCCGGCCGGCCAATTATCGCGCGGTTTTTTTGGGGACACCGGGACGAAGAAGAACCGAAAAAAGGGACGGTCCCGTTCAAAACGGGACGTGTGGTCACTTTAGTTATCATATGTACAGCGGTTATTAAAAGTTTATATCAGTCTTAAAATAATCAATTTGACTAAAAATAGAAAACTGAATTTTAATTAAATTAATTGCATAAAAATTTGCACGAATGAAACCACCCTTGATAATAAGGCACTAGACACGCGCGGGGCCTTGGTATCAACAATTCAACAAAAACTGGTATTGTTACCAAATAATCACAAACTAAGTTTAATGTTGTTAAATACTAAAATGAAAAAGGTCCCATGGTTAGAATGTTAAATGTTATTAATTATTTTTATTGTGTACCTATGTTTAAAATACGTCTAGAATACGTGGTTTCTATTCTCGCTCTTTTGACAATACTGGATACTGGGTGATTTTACTGGATTTTCGAGCATAGTTCACAAAGGTACGATTCGCTATCGTATCGACAAAGGCACTTGTTCAGTAACCTGATTTCTGAACCGCAGGACTGGCAAAACGCTATTCACAGATCCGTGTGGAACGTACAAAATGGTAGTAAATAGATAACTGTGGTAGAAAACTTAAAGTGGTACTTAAATGATTTTTATTAGGTATTTCATAAAAATAAATGCAATTTTTGAATATACATCGATTAACTATTAACAAGAGAAAAAAAACAATAAACAATGATTTTATTAACAAAAACTTTCAACAAAAAAAAGAGATAAATTTTAGTTTAGGTCTGTCAAAATAATCAGCGCCTGTCACTACACTACTACCATACAAGTTTAGACGTGATTAAAAACTTGCTTAATAAAATTAAGTCAATTTACGTCAAGCGCTGATAAATTTGACAGGACTAAACTAAAATTTATCTTCTGTCCTTTTCTTAAATGAAATAGAAAGAAAAAGATGCACTGAACTTAAATTTAGTTTAGTTTGTGAACAAGGGAATCGGCACCATTTTATGTAGGTATGCATAGGTACCTACTTACTTCAGATAGTGCCTTTTGTTTGTTTTTTACAATATTTGTTGTACGATATCACTTCCGACAGCAAATACCTGTCGAAAGAATTGATGTTTTCATACCGTTTATGAACTGTCAAAATTTTACGGTTATGGATTTGTGAATACCGTTTGGAGGACTCACTTTAGATAACAGTGACGTTCGATACGGCAAGAAAGCGTACCGTATCTTTGTAAATAGCTATGCAGCACCTTTTTTCACACATGCCCTAAGAAAAGGCTTGTGGTTCACGCCGTGCGCAGGACATGCCTCACAAAGTTTAATGTGCATACGTAGTTTCAATAACATGGAGCTAAAAATACACCTGCTTGAAAATAATCTTGGGGCGTCCATATCTTTTCCGCATGTTATTAGTATTCTAACTAAAATAGGAATTAAAATTCAGTGAACCAAACAAACAGTTCGGACATATCCAAATCCAACCGGAAATAACAGCTCAGAGCATACATTTGTACTGCGAATTTGTAGTTAGTAATTTGGCTAGGGACCATTTACCATGTCACAACACTCACAACGTGAGGGATAGATCCGCACCTTTTCAGCTGCAGCTCTAATCTTGTGAAAACAGAATACGTTTGATTTAGTATTGGAGTCGATTGTTAAGGTTCGTTTAGAAAACGCTACAAAATGGTATTTTTTATGGTATAAAATGTGTAAGTGGTAAATAAATTACTATTATTAGATATTTCGTAACATAACTTAAGTGCTACTATTAAATATACATAGACTGATTAATTAAAAAGAAAACCAGCAGTAATTTAATGAAATAATTAATGTTCTTCTTATTTCGAATAAACTTGCTTTATAAACGTCAGAGAAGTAAACTCAGTCTGAATTGATTAGTTAAAAAACTCACAAACATACATACATACATGAACCCTGGAAACATAACACTCCTTATTTTGGGCAGTCGCAGGTAAATGTGCTAAGGTATTCGAAATACTTAAATATTCGTAGGTTTTTTGAAAATTGCAGCTTTGTAATAGGTCGTAATATATTTATGAACATGTGATACGCGAGTACGCGACACTAAAATATATTAGGTATATTTGATGTAGACTATTATGTACAGACGCCAGCAGGTCAAGCTACCCGAAACTGTCAAATTTTCGCAATCAACCTTGAACCTTATACTGTAGTGATAAAGTTGAAAATCTATTAAAGAAATTTGACAGATTGTAGTAGCTTGATGTGCTGGCGTCTGTACATATATTAATTATGTTAGTGTTTAACGAAATCTAGGTTGAAAAAGTTGCAGAAACCGGAATCCCAGAATTGCTGGTTTTTCTTTATTTCGCATTCGAATTATATATTTTTTCTCTCTAAGAATTTTATCGTTGCAGTTGATAAATGTGTAAATAGAAGAATTTTTATTCACATGATGCTATCCCTACAGCCGTCACTTGTCATGTCACTGTCAACTGAAAGATTTTTCGTTTTGTTTGGTTGGCAATAATATTGTTCCAGTTTTCGATAGACCGTTCGCGTAGCGGTGGTTCGCTTGTTTACTTATCGCAAAATTTTAAGGTATTCCAAACGAAAAAGGCGCAAAACATTCTAGATCATACGTATTTAAGTAGTGAATCAAAGTAGTTTCATGTGAATTCATAGAATGTTTAATAAAACTAGTGTTTTATTCTGATAAACTTGAGATCGTTTGACGTAGGTAGTTGACATATCGTTTCGCAAGTAGTCTCACGGAGGTGGTTTATTTGTGTACAATCTGTTTCTGTGGAAGGTATCCGCACAGATTTTAGTGATTTGTGAAAAGTGTGGTTTGTGTTATTGTCAAAGGATCAAGTTTCCTTAGTGTGATCAATAAATAGTGCGTGATGTGAACGCAGTGGGTGAAGTTAATCAACTTAGCTGTCCTTGTTTAGTGAGGTATTGGTGTTTGTTTGCGTCCCTGCGCCGTGAGAGCCATGCTGGCTCGTTCGTGCCGCTGCGTCGTTGATGCACGACCGGTACGGATACAAGTTTTTTTGTTGTTTTTCAAGTAATCTTGCTTTTTATTTACTCTTAGCTTTAGAGTTGGCATTATCGACGATTTCCGTAGCTCGATGCGATACCACGGTACATTTATTACGACTGCATATTTAAAATTAGTAATTTTATCACTTTACAAGTTTAACATCTCAATAAAGATGAGTAGTTAGTTACCTCAATAAAATCATGATTTAGCAAGACTTAAGATTTGATTTAGTGTTTTTTGCATAAAACACGATCATAGATGTTTAATATTCTCAAATACTAAGCTGTCAACTGTTCCTAGATTATGTACTAAAATTATGACGTAAAATCATTATTTACTTAACGTATTTACTGTGTTCTGTTACGGTGTCCTATAATGTTTTACGTTTGAGTAAGTAAATGAGTTTATTACTCACTGGAGCTTGTTTATTTGTAGGTAAATATAAATAGATGTGTTATTTGTTTTACATTAACACAACAAACAAAACGGTGGAATGTAAACGAAAATACAGTATTTGTTGTAGTTGTATTGCTAAAAGCAATTTCTTACCAACAATCATTGGAATGAGTAATATGTATCTATTATTGATTAATCAGTTGTTTTCGCTCTAATATGCTTGTTATTTTAAATCAGTCTCAGATGTTTGAAAGTCAAAAAAAAATGTGTTACCAATATGTCCTTCATTTCTTTTTTATGTCCTGTTACGAGTCGGCAGTAATTTATACTATAAACTAAAGACCTGCCCTTGCTTTAGAGGAGAATTTATGAAGATTTATGTGTAAAATACATTGATATTAAACATACATGAAATGAAACAATCTCTATTTTTGACATGGCGCCAATGCACCTTGCATGGGTGCAAAATGCACCCAGCAGCGGGTGGTAAATTCTCTAAATGATGGGGAAATCCGAAAAAAAATAGCTACATAGTTTAGATGAACAATGCAGTCACAGACAGACACAGAAACCAGCTTTAATTTATAATAAGTGTAGATAGATAGATAGGTAGATCGATAGATAGATAGATTGTCATTATAACTGAAAAGAAAAAACATCAGGGAAACAACATTACGTCACCATAGACCTCTGTTGATACATTTTAGAACAAACAGCAGTCAAAACTATTTCATGAAGACACCTAGATATTGAATATGGTCAAGGATGAGCATTTAGGGGGATTGTCTGATGTTATTTTAACTTTAAAAAATGGCTGATTCTTAACTTAATCGGAATAAACAACTTTTGATTTTGTATAGAAAGAATTACAAGGAAAGTATGAAAGTCAGTAATAGTGAGGCTTTTATAATATAGGTATGTTCACAATTGATTCTCATCAAATACTGATTGTGTTGTTGATGACATCACACTGCAGATCTCATAAAATTCTTGTTATTAAACATTTTTGAAGTGAAACTTCCTACGCAGTGATTCAATATTTGTATGAGAATTGAGAGTGAAGTTCCAAGTACTAATTAGTATAGTAATTCCATACTTGAAATTCACTCTCAATTCTTCTTCACTCAACTCAAAACAAAATTCAAAACTTCTTATTTTTGAAGAAGTTACACTTCTGTCATGTATGTATATGGTGCTGCATACACTTTTTTTTTGCTTATATCCAGGGAGAGGGAAAAACTACAGAGTGAAAATGCTATGTGCACTCTGTAATTTGACATAATGTACTTATTTAGCATTATTATTGACAGACATTATCCTGTCAAATATTCAATATGCCAAAAATCCCATACAAAACAGCACTTTCAGTTTTTCTGAAACGGAATTTTCAAATATTTCTTTCCAAATAAAACTAATTCAGACTTGTAGGAACATTATAAAACCAAATTGGTGCAGCAATATCATGTGATGCTTTTACCAACTAACAGCATTTCATTTTAGATTGATGCTTAAAGGTGTCTGCACACAGCGGGCGCGGCGCGGCGGGGCGGGACGCCGACGCGACGCTGAGCAGTTGTAATGTACTAGATATTACGGACGACGCCACACAGAGCCGTCCGGCTCGACGCGACGTGACGCGACGCTCTGTGTGGCGTCCTCCGTAATATCTAGTACATTACAACTGCTCAGCGTCGCGCCGGCGTCCCGCCCCGCCGCGCCGCGCCCGCTGTGTGCAGACACCTTTAGATACCAGACAGAAGCTTGCATCGGATAATTTATCAAGTATGACTAAAATTAAATTAAAAACCACAAATCACATTCACATACGTATGGTTACAGTAAAATACTAATTATTTAGGTTTATTTCAATGTAAATAAACATATTAGATAATTATTCTTTTTTTATTTATATTAATTTATTAGATACTTATGTCATACAAAAAGTAAATATAACCTTTTTTAACCAGGTGCAGCAAATGCTTCATTAATATATATAAAGAATTTATTTTTTATGTTTGTTGTTTATCCACAATGAGTTAGCTCTTGGCATTCATGTCACCGAATGGTAAGTGATGATAAGGCCGAAGGTGTAAGACAGCTTCACCTGGAATCCTTAACCACAGAGGAACTGGCTATCTTACCTCTAACTTCCGAAACACAAAATTGCTGTTAACGTTGCTGTTATGGCGACAGACTTAGATAAGGTGGTGGTAACTCCAGACGGACTTAGAACAAGCCCTACCACCAACTAAACATCAGAAAATGTTGCCCCTGCTGGGAATTGAACCCGGGACCTCTGAATTTGAGACAGGTGGTCTTACCACTAGACCACAGTGCCGGTAAACTTAGAACAGTCAACAGCAGATCAGTGGTAAGAAATTGATATTGACAGCGCCTCATTTCTTAGCAGTAAGGGTGACTTTCGTAGTGCAAGTGTTACCAATGATGTGCAGTTGATTGTACGTACTTCTTCCTAGCTTGAAAATTTATAACAAAACTACCTTTTGCTCGCGGCTCCGCCCGCGTGGATGTCAGTTATCGCGTAAAAAAGTAGCCTATGTCCTTCTCCATATCCCAGGCCCAAATTTTATGACGATCGGTTCAGCGGTTTAGGCGTGAAAACGTAACATACAGACAGACAGACAGAGTTACTTTCACATTTATAATATTAGTATTAAGTATTATAGTATTATATAGTATTATTAGTATGGATGTATATCATACCAGCTAAAACATGACTTTACTCCATTGCTTTAGTCTACCTAACTAAACCAATGAAGTATAGTCTATACTATACTCCATTATTATAAAGTGGTAGAATTTATGAGTTTGTCTACAATGCAGGGGGGTAATCTTCAGAATTACTGATCCGATTTCGAAAACTCTTTCACTAATGGGAAGCTATAGTATTGCCGAGTATCATAGAACATTTATTTTATGTTAAAAACAAGAAATTTCACGCGGGCGAAGTCGCGGGCAGAAGCTAGTTATTAAGTCATAAAGAACAGATAGGTACTTACTAAAATATACTGGTCTTTATAAATACACTGATCTTCAGTGTATGTTTATCACAAAAATAATGTTTACAATTTAATAGCAAAAAAGATTTGGTTCTATTCATCAGCTTCAAAAGAAAAAAAAAAACATATTTAATGTCTAATCCATTATAAAGCAAAACTGAATGACTTTGAATTAAGTTGAATGCACTTCAGAACAACAATATTCAAATAGAGCTGAGGACTGGCTGAAATGTTTAATTTATTATGCAAATCATGATGACATGGTATTATTATTAATACTTCAAAACACTTTTTTTTTTTTGTCAGCCTGCATGTTATATTGCTTTAAGAAATCTGTTTGAAGTTTTAGGGTAAACAATTTAAATAAAAGTCTGAAAAATGTGCTGAAGTATCTGAAAATTCTGCAAAGTTATTCGTAATTATTTGTAATCTAATCAAGGAACTGCACCTGTTACCATTAGACGTTCCATGTTGTTGGTACCTCTGCGGGCAATGTGACCGAAGTATCTCACGACACGTTAAAGGCAGGTTGAAGAAAGTTTTTGTGTTTTCTCTAGATTGAGTTGTTCAAGGATGGAGACCTTTGTGCGGTGGGCTGTCCACGGTATCCCTAATAGGCGGCGCCAGCACCGAAGGCGTCAATTCTTTGCCTGTCCATAGCTTTGACTGTCTCTGCCCAGTAGAGAAAGATGGGGAAGCGAAGATAGAGGATGTGATCATCGTGTTCCGTATTTCTTACCTTTACGTTCCAGTCGCCCTGCACAATCATTACTTCTCGTCTTTAGATGTTGTCCATTGCTGTTTGTAAGTGGCCATAAAAGTCCTCAATGTCTTCCTGCGAAGATTGGGCAGTTGGTGCATAGACCTGTGTTGAGTGACCTGCTATGCTGCTATGCGTCATTATTCTATCATTAATAGTATTCGTATAGGCAGTGCCGAATTAAGCCGGCGCGGGCCCTGTAGCAAATTCTACCAAGGGGGGGGTCCCTTGCTGTGATAGAAATTGATAGTCATGAAAATTTCAGCACCTTGGATACGTAAGGTTTTCTTTTCACTATTCCTTCAGTAATAGAAGGTACTTTCTCAGAATTACGCAGAAAAGATTAAGAACTATGGGAAATTAAAATGCAAGAGGGAGTGAAGCAAGCTCGAAAATTTTAACGAGGAGAGAGGTTCTTTAGACAGTTCATACGGAAATGGCAGATGCTTTAGCCGACTTATAAAGGAAAACAGAAGACTAAAGAGAAATTAGGATGCAAATATGTATAGCATGGGCCTCGGAGAGGTTAGATTTCTTTTGTCCGTTCAAACATACCTACCAGAGGTAACAAAACTTGCTTTTTTGTACGTTCAAGCGCGGGGCCCCCCCAAAGCGCGGGGCCTGTAGCATTTTGCTACACCAAATGCTACATGGCTAATCCGTCCCTGGTTTCTGGTCTGCACAAGCACATTATTAGCTCGCGGCAAAACAGTGCGGCCGTACTACGCGATGAACCGCATACACAAATTATCGTTTTGTGATTTTTACATTGCGTTTTCCAGTCACTTAGCGTCATATTTACGTAGTGGTTAAGAAGCAATGTATTTATTGCAAAAATAATACAGTCGCTGTTATGTATGAAAACAAAAATAACGTAGTACAAGCAAGAAATATTTTACGACTTGTTGTTTTGCATGATTTTAAAGACAAATATAGTTAAATACTTGTACTAACTTATGGTAAGTGATTCCATGATGTACAAACATTTTGTTTTGGCTTCGGTTTTTACAAGAAATCACTAAACAACACGGCATTCTTATAATTTGTCACGATCACGGTCGAAAGCGTACTAATTCGCGGAGACCGCCATTTGCCTATTTTGCGAGCATTTTGATCATTGCGAGCGGACACAGACACGCCTCCTTGCCACTTCTCCTGTTTTTTATATTTGGTCTTATGTAATTTTGACGTCCGAAAACTGCTGATTCTCAGCCTAGTTTGAATAAATAACTATTGATTACACTTAGTGATAATCCCGTAGCTATACCCACTAATTAAAAGAAGCATGAATTAGTGCACTTAATTTACATTGATGTTAAAAATAAATAATTTAGGTCAATATGTTTAGGCCTAAGAATTGCGGTGCTTACCTAAGTACCTACTCTATGAATTTACACTTTTGCTAAAATTGCTAAAATACAGTATCAAGTTCTGCTTATGATCTAGCAAAATAATCAACCATATTATTACAACCTGCAAGGTGGTTTTCAAATTAGCTAGAACAAATTGATTGGTTTTGACTGAATTATCAACAACCAATAATATCACACGTCGTAGATTGTCGATCCAAAAAAAAAAAAAAAACCAACCAACATCAAAAAAAAATTGAAAAATAACTTTAATTTTGGAAGTCGGTGTCTTTTCCATATTCCATATTTTCGTTTTTAGCCACCGACTTCAAAAATTAAAGTAATTTTTTTTTTTTTTTGGTGGCGGTTTTTTTTTTGGAAAAAGTTTTTTTGTTTTTCACTTTGTAGTTGTGGTACCTACCCCACACGTTACACTAGTAAAAAGTTATGCATGGTCATACATTACAATCAGTGCGTGAACAATCAATCATCCCCTGTTTTGTTGGATTTTTTTTCCAAATTTATATGGGTTCAACTTTGGGGTATACCATTTCCAATTTTTTTTTTAACTTAATCGGATTACTCTGTAAAAAACTATGCGTAGACATAAAAAAAATATATACGCGTCGACTTGAGAACCTCTTCCTTTTTTATTCGTCGGTTAAAAATAGTTGTTCATTCAATGTAGCCCGCGAAATCCAAAATTTCTTGTAACGTTTTTTTTTGCAAATTGCAACAACAATCAACATCAAACAGCACTACAATTTGCACGCACAATGAAGGTTTCCGTAGTTGTGATAAAGAAGAAAAAGAATTATCCCAAGAACAAACTTAACATTGTAGTTGAAAAACATGTTCTTCCATACATTCCAACTGCAAATGTAAGTTTGTACGCACAATATTGAGAGATTTACCATGTTATTTTAAGAAGACTTCGTGTAGGTTTTCCTGTAATCTATAAATTTATATAACAATTTTCTGTAAAAAAATGTTTTTTTTTTTTTTTTCAAATTTTCCTCCCTAAAGTGACCACTATTATTCAAAATTCATTTATTTACGTTACACGTTCGGGTCATAGAAATTCATATGTGTACCAAATTTCAACTTAATCGGTCCATTAGGTTTGGAACAAATAGGCCGTGACAGACGGACAGACACACAAGTCATCCTGTAAGGATTCAGTTTTTCCTTTTGAGGTACGGAACCCTCCAAAGTAAGAAATGTTGAATTTCACGGGATGAGTTGATGTTGTTTATCTTAAATAATTATTTTTAGTTCAGCATCGCCATGTCCGAATAGAATAGGTATTATGTATTTTGAAAGAATTTCGGTATTGAAATCAGTTGTTGTTTGTAGTTGAGCACAGTCGATGTCTAGTCTTGCCACTAGCTAGTACTTCTAAAAACAGGATATCGAGTGGTACTGGGGGTAACGCAAGAAAGCAGTTCTTCCGCACTCTGCTTTCGTCGCCACTTTCACTTGTATCGAACCGGCGCAGGCGCCGCCCCTAGCCACTTTCGCCGAGACCCGAGCGAATGTTCCGAACTCTGATACTTTGCTAATTACTTTAGTATTATGACGTTTTATCGATTAAATTAATATCAAGAGTTGAGAGGCCGTTTTTTTCCTAATTGAAGTAGGTACCTACTTACAGCAAAATACATGAAGAGGAATATTCAATCAAGATTGATTGAATATTCCTCTTCAGAAAATAGACTAGGCAGATGCCTAGCCTTTTCCCAACTATGTTGGGGTCAGCTTCCGGTCTAACCTGATCGAAAGTCTGTCAACCAGTTTTACCAAGGGGTATATTGTATCGTATTACCCAGTAACTGTGTTCTGGAGGTGAGATAGGTAGGCCGACTCTAACCAAAAGTCAAAAAAAAAAAAAAGTAAGAGTCGTCTAAGTTGGGAAAAGGCTAGGCAACTTTACTAGCCTTTTCCCTATTTGACTGAATGTAAATGAAGTTAGTATAATTCATTGATATAAAAAAAGGAAGATAAGACACCACTCTAATGTCACGTAAACATTATTGGACTAGAAACAATTACATGTAAACACACCCACACAAGCTACATTTCCCGTGTAGTTCGTCATGCATCAACAACCGAAATAGAGAAAGATATAAAGCGGGCTACCTATAGCGGGAACGAGATAGCAATATTGTCACAGTTACGTACCCATAACAACTCAGAAACAAATAGCGACCTAGAAAGCAATATTATTCAGGAGAATTTTAAAGAAAATAAGTTTACAAAGTATTTACGAGTGGAAAGTAATCCCATGGAACTTGTTTTTGGTTTGTGAATTATTTGTGCACATTTTGAAAACAAAGGAAGCCATTGTTGCTGCTTTAGACGATTAAGGTAATTTTACTTAACGTGCTACACAAACGCAAGTTCGATTGTGACTAAGGTCAGTTGTGCCGATCGGCATATAGTTTATGCGGTCCTTGTCGAGTAGCGCGTACCTAATCTTCCCTTTTTTATACAACAATGGTATAATTATAATGTTTTAGGCAGTTTAAGGTTTAATGTTCGATTGGTCTTGTACCACAACAACGTAATTTGATCCAAGTTGAAGCATTAGCGAGCAAATGTTAACTTTTCGTAAAGGTTGATACACAATAAAGGTGTGTCCGCAAACTAATGATAATTGATAACGTGGCTTTGGAGTTTGCGAAAAAAAATCTATACCTAACTCCAACGACCTTCAGAATGGACAATCGTCTTAAAATGCGAAAAAAAAACTTAATTGTCACTTTAGTGATGATCTCACTTCATTCATAATGGTAGGTGCCTACTTAGTAACTACCAAATCATTCATTATAGCGACTGCTGAGCGAGGGTTGCCTGGGTTCAATTCCCGGGTTGGGCAGTGTTATTGGGTTTTTCCATTAGGAATTTCTTAGTAAGAGCCCGGAGTTTGGAAGTTGGCGGTGTAGTACCCCGTGCCTCGGAAAGCACGTTAAGCCGTTGACCTAGCGCCTGATCTCTCTCCAGTCGTGTCGGATTGCCGTCCCGTCGGAGTATGAGAGTGAGGGAAGAGAGATAAGATATTTTTGTTTGCATAAAACATGGCATACAGAGTGTTATAAAAAATATTAGAACAAACATGTTTTACTTAAAACTAAAGCATGCAAAACTTACCAAAAACACATTATGACATTGAAATAATTATATCACATTGAAATTCATATAAAAAAAATCATTCATACCATATAAATTATTGCTATTGAGCCATTTATATAATTCAATTTTAAATAATTTACAATTTAATGTTTTAAACATATTTGGTAATTTATTATATAGACGTACACACATAGCCAGAGAGTTTTTATTATATGTATATCGCTGTTCTAGGCAGCTCATCCAGCACAAGTCTGTATTGGTCACGCCGACATCGAGAGCTTATTTCCTCTGCTGTTTTAAACAATTCTTTATGTTTTCGACCAAACAGAGAGTGCACTTGTGTTGCGCCATTGATATATAAAAAACCCAAGATACACAGTCTCGAAGAAAAGTAACACTCAAAACTGTCTCCAATTATACATAAGTAGTTATAGTTATGATATAAACATACTGTTTTGCAAATTCAAACCTTACGCGTATGATTTAAAGTTGTTTTTACAAAACAATGTACAAAAAGCAATAACATTTTATGATCAAATTTTGCCGTCAGGACAAGGCATGAAGTGGAGTCGAATATTATTTTATAGTTTTTATTGTTTGTACATTGACTAAGTATTTTAAGAGTTTTAATTTTTTTTATAAATGTGTAAGGTATTGTTAGAACAACAATGGTGCCGATTCTCTTGTCACAAAAATCTCTAAACTAGACTAAAAATCACCAAAATTTAGTTTATTCCTGTCAAACGACGTTTTCCTATTCTGAAATTGACTAAAGTGACTCAACTTAATTATATTTTAGTTTGACAGCACTAAGATGGTACTGAGTTTTTAATTTAGTGAAAATGGCAATTTTGCTATTCTGAATTTGACGTTTTTAAACTAAAATTTAGATTTTCTAACTAGATCTGGCTATTTTTAATCGCGATTAAAAAGGTGTGGAATAAAATTAGTTGTCATGAACTTAAATTCACCGACACCTCGACTTCTAGTGCAAAAACGGTACTGTATTTTTTTTCTTTTCTTTTGCTTGTAACTCGAAAATGGTGCGTCCTATCGCAAAAATAATGAAAATTTCGACCCCCTTTGCAACCGGCAAACCCCTAAAACTCAACACGTAGCTAATATATATATATTTTTTTTTTCCATGAAAAATGTAAAAAAATCCATATAAAATACGTTGAGGCTCATGCGCGCCTCCGGCTCTAAAAAAATCATGGGGTACGGGCTACGGCAAACAAGTACAACACTGCGAAACCAAAAGAAAAAAAAAACCACTAGGAGTCGCGATTGTCAAATTCGATTTAGTTGTGTCAAAGTTATTTTTAAATTTAGAGAATTTTGTTTGCAGAATAGCTTTAAGATTCTCATAGCCAAAAGTATGGAATTTTGGTGACAGTTTAGTTAGTTTAGTTCGGTGTACAAGAAAATCGGCACCAAACCTATATCGAGACTAAATACCTACTTAGGTTAACACATAACATGTATAAGTACAACAGTATGCAGTTTTTGGTATTTATTTTAGTTCTGTGAATATTGGGACTGTGGATTATTGATAATTGTGTAATGGTGGTATTTTATTAAGGTCTCTACACACTACTTTTTTAAACGAGGCATTAAAGCAGGCCATGCAACGAAATTAGGTCACTTTTATGTTAAACTGGAACAAAAGGCAAGTTAATAATACATAGTCTGCATGCCTAAAACTTCCTGACGTGTATTATAAAACTTATCGGTTGTCGACAGGCCAAGTCTGAAGTTCCAAGGCTGGTTCCGTTCCCCGTTAAGGTAAACAAAGGGTAAAGGCAAATCGCGAATAAAAAATCTTTTTCAGAGTTATTGTAAGGAGTCTATATTAAGTAACCCAAAAGCTTCCTGACTGAACTTCTTGACTGGTAGAAAATGCCTTTGTCTATAAAAAAAAAGAAACTGACAGCATTATAAATTAATTTTAAAATGCTATGATTCTGTGAATGAATTTCTAAATGACACATGTACCTACTGAATAATTTAATGTAATTTAATTTTGACCTACCTAATTATGACATTGTATGGATTTATTTAATTTTATTCTTAATGTATTGTAGATATTTAAATTAATGTTTTATTAATGAATGTACCAAAAAAAGAATTAAACTATGTCATCATTGCATTACATTTTATAATAATGTTGTATGTCATAAGCAGAGATCGGATATTCGGATGCATACATATTTACCTAAAGTAAATTTTTGGCTATGAAATTATGGAAGCGGCTTCTTAAATATTTTTTTGTTAACCTAATATCACGCCTGTAATCCCCGAAGGGTTAGGCAGAGGTGTACCTATATCTAGCACACCCACATTTCGTCATATTTTTGTAAATACGAGGATTCCAGAAAATCTGGGAATGCACAACTAATCGAATACATGGGTATGGAAACGACTTCTTAAATATGTGTCATTTTTCTATAGTCAAAAAATCGTAAATTTATGAATTCCGGAATCACGAGATTTTTACGATCAATACAAAAGTGAATTCCATATTAGCCAACACCTGAACGTAAGTTAATATACATTCGGCTCTATAATCAGAACTCCAAATTAGTCGATCCCGGAATCGCGGGATTGTTTCGATACAAAAGTGGATTCCATAATAGCCAACACCTCAACTTTAGGTAAATATGCATCCGATTATCCGATCTGTAGTCATAAGGTAGATTGTACAAGAATCACCCATATTTTTAATGGCTGAACGGATTTGGATAGTATTTGACACACGGATAGACTATGACCCGGGTTAGGACTCGGGTGGCTAACCTACTGTAAGTATCCTGCTATATTAGAAGCCTAAATACTATATTTCTAAAAGAAAAAAATAGTAGGCAAAATTACTATATTTTCATTTAAATATCAAACAGCGAGATGACCGCAATAGGGCCAGTATTAATCTCATAAAAGCTGAATGGTATTTTGTAACCTAATTTAGAGTGTAATAATTATTATTTATGAACTTACTAGCTTTTGTACGCGGCTCCGCTCGCGTTTAAATAAAACATTTAAAAAAACTCTTGACGCACTACTAAAGTTTCTATAATTATAATTCAATCATGATTCGAAAGACACGTGGCGACATCTATTACCATAAGAACGTTATTGTTGTTCTCCTCGGGAACAGTACTTTTTTTCGAGATGAAAGGTACCCTATGTCCGTTTCTGTACACCTGACAAGGACAACGTATATGCAAAATTTCAGGATGATCGGTTCAGTGGTTTAGGCGTGAAAAGATAACAAACAAACTCACTTTCGCATTTATAATTTAGGATGAAACATATTATAAAAATATAAGTAACCGTTAATAAAGGCTTAAAGTAGCAAAAAATATGCGTTGGAAAAGTAAAATATTTTTGAAACATACTACTACTTATATTTTTTCTGTTTTATTCGCTGTCTACTATATTGTTCAGGTAAAGGCTTTGAAACTATTTGATATAAAAAAGCTGGCAACCCTAGCTAGGACATAGACTACTTTTCGATCCCGGTAGTACGTTCCTGTGAGATAATTTCCGACCTTCACGCGGGTGAAAGCTTTCTTGTCTGATAATGTAACATATGAGTCGGTGTTGTAGTGGTGTTGGCTGTCTAGGCTACGTATTCCTTCTTGTTGACCATCGACCTCGTTAAGGTCCAGATATATACCAGTGACCTTGAGTGGTTAGCTTGCGTGTTCTGTATTGAGCTCTGCAACGCGTCGTAAGTCCAGCCAGTAATAGGACTCGCCCATCCAGGAGCGCTGTCCCAAATAAGACGCATTATTAATTTATTATGCATAAAACATAAGGTATTTTAATAAAATACGTATATTAAAAGATCAATAATTAAATTATCTTTCAAAATGTGAAGGTTTCAGAAAAATACGTTTAATAGATTTTGCGTGATTCTCAGTTTTTTATCTGCGTTATACATAATTTTACAAATTAATTTCACTATCTAATATGAATATAATCTATAATATTCATATTTTAAGTTATTAAGAAAATGCTCTAATTTAACAATATTTTTTCCAAATCATTACGACTATTCGTTTAGATGTGATCTTCAGTTGGTCGTTGGTATAAAATCATAAAAAGTCGGTTAGCGTCGCCTTAAATCGAATCGTAAAGCCCCGCAAGGAATTGATCGCTAAAGAAAGATGTACAAAGAACAAACGAGTGCTACTAAATTTAACTTTTAACCCACATACAGAATGAGGTTCAATGACTTACTTTTAAACCCAACATGTGTAATAGTTGAACTGGGCCATTTATTTTTTTTGTACGTGCTCGTAATTGCACTAAAAACAGCTATACTGTTGGTTTCTGCAATAAAATGAACTGATAAGCATCTACCATGGTCAAAGAATAGCGAAAATTTGCTAGATGTTGTTTAATATTCTTCTACAAGAGCTACAAGCTATTACTCACGACTTCGTCTAAATACTTTTTAACCCCTCTTGTATTGCAAAGGGATTTCAAGTAATCTTTGAGGGACAAATCTCGGAAAAGCTCGGTTCTTCTCGCATGTAAATCCGCTCCATAGGCATATGGTCACTTGACAAAACATGGTTGTAGAAAGTAGAGTAATTTTCTGGATCAAAAGTTTTGCCATCAATCAGATCACTATCAATCTATACATCTATATAAAAAAATAATATTCTTGTCAAGTGTCTGTAATGTCAAAATAACAGCTTTTTACTACATACTTATGAAAGTACATACGGTACTTAGCTATAACAAAAACAATTTTTTAAATTGTTGTCAGTCTGTCTGTTCCGGTTAATCTCCGAAACGGCTGGACCGATTTTGGCGGGATTTTCACTGGCAGATAGCTGATTTTATAAGGAGTAACTGAGGCTACTACTTTTATTTTAAAAAAAGCCATGCGGGTGGCCAATAATGAAAATGTATATTATGAAAGAACTACATAGAGTCATCAAAAGTTATTATGGACAAACTTAGTTTTATAAACTATATTCAAACGGAGATGTTTGTTTATATGTGGATCAATAAAAATCGAAAAGTTATCTACTCTCATATCGTAAAATTCGAGTTACTTCAAAACGAGTTTATATTGACATACTTTTTAAACACAATACCAAAATTTAAAAATATAATCATATTACAACACTTTACTAACAAAATAATGTTATAAAACAGCACAAACCAGCAGCAGTACCTGTGTGCTCTTCTATGTTAATATATTGTCCTGTCAAGTATTTTGTGTGTACATAATTAAATAAATAAAACATTTTTTTTCCTTTTACTTTAAAGGGCAAATCAAAGAAGTTAACCAAGAAGTTTCTATATATATATTTTTCTAATGGAATGCCTTAAGTTGGATCCACACACAGTCCAGCACAATCTATCTGTGTGGCATTTTGTGTGTACATAATTAAATATTTTTTTTTTTTTTTTTTACATTTACTATACAGGGCAAATCAAAGAAGTTAACCAAGAAGTTTCTATTTAATTTTTTTCTAATGGAATGCCTTAAGTTGGATCCACACACAGTCCAGCACAATCTATATGTGTGGCACCTGGCGGCAGGCCACCGGCTGTGTGTGGATCCAGCTTTATGGAACTTATATGCTGGGCGCGCCATTTTTATAGCATTTCAAAAAAGTTTTGATTCCAATTTTTACTTGTCTGTTACCACAGACAATTAAAAATTGGAATCAAAACTTTTTTGCTACCGCCCCCGCTTTAGCACATGCACGGTGATGTGCTGGCTTTTGGCGCCATACGTTTTTCTGTAGGAATTTCTTACGCTTTTAACTTTGATCTCTTATTTAGTAGGTTCAATCCCAATGTATGAGAGTAGATAAAGTAGTGTATGAAACTGCACATAACTAGGTATTAAAACACTCGTGTAATAAATACTATTAAAAACCTCGCCTACGGCTCGGTTTTTAAACACACACTCGTGATTTAATACCCTTCATTATGCAACAGTTTCATAAACTACTATTATAATGTATTGCACTTTTTCTGTTTTTTTTTGGCTTGAACGTAATGCTTCAAAATCAATCTTCCCAGCCTTTTCCCAACTATGTTGAGGTCGGTTTCCAGTCTAACCGGATCCAGCTGAATACCAGTATTTTACATAGAGGGACTGCCTATCTGAGCGCCACAACCCAGTAACTAGGTAATACGATACCCCTTGGTAAGACTGGTTGTGAGACTTTCGGGCTTCTGACGACCCGTAACGACTGTCAAAGATACACGAATGACAGCTGGGACCAACGGCTTAACGTGCTTTCCGAGTCACGGAGGAGTCTCGGTATGTAAAGATGCTCACCCATCTACGGACCAACCCCGGCAAGCGTAGCTTAACCGGCTGTTATTACTTAGCCATAAGCCCCACTCTTGTTTTATTTCTAATACTAGCCTATGGTCAATGAATGGTGCCCCAAATGCACATAGCACCGTTTGGCTTTTATACTGTTACGAGGCATTACGTTTTAGAGCTCGAGATTTTGAGGCTAGTTAAAGAAATAATACGCCGTATAACCATCCATATTAGTCAGAATCGGCTATACCCAAAGTCTCAAATTCAGATAATTTATGTAAACAAAGGGGATAACATAGCAAAAAAATATCTCCGTAATGGTAATTCACATAAAATGGCGAAAAAAGAGGTTTCATTTTCTTTTAAGTACTGATTTTAAGAAATAATAATTAAAAAATAATCATACCGTCATTATTTTTATAAATTTTCGGTTTTAAACAAAGTTATTAAAAAAAGGAGATTTTCTGGTATAAAATATTTTATGATACTGGTAACAATGCAGGAGATCTAAACATTTTCAAATTTTTTACATCTTCTTCAACACTAATATTACAACTGTCATTCATAGATTCATATTGTAAGTAGCATATCTAGCCACATTTTGGATGAAAACGGCTGTAAACTGTTTCGAGTGGAAATCTATTTTGGGAGGCCTACGTCTAGCACAGGTCTTAAAAGGGCTGATTATGGCGATCATATGCCGTGTCTCCGACATACTACACAAAACATTGTTTGGCAACGGTATTTTGTTTGCATAGTTCTTATAATTAGTTCTCTTTAATTTTAGCGATGACTATTTACAAAAAAATAATATGACAAAATGTTTTTTTGTACCACTGTCCTGTCATTTTGACAGTGACATTTCTTGACATTACTTTGTTTACATAAATTATCTGAATTAGAGACTTTTAATGAACACTTAAAAAATCAAGTACCTATTATTATAATAATCTTCATTTGTTTATGAGATAAATCAACAAATTTTAATTAGAATTTGTAATCATAAAAAAGTAAAAAGTAAATTATTCTGAATTGTAGTTTTTCGCTACGTGTTGCCAGGGTAAACATTAATCTCCAAAATTTTTATCAATTGATATATATCAAGATAAAAATCTGTTGATTATATATATTATGATATATCGTCGACCGTAGGTTCAATTGAGGTATGGGACAAAATACGATTTTTCAGGAGAGGCCGACAAAGTTTTTTTTCGGACTAAATCGCGCATAACTTTTTTTGTTATTAACCTTTTTCGGATCTGACTTGACACATAATCTTTTATTTTAGTGCTCTATCTACATTTATTTAAATAAGTTATCTATTTAAGAAAATAGACGTCCCTTACACCAACGTATTTTGTTAGTAATCTCCCTTACTGACCAAGTATCTGGTAGTCCCGTCCCTTACATTAAATTGACCTCTACGTTAGATCAAAAATAGTGTAAAAATAGTGAAAAAATAGTGTAAAGAGATTGTTGACAGAAAATTAAGTACACACTTTTGGCGTTTGGATATCTTAAATTTGGAAATCGTTACCTACCTTACCTTATTTGATTCGATTGGCGGCGGTAATTACACCATTTCAAGTTACTATATTGCATGGTTTTTCAGATACATTGTTATTACGGGGCCGATTCGAAATTTGTATCCAAAAAATCAGTAGGGTAAGGGACATTTTTCTTAAGCTAGATTTTTTTCATATACACCATTCGAAAGAGCGAAAAATTCTGAACAAAACTGTATACTCAACTCATTTTGGGTATTTTGTCCCTTACGTCAATTGAACCTACGGTCGACGATATATCCGCTGATATATATCGGCGAACCCTGGAAAAGAGTATGCTTAGATGGTTTGGTCATGTTGAGAGCATGAACGAAAGGCGATAATAGGTATTTACAAGGCAGATGTGAATGGAAACGCCGGGAAGGGACGCCCTAGGAGGACATAATAGTGACCTAATTGGTGATGTTCTTCAGAAAGGTCAGGTGCGTAGCACTCGCAACCGGCGTGCGTGTATGACCAGATATATGAACATAAACGAAGCAAAAGGAATATATCTAAGTAGCGTAGCAGGTGGCGTTATTTTGTTTCTTCCTACCCCCACGGGTAGAAGGCGTGAGTTTATGTACTATGGGGGAACTTCATATCTAAGCAATCTCAAAACAAAATCCCGTGAGCACGATGACCACATCTGTTTAACGCCCCTTTTGGCCTCGACCAATGAAACGAAAATACATAGCAAATATTTTGTCGTTTAAGTTTTTTTGTTGTTCGTGTGTTTTACAATCTCTGTTCCAATGATCACAGATGTCTGACCCTTTTTCGAACACTAGGAATAGAACAAAAGAAACAAAGATGAGAAAGTTTGTATTTTAACTTTTATGACACTCATTATTTGTGTATACAATTATGGAATGCCGTATCGGGGTATCCCAAAAAATGAAAGTGTAAACTGTAGATGTTATAAAACACGACTTACTTTTTTATTTTGCAGCTGTGTAGAAACATCCAGTGCGTTACCCGCTCACGTCACGCGTTTTACAGCATGCTCGGTATACTCGGTAAAAATATAGGCGTTCGGTAAGCTTCCGGTACCGAATCGGTACCGAAATCTTAGATCGTTGAAATATAGGCGAGCGCCTTTATTTCAACGATCTAAGCAGTACTGCACTAATTGATAAATGAAAGCAGTGCGTTACTGCGGCAGAGCATACTATACCGAAACGATACCGCACTGACCAATGCGGAAACGACCTTATATTATTATAAAGTGTTTCTTTAGGCACGGATTATAATAATTTTAAGTGGTTCATGAGTAAGCTCCCAGTTTATTCAATCAAACTGCTTTGTCTACAGGTTTGTAATTAGGTGCATTCCTTGAAAAGGGGTTTATGACTAGAGCTAATTTAAAACAAAGGTTTTGCACTTTTAAAATTTTATGGAAATTTTCCGCCTCTCACCCAAAAACTCCTATATAATTGTGAGAAATCTAATCAACTTTGGATGCTAATGTTATACTTTTCTGACAGCATAGAAAACCTATTCGTCAAAAAAAACCCATAAACTTGTCCCAAACGTGCTCGAACTACGACCGAACGAAGGTCCATTGATATTTATTTCCATTGAAGAAATACGCACTACCTCAGCTGGTTTTTTACTGTCTTTTTTGTTCATGTACAAAAACAAGGGACGCATCAAAAATCTGATGCTGCGATGCTATTGGTTGATGAGATTTCTATAGCGGCCGAGCGCTGCAAGCAGAAATAGTCTTTAAGGTGCTTAGATATGAACTTCCTCGATAGTACGTATGATTTGATAATTTACGCACTTGGACCGCTAAAATGTATTACAACTTCATTCTATTTTTAAAACATCGTTCAATTTCTGTCAATCAAAAAATGTTGTTTTAAATTCGTTTAGCGCGAAATGCATGTCATGTAGAGTGATCAGTGGGCCTTTAATTTTGGAAGTCCGTGGCAGAAGACGAAAATACGGAACCAAAGACACCGACTTCTTTTTATTTATTTTTTTAATCTTTTTTTTATTGGACTTTTGTACTACATGTATATGTCAGTCCGATTAATCTTATTCACTAGTACATTACTAGTTTAACTTAAGATGATAATAGGTTAAGCAAAAGACAAGCTCCTTCACTGTTAGGGTTTGAGAGTATAGTACTCGTATCTGCCAATGAAAGTCCCGACAAAAATGGGTCTAGCCGTTTGGGAGATTAGCCAGGACAAACAAACAGACAGACAGACAACAATTACAGAAATTGTCTTTTGTTATAAGTACCGTATATACATTCATATGCATTTAGTAAAAAGCTTATATTTTGACATTTATAAAACAAAGTTCCTGCAATATATTAAAAATAAATATATTTTTACTAAATAAATCAATTTATTTCACTAAAAATCTGCACCCTAATTACGTAACACACTATCAATGACGATTTGAATGATTTTGAAGCAGATTGTTAATCCATTGCTTCATAAGTTCGAAAAGTTTGTCTGCTTAACAACTTAATTAACGCAATGAATGTTGTTGAACTGTCAAAATGAAAGCCATTGCTACTGTAAGTGTGTTACGCAGTTGGGTTGTCTGAGGTGTCATTATTGGAATAAGCCGAAGCTGCATAGGTAAAATTACATACTGCTGTTGTCTCGGTAGATAGCCTAACATAGCCATCGGGTCGATGTCATCTTTTCAATTCAAATGAAAATCTTTTTAATTGAAAATTAAAAAGATTTTAATATGACAGGAACAGTGGAAATATTCCATTCCCAATACTTTTAGTGCAGCCCTCGTATTCATGATTCCGACCTGCAAATTGTCCAGATTTAATTTTTCCAATAATTCCTCTCTCTCTGCATGAAATTGAACACATTCCATCAACAAATGGTATACGTCATCAATTACTCCACAAGTATCACATTTAGGGGAAGAAACCTTTCCCATTAAAAAGGCAAAATTGTTTGATGGAATATGTCCGGTTCTGATTATGTGCGCTTGAATAATCAGTTACCTACTTAACCGACTATATGTACACCAAGGTATACGAGGAGGCTGACATTGGATAGTTTTATACCATATACCCTTTTCCAATGATCTCTGATTGAAATATTCTTTCCACAAATCATAACACTGCCCATTATATTTCCTTAATATTTCTGAATAATATGGTTTTACATAAATTTGTTGTCCTTCTCTACTTCCAACTTTTGCCAATCTATCTATCCGACTTCCAAATTTAAAGTAATTTTTAATGTATTTTTTTTTTTTTTGAAGTCGCTTGTTTTATAATTGTACAATTCGGGATACTTTTTTACTTCCAATACTAGCGCAACATGAATGTCCGCCAGTTTGCACAGGGCGCCTGCGTCCCGCTCGGTAAAATGTAGAGCGGCATTGTCTGGACGAGCATGTCGAGATGCGGTAAGCCCAATCTGTGCCGCGCCGCTCCCGCGCATACCGATCAAATTTGGAACGCTTTATTGAAATATAGGCGCCCGGTAAGCTTTCAGTACCGCGTAATACCGAGCATGCTGATGTCGCGCCGCTGCTGAACCACCGTAAAATCAGAAAAGGGCCCTAATGTTAGAAGTGTACGGTTTTTAATGTTGTGCTAGTAAAAAAGTTCAATTATACTAGGTACTGAATCTTTTTGTTTACTCAGTCCTTTATTTTCCCAGTTTTGCTGGGCAAATGTATTGCTAAGGTCTCCTCTATAGCTTTCTACTCTTGTCTGCACATAATCAAATATCATCAGTACTTAATAAAGATGACAAAAAATTGATTAAATTATCAATCAACTCAGCCTATCGCAGTATTCGCAGCCCACTGCTGGACATAGGCCTCTCTTATGCTGCGCCACAACACTCTGTCCTCCGCCTTCCGCATCCAGTCTGTCCCAGCCAACTTTTTAAGGCCGTCTGTCCATCTAGCTGGGGACGTCCCACACTAAGCTTGCCGTTACGCGGTCTCCACTCCAGGGCTCGTCTGCTCCAAAGTAAATTATACTTATTTAATAATAAAAATAATTTAAATTGTTGCAGGGGGCGGAGCGGGCAACACCACACAGTAGTTTTACTTCATAATGGTAAGCTATTGTGAAACCAAAATTATTTTTAAACCTACTTAGGCTCCGTACACATGGCAATGATCTATACGACATTACACAGTACATTATTATTTTGGGATCATAATATTCTTATGGCAGTGTTACCCAGTAATGGATGATTTCCACCAAACGGCTCGGATCGCATCGGATCGGAACGGATTTTACAATCTTTAAACGATATTAAATCGTGTACACAGAATTTAAAGTCTATATTACCAAGCCTGTACACAGCAGCTTGACCGCAGGCGTCTTCCGCGACTTGCGATCCTAGCCGAAAGTATGCTGCAACGCGTGATCGGCTCCGTTCGCCTGTCGTCGTATCCAATCGGATCCTTTCGGCTGTCGTCACACGTCAATACGTTAGGAATGAAACTATTTGACTAGGCGCACAAACGGATACGTTCGCAAGCAACGGTACGCAGCCGATCGTATGCGTCGATATCCTAGCGGATGCGATCGGCTGTCGCCGCATCCTTTCTAATCCGATGCGATGCGAGCCGTTTGGTGGAAATCATCCTTAGCTGGGTTGTAGAGGTCAGATTAGACATTCGCTGCATAGAAAACACTGGTATTCAGCTGCATTTGGTTACATTGAAAGCTGACTCCAACGGGTAGTTGGAGTCAGCTTGGTTGGTAGTTGGGAACAAGCTAGGTATGGGCCAGGCAGATTGATTGATGGCAGTTTCATACAGCATTTGTTTTTAACCGACTTCTCAAAAAGGAGGAGATTTTCAACTGACTTTCCAAAAATGAGGAGGTTCTGAATTCGGTCCCATTTTTTCAAAATCCAGTTATGATGATGGAATCCATGAGGAATTGAGGGAACTCCTCAAATTATATAGGCAAACATATTTTAGTATTTTTATCAACACAAAAATCGTTCATATAAATCACATTTGCATTCAGAAAGTATCATTTGGTGAAGTGGAACTGATGAACAAGACCACAGATGGGCACCGGAACTCGTCAATGATACGTAGGTATTTCACGGGTGGCGATAAATATCTCGATCAAGATAGTTAAGCGACTATATTCGTCATAGTCGCTACGCAAATTTAAATGAATGGTTCTGATCAAAATGGTACTATCAAACTGGGCCTCAAGTCTGCTGTTACAATAGTGTCAGAATGATCTCTTCATTGTGAGTTTTTGTCAGATTTTCCATACAAACACTGTCAAATACTCACAATGGCGAGACCATTCTGACACTATTGTAATAGCAGACTTGAGGCCCAGATCTGATGATGAAGCCGGAAGGTAGGCAACGGAACTCCGTCATAAAATAATATGTATCCTAGCCGTGTTTTGGCTTATTGGAATTTTTATGAGATGCATTCTGGCTATAAATGATTTTTAACCGACTTAAAAAAAAGGACGAGGTTCTCAATTCGTGTGTTTAAATATATTATGTTCGGGCATAACTTATTTGTTTATAAACCGATTTTTATATTTCTTTCATTTGGTAGATGAAGCTTGCGCGGTGGTCCCGTTAAATTTTATTAACTTTTATAGGGCAGTTTTTGAGTTAGCTTCAATATTAAGGATAACACAACTAAAAATAAAAAAAAAACGACAAAAAAAAAACAGTAGACTTCCGAAAAGTAGAAACAAAAAAATTTAAAATATAATTTTGGAAGTCGGTGGCAAAAAACTAAAATAAAGTTATTTTTAATTTGATTGTTTTATTTTTTATCGTATGAACAGTAGTAGGATTATATTATTATTAAATGACGTGTGATCAAAATTAAAAAAATAAATAAAAAATATCACATAAACCTACACGGGCACTACTGAAACGTCAAACGATTTGCACCAAGCGTTTGACGTTTCATTAGTGCCCGTGTAGGTTTATGTGAAATTTTTTTTTTCGGTTCCAATAAATTGGTTTTTTCTTATGGAGAAGAGCCGACAGGAAACTTACTTTTACTCTTTAAAAAATAATTGGCTTTTACAATATTTTCAAATAACTGTGTTAATAGGTAAGGGAGGACAGTGTAGGCCTTTCTAAAAGTACCAGATACTTAACAAAATAGAAAATGGTCAACAAATCTACAGTCTACTAGGCCTACAACGTTCTCACATTCACAAAATATAAAATAATCTATGTAAAAGATTTTAAAAATTATAAAGATATAAAATGAAATCCAATTTAAACCACATGACATGATTGCCATTACAACTACAGTAACAAATCTGAATAAATATCATGTCCACAAAAGCCACTAATAAAGGGTTGAAATCAGAATTGTAGGTATATAATGTCAAATCCAAACTTTATATCGTAAAATATCGTACTGATTAACGCCGTGTGAACGGGGCCTTACATTGTTGATCCTTGACTCAAACTACACAAGTGTCATAAGTTGAAAGACCTTAATCCTCAGTTTGTGAAAGCTTATTACTAAATAATCTGTTTTTAAATATCAAGTCCAGTGATATGATTTGATTAGTTGATCTGTTGCTAATTCTATCGACCAATCACAGCAGTTAAATTGAGTTCGACACCTGTCAAACCAGTGCATTAAAAAGATCTAAAAAAAAAACTGCTGACACAAAATCGTTAGAAAAAAAAAAACGTAACAGCATAAGTACCATAACAAACTAGCTACACCGCACAGCAGTGAAAGTCACCGTTGATGACACTTTCCATCTATGCTGTGACGTAACGCAGCACAGCATGAAGATAAAACATTATTAACAGCGTTGCATAACGTGCTACAACGTGCTTTAAGCCGGTTGGAGACCGAAAACTAAGCTATGCCAAAGCTAAACTAAGCAAGCTAGGCTAAGCTAAGCTAGAAATAAAAGGCGTGCACACCAAGGGGTAAGCCAAAGCTCAATCAGTGTTGCAAAGTTAAATTAGACGGACGACGCTCGCAATGAATATAATCGATGAAGAAAGTTCCGATGATGAATACGTTACACATAGAAAAAGAAGATTAATAATGACATATTATTATTTAAGAAAAGACATTCCACTATTCTTTTCCATGCAACATCCTTTTTAATTAAGTTGTGATAGTCCTTTGACTGTGTGTTCCATAGTACAGGAAATTGTTTAACAATTTCAATAAATTGCTCCATATTTGCTACAAAACGACCGTGCGTACGACAAAGGTCACTGGACAGCACTGGCGAGGGGAGGAGCTTAGCTTAGCTCGTGTAGCTGCGCATCGGCATACACAACTAAAAAATAAATGTAAATAATTAATATAACTATCAAAGGCTTCTGTGGTTTTTAGTATGTTATTTTAAACACTGCGATCTACTATTGAACATTAAAAAAAAAAAAAAAAAAAAACTAACTTAGCTTCGCATATTTTAGTTAGCTCACATAGTTCGCATAATTTGCGGTCTGCATAAAAGTATGGAAAACTGCGTCAGCTATGCGAGCTTAGCTAAATTAGCTTAGCTAATGGTCTGCAACAAGTATTAGGTTCGCCTGCCATTATATGTCGATGAAGGCCAAAGAAATAGATTTTATCGTCCGTAGGAAACTAGATAGAATACTCTTTATTTTGTACACCATAACAGATATAAATGTAGAAAGGAGATGACCAGTTCCTGCCTTCGAGTTCGGGAACATTTGTGCAGGATTACCGTTTTCACACTAAAATTTAAAAATGAAAATCTTAATTTATCATTATTATATTATTCCGAATAAAGGCCAGGTTAAAATCTCAAGAATACAGTATTTTAATTTGCTTCCGCTTATCTCTTTTATGCATTTCCTGCTGTTAACGTTCCATTGTACCCATAATCATCCGGTTACCCTAATAACCTACACATAGTTTAATGAGCTATTTTCGATGAAATGGATTTTAATGACAAAGGAATATTATGTATATTTTGTTTATAATTAATTTATTTACTGACACGCCTACATGTTAGGTTTTTATTGACACGTGTGTGTAATTCTATGATCGAACACCATTTTTTTTTAATAATCACTGCGTGTAAAGGAGCGTCATTTCTTTCACAGTGGATCTGACATTAGTGGCGGATACCTGTGTAGGGATGGCCAGCAATCTGTTTCATAACATCGATAATTCAATTGATTCGAGTCAAAGCTTGAACAATCAATTCACAAAAAATCGAGATTCTAATAGATTTTAGGATTGATATTTTATTTTACCGTTTTATCTTTTTAATTAATAATACGAGTAAGTAAATAGTTTATAGTTATGTATTGAGCTATTTTTAACCGACTTCTAAAAAAGGAGGAGGTCTCAATTCGGATGTTTGTATTTTTTTAAATGTTTGTTCGCACATAACTCCGTCGCTTGCAAACCGATTAGAGAAATTCTTTTTTTTTTTTTTGGAAAATGTATACTTCCCAAATGATCCCATGACAAGGAAACCAGGATGTGATGATGACATCCAAGAGAAAAAAAAAAAAGAACAATACGGAAGAAAGGACATTTGGGTAGGCCACATATATATAACTCAAAATGCCAGACGATGACAAAAACTAACAGAACAGAAAGAATAATAAAAAAAATAACCCACATAGTCATTAATGAAAAAGCCTGCCCATTTGGGCGAATTAAAAAAAAACATTAATGAAAAAAAAAAAAATGGCATTTTACACGTATAAGCTCTGAGAAAGTTCTCGAATGACTGGCGCGTGGCGTTGGGTGTTGTTTAGAAACACACTGCGCGTACCACGTTGGTTGGCGTGTTTACCCCCACCATCGGCAACACATCGATCTGGCCGATCTGAGCGGGATCGGGGTGGCGTGTGCGAGCATGTCGTCGCGTCGGATGTTCATAGTGTGATTCTGGTCATAGAAAACAATACAATTTGATTCGACTCAACACGCGTCGCATTTCATCGGGTCGCGTCGCGGTTTAATAATGTGTTTCTGCCTTTACGCTCTGACTGCCTATTAAATGTCATTGTATACTGAAGTAACATAACATAAGTAAGTGTAAAATATGTTTCTACGGATGGTCAGAGTTATCTAATAAAAAAACTGATTTGAATCTCAGTATGCGTGAAAAAATTAAGTATCGATTTATCGATCTTAGATCACCATAATCACATCCCTACTTGGCGTCCCTTTCATTCACGTCAATCGTCAAGTTTCATTGTAGTTCCGTAAGTTGTGTTCTGTGCGATTGTTTGTTTTGTTGTGTTTTGCTGTACTATCAGTACTATTCAGTTAAATGGATATTATGATGAGGTGCCTAAACTGTGGGGCATATCCGTAAGGCGCGTTCAAAGGCATATTATGGCAAGAAAGATCCCTGCAAGAGAGATTATCTCGTTGGCTGAACAATCAGGTACATAATTGAGTTACTACAATTAAATAATATTATTTAGCAACAAGATAGCTATAGTCTGGTAGGTAGTTCGATCACATGTGAGCCAGCAAAACTTAACAAAGCAGCGTTTATTTCGTGGATGACCCAGGCCTATGAATACTCAATCTATAGGTAATGTTTATTGCTACACATGGCTGGATAGGATAGTCACTATTTGTTCAAGTATACACACGTCTGTACTTTCATAGAATTTCAACTAAAAGGTATTTTAACTAAATGATATTTATATTTTTCAGATGCCTTTAGATGCATATATTTGTCACCCCTGTTTCAACTTATTGAATACCGAACAGGCTGACAATGAGAGATTGCTAGGTCATATAATGGTCTGTCGTGGGTGTGGTCTCTATGTCACAGGACTGTGTTTCTATGTGATTCCTGCAGACAGCCAATTACTACCTATTATTTCCCATGATAGTTATCAGGTAAGATTGTTGATTATCTAATTGAAGGTATAAATGATGGCTAGTTGCATAGAGAATAACTTTTTAATATTCTGCTATTCATGATACGAAGCGCTGTTGGTGCATTAATTCTATGTGATGGGTAACAACTAACAACTATGCTGTATTTGTCATATTCAGTCTGTAGGTGGATGACCAATGATCAACATTATAATGTCATTTAAAAATGTATATTAAAATAAGTCATTCTATTTTAGGATGTTGCAACAATCTATGCGTGTCGGGCTTGTTGGACTCGAGCGAATCGTCAGTTAATTCAGGATTCATCAAGGGGCTTACAAGAGAATGTGGAGCCAGCCATGCCCCATGAATCATCAACACCACTGTCTCCACCAACACCGCTGCCGCAGCCATGCAGTTGCAGAGTTTGTCAGACACATTTTCTAATGAGTGGCACTTGTTACCACAAAATACTGTTCTTTTGTCTACATTCAATGCAAGACAGATAGAAGACATAATCAGTATAGCAAAATCGAATGTGGATGTTTTAGATTTTGATAATGTAGAAGAAATGCCAAATAATGTTTGTTTGCCATTATTGGACAGGTCTCACAATCGCAGAGTTTTTAGAACTATACGTCCCAATTATGCTAAGAAACCAAAACGTGCTTTAGCAATATATTTCATCAAATTAAGAACTGGTGACAGCAACAGATGACTTTCATCATTATTCAGTTTACTTCAATCAACAATACAATTTCTTTTGAAAATGTTAGAAATTGTTTAAAAAATCAAGTATATTAAATACATTTATTTTTATTTTTCATCAAGTATATTAATTATTTATCTTGTATATAATCAAGTTTTTGTAACTGAACAGACAGCTGTGCTGCTGGGGAGTTTGTTGCGCCACTTCAAGTGGTGAAGGGCGGGCGGTTTGGGGGACTGTCTTATGTATTTTTGACGTTCAAAAAGTGCTGATACTCAACCTTTGAATTAATAAAAATAAAAAATTCATTCATTCAAATAATACTTTTATTATTCAATGTAATCCTCATCCCTTCACTAAAAAAATTGCCTGAACTGTTTTCCCAACTGTGAATAAAAATAGAAACAAATTAGCTTTGCCCCTGACTCCGCTCGCGACGACTAAATAATAATAATAATAAAGCCATTTATTCAGACCATTTAAAACTGTGGGACAGACAGACAGAGTTACTTTCACATTTATAATATTAGTATGGATAAACCCCCCGACCCCCGTCTTGCCTTTGAGGAATTCAGTGTGTTCATGTGTTCAAAAACCAACTGAACTTCGTAACTCAATTAATGAGTACTCTGATATTCAAAGGTAGAGGTCAATCTTTTGTGTTTGTACCAAACAACATTATTATTCATTAGTTCCATCGTTGTGGAACTACTTTCTCCGAAGAGGGCAATCACATTGGCTGTTATGTTTTTTGCGCTAACCTCAGTTAAGGCTCCCTCAGACAAGCGCGACGCGACTATAGTTGAACAATTTCTATAAAAACTTCATGTAAATTGTTCTACTAGAGTCGCGTCGCGCCTGTCTGTGGGAGCCTTTATGATCTTTGACCTCATCACGTGGATACTACACGTGGCTGAAAAGCTGATATTTATCTGTGTATCAAATTATCAATCTAAAAATTTTTCGAAGGTTATTTATTGGAGTTATTTGAGTTAAATTATTTTTTTTATTTGCCAAGGTCAGTCAAACAAAAGCTCTCGTTAATTTAATTAAATACTAGCTTCTGCCCGCGACTACGTCCGCATGAAATATCGCACTTATTACTATAGCATCGGATCAGTAGTTCCATAGATGACCCCCAACACAAAAACTCACAAATTTTAACTCTTTGTAATATTAGTGTCTTTAGGTTTTTTTTATATGCATCACCTTTATTCTCTTGCTCCTATCTCTATATAATTGGGGTCGATTCATCATTTTTCTTCTTCCATAGGTACTTTTTAGTCGTAATTTCAGTAGTCAGCCCATTCTAGCCATATAATCTTTCACAACGTCCAGTCTTCGTTTCGTTGGTAGCCCCCCACTCTTAGGGTCCGATAACACGTACCACACAACCACACCATAACGACAACACGTGGTCAGGCGCTAATTTGTATGAAAATGAATAGTTTATTCACACGGACTACATTTTGTCGTCAAAATCAACCGTGTCGGCAATACCGACCACGTCGCAGCCACATCCACATCGTTGTGGTAACCGTTTGATGCAACTGCGAGAAGCTGCAGCGACACTTAACACGTAACCACTGCTTGCCCACATTCTGTCGCTGCGATGTGGTGTGGCCGTGTGGTACGTGTGAACGGGCTTTGATAGCCATCCACATTCACACTCAAAACTTTTTGCCAATGCATGCGTAGATAAAACGAAATCCATCACAAGTCCTCATACCTATCGCGAATTCGCGACCATAAGTCCAAAGATCAAAAAGGATTAAAGAGAAAGTGATACACGTTCATTTTAAATTCTTAGAATAGCAAATCGCTCACGACTGATTATTACAAACGTCGAATGATCGGGAAAGACGTTCAATTAAAAATGAATCATAGAATACAATGATTTTCCTCTTATACGAGTATTTTTATAATCGCTCGAAAATTGCTCGCTTAAATTATAGCGTTTTTATATCCTTTATTAGATTAATTTAGCTCAACTGACCTTTGATTTCTTAAAATTAATTTCGTTTGTAAATCATAAACGCTTTGATATTTGTGAAAATACGAGAGTTCAACACGAAAGCTGGAAAAAACCGGCCAAGTGCGAGTCGAACTCGCACACGAAGATGCCCGTCCTACCGTACAATATTTAAATAATTTGATTTATTGGTAAAGGGTTAGACATGTGACTTATAACATCGCCTTGGATGACTCTGTAAAGGTGTTATAATTTTATTGTGATTTAAATAAATAAATCATAATTAAAGAAATCTAAGAAAACTTTTATTTAACTTCTTAATTTTTGCACCCGAAGGTACTTGATGTATGTAGTTTATGACATTGAATTTGTTTACAAATGATCTCCCCGGTTCGACAGAACGTAGACAATTTTTGTTTATGGTAGATAGAAAGAATACTCTTTATTATGGACACCATAAAAATTACAGATATAAATGTAGAACTGTAACAGGGTGTCATAGGTTGTGGTTGGGGCCGTTCAGACTAAATACCCATTTTTTGACGTTTAAACGCATTAAGGCTCGTACAGACTAGTGCGAAATCGTGGGCACGACGCGACACTAGTAGCACAATTTCTTTGTCGGTGCCTGTCGCGCCCGCGATATCGCGCGAGTCTGTAGGAGCCTTTAAACGTCTCTCAACTTTAAGATACGATTATATATCTGCCTAGCCTTTTTCCAACTATGTTGGGGTCGGCTTCCAGTCTAACCGAATGCAGCTGAATACCAGTATTTATAAGGAGCGACTGCCTATCTTATTTTTACAACTCAGTTACTGGGAATCACGATACCACTTGGTAAGACTGGTTGTCGGACTTTAAAGCAACGTAATAAATAGGGGGTTATAAAAGCTGATAATGATGTTAAAAACTTAAAACCAACTTATTTTCCTGCAATGATAAGAAGTATTTAAAGAACCCTATTGGTATTCTAGCGGCGTCTGGCGTTCCGCTAAAGTGAACAAGACGCGTCAAGGTCGAATAAAACCGACTGGTTTTAGAGCCATCATCCTTGTCGTTTAATCATTCACATTATTATGTTGTAGTCACATCCAACGTGACGTCAGAATCTGCATAGGACATTTCGTTATGAGTTTAGGAAACGGGAAAATGATTATACAATACAGAATGTGGCGTAAATACTCGTAGTGATCCAACGTTAAGGGGTCGATACAACGTATATTCAGCTACCACATAACAAAATTGGAACCATTTTTTCCATAAGTTTTAGTATAAAATATTTTTTATATTTTTTTTAAAATGTTAACACCTTTCTTTACGAATTTGGTTCCGTTATTTCTATAAATGACATTATTTTTTAATTTAATTAAGTTTGAAAAAAAAATGTGTTTATTATTTCAAAATTCAACTCGAATCTCTAGATTTTATGTGACTGGGGGTGCGAATGGTGGTAAAAAAAATGTACTACACTGTCGATGCCGATCTCTGTGTGTGATGTCGATGTCTGTTTTTTTAAAGATATAATTGTAACGACGTATTATATAACTAAAAGGTGATATTATTTAATTAAATTGATCAGGTTATTTTATTTTATTTTTAATGATGACTGAATAATAATTATATCCTATTTTTAAATTACGACGTACTTACATACAATAGTAAATTCAAACATGCTACTCTTCCTATTGTATCTACAAATTGTTGTGCCCGACAGGGTCCATGTGAACCATGTAACTATTATTAAGATCTTGTACACACATGAGATATGCAATAAAGATTTGAATTTGAATTTGAATTTTTTTTAAAGCTTGTCCATTTATTGCAGATTAAAAAATAGCATAATAATATCAGATTCGATGATTTATTAAAAAGTTATAGCCATTTCAATTGACAAGGAGCTGGATTAAAAAAAAAATTACTTATTTAAATTCTCTATTGAAAAATGTTTTGGACCAACTTTTTAAGTTATTTGAGGAAAGAGAAAAAAAAAATCTCTGACTTATTCCGAACTCCGAATATTCGGACGGACAACGGAGCGGTAATAGGGTCCCGTGGGCAACCTTTGGGTACAGAACCCTAAAAAGCCAATACAAGGTTTAAGTAAATGCAGATATTCTAACAAATATCATCAAAGTGAAAGAGAGAATTTGATAATAAAAAACACAATTTCCAAATTATTAATTTTGTAAGAAGTAGAATGCTACTTAAACTAGTATTTTTCAAACTAATCAGTCAATTAATAAACCTTACTTGACAATCGATTTGTTTACCTTCCTGTACACTACAGAAGTGACAAGAAAAGTTAATTAAATAGCTTTTAAAAGAAAAACAGACATTAAAAGTACAACAATGCAGAATCGTTTGTAATTTAATGGTAATTGCAGCCCGTTTAATTTCTTTACGCCCATACATTACTTTTTGTCATCACATCTAAGTATTTAATGGCTACAACTTTTCTCATTATTTATACACTTTCATGTAAGCATAACATCCAACTACAACGGTGCCCATAATTAACTATCATAGAGGTATGAGGAACAGGGTGTAAAGTTCACTCATACTCATACATAGAAAAGGGAGGAGAGGATCTTCCGACCAGACGGGTGTTGTGTCTGGTGGGCAACTGCCCGACGGTTGATGTTGGGATGTTGTATATATTATATGCTAATCGCGCGGTAAACTCTGATTGCGCGATGCAGGATTTGTGTGACGTCAGGTCTTTGATGCGTAGTTCGCATGTGGCGTTGTAGATGCAGCCACATATCCATCCACTCAACCAACCATTTGGTTTGGGTGACTAGATACTTAATTATGAGGAGTTCAGGGCACGGGTCGGTCCATCAGGTTAAGCTACGCTTGCCAGGGTTGCTCTGTGGATAGTTGACCATCTTTTGATACCGAGACTCCTCCGTACCCCGAAAAGCACGTTGAGACGTTGGTCCCGGATTAGTGGATCTTTGTCAGTCGTTACGGGTCGTCAGAAGCCTCAAAATCTGACAACCAGAATTACCAAGGGGTATCGTATAATTACCCAGTAACTGGGCTGTGGAGGTCAGATAGGCAGTCGCTCCATGTTCTAGTTTTTCGCTCCTTGATCGCACATTCGAGTTTAAAAACAAACACCACCAGTCAAACATGTAGGAAAACCTGACGAGTAAACAGAGCCGTTCATATTAAACCCATAATCGTAAAAAAACGCGTTTGACGATAACCTCTTGTCTTGGGTTTAAATTAAAGACTTTACAGTGACCTTTATGATGACGTCACAAAACATCGGCCTTCGTAATTCTAGGTTAGAAAGTCTAATGATGGTTTATGTTTTGGTTGTTTCCGTGGAGGAGCAAGATGATGTTCTACCGACTAAAGGTAGGATCCTCCAATCAGGCTTAGCCTGGTCTGTAAGAGCTCAGATGTCTTCTTCGTCTGTCTCCTGATCTTTTTGTTTTTGTGTTCATTCTTTGCGTCATGTTTACCGCAAATAAACGTATTTTCTTTCTTTTTTTGCTTTCTTTTTATTCACGAAGAAGAAGGTAGCACCGGTCGTTGTGGCGATTCTTGGGGAAGGCCTATGTCCAACATTGGACGTCTTTCGGCTGAATGTTGATGAACATGATGTCAAATAATTATGTTCTGTATCCATCTTTACTTTGTGTTAATATTTAATTTTATTTTACAACAATTTCTAGAAAATCAACCGCATACACCGCCATGTAGAACTCATTAACACCCACGTCGAATATAACTTGTACAAATCATGCAATACTATGGCTTCGCGTTAGTTCCGCAAAACAGGTCCAATTAAACGTTACGGTTTCGTACCACACATGAAGCGTTCAAATAATAAGGAAAATAGAGAACCTAATGCATAATTATCTTTATCGACATACTCATAGTATACTATCATGTCATTAATATTTTATATACTTAGATTATTTTATATTTTGTGAATGTGAGAACGTTGTAGGCCTAGTAGAGTGTAGATTTGTTGGCGGTTTTCTATTTTGTTAAGTACCTGGTAATTGTTGAAAGGCCTACCTACACTGTCCTCCCATACCTATTATCACTGTTATATTTTAATAATATTGTAAAGCCAATTATTTTTAAAAGAGTAACCGTGGAGTTTCTTGCCGGCTCTTCTCCATAGGAAACGACTAACTCGAACCGTGCACCTAGCTTCTGACGTTTCATAAGTGCCCATGTAGGTTTATGTGAAATAAAATATTTTGATTTTGATTTTGACGTAGTAGTATTGCTTCGATCTAGGTTCTAAATTAAAAATGTTAAACGAAAATTGTTTAATAACACCAATTTAGTATGCAGCAATAAATAAAGACTCAAGAGTTTTTGCAATTATTAAAGAAACTAATAATTTTACGATGGCCAAGCTTTTCCAGTTTACCGCAAAAAGGTCAAAGGTTGAAGGCACGTTGCAATGGATATTGACGACGTGGGTTGGTTTGGTAGAGTCCCGGGAACTGGAGAGATTTCATTTAAAAATAGGTTTTACCACATAATCGATACACGTGCGATGTTATTGATACCAGTTATCTGCAACATGGTTGTAACTATATTGGGATTCGTGATTATTTATGATAACTTTTGTGTTATTTTTCTTATCTCGCTGCAGATTATGTAAATGACGTAGCGAGATTATAAATGTTGTGTTAAAGTTTATTTAAATGGTACCGGTCTTAACCATCATCATTTCACCCAAAAGAGGTCCATTATATGACACATGACACGTGCCAATGTCATTCATTTCGACTTTGTTCAATCTTTTTGTTTGTTTTTCACACCTCGTTAGCCGGTCCTTCTATGTCTAAGATCATGACTTCTTCTCATTGTGGATCTTCATTTGTTACGGTGTTTTTTTAGTTGTCATCAAGCTAGGTGTCGGTACACCTAGCTTGATCATCTCTTTTGTGCATAAAGAATTAAACACCCCCAAGAATCGCTGGTCTCCATCGGTTGCTTTATATTCTACAAGGGATTTGAAGTTCAGAACAGTGCTACGGAGTACTGCCTCATTATTATGTACACGTGTTATCACATGTACGTGCTTTGCTAGTCTTGTAACATTGTCTAACCCCACGTGGGTAGTTCACAGTCAAAGTATGGTACAGCTAGGTGGCTAGTTGTGTGCAATACAATGTGAAAATTGGATAAGCGGGAGCGTGACGCTCGAATTAGATTTCTATTAGGCTATTTTGGTACATGACTGCAAAGTTGGATGTGCAAATATTGTCAATTCAAGTGTAGATGTTTGAGTTATGCATTTTGAATTGGTTTTTTGTAGAAGTTGTAGATCAAAACCGGGCAAGTACCAATGTGAATTTTTCAATTCATTTGTACTTTCTGAGTTTATCTTGGATATTACTGACATCGGTGAAGGAAAAAAATCGTGAGGCAACAAAATATAAATCTGAAATCGTCAACCAGTCTTGAGCGTGGTGATCAATGCTCGTGCCTTCTCGACATGAGAAGAGGTCTTTGCCTTGCAGTGGGACATTAATATATAAGCTGGTATTATATCACTTATATTGTTGTAGAAAACCGACAGTTCGTAGAACATCTTTAATATTTGCAGAGCATTTCGGATGGAAGTTTTCCTTTTGCAATCACTTGTACAATTTAAGCATACTTTGTTTGTAAACTGCCGAATTATGATTCATAGTAATAATAATAGAGTAGAGACCGCGTATCGGCTAGCCTAGTGTGGGACGCCCCCCTGCTAGATGGACCGACGACCTCAAAATGGTGGCTTGGAAGGACTGGATGCGGAAGGCAGAGGACAGAGTGTTGTGACGCAGCCTGGGAGAGGTCAAGCAATGGACTGCGATAGGCTGAGTTGATTGATTGTTGATTGTATCATGAATTGTTTGATATTTTAAAAGTAGTACGCTAGTCCTCATTTCAAGTGCCCCCTTGAAAATAATTTATCAATAAGCATTGTTTGCCAACGTTTGGGTTGAGTAATCTCAATTCTGAATGTGGTGTTTATAAATATAGGCTAGAGAACTTATAACATCAGATAGCATTTGATCAACCACTGTGAGGTCAGATTTTTGAATTAGTTTATTTATAAATTAGTTATTAGAAGGTACAGTAGACTGCACGTCGGGAGTAACTCTTTGATCTTGAGCTGGCAGGAATAGACAAGATATTGACGACTTAAACAGTGCACTCTCACCGGTTACGGATTGGTTTACAAACGACAAATAACCTAGTTTTCAATACCAAGAAAGCGAATTGTGTAAAGTTCGCCATACAGAATGTTAGAAATCTAGGACCCAACATCGTCTTAGATAAAGAGATGCTTGAAACTAGACGCGGCAGTTTTTCTGGGCTTAACAGTAGATGCAAAACTTCAGTGGGGCCCACATATATCGTGCCTAGCGGGGAGGCTCAGTTCGGCCGCCTACACCGTCAGGAAAGTAACACAATACACTGACGTTGATACAGCTCGGTTAGTCTATTTTAGTTATTTATAGTCATAGCGTTATGTCCTACGGTATTCTGCTGTGGGGCAAAGCCACTGATATTCAAAATATAATTGTTCTTCAAAAACGCCCTGTTCAAGCAATTTACCAGCTAGGTGCCAGAGTTTCTCTGGGAGATTTTTTTAAAGATATTGGTATTCTCACGGTTGCATCACAATTCATCCTGCCAACATCTTATATATTAGGAAAAATATACACATACACTTAAAACACTGATATTCATAATGTAAATATTAAAAATCTAGCACCCAACATTGTCTTAGATAAAGAAGTGCTTGAATCCTAGGAAAAATAATACACATAAACACTTAAGACAGTGACATTCACAATGTTAACATTAGAAATAAGGACAAACTAGGTGCTCCCTGGCATCCGACTCATAAGATTTCACCGGCTTCATAAGGTTCAATAACTCATTTGTTGGACTCGGTATAACCTTTTTTAACAAGCTACCCTCTTCATTGCTAGATTTGCCTTTTAATGTGTTTAAAGCTAAAGTAAAATCCGACACTAGTAGCACAATTTCTTTGTCGGTGCCTGTCGCGCCCGCGATATCGCGCGTGTCTGTACGAGCCTTAACTCAAGGCAATGTTTATATTCTTTCTCCAGAATTAGCTTACCTACTGACAGGTTATATGAGTTCATGTAATCGTTCATTTTATTTGACTGTATAAGTCTATTTATTTTAATTATTTCATTTATTATTGACATGATCATTAAAATGTTTTTTTTTAAAGATTTGTATTGAAATATGTGGTTAGCTAACGACCTCGACAATTGATCATATTATTCTTGCCTGAGCTACCGGCAGCAGGTTCGTCATACTCTCTTTAGATGTCACTGCTTGCGGTAGGGTCGGGGGTCGGGTCGCGTCCTACCCTCAAATATGGCGAGGGGGGCTATGGCTAATCATTGCGCTATGTTCGTGAACGGGTGCTGCTTGTAATGACTGGTCGTCTTGCTGACCATGGTTTCATTATTGTTATTAGTAATTAACTGTTTATTTATTTTACTTCGATGGTCCTAGTTTATCAATTGTGTTACAGCTATACTCGTATGCATATAATCCAGCATTGCACATGTAACCGGGCACGCTCTTTATGTTTGGAGACTTTTATTTAGGTATTATGTTTTGATTTACATTTTATTTTCTTGAGTATAGTTTTCATTGCATTTGCTGGTATATAAACGTGTGCTAGCATCCTTCGGAATACACGAACAGAATTCCTTCGGAATGGTGCTAAATCACCTCTAGTTATAGAAGCTATAAACACCGTGGGCGGCTGGCCAGTAAACAAACAAGCTTGGTCGCCAAGTCAACGTGCCGATAATTGACAGATTTGCGAGAAAACCAAATGTATAGGTAGGTATGTACAGTCGAAGAATGAAAAAGTTAAGCAGTTTAAGGTATTTTTTTTACCTGCATCGTTCTTAAGACTGAAACTGAATGTTTTTTCGATTAGGTACATAATATTGTGTTGTATTTGTAAAACTGTAGTACAGTCGGCCGCTAGTCAATAGTAACACTTTAACTTTGAGCTGGCCTACACTCCATTTGAAATTAGACATTTAAAAAACCGTTTTCTACAGTCCGTTCAACCGATTATGACTTCTATTCCGTAGGCATAAGGATGGCATCAAAAGTAAAAAAGTGGTTACAATACCAACTGTGTACCTACTGCAGCTATGGCAGCTGCAGTAAACAGTTCATTTCAGTTCAGTTTGTCATACCACCAACGCAATAAAGTCTAAATCGGTTGAACGGACTGTAAAAAAGGTTTACTTAAATGTCTCATCTTATTACAAATGGAGTATAGCGTAGTACGGAGCAGGGCTTGTTAACGTTACCAAATAACAAAATAATAACCGTTACCTAACGTTCAATTTCAATATTATACCTACTAACGTTACAAAAATTTAACGTTACTTGATAAAATTACCAGTAATATAACGTTATTAACATTAACAAAAAAACTATAACTAACGTTAATTTAGTTACGTTGCTGTTCTGTGGGTAAGAATCAGGCAGATTCAGGCCACGTTTTGATCGGCACGGCCGGCACGCGGCATCAGAGAGGCGCGAGGGCGGGCTCGCGCCGCGCCCAGGGGCCTTATTATGAACTCTTATTTCCAGGCAGTTTACAGCGTAAACAGAACTGCCTTGCAATTTCGTATTATGAACACGTCAAACAAGCCAGTCAGCGGTCACGTGACACCCTGGCCGACTTCTGCCCGAATATTGCCTGGCAATACCGTATTACGAACGTTCGTTTGACATTTCTTTTCATATAACAACTTGTCAAACAGTAACCTCACAATCCATTCAGTTTACGCTACTTCAGAGGAGCTTTTATTGAATTGTTTTGGGTTTATTTGCCGAAGTTACTCGAGTAATAAATAAATAACAAAAGAAAATATTATGTGCGACGAATATGAACTGTTTGAGTTCCTGGAAGGTGACTTTTCTGATCAAAATAACGAATCTAGGAACAAAAGGAGACGACTTCGTGATCAAATTAAAGGCTCCTACAAACAGGCGCGACACGCGACGCGAAACTAAGGCACCGTTCGTCGCGCGACACGCGGTTCCTTTGTGTCGCGTCGCGTGTCGCGCCTGTATGTAAGAGACTTAACGCGTTCGACATGGATGATGTGCAATTCATTGAACGATATCAACTTAATCAAGTGAGGAGTTGGAGACGACTTCGTGATCAAATTAAAGGCTCCTAAAACATGCGCGACACGCGACGCGAAACAAAGGCACCGCTCGTCGCGCGACACGCGGTTCTTATGTCTCGCGTCGCGTGTCGCGCCTGTATGTAAGAGCCTTAATGCGTTCGACGTGGATGATGTGCAATTCATTGAACGATATCAACTTAATCAAGTGAGGAGTTGAGACATGTCAGGGACTGTCATACAAAATTCACGGATTTATCGGATACAACTTTAAAATATCATATTTAAGAACTTTCTTACACTGAATAAGAAAATACTCAAAAACTGAATAGGAAAATACTCAATAACGAGCTTACGCCATATTTTTGTTTATACCCCGAAAATTCTTACGAATGGAAGTATTAAACAAACAATAAGATAGTGTTCATAGTTGTTTGTGAAACAATACTCTTCCATGTGGTCGAATTCCCCGCTGACCTTCAAGTGGAGTTCGTTCGGAAACTTAATCTCGCGTTATAATTTACAAACTCAGAAAATTATAATATGAATGAATTATATAGGTAGCATAATATACAGTGCGTTCGTATTTTCACCTATTTTTATACTAAAGTAACTAGATCAATATAAATTGCTTATTTTTATCACAAAATATGTGATTAAATAAAACCGTAACTTACCGATAAATATTTAATTGTGTTTCTGAACGTTACGGCAGAGAATTACAAGCCAGCCATAGACAAACTACCCAGCGTGAAGTCGGTTAGAATTAGGAATGTCGTAATACGAAATTTAACCAGCCAGTGAAATGAATTGCCTGGAACTTGCCTGGTTTTTTTAAAGTTCGTAATAGGCCCCCTGGCCCCATTACTTACATCTCACCCGTTTAAAATAACGATAAAATTAATAGTCGCATTAATAAATTTAAATCGATTACCGTTATTTTAATAATAACGTTAACTCTGTCAATACAAGGTAACGTTATGAAAATTTACCGGTATTTAAAGCCCTGGTACGCAGTTACAATATGGCCAACTTATACTAATTTCGATACCACTAATGTGCGGCCTTCCGTACCTAATGCCAACATCTATACAAATATAAAATTGAAGTGTCTAATATCAAAATAACAGCATTTTACTAAATGCATATGAAAGTATATGTATACCGTACTTATAACAAAAAGACTATTTTTTTATGTTTGTCTCTGTCTCTGTTAGTACCGGGCGTGCCGGGTGATCTCCGCAATGGCTGGACCGACTTTTACAGGACTTTCAGTGGCAGAAAGCTGATGTTATAAGTAGTAACTTAGGTTACTTTTATTTTAGAAAAAGATACGCGGACGAAGCCGCTAGTTTTGAATGAAAATTACTTTTCGAAAGTGGTGGAAAAGAAATGTACTTATTTGAAACTTTCTTAAGCTTTTCGACCGTTCTTCTAATATACAGTCGACAAAAGACCAATGCTCGTTCTTTATTACATCTATTTTTAACCCTTTCTGTGTGAGTGCTGGGTATTCAAGTCTTTAAAATGGCTCGTTTTAGTGTGTCTCATCTCTATAAAGTTATTTCTAGTACGCAATAGCAATGAATTAGTTTCGTAGTGCAAAGATGTTTATTTTTTGTCTGCATACCATGTGTTTTCTTGACTGTACGTGAATATATTGTTTTAATAGCATTCTCAAAATAAGATTGATTATTACTCAATACTTTATTTGCATTCCACAATGTGTACTTAGGTGGTAACTTAAAATTATATGTGATATTTGTGGACTCTGTTCGAGCACAATAACATACTAAGATACGAAGCTTTGAAAAACTTAGCTTATCAGTTTTCTGCACCATAGCTGTTAGGTGGGGCAGCCCCCATACTGGGACATTGGATACGCCTAAATGACACTCATCATCATCATCAGTCTATAGCAGTCCACTGCTGGACATAGGCCTCCCAAATTGCACGCCATTCAGCTCGATTCTCGGCAACTCTCATCCAGCTGCTACCAGCCACCCTGCGAAGATCGTCGCTCCACCTAACCTGAGGACGTCTTACCTTACGTTTGCCGATTCGCGGTCTCCATTCAAGAACACGTCTACCCCAACGTTCATCGGTTCTACGGCTAATATGGCCGGCCCATTGCCACTTCAGCTTGCTTATTCTGTGAGCTATGTCGACAACTTTGGTTCTTTGCCGGATCACCTCGTTCCGGATTCGATCCCTCAGAGAAACTCCAAGCATAGCCCGTTCCATAGCTCGCTGAGCGACCTTGAATTTATGGACCAGCCGTACCGTGAGTGTCCACGTTTCGCCTCCGTAAGTCATATCAGGCAGGAAGCGCTGATTGAAGACTTTGGTCTTTAGGCTATGTGGAATACGTGACGAGAAGACACAAAACGAAAAAATAAGAAATGACACTGTGGCGTAGTAATTAGTAGTTTGTGTAATTTTTCTGGTAGATTTAAGTATTAGCACTTGTTTCTAAGTCGTGTGTATACTAACCAAGTGGACTATACCCAAGGGTTCGTTTTATTTTTTAGTTGCCTATTAACACATTTTCAGTCACAGTCCGAGATTTGAAGGATATTGCTAATCCATTGCTACATAGCATAGGTTTGAAAAATCTTCATCTCAACAACATAAATAACTCAATGAACGTGCGGGAACTGTCAAAATTGAAAACCCTTTGCGGTCAATTGTCAATTTATGTGTTACCCAATTACCCCGCTGAACTAAATCTAATACATTATTGATTTATACGGGTCTTGGTTTCCATCCTTATTAAGTGTTGTTCATGCTATGTTCTAGTGTAATTTATGTTAATTTACCGTGCGGTTACGCAGTACGGTTGAAAGACGCTGATGACGTCAGTGCGTACATAAGTGGTGTGCCGAGTATTTAAACACAAATATTATGTCAAATGTGACAAGTATTGACATACTATACCGTACAAAAAATTCAACAAGTACTTAATTTACTCTCTTTTCTATGGAGGATGGGAGTGATGTGGCGGCATCTACAACGCCACATTCGAACTACGCATCAAAAACCTGACGTGACAAATCCTGCATCGCGCAATCGGAGTTTTCCGCGCGACTAGCATATTACAACATCCCGACATCAATCATCGGGCAGTTGCCCACCAGACACAACACCCGTCTGGTCGGAGAATCCTCCCCTTTCAATAGATTATGAGTGAACTTTACACCCTTTTCCTCATACCTCTATAACAACATCACGCCGTGTAGGTAAGGTAGAGCTGTAAATTTCCTAACATTTTTTGTAATTTTCCTAAGGTTGTATGTTGATCTAAATATGATTCGCGGCCGTAACAAATATTTATTTATAGTAATCCATACTAATACTAATATTATAAATGTGAATGTAACTCTGTCGTCTGTCTGTGTGTCTGTCTGTATATTACGTTTTCGCGCCTAAACCGCAGAACCGATCGTTATGAAATTTGGCAGAGATATGTATAGCCTGGGATATGGAGAAGGACATAGGGTACTTTTTTACGCGATAACCGACATTCACGCGGGCGGAGCCGCAGGCAAAAGCTAGTATAATCATAAAAATCATCAATACAACTTTCTATACCCAAAGTCTCTAATTCAGATAATTTATGTAAACAAAGTAATGTCAAGAAATGTCACTGTCAAAATGACAGGACAGTGGTACAAAACATTTTATCATATTTCTTTTTGTAAATAGTCATCGCTAAAATTAAAGTGAATTAATTATAAGAACTATGCAAACAAAATACCGTTGCCAAACAATGTTTTGTGTAGCCTGTCGGAGACACGGCATATGATCGTCATAATCAGCCCTTTTAGGTCCAGTGCTAGACGTAGGCCTCCCAAAATCGATTTCCACTCGAAACAGTTTACCGCCGTTTTCATCCAAAATGTGGCTAGATATGCTACTTACAATATGAATCTATGAATGAGAGTTTGTAATATTAGTGATGTTGAAGATGTAAAAAAATTGAAAATGTTTGTATCTCTTGCATTGATACCAGTATCATAAAATATTTTATACCAGAAAATGTCCTTTTTTTAATAACTTTGTTTAAAACCGATAATAAATGAAAATAATTACGGTATGATTATTTCTTAAAATCAGTACTCAAAAGAAAATGAAACCTCTTTTTTCGCCATTTTATGTGAATTACCATTACGAAGATATTTTTTTGCTATGTTATCCCCTTTGTTTACATAAATTATCTGAATTTGAGAGGGTATAAGTTCATATAATCCTATTGAATGTCTATTTCATGAAATCATGACTTAGGACTATACTCGTACCAACTTAAGGAGTTGTATTACTGGTTCTTATTATTAAAATTCTGTAAATACATATTTGTTACGGTTGCGAATAGGGCTTCCATTACGTAATTACGTAATTACGCAATTACGTAATTACGGACAGATTTTAGAAATCTCACAAATACGTAACTGAAGAGCTGCAGTCCGTAATAACGTAACTATAGGATAATATTAATTAATTTAGGTACCCATTTATTTAGTTCTATAGTTTCTGCCTACTCCATGGGAAAAAGGCATGGGTTTATCTGTGTATTTACAATTTACCTTTATTTAGTTAACCTACGACTTACATTATGACAACACCAAAACCCTTTCTGTGGGTATCCCCCGAATTCCCGGGGTTTATTTTATAACTTCCAATTTGAGTCCGCAAGATTTAATTTCTTAGTCGTACAGAATAGAGTTCATTGTTGACCAATCGGGAAACGAAGGGAATCCCCGTTGGTTGTGGATAGTTCGGTACGTAACACAATCAAAGTTTATAAGTGTTTCGCAAGTATTTGATCTACCTCGTAGATAATAAAGTTTAATATTGTGGATTGAGCAAGCTAAGGGAACTCCCTACATTTTTCTTTACTTTCGTGAATTTAGAAACAATCTCAATACTCGGTACTCAGTCGTCTTACGTACACCTGCGAGATACTGTCCTGCCTGGTCTAAGCTTATTTTATTGACTTTTGTGATTTTGTGTATGTGCCGCAAAGTTTGACGCTTGGTTTTCAGAAGCTTTTCATTACAAGTTTCTAAGTAGATATCACCATACACGAGTAGAGATACTTCAACGAAAATGTAAGTAACTATTTTAACATTACTTTACTTGTCTACTTACTTTGTTTCTAGGGTATTGTGTGAGAGTTTATACATATAATTTAGTAGTTGATTTTATATTGTTGACGGCACGGTTGGCGCAGTAGTTGAGTGATTGGCTGCTGCGCTGCGGGTCACGGGTTCGATTCCCGTACGGAACAAATATTTGTATGACCTACAGATAGGTGTTCCGGGTCTGGGTGTCTTGTGTATGTTAGTTTACATGATTGTGAGTGCACCCACGATACAGCAGTAATTCCTAGTGTGGTGCGACGTTTAAAAAAAAAAAAAAAATATGTGCGATTTTATTTTATTGTTGCTTGTTAGATGTCTGTGCAAATAGACATTGATTATGAGTTCACGGTACGTATGTAAATGTATCCCGTTTTAAGTGTAGTGCCTAACTATAGATGCTATTTATATGTATTACCTAACTATTAAATTATGAAATATTTATATATTGTTTTAGGTCTGCAGTAAAGAAGACTATTTATAAGGAGTTTTTGAACAAACGCACACAATCAGCTATATGGGAACACTTTTTGAGGGCTGAAAATGGGCAAAGTGTCCAATGTAAACATTGTCAAAATTTTTTGAAGACTCCTGGTGGTGCTACTGGAGCACTACATACACATATGCGTGCTAAACATATTGGCGAGATGTCACAAGAGCAAGATGCGCAAAGGGCAAGTACTTCATCGTGCTTTCAAGCAAGAAAAAGTTTAGAACCTCCATCGAAGAAAACTAAACTAACGGATTACTTTTCCACTGAGTATTCCTTGGAAGTTATAGTGACTAGAATGGCAGCATTGGATGGCATCCCATTAAGCAAATTTTGTACTTCTGAAGATCTAAGGTATGTTTTCAAAAAATCTGGCTATGATCTACCGAAATCTCCTTCAACTATTACCAAAATTGTCCTGGAACAGAGTTGTGCCATAAAAAAACAATTAATAAATCAGTTTAAAGATATGAAGTCCCAAAAAAAACGGTTTACTATAACGTTTGATGAATGGACCTCTACCCGGAACCGGAGGTATATGAATATAAATATTCATAATAAAGACCTAGAACCAGCTAAATATAAAAATTTAGGACTAGTAAGGATAAAGGGTTCAATGCCAGCTCACGTTGGAACTGTACTGTTAGAAAATCATCTAAATGACTTTTATTTGAAACTTGAAGATATAATTGCATTCACAACGGACGGAGCCAGTGTTAAGGTTAAAATGGGCAAAAATTTTGATGGTCACCATCAGTTGTGTTTTGCTCACGGAATACAACTTGCAGTGCTGGACGTATTATATAAGACACGGAAAAGTACAACTACTGAACCAGAACTAGAAGATGAAGCTTCAGATACTGACACTGAAGAAATTGAAGAAAACGATGGCGGACTTTTCATAGAAGTACCTAGAGTTCTAGAACCAGAGTTTCTGTACAAAGATATTATAGTAAAAGTAAGAAAACTTGTTAAATCATTCAAAAAATCACCACTGAAGACCGATTTGTTGCAAAAATATTCTTTACAAGAGCATGGTAAAAGCCTCGATCTTATACTAGACTGCAAAACGCGATGGAACAGCTTATCAGATATGGTTGGACGATTTCTGAAATTGAAATCAAGTTTATTTAAGGCTTTATTAGACTTAAAATCAAATATAAGTTTCACAGACACAGAAATACAAGATCTACATAACATTCATCATAGTTTAGATATAATAAAAACTACAGTGATGGCATTGTGTCGCCGTGACTCGAATTTGTTAGCAGCAGATGCTGCGCTTCAGTTTATGTTAAATAAGCTTGATGCTCAGTCCAATGGGCTCAGTGACAAGCTTGCTGTATCCCTTAGAAAAAGAATAAAAGAAAGGCGAACAAATGTGTCTGGTGTCTTGCAGTATTTGCATAATAATGAATATTATAAAACCGAAGAAACAGAAACTTTTACAAAACCGACGTCGGATTATATTAGAACATATGTTGCAAACTTATTAGAAAGGCTCAAATTTACACCGCCTACAAGTACACAAATGAGTTTAGATTCCGAAGCAGATGACAATGATGCTAATGATGGTTGTGGCGACGAGTTGACTGTTGCACAGCAACTAGAAAAAGAAATACAGAAAACTATGTCTACAGTAAACAAATCTGGAGTAAACACAGATCTTGAATCCATCATCAGAGTTGAAATGTGTATCTACGATAGCACTGGCGGCGGTCGTGAAGTTTTCCTAACAGCAGCTTATAATTATTTACTATGTATAATGCCTACTAGTGTTGAAGCAGAACGGGCATTTTCTTCTGCCGGCTATCTTTGTTCTAAACTAAGAAGTTCCCTTGGTGACAGAACATTGCATTCGTTATCATTTATGAGATCATATTATCAAGAACAAAGATTGGAAAAATAACCATATTTTATATTGTTTCTTACTTTTAAACCATTTGTGCGTGGTACATGTTTTGTTTGAATTGTTGATTGAGTTTAGTCAAAATCAAAACCGTCAATCAAATCAAAATATTACATTTTGATTTGATTGACGATTTTGATTTTGAGTTTAATTTTAAAATTATCATTTTAATCTGTAATTTACTTTTAATTCCTTAATATTATAATTTTTTTCATTTGAAGTTGTTTGATTTTTTACTTCTAAAATACGTAATAAGCCCAGAATTTATCGTGCTTTAAAAAATCAAAACAGTTAAGTACGTAATTACGTAGTTACGTAATTGAAGCATCAAAATGCGTAACTAGTTACGTAATTAGCAAATCCGTAATTTTGGAAGCACTAGTTGCGAATCATATTTAAATCAGACAATGATCTGCAAATTGCAAATATCCTAAGAAAATTTGAATTTCGCGGGCAACCTTAGCGCTTCTCCCTTAAGTCTCATGTAATGTAACAGGGGTCGAGCCTATTGCCATCAACCGGGCAATCCAGACTCCGGGCTGCTACTGAGAAATTCCAGATGGAAAAACCCAATAACACTTTAACCGATACGTTAATCGAACCCAGGTTCTCATGCTCAGCAGTAGTGCTTGCGACGATTAGACCAACGAGCCAGTCAATTTATATTTTTATTAGAAGGTGTTAAACACATTAAATAGCTATCTAAACCCAATGCCAAACATTGAGGCCATGAAATCCAATATCAAGCTCACATATGAAACGCGGGCAGTACTGACAGCTAAACAAACAGTCGCCTGAAATGACGGCTAACGTGCAAATATTTGGTACTCACTAACAACGAAATATAACACAGAAGGTGCACTCAGTACAAGACGCGATAACAAAGTCATCCAGGTAATAGTTTTCTTGAAACTTAATGGTGTATTTAGTATTTACGGTGTATTTAAGGTTAGGTTAGGACACCTGTTACCTTTTGAAATGTCATTTTCATTCATAATGTTGACAGTACGGTATACGTGGAAGTCTCATGTTACGGTGCAATTGAGGATCTGCCTAAAGCTGCTTAAGAGTCCATATCCATAATACCTCAGAGCCACCTCACTCTTTATCTCGCTCGCACACTAGTGATCGCGATCACTTGGGATACAGGGCGGCAGGGAGAAGGCTCTTAAGGCGCCGATAGTTTAGATAATTTATTTTTACGGTGAAAATAAGGGATATTTACAACAACAACAAAAAAACAGTATCTGTTTTATATTTAGTTCAGTTATTATTACGCAAAGTTTCATGATTTAATTAAAAGTATTTTTTAATAGTATTTTTTTTTTTTTTTTTTTTATTGAGACCAACAGCAAATAATTACATTATAAGGACTTACAACTAGTTTAACAGTATTATTGGTGTATTGTATGGTTTGGAGGTTACTTTGTAATTATTTTCTGTAAATATTTTAGATAAAGTAACGGAGGTTCATGCTAAGCAAGTTATAGACTCTTAAACCTTTATTTTTTTTCAATTGTAGTACATAAAGAGTAAAGTAGTAGTAAAAATACACATCTGTAACTAAATATTCAGGTTATTTCTAAAGGTTCTTTCTGTTGAATCATCATCATCTTCATCATCTTCTTGCCCTTGTCCCATGTTACTTGTGGTCGGCGCAACACGTTTTCTTTTTCTATTCTCCCCTGTCAACCTTTCACGCTATCATTCACTCCCTTCTCTATCATATCATTCCTCACATAATGCATCCATCTTTTTTTTGGCCTTCCTCTCCCTTTCCATCCATCCACATTTATATTCATCACTCTTCTCTTGACATGTGTTTCCTCCCTCCTCATCACATGCCCATACCATGCCAAACGACTTTCTTTCAAATTTTCTGTCACCGGCGCTACTTTCAAACTTCCCCTTATATACTGATTTCTGACTTTATCCATTATCGTCACTCAACAAGTCCACACATCCATCTCAACATTCTCATTTCCATCATCATCATCATCAGCCTATAGCAGTCCACTGCTGGACATAGGCCTCTCCAATTGCACGCCATTCAGCTCGATTCTCGGCAACTCTCATCCAGCTGCTACCAGCCACCCTGCGGAGATCGTCGCTCCACCTAGCCTGAGGACGTCCTACCTTACGTTTGCCGATTCTCATTTCCGCTACATGCAATCTTTTTTCATCCGTCCTCTTCACGGCCCAGCATTCCGATCCATACAATACGAGAGGCCAGTTCTTTCTATTGAATAATTATGTGTTCTTAATTTCTGGCTTCGACCAAATCTTCGTTAATAATAATGATAATCCGTGAGAAAATCGTTGAATACTATCTAAATATTATTCTCTTGTCTGCAATAATACAGCATTATACAGCGTGCATCAGTAATGTGTAGTAATCGCGAAAAAAATGTCATCTGTACATTTTGTTTTGAAGTTATGTATGGAACTATTGATAATTTTTTCGCGATTACGATGTTGGTCCCTTGGACAAAGTTGTTCAATTTGATGCTCTCTACCACAAACAAAATGTCTACCCTTATACAACATGTACCGGAATTACGCACACCACCAAACACCCCAATTAGAATATTATGTTATGATCATAATACATGCACTGAATTTTTACTATTTTGTATAAAACATTGTTTATTTATTAAATTAGTTATCCTGATTGTGGGAGAAAATTGTGGTCACATTACAAATCTACGCACGCACAACACGCGGACACTGGGGAGTAAATTAAAAGCTGAACTGCTGAATGATATGGTCGCAACGTGTGACAATAACTGATCTGTTGAGCAACACTCAACTAAAATATATTGCGCTGTAATATTCTTACTAGGGCTTCCATTACGTAATTACGTAATTACGCAATTACGTAATTACGGACAGATTTTAGAAATCTCACAAATACGTAACTGAAGAGCTGCAGTCCGTAATAACGTAACTATAGGATAATATTAATTAATTTAGGTACCCATTTATTTAGTTCTATAGTTTCTGCCTACTCCATGGGAAAAAGGCATGGGTTTATCTGTGTATTTACAATTTACCTTAATTTAGTTAACCTACGACTTACATTATGACAACACCAAAACCCTTTCTGTGGGTATCCCCCGAATTCCCGGGGTTTATTTTATAACTTCCAATTTGAGTCCGCAAGATTTAATTTCTTAGTCGTACAGAATAGAGTTCATTGTTGACCAATCGGGAAACGAAGGGAATCCCCGTTGGTTGTGGATAGTTCGGTACGTAACACAATCAAAGTTTATAAGTGTTTCGCAAGTATTTGATCTACCTCGTAGATAATAAAGTTTAATATTGTGGATTGAGCAAGCTAAGGGAACTCCCTACATTTTTCTTTACTTTCGTGAATTTAGAAACAATCTCAATACTCGGTACTCAGTCGTCTTACGTACACCTGCGAGATACTGTCCTGCCTGGTCTAAGCTTATTTTATTGACTTTTGTGATTTTGTGTATGTGCCGCAAAGTTTGACGCTTGGTTTTCAGAAGCTTTTCATTACAAGTTTCTAAGTAGATATCACCATACACGAGTAGAGATACTTCAACGAAAATGTACGTACCTATTTTAACATTACTTTACTTGTCTACTTACTTTGTTTCTAGGGTATTGTGTGAGAGTTTATACATATAATTTAGTAGTTGATTTTATATTGTTGACGGCACGGTTGGCGCAGTAGTTGAGTGATAGGCTGCTGCGCTGCGGGTCACGGGTTCGATTCCCGTACGGAACAAATATTTGTATGACCTACAGATAGGTGTTCCGGGTCTGGGTGTCTTGTGTATGTTAGTTTACATGATTGTGAGTGCACCCACGATACAGCAGTAATTCCTAGTATGGTGCGACGTTTAAAAAAAAAAAAAAATATGTGCGATTTTATTTTATTGTTGCTTGTTAGATGTCTGTGCAAATAGACATTGATTATGAGTTCACGGTACGTATGTAAATGTATCCCGTTTTAAGTGTAGTGCCTAACTATAGATGCTATTTATATGTATTACCTAACTATTAAATTATGAAATATTTATATATTGTTTTAGGTCTGCAGTAAAGAAGACTATTTATAAGGAGTTTTTGAACAAACGCACACAATCAGCTATATGGGAACACTTTTTGAGGGCTGAAAATGGGCAAAGTGTCCAATGTAAACATTGTCAAAAATTTTTGAAGACTCCTGGTGGTGCTACTGGAGCACTACATACACATATGCGTGCTAAACATATTGGCGAGATGTCACAAGAGCAAGATGCGCAAAGGGCAAGTACTTCATCGTGCTTTCAAGCAAGAAAAAGTTTAGAACCTCCATCGAAGAAAACTAAACTAACGGATTACTTTTCCACTGAGTATTCCTTGGACGTTATAGTGACTAGAATGGCAGCATTGGATGGCATCCCATTAAGCAAATTTTGTACTTCTGAAGATCTAAGGTATGTTTTCAAAAAATCTGGCTATGATCTACCGAAATCTCCTTCAACTATTACCAAAATTGTCCTGGAACAGAGTTGTGCCATAAAAAAAACAATTAATAAATCAGTTTAAAGATATGAAGTCCCAAAAAAAACGGTTTACTATAACGTTTGATGAATGGACCTCTACCCGGAACCGGAGGTATATGAATATAAATATTCATAATAAAGACCTAGAACCAGCTAAATATAAAAATTTAGGACTAGTAAGGATAAAGGGTTCAATGCCAGCTCACGTTGGAACTGTACTGTTAGAAAATCATCTAAATGACTTTTATTTGAAACTTGAAGATATAATTGCATTCACAACGGACGGAGCCAGTGTTATGGTTAAAATGGGCAAAAATTTTGATGGTCACCATCAGTTGTGTTTTGCTCACGGAATACAACTTGCAGTGCTGGACGTATTATATAAGACACGGAAAAGTACAACTACTGAACCAGAACTAGAAGATGAAGCTTCAGATACTGACACTGAAGAAATTGAAGAAAACGATGGCGGACTTTTCATAGAAGTACCTAGAGTTCTAGAACCAGAGTTTCTGTACAAAGATATTATAGTAAAAGTAAGAAAACTTGTTAAATCATTCAAAAAATCACCACTGAAGACCGATTTGTTGCAAAAATATTCTTTACAAGAGCATGGTAAAAGCCTCGATCTTATACTAGACTGCAAAACGCGATGGTACAGCCTATCAGATATGGTTGGACGATTTCTGAAATTGAAATCAAGTTTATTTAAGGCTTTATTAGACTTAAAATCAAATATAAGTTTCACAGACACAGAAATACAAGATCTACATAACATTCATCATAGTTTAGATATAATAAAAACTACAGTGATGGCATTGTGTCGCCGTGACTCGAATTTGTTAGCAGCAGATGCTGCGCTTCAGTTTATGTTAAATAAGCTTGATGCTCAGTCCAATGGGCTCAGTGACAAGCTTGCTGTATCCCTTAGAAAAAGAATAAAAGAAAGGCGAACAAATGTGTCTGGTGTCTTGCAGTATTTGCATAATAATGAAGAATATTATAAAACCGAAGAAACAGAAACTTTTACAAAACCGACGTCGGATTATATTAGAACATATGTTGCAAACTTATTAGAAAGGCTCAAATTTACACCGCCTACAAGTACACAAATGAGTTTAGATTCCGAAGCAGATGACAATGATGCTAATGATGGTTGTGGCGACGAGTTGACTGTTGCACAGCAACTAGAAAAAGAAATACAGAAAACTATGTCTACAGTAAACAAATCTGGAGTAAACACAGATCTTGAATCCATCATCAGAGTTGAAATGTGTATCTACGATAGCACTGGCGGCGGTCGTGAAGTTTTCCTAACAGCAGCTTATAATTATTTACTATGTATAATGCCTACTAGTGTTGAAGCAGAACGGGCATTTTCTTCTGCCGGCTATCTTTGTTCTAAACTAAGAAGTTCCCTTGGTGACAGAACATTGCATTCGTTATCATTTATGAGATCATATTATCAAGAACAAAGATTGGAAAAATAACCATATTTTATATTGTTTCTTACTTTTAAACCATTTGTGCGTGGTACATGTTTTGTTTGAATTGTTGATTGAGTTTAGTCAAAATCAAAATCGTCAATCAAATCAAAATATTACATTTTGATTTGATTGACGATTTTGATTTTGAGTTTAATTTTAAAATTATCATTTTAATCTGTAATTTACTTTTAATTCCTTAATATTATAATTTTTTTCATTTGAAGTTGTTTGATTTTTTACTTCTAAAATACGTAATAAGCCCAGAATTTATCGTGCTTTAAAAAATCAAAACAGTTAAGTACGTAATTACGTAGTTACGTAATTGAAGCATCAAAATGCGTAACTAGTTACGTAATTAGCAAATCCGTAATTTTGGAAGCACTAATTCTTACCCTTCATTGAATTATCTGTATCTACCTATTTAGATGTTTAGTATTCTTACCCTTCATTTAAATTATCTGTATCTACCTACTTAGATGTTTAATTAAATAGTATACCATTAACGATTTATTATTTATTTATTTTTACACAGTTGCACACGTATAAGGGTCTAGCGTAGTAGGAACTTCGACCATTTTGTTTTGTTTTGACAGTACAGCGGAAGTGTGACTGTACTTAATTAAAGTAGTTTTAATTATTTTTGGGATATAAAATGACCTGTATTAAAAACTACAGAAATCAATTCAGTAAACGAATCCAGTTACACTTTGTATATGATTTTGCATTTCTGATCCATACTGTGTTCTTTAAAATATGGCTTCATATTTATCATTTCTCATTGTCTTAACCTTGTTTGTTTGGTAAACGATTGTATTAAAATGAAATCTTGTACTGTGACTGTCAGCTTGTTATATTGTTTTGTTTTGGCACTACGGTGTAAACAAAATAAAGTTTTGTGACGTCATCTAAACATATCGGGTATCGCAAGTCGACAAATATCTAACACTAACGCCGCCACCTATATTTTTCGTGTAGAAACTTAAAAATTACAGAAATCGATTCAGTAAACGAATCCAGTTACACTTTGTATAATATGACCACGCATTTCTGATCCACGCTGTGTTCTTTTAAATATGGCTTCGTATTAATCATTTCTCATTGTCTTAACCTTGTTTGTTTTTTTTAAACGATTGTAGTAAAATGAAATCTTGACTGTGACTGTCAGCTTGTTATATTGTTTTGTTTTAGCACCACGGTGTAAACAGGATAAAGTTTTGTGAGGTCATCTAAATATATCGGGTATCGCAAGTCGACAAATATCTAACACTTTAACGCCTACACCTATATTAATTTTCGTGTAGAAACTGGAATACCGTTTGAGGAAAAAATAAGTAGTTTTCCATCAACTAGCGTTTCAAACACACATTTTGAATGTTATTAGGTTGGTAAGGGGCCTATTGAAACCATAATTTGAGTATTATACCCAAAATGTTTGCCAGAAATTGCTGGCTCGAAGGCTAAAGCAATAATTTCATTGGTAGGCTCGCAACACGGCTAATAATAAAAATATCTCATAAAGAAATCTGTCTAGGTTCAACTAATTCATCTCTTTTATCGCTTCATTGAATTAAGGCTAAAAATATCTCAAAATGACTCACAGGGAGCTAAAACTACATAGCGAAGTCTGATCGCGCATGACGTCACGGCAGCGGATGACGTAATTTCTCGCCCGAGGGAATGTGTGCATTATTGATTACCAGGTGAGGTGTGCAGTTATGAAATTGTATTAGTAAGTAGGTAGTACGATCTCATTATAACTCCTGCGATGTTCCATCCCGTAGGAATTCGCTGAAGGTTGATTGCATAGAGCCTTTAATGTTCCCACTGCTGGGATCAGGCCTCCTCTCTGTGTAAGGGAGTGGGCCATACGGTTCAAATACGGGTTGGTGTGTGTGGATGTGTTCATGTGTTCGAATTGTTGGTTCTAGGTCTAGAACATCTTGGTTTCCTCACAATTTTATTTTTATTTATACTCTCGCTGGACCGCCTTATAGCAATTTCACTAGGGATGCCTCGATACGCCTTTTTGCCGATACGATACCGATACCGATGCTCTTATAAAAATATCGGCGATACCGATACCGGTAGAAAATAGTCTCTCAGATGCGACAGAACTCATTTTGGAAACTAAAGTACTTCTGCGCCAATTTTTTCAAGTTTGGGTAAAAGACGTCATTGCGCCAGAAAACGAACGGATCTGCGCCTTCCGATATATTAGGAGACCTTAGGTATCTCTCGACTTCTTCTTTAAGAGAATTACAGCTTAGAGTAGACAGGGGCTCATCTTCCATGGACTCTAATAATATTTTCAAAAACACTCCAAAGCTCGCCCACCACTCATCACATCTCAGAACTTACAGTTACGGTACTATATGTAAGATACATTACATTTTTAAAGCGCGAATTTACGTTGAATCGGCCATAAACATATCGCCGATGACGATATATCAGCAAACTTCGAGTATCGCCGATATATTGGTATCGGTATCGGATGCATCCCTAAATTTCACCAACGAAGCAAAAAATTGTTCATGTACTACTTTCCACACGATATTTCCTTCACCGTTTTGGTTGATGATAACCGCTTAGATGTCTTTACCAAAGATGCAAAATGTATCTAACAATGATGGTGCAATACAGGACAAATGTTAGTTGTGTTGTTTCTGGACAGGAATAGTCATTAGCTTCCCACGATTATCATATAGGAACCTAAACTGCATGAGGAGGAAGTCTGTCAGGAGTATTGATGGACCGAAGTATCGTTTTTAAAATAATCAATGTCTGAAAGTGAAGTCCTAAGTTTATTTATTCGCTACCAGCTTTTGTCCGTGGTACGGCCCGGGTTTTGGTCTGAAATTATCCAGGCCCGGACTTAGAGACCTAGGGCCCCTAGGCACTTGACATTTTAGACTCCCCGAAGCCATTTTGGAAATTTACTTGTACAGAAAACATATTTTTTAACAACTTTAATTACTATAAATAAACATCAGAAATAATGCAGTCTATGCTATGTATGCCACTATAATATTTACTTCAACGGTCGTAAATCCACGTTTCTTAACTAAGACATTTTTTTGATCATTACCAACTCACTTTCTTCAAACAACACAAATTATAGTACTTTTGTAAAAACCTACAGGATTGATTTTTCGCTTAGCTGGTGCCGGCAGTGTTTAAACGATACTCGAAAATTTTAGCACCTTGGATAGGTTAGGTTTCTTTTGACTATTCGTACAGTAATAGGAGTTACTATGCCGACTTAAAAAAAAAAAAAAAAAAAATTGCATCCCGCCACAGAGAGGTCAGATTTCTTGTTCTTTCCTACGGGTAGTATACGTACCAAGATATGAGTGCCCTCCCCCTCAAAGCGTGCGGACCCTGTAGCATCTGCTTTCCAGTCCTGTCCGAGGTAACTTTGGGGCTCCTAGGCTGGCTGGACCCCTACGCCGGGGCCTTGTAGGCCTAGGCGTAAATCCGGGGCTGAAATTATGCCACGGGGTAGTACTATCAAGACAAAAAGTATCTAATAAAAATCAACCCATCTATAATTATCTTGCATTTATTTTTTCACTTTTTATTTTGTTTGTATTTTGTTTCACGAACTGTGACCAAATAAACGTTATTCTTTCTTTCTTTCTAATGTCCTAACCCTGTTAAGCCCGTGTTAAGACCTGTAAAGGTAACAAACAGACCGAGTTACTTTCGTATTTATAATATTAGTATAGACTAGGTATTTTAGAAAGAGCCACGCGGGCGTAGCCGCGGCTACGCCCGCGTGGCTCTTTCTAAAATAAAATTAGCCGAAGTTACTCCTTATAACATCAGCTCCAGCTGTTGTGTCCAGCCGTTTCGGAGACTAGCCGGTTGATTTTTTTTATAAATACCATGTATGCTTTCATACTCGTATGCATTTAGTAAAAAGCTGTCGTTTCTACATTACAAACAGACTCTTAAATTTTATTTATTTATATAGATGAACAATATTATTCTATTCTCGGAGTAGGTTTACTTGCATTTGGACTATTTGGGATTGACACGATTAAGTCATACAACGCCTCTGCCTACCCTTTGAGGCACACACACACTACACACTACTATTGGCTTTAAGTAGAAATAAGAAAATAAAGAGATCGCACTTTCTTATTTTCCTTTGTTACTAATTTGACTATTTATTTTTTGCCACCACAGTGCCTAACCTGGTTTCCGCACAATTCTCAAAGATAACACCGTATTCTTACAAAGTGCCGGTAAAGTAATGCCTAATTAGTAGACAATTACCGGTAGTGTTGGAAACATGCCAGACAATAGATATTCATTACAAATGAGGACACTTTCTAACGGATAGGAGTGTCGTCATGACTTCTATCACGAATGTAAACAGCTTAGTATTATTAAAGTTGATACGACATGGCTACGGTTGTTTGAATTTTTGGCCAAAACAAAAGTTGGATGTGCATGCAGTGCTTATAAAATCTAGCAATGCTAGAAAAATCATCCTCAAAAAAAGTTAAATGTTTGCGAGTGAAGGCTCCTACAAAAAAGCGCGACACAAAGGCATCGCTCGGCGCGCGACGCGCGGTGTGTTTGTGTCGCGTCGCGTATCGCGCCTGTTTCTGTCATCGTGCTTTTAAGGAAATGGAGAAAAAGTAAAGTGATGTACAGGGAGGGAAATTAATTGTTAACCAGATTGACACACTACGTCAATAAGCCGTGTTATAAACTATTGCATGCGACTGTAAAATCGCATTTAAAGGGATTGTTTGTTGATTTCATCCAATCATGACAATGCTTCAGCATATTCTTCGGAAGAAAAAAAACTAGTTGACGCTTTTAGAAATGGGGTTAATTTGGTATCACAATTATTTATCACTAGCTTTTGCCCGCGGCTCCGCCCGCGTGGATGTCGGTTATCGCGTAAATAAGTAGCCTATGTCCTTCTCCATATCCCAGGCTATATCTCTGCCAAATTTCATGACCATCGGTTCAGCGGTTTAGGCGTGAAAACGTAACATACAGATAGACAGACAGATAGACAGACAGACAGAGTTACTTTCACATTTATAATATTAGTATGGATTCGTGTTGATCTGAGATCGTTGACTGAACTGCTTCTCAAGCAGACAAGCACTAAAACAGGTAAAAAATACCTGAGTTTTGAATAATGATGAAATGTAAACCAAGTTTACTTCTCAGGATATTTCAGTTATTAATAAAAATTAATGTTGTTACAGTTTCTGCGCTCTTGTAATGGCCTATTGTTTTATTCTTTACGAAACTTTACTGTGAAGTACAATATATCGTAGCGAGATTTTCTTTTTTAGAGTGCTAGTTGGTATGTATGTAATAGTATATTTTACATCGAGGGACTAAACGAAGCCATAATATACCAGAGGTGGTTTGATGAAACCGAGGGTATATTGAGGTTTAGTCTCGAGGTGCAAACTGTACTTTTCACTTTGAGTGCGAGAAAAATAGTCAATTTAGTACAAAAACATATTCCTCCAGTCCATTAAACTTTCGTAAGTTTTTTGGTTAAATCTTCTGCGATTTTGGAGGCAAAAGATTATATATTATGTATTTTGCTCTTAGCTCGACGTCAAACTCTTCACTGTCACTAGACATTCTCAATAAATTTATTTAAAACCGAACAAATTTACACTCGACAAAAATTCTGAAAATTTCCGGTCATTTTTCTTCTACACCAGTCACAGATTAACAATTTAAAACACATGGCACCACCTTGTTTGCGGAAAAACTATGGAACTAAAACTCTCAACATTTTTCGCAATGAAGATGGTCCACACTCCATTTACTGGCTGTTTGAGTTTTTCTATGTCACATGAAGAAAATTAAAAGATTAATTACTTTTCACTCCCTAGAGACTAACGTAGTCACTTTAGTCCCGCTTCGTAGGGCTATATTGGCGTACTTTTAGAGCATGAGAAGTGAAAAAGTATTTTTATGCTGGCTCCTCAAGTAAGAATAAGAGTGCAAAGCAAAGCAACCTACTCAGCTGAAGTGGGACTGGGCTGTCCACGTGTGCCGTATACCCAATGAGTTTTGGGCCTAAATAACCACTATGTGGAGCCCTGACATAGCCAGAAGGCGTCGCGGCAGACCCCGTAGAAGATGACGGGACGAGCTGGAGAAAACAAACGACCAGTGGTCCACATTAGCCCTGGGTCGAAAGTGCTGGAAGTCATGTGGGAGACCTTTGCCCAGCAGTGGGATGATGCAGGCTGACAGTAATAGTAGTCTACTCAGGCTGTTACCTGATTGGGTTTTTTGATCATAGGTTTCGCCCATGTTACATGTATACTTGGGAAAATGAGGCGTCAATAAACAAAATTCGCGTTGCTGAACTTAAAACCAAAGAAATAAGGTATTTTATCCACTGCGCCCGGTTAGACTGGAAGCCGCCCCCAACAGTTGGACAAAGGCTATGCAGATGATGATGATCCACATCAAGTGTTCGTTCATATGATGTCATTACAACATAGAAACCGGTTCAGTTAAAAGTAATATGCTATCGTTAATGACTCTGGTACATGACTTAAGACACGTCTTCTGCTGCTAATCAGTATGACTACATAGTTACAGCATATTCTGTGTCTCTTTGTAAGTATAGTAATATGTGTAACCTTTAATGGAGACGTAGGCAATAAATAAACTACATGGTTGGAAGTACTTAGAAACTAAAAGACCCGCTGATGATCCCTAATCATTCTTGACTGATATGATGTCGCTATAGGTAGTTTAAAGCCTCGTCCCCACTAGGAACATTTGTCGAGCGACATGTGTCCCCGGAGACATTGGGCGATGTCGCCCTACATCGCCCCATATCGCCCGATGTCTTGTCTCCGTCCACATCAGTTCAGTCGAACCTATCATGTTTCCGGAAGAGTTAGTGTTGTACAGTGCGGCTTATATAATGATGAATGCATCAAGAACAAAAAAGAAGAGAAGATGGTGGATTAAACAGTACTTGCGAAACAAAACAAGTGTATTTAATGATCTCAGTGTTCTAGACGGCTCATTTCATAATATCACTACTCTTCATCGACTGTGCGACAAGGAACAGTTTCAACAATGTCGCGGCGATGTCTTCCGACGTCGCCCGACATTGCGCGATGTCACCGGGGACACATGTCGCTCGACAAATGTTCCTAGTGGGGACAAGGCTTAAACCACCTCGCTCACTGTGCGACATACGAATGCGACAGCTCGGCGACTTGACGCAACGATAGACTGAGACTGACATTTTTCATAAATTTTGTTCAAAGTTCCGCACACTTGGCGTCAAGTTGCAGGGTCGGACCACCAGTGTCGGACGGGAATGGCCAAGTGTTCCCGGCCATTCCCGTATCCCCCCCTCCCGGGGGGGCATGCGGGGCCCGCCAGCTAGGCGGGCATGCGCCGGGAGGGTTGTGGATGTAAAGGCTAAGCCGGTTTCCCATGACCCTCCCATCAAGGCGATGAGGGAACTCCGCTGAGTTTTAGTGGGTATACTGCCATTTTGGCAGGGAGTCTCACATACCCCGTCTCGTCCCCCGACGAGCGGGCATGCGTAATGCATTTCTCAGCGTCAAAAAAAAAAAAAGGGTCGGAACGACAGGTTAGCTAGGGAGTGGGGAGGAGTCGCAGTGTCTAGACGTACAGTGCACGCGTACACTTAAGTCGAAAGCGTCAGGGTAGCCCGCGAAATTCAAATTTTCTTACGTTTTTATGCAATTTGCAGGTCAGTATCAGGTTGTATGTTGATCCAAATATGATTCACGGCCGTATCAAATATTTATTTATAGAATTATAATTATAATCCTATTGAATGACTATTTCATGAAATCTTGACATTTGGTGATTGTACTGACTTTAGGAGTTGTATTACTATTTATTATTTATTTATTTAAACTTCATGTACAATAGTGGTTCATAGGCGGACTTAATGCCACAAGGCATTCTCTACCAGTCAACCTTTGAGTTCAATATAAAAACTAGGGATGCCTCGATACGCCTTTTTGCCGATACGATACCGATACCGATGCTCTTATAAAAATATCGGCGATACCGATACGCTTATTGAATTAAAAAATGAAGGTAAAATAAATAAAACACAAGCTAGTTTATTTTTTTAATTAATATTCAAAGAACAAATAACAGGACAAACTAAATAACACCGTTTAAAAATATAGACAGGTTGAGATTAGTTAATAGTTTTAGTAATTAAAATTAACATTGATGAGAAAAGTATCGTTGAATCGGCCATAAAAATATCGCGGATGCCGATATATCGGCAAACTTCGAGTATCGCCGATATATCGGCATCGGTATCGGTATCGGATGCATCCCTAATAAAAACATAGTGATAGGGTACAAAAATAATGTCTAAAATACTAACTTCTTGATTACCTACGAGAATTTATATACTATAATACTACTAATACACATATACAATTATAATAAACTGATAGATATTTTTACAAATACCACATAATAATAATTACTATGACTAGACTACTAATTGAGAGTTATTTAGTCTGACTTATATAGTGGTTAAGACGTGGTGGACGTTGGTGGTGATTCTAATTATTATAATTCTGTAAATACATATTTGTTTCGGTCACGAATCATATTCTAATCAACATACATCCTGAAACTGATCAGCGTATTGCAAAAAACGAAAGAAACTTTGTATTTCGCGGGCTACCTTGGCACATCCCCCTCAAACGTTTCAGTCACCACAGCATAATAAAATTACCGGTCTTCTCCTATACTTTTGTGTCTTACGGTAACAAAGGACTCATGGCATGTTAGTACACTGTAATCATCCGGACCTATTATATTACTCGTTCTCTGTGGTTACTGCTTCATTATGTCACACATGTTTCATTTCATATTGTTATAATCTGTACGTAGTTATTACTGACCACTCCAACTTGTACGTTCTTTTTACACGTAAATAACAATTACTTATTGTCAGTTTTCATTCTGTGTCTTAGTACTTAATTGGAATAACAGCTTCGGAGCATCGGAGCTCACCAAGCGAAATATAATTTACATAGAACATTTTTTTGTAAAGTATTTACGGAGACAAAGTAATTTGACGGGAAAGCGTTGTAAGAAATTATAAAAGAACTTGGAATTGTTAAACATTTTAATCCTATCTGAGATCATGGACCTCTAAGAATCTGTAGTGAAAACATTCCTGAAAATCTGGCAGTATCAACGAGCATTATCTATCCCAGAGAACATGCTTAAAAAATTTCGACACATATGATATTACAGTTCAGCATCAACTGCTACTAAATACTAATAAAATACTATATTTTCGTTTTTACAGCTCTTTATTCGTGTGGAAATTCTTTGTATCACAGCATCGCTCTACAAAGGACTTTCCCAGAAAAAGGCGAGGTTTATAAATGTTGAGTAAATATTTGACTTCGGACTTTCTACTACGGTCTTTTTACCCAACTGCCAAGGAAGGGTTATTAGAATTTGTTTTGTTCACAGCAGACGAAGTGTTATTGTTTATTTTCAACCGTGCTGTTAACTTTAAACATGCTGATAACCCAGACCTTTGAGATACTTATAAATTATTCTGTGACGTTTCGTATACGATTTCGTAGATACCCGAGTTATCAGGTGTTTACACATTTCACACTCATATACAGCGTGATATGAGAATTCATATACATATTCAGCAGTCACTACACTGTAATGTTTGATGTGAACAACGACATTGCATTAATTATATTGACACGGTAATGTCTCCGTACTGGGTTAACGAGATTACATTGTAGAGATAATTAATTCTCTAATGATCTGCACACTGCGGATGGCTATTCTTTGGTTACGCAAGAGTATTACAACTGTACCTGTTACTTTGTCAGAAACTAAATTTGTTTTGTGGTTTGTTGCAGGCGAGTGCAGTCACGCGGCAGTTCAGTATCGCCGCTCAAGATGTTGCGACCGGAATCGCCCCTCGCTGACCATCGCAGCCTCCTCCCGCGTCGGCTACTGCCCGCCAAAGCACAAATAGCGCCAGCCGACAAGCGCAAGAATCGCAGATCTCTCGAACTCAATCCACCCTCAAACGATCATGCTCCCTACGATTACTCAAAACTGCTCATATCGAAAACGACCGACTCCTTAAACACAGAATGTCCTCGCAAACTGATAAATAAACATGATTCTACTGATAGCTTAAAACGTGCACTGCTATCTAAAGACGATAAGAAATCTGCCAGCAAGGAGTCGGATAAGAAAGGTCAGATCTCAAAACAGGACTCGAGTGAGAGTTTGAAAAAGGCTTTACTTTGTCGTCAGGACTCAAATGAGAGTGTGAAGCGGAAAGATGCTGACGCAAAACGAGCGCAAAAAGATGAAGCGAAAAGGGTTAGTGAGGTTAAAAGAGGGAGTGATAAGAAAGGCTTGTTGGAGACGGATATAGATGAGCCGTTGAAGAGGATTTATGAGAGGCGGACGGGTTGTGCTCGTCCGACGTTGCCACCGGTTGCTGAAAAGTCAGCGCCGTCTCCGACCTCCCCGAATGGCAGCCCAAGTACGCCAAGCGTGGCGGCCGTGGCCGAGGGGCTCGCACGGTGGGGCAGCGGCCTGCTGTCTCCCAGAGACGAGCCCCGGCTAAAAGCTGCCAGGAGCTGGTACGGATATGGAACCCTTCCAACGGATAGCGATAAGGTAAGGATCCATAATATAATCAGGCATTACTTTGTGGATACCGTGACATACAACATTTGTAATTAGAGTACAATGTAGTTCAGCAGAAGGCTGCTGCATTCTGCATTCAAGCATTACAAACTAGTTTGGTGGAATTAACGTTAAATATTGCAATTGCGTATTTTGTAGCAAGGATCAGTTTATTCCATGTTTAGTTGCATAAGTTGCATTGTTGTAGTAGTGACCTACGACAACGCGTTGTGGAATGCAGTCAACAACGCTTACTAATGGTAATTAGATCTTGTTAGTGTCGTTTTTTATTTTTATTTAGTTAGGTTCACTTTTGTGCATAGCTTGCATATTTAAGTCGAGCGTATAATACATTGTTTTTAACCCTGGATGGAGACCTAAATTTATTGAGGCACCCACAGTAAACTCCGGTTAAGCAGGTGACAACCTCCTAGGTTGACCTGTAAGATGCCATATATTAAAAAAAAAACATTGTAAAAGACATTCATACAGGGAACACCCTGTATTAATGTTATTAATGTCTGTATACAATGTCTGTATTCCTTTTTTTATGTGTTTTTAGTAGATATTGGAGTTTTTTCCCATACAAAACATCAATACCTACTCGACCCAAATGTATGGGACGGCTGATAATTTTTTGGAGATTACGATGTTGGTTCCTTGGACAAAGTTGATCAGTTTGATGCTCTGTACCACCACACCTTTAAATTAAATAATTAATTTTTTCCTCCTTTTTTTACTCCTTTCTGGTGCGCCATACCGAAATGGATTCTTTACACATTTTCCTTGCAGTATGCCTAAGATTTAATAATTTTGGGTCCCTATTCCAAACATGACGCAATCTCTACATCAAGATGCGTGAAATCATGACTTCCTTGTCATTGTCAGCTTGCGTGATTTTTTTTTACTCTATTTCCTCTTGCAGGGTTTCTCCCAAAATCATTATTAATAAATTAATATGATTTTTTCCTATACTTATTTGTTATCAAAAGGAAATCATTCATTTTTAACGCTAAAATCGACGCATTAACAATTTTATCGTAATAGAAAACGTGAATGTTTTGCATCTTGTCTATATCTATGATGTTTAGTATCATTTCTAGATACACACAATCATACATACATACCATCACGCCTGTATTCCCCGAAGGGTTAGGCAGAGGTATATCTATAGTAGGTACACCCACATTTCGTCAGTTATGTTTAAGGCCCATGTATTGGGGGGGGGGGGGAGGCAGCCTTTTGCCATCAACCGGACACAAATCCAGACTACGGGCTGATACTGAACCCAGGACATCATGCTCAGTAGTAACACTTGCGACCATTAGACCAATGAGGCAGTCGTTTTCAGACAACAATTCAATTTTATTCTTATTGCAAGTATCTTGGTAATCGGTATACTTTATGCAATTCTGCTTGAATTTATAAGAATTTTTATTTTCTACTCGGTTTGGTTGATAGTAGGGCTTCTTTTAAGTCCGCCTGGCTAGCTATCACCATCTTATCAAAGTCTGACGCAACAATATTAAACAGCATTTGTTGTGTTTCGGCAGTTAGTGGTTATAGATAGCCAGTTCCTCTGTGGTTGAAGAATCCGGGTGAAGCTCGATTCCACCTTCGGCCTTATCATCACTTACCATCATGAGAGGTGCAGGCCAAGAGCTTCCACATTGAGGATAAAAAAAAGAAACACATTTTCCAATTAAGTCTTAAGTATACGAGTTGAAATTGTTTACGTTCCAAAAAGAAAAATCATACCATCATCTACTTAGGTAAATAATTTCTGAATTTGTATGAAAAGTGTAGTAATTAAGATATATCATTCACAAAGTGCGGTTGTTATCGATACGTGCTCCATATTCACGGCATCTGCGCAAACAATGAGTAACGGTACATTTTTGAAGCAACATAGTTCAACCTGTGAATTGCAAATACACTGTTTAGACATTCGCAAGGCATATAACTAGGTACTTTGAAAACGTTACTTTTTCTACGGTTTTTTGGTTCTCAGGGTATTGTGAATGCCTGCTTCATTTACATAAGATTTTAAAACTGTCTTAGTGAAGTTAAGTTTAGATGAATATTTAAAGTAGACTAAAAACGTATTCGATATTCAGGGCCACTAAATATCGGATTAAAATCTTGCAAATATCTCAAACCAAGGCACAATCTTGTATTTTGGTCTGTTTAGCAATCAAAGTGAGATAATAACGAATATTTTATTAGATTTTCCTAGACACATTCTAATAATTTGGATATTGGCATGTCTGAGATCTACTAAACAGGACTCCGATAAAAAAAAACAAACGTTCACAAGCTATTTTTGATGTAAATAACATATGTGCGAAAATATTCGTGTATATTATTACGTTACTCATACCACGCGAATCGATGGGATTACAAAGTCGTTCTTCAACTTTCTAGTCGCGGCAAGAACTAAATGGTTGAGGCGCCACGCTCGATCGCGCGCACTCATTCATCAAATCTCCGCGGAATCAGGAAACAGCAGAATACGGATGCGGAACGCTCCGTTTTTTCAAGAGTACCATTCATTCCTTGTTTTTGCGTGTGTAAGGAAGAGAGGGTGCGCGTGCGCATCATGATGGCGGCTTGACAACATTCGCCACCGGGTTGTTGACGTGATCGGTCGCCTCTACTCGAACATTTTCTTATCGCCATATTCGACGCAAAGTCGCGAACCAATAGTATCAGTACTGTTTATCAGTGAAGTGAAAATTACGTAACTTTCAATGGTGTGTGTTAGTGAAACGAGTGATACCAGTGTGATAACACGTGACCCCAGGATTATTATGCCGTTTATCTGACATTGATTGATTTTCACATTAAGCAATTATCGACAATGCCGAACGAGGTATACCGTGCAAGGGTAAGATTATAAAGCGAATTACTTTCGTGTCAGATCACCTGTGCTTAGGGTTGCCAACTTTTTGTACAAGAAATAAAGTATGTTATGGTCATCATCATCTGCCTAGCCTTTTACCGACTATGTTGCGGTCGGCTTCCAGTCTAACCAGATGCAGTTGAATACCAGCATTTTACATGGAGTGACTATCTGACCTCCAAAACCTAGTAACTGGGTCATTACGATACCCCTTGGTAAGACTGATTGTTAGACTTTCGGGCTTCTGACGACCCGAAACAACTGTCAAAGATCCACGAATGACAGCCGGGACCAACGGCTTAACGTGCTTTCCGAGGCATGGAAGGGTCTTGGTATGTAAAGATGGTCACCTATCCACAGACCAACCGCAGCAAGCATAGCTTAACCTGATCAATCGACCCGTGCGGTTATTCTAAGCCACAAGCGCCTCAAAGTATATTATGGTCAAAGTGGGAAAATATACAGTAGTTCGGAAAAATAAACAGTATCTCGCAAAAAATAAACAGTATTAAATAATCGGTATACACAGAACTAACAAGGTGGCAGAACTAACTATAATACTAGTATCTAAAACGTATTCTGTAAACAATTTATCTATTTACTATGTCCCGAAAATTCGAGAGCTTAAGTTTCAGTCTGAAATTAAGCTTAGCTACATGAATCACCGCGCCCATACCCAGCGTAATTGCGTAGCACACTTAAAATAACAATTGATAGCAATGGGGAAACCCATTGCTATCAATTGTTATTTTGTGTATTTTGACAGTTCACCTACGCTCATTGCGTTGTTTACGTTGTTGAGCAGACGACTTTTTCAAACATAAGAAGAAATGGATTAGCAATCTGCTTCACAAGTCTCGCATTGTGATTGAAAGTTTGATACGCAATAAGGGTCCAGGTGCATGCATGATGGTATACCTAGTAGATTAAACTTTTTATTTGGGTCTAACTCTGGATATCAGTGAAAAATGGTCGGCTTTATGTTGTGCCACAGGTTGTGCGTAGGCGACATAAAGTCGCTTTTCATGCTCTAGTGCATAAAGTATTTTTTTTCTAAGACAGGTAATCAGGCCCCAACAGCCACGCGCACAATAAAAGGTCGCAGATTAAAGTCGTTATTTAATTTAATTTGCTTTAATTTGTATAACTTCCGTGTTTTCTATCGTTAATTTAATAAAGCTAGATAAAATAGTTGTACTTATTATTAAAAAAAAACCGGCCAAGTGCGTGTCGGAACACGCACAATGAAGGGTTCCGTACTTGGAAAGAATTTATCCTAAGAACAAACTTAACATTGTAGTTGGTAAACATAATCTCCCATACATTTCAACTGCAAATGTAAGTTTGTACGCAGAATATCGAGAGATTTACCATGTTATTTTAAGATCATAGACTTCTTATATATTTTCCTGTAATAATCTATAAGAATAGAACTATTTTCTGTATTTTTTTATTTTTTTTTTCAAAATTTTAGGTTCAGTAGTTTCGGAGATAAGGGGGGGAATGGTCAATTTTCACTTATAAATTTAAAACAATTTATTTTAAAATTATAAAAAAATACATTTGAAGCCCTCATATAAAGCCCTTTCATTCGACATGTCACACGGTACAGTTTGCAAAACTTTTTATTTTAATTTTCTTGTTTGCCCCCCAAAACTGACCCCAATATTCTAAATTCATTTATTTACGGTTCACGTCCGTATTTGGGTCACTCAAATTGATACGTATACCAAATCTCAGCTCAATCGGTCCATTACATTCGGAGCAAATTGGCTGTGACAGACGGACAGACAGACAGACAGACACACGAGTGATCCTATAAGGGTTCCATTTTTTCCTTTTGAGGTACGGAACCCTAAAAACGCAAAGAAACGTTTTAATAACTTGGCAGTATGAAGAACCCAAGTCGAATCACTCAGGTTGAAAATTAAAAATTACTGTTATATACTATACTAGCTTTTGCCCGCGGCTCCGTCTGCGTGGATATCTGTTATCGCGTAAAAAAGTAGCCTATGTCCTTCTCCATATCCCAGGCTATATTTCTGCCAAATTTCATGACGATCGGTTTAGCGGTTTAGGCGTGAAAACGTAACATACAGACAGACAGACAGACAGATTTAGTTTCACATTTATAATATTAGTATGGATGGATGTATTGTTTCATTTTCTCGCAATTGAAGTGAAAAGCAGAGTGTATAACTCGGGCATAATCGAGCCATTTTACCCGCACAGTCTGCCTCTCCCTCACGCGTTCCGCCTTCTCCTTTGCGAGCATTACTGCTTCGCAGAAAGAGGTGACGGCTTCCCATGCAATCCGCTCCGTACCATGGCCTGAACCAGGGCCGGACGCGAGAGATCGCCTCCGTGAGGACACAGTGCTACTCCACCCAAGCCAGGCAGACCTCCACCGTATGCGACGTGTCCTCCGGGCGATCCACACAGTGGTAACACCCGGGCGTATCCTCCCACCTTATCTGGGATAGGAACCTCCCGAAACAACCGTATCCGGTGAGGACCTGCGTCAGGCGGAAGGTGAGGACGCCGTGGCGCCTCTCTAACTTATCGCCGCAATTGTGGCGTGCCCAGCACTGGGTTGCGACAATTGCACTCTCCATGCCGCCATGAGACTCCGCCGGAGCTCTGTCCGCTGTGCCGTGATTTTCTCGCGGCAGCGGAGTTGCGCTCTGGCGTTTCAACTCGCACCATTCCGATAAGTGCGCGAGAATTTTTGCCTCCAGATCCCATGGCGGCAATCCGGCAAGGAGGCTCACCACCTCACCGGAGACCGTGTGTTATTCCCGGACCAGCCTGATGGCCATGACCCTTTGGGACGCGTTCAACCGGCGGGCTGGTCGCCGCGGTGGAACGCGCCCATACCGGTGACTCGTAAAGGGCATGGACATAGAGCCTCCGGCAGGAGCCGCTTCAAGGTAGCTCCTGCCCGCTCCAGTCTGGGAGCCAAACGTCGGAAATGCTCCACGAAGTTCCACCGGCTGTCGAGGACGAGTCCCAGGTACGACTAGACGCCGATGTGAACCCCTCCTACTGTTACTTCGGAACCCGTCAGTGGCGCGTTCCGAGGATCATGAAAACACATAGCCTAAGACTTGAGCACGGCCACCTCGAGTTCCAATTGCCGGATCCTCTCGAAGATTGTCGCAACCCCACATGTCGCTAGTTCGGCCGCCGCCTGATGCGACCTACCCTGCGCCAGGACCAGCGTGTCGTCTTAGCTGTGTTGTATTATTAAGGAAACAGTTGATAGGTACATATTAACGCCTCAAAATGGAATACAAGAAACAAGGTCTCCCAATCATTTTGATATGTTTGCACTTAATTTATTAATCTTAAAATGTGTTTTTCCTCTGTGTTCTGAGAACATGTGATAAACGACACGAAACTAAAAGGTTATCTCTCTTTATCTCGGCGTGAAAATCGTAAAAGTTGATTAGGGGAAACTGCTACCAACAACAAAACATTAAACTGACGTCATTTCGCCGAAAAAATCTTTGAAATTCCCCCCATTGTAAAACTTGACGTGAAGATGTCAACTGTTTGTAAACAATAACATCCGGGTTTTCTCACAATATCTGAAATGAAGAGACAAAATACAGCATAGTTTTTAGCTAAATCATTTTGAAACGAGTTAACCTCCTGGCAACCTAATTTTCTATTTTACAGTCAGGGAAATTAGTTGATAAGCAGGTTCATGCACTACGTCAATTTTCCGTGTTATATAGACATTTTACAGGACTGTCAAAGATTGAAATTTTTATCTATGCAAATAAATAAAATTGAAGTGTCTGTTTGAAATAACAAAATAACAACTTTTCACCAAATCTTATTAAAGTATACGGTACTTATAACAAAAAACATATTTTCCTGTTTATTCCGGCTAACCTCCGAAACGGCAGGACTGATTTTGACGGGACTTTCACTGGCAGATAGCTGATGTTCTAATGAGTAATTTAGACTAGTTTTAGTTTAGAAAAAGCCACACAGGCGAAGCCGCGGGCATCAGCTAGTCCATACTAATATTATAAATGTGAAAGTAACTCTGTCTGTCTGTATGTTACGTTTTCACGCCTAAATCGCTGAACCGATCGTCATGAAATTTGGCAGAGATATAGCCTGGGATATGGAGGACATGACTACTTTTTTACGCGATAACCGACAATCACGCGGGCGGAGCCGCGGGCAAAAGCTAGTTTATAATATGTATAGATGTTGCGTAATAATAACAGCTGATTTACCATAATTTTTAAATGGGCTAATGACTGCGACAGATTACAAATTACATACCTAATTGAGAGCCCTTCATTGTTATTTGTTATATTTGTTGTCATAGACTAACTATAGACAATAGTCTACTATAGCATAGACAAGTGATGTTGGAACGTCGGATGTGGGTCGATCGTAATATTTATTGTATGTACCTAATTACGGTTTTTATTTATTTGTTGTTTCTCTAAATTATATTTTACTAGCTTTTGCCCGCGGCTCCGCCCGCTTGGATGTCGGTTATCGCGTAAAAAAATAGCCTATGTCCTTCTCCATATCCCAGGCTATATTTCTGCCAAATTTTATGACGATCGGTTCAGCAGTTTAGGCGTGAAAACGTAATATACAGACAGATAGACAGACGGACAGAGTAACTTTCACATTTATGATATTATATATTATATAGATATTTATTATATAGTATAGTATGGATTGCCACATATTTTGTAATCCCCTAATGGGACGTATAGATTTCCGTAGGTGTGTCCGTAGCATTACTGCGGGCCCTATCAGAATACCAGGGCCTCAAGTCTGCTATTACAATAATGTCAGAATGGTCTTGCCATTGTGAGTATTTGACAGTGTTTGTATGGCAAATCTGTCAATAACTCACAATGAAGAGACCATTCTGACACTATTGTAATAGTAGATTGAGGCCCAGAGCGCTGTGGTAATGATTTTTTATATATCGCAGCATTATGAAGATCCTTTTTGGCCTCGCACAGGTCTTTTTGTATTGTTTTTTTGTTGTTGTTTACAATGTAAATTTTGTTAGTTTTAAATGCTCATTTTTTTTTTTACTATTTGTATCTCTTGTGTCTCAAATAAAATGTTTTTCTTTCTTTCTTTATTTTATTTATTAATGGCAATGCTTCGAAACCTATCGAATCTTTTGTCATTCTTTTGTTTAGCTACACATTGCTTCTGGGGCTTGCAGGAAAATGAATTAAAAACCCTGGCACGCTTTTGAAAAATAAAACAAGAAGCGCTAGCACCTCTGCATAATTATATTTATGGACCTTTTCTTTTTTTTTCCGTGGGGATTTCCTCATGGATACCCTCCGTCTGGGAAGAACCGGAAGAACGGAGGGTTATCTCGAACTCCTACCGAATAAAACCTCACTGTACGTTCTAGTACCATGAGTCAGGGGCCCGGGAGATACTTGTACTATCTGGGACATCTGAATCGGACCACCGTTAGGACTATTTCTGCTTGCAGCGCTCAGCCGCTAGAGCTTTTTTATTTTTCTATTGCTATTGGTCGAAAAAAGATGGTCAGACATCTGTGATCATTGTAACAGAGTCTGAGAAATTTATTGAAACTAAATATTCCTATGTATTTTTGTTTTATTGGTTGACTCAAAAACAGATGTGGACACCGTGAGCACGAGATTTTGTTTTGAAAGTGTGCCGATTCGGATGTCCGTGATAGTACAGTAAGTACTATCACGGACAGCTAATTGCTGTAGCAATTAGCTGACCCTCCTTTGCTCAAATGGTTGAGTTTTTTTTTTTACTAACAAATAAAAATGTACATTCGCCGCATGTTGCGTCCCACCTCTTTGAGCTTATTTACATTTGGATTTTAAATAGAATTGTTATTTACTTACTGAGGACAAGGTTGAAAATTTGAATGTCACAGTAATACTCGGTTGTTTTGCACCAAAGTAATTCTTAAAAGAAAGCTGACATGATTATTGCATTTTATGCCTATGTAAGGTACTGCTTTCATGCTTCCATCAAATTATTCTACTATTCAATATTATAACTGGCAGTGAAAATGCTACGACACGAAATAAATCCATTCCAGATAATTGTAATATACTAGCTTCTGCCCGCGGCACCGCCCGCGTGGATGTCATTTATCGCGTAAAAAGTAGCATGTCCTTCTCCATATCCCACGCTATATGTCTGGCAAATTTCATGACGATCGGTTCAGCGGTTTAGATGTGAAAAGGTAACAGACAGACAGAGTTACTTTCACATTTATAATATTCGTATGGATTTCAATGATTTGCTTCACACGATAAGAATTTTGGTCAGAACAGGATGGATCTGAAGGTGAAACTAACCATGTATGGCTGTAATCACGACTTCACGATGGCATCGAATCTGCACTGCCGTTGTAGAACCTCAGCCCTAGGCCAGAGCTACACAAACAACGATTACACCGGTTTCCGTACAATTTCGAGGATTTACAATCGTACCCGATTCGAAAAGTCTTCGTCCATCCTTACAGTCTTGTAAATGCCACCTACGATACAGGTTATTCTTGTGTAGAACTTTAATAGGAAAGCGTGTATTTAAATGATTATTTATTAAGTAAAACATCAAGTTTATCGCACTCCAGCTGTTTATAATTATCAGCTGGTTACAAGAGGTTAAGTTAACGGGGTCGTGGGTGAGTCAGGCGCCCTTGAGACGGTTCGCTCTACATTCTCGATGTGATTTGTTCCTATAAAACTGTTATCATGCTATATATAACAGATTCTTAATTAGAATTGGCTCTTTATGGCTTCTTCATACAGCCTGATTTTATACTTAAATGCATTTTTTTAAATCAATTAACCGCTATTTGAAGAGAGGAATTCGTTTGGCTTTGTATGGACATGTGACGAGGAACGATGAAACGCGTGTGACCAAAAGAGTCAAATCAATCTGCATAGCATTTTCCCAGCTATGTTGGGGTTGGCTTCCAGTCTAAACAGATACAGCTAGATACCAGTAGTAGTTGTTTTTGTTTGTTGCTTTTCTTATTTATATTTTAGTGTTATATTTTTTTTTATCCCCTAGTGGGACATTTAAATGTCCGTAGGTGTGTCCTTGGCATTACTGCGGGCCCTATCAGAATACCAGCGCTGCGGTATTTTTTTTTTTAAAGGAACCCTTATGGTGTGACTCAGTCTGTCTGTCCGTCTGTCACAGCTGGATATCTCAAGAACTACTAATGCTATCAACTTGAAATTTTGAATAGTTTTAGATGACGCTCGCTCAACTATTTTGCAAATAAGAAAGTTTTTTTTTTTTGCATCAGGGACTGAACGGGTGTCTTAAAAATTCGAAGTGGGGCTACTAGGGCATATGGGGTATCATATAAAAGAGCCTATTTGCACATACTAAAAATTTTTTTTTTTAGGTCGCATAATTTTCGACATAGAAGAAAAATTTTAAGAAATATACCGTACCCCCGTCATCTCCGAAGTTTGTATAGAGAAAAATCTGAAATTATTCTATGTGATAGAAGTTTATATAAAGATTACAAGAAAAATAAAACAATGGGTCTAATTAGCACACTTTTTCTGAAATTGCAGCTTTAGGTCAGCGCCATCTCTTGACCGATAGTGGACACGATATTGTCTCATTGTCAGTATTTTTGGAACACCCCAATATTAATATACACTTCAGAGCGGAGCTAGTAGGTTATCATGACAATAGTCAATATTAATAATTCCACGTTATATGAAATCGCAGTAAAGTCACTGCCACTAGCGTGACGCACGTGAAGAAGTAAATTACAAAACAATCCAACTATTATCGTAGATTACAAGGCAAATAATTTAAACGTGAAGCATTCATCATTGGTGTTTTTTATCTCGATTGGTCAAGCTAACGTGGACGCAAATAGATTTTCCTTAATTTATACTAATATATTGTTATTAACGTGAAAGTTACTATGTTTGTCTGTATGTATGTTACTTATTCACGCCTAAAAGGCTGAACCGCACTTATCAAAATTTTGTTTCAGTGCATTTAGTGAAAGCGTGGAACTTCTAGAATACCTCCATGCTAATGCAAATATTATAAATTAATGCGAAAGTAACTGGATGGGTGACCATCTTTACATACCAAGACCCATCCGTGCCTCGGAAAGCACGTTAAGCCGTTGGTCCCGGCTGTCATTCGTGGATCTTTGACAGTCGTTACGGGTCGTCAGAGCCCCGAAAGTGGCAACCAGTCTTACCAAGGGGTATCGTGTTACCTGGTAACTGGGTTGTGGAGGTCAGATAGGCAGTGGCTCCATGTAAAATACTGGTATTCAGCTCTTCCGGTTAGACTGGAAGCCGATCCCAACATAGTTGGGAAAAGGCTAGGCAGAAGATGAATGCGAAGTAACTCTGTCTTTTACCTATTCACGCCTTAACGGCTGAACGTATTTGGATGAAATTTGGCACACAGATAGACCATGACCTGAGTTATTACTTAAGAGACTTTTTATCTCGGTAGTACGTTCCCGTTGGATAATTTCCGACCTCCATCCAGCCGAAGCCGCGTGCAAAAAAAGCTAGTCGGAAATAAGTGCACAAAACTGGCCAACCACTATTGTCGCGGTTGTACATGCTGCGCCGGTTCCGAAGTAAGGGCAGGGTGGATGATGAATTGATGATGCATGCAACTCTCAACTATGCTCACATATGCAAGTAGGTAGGAAGTACTTGTGGATTTAGTGCGACGAAGGCTGGGATTGCTGCCATTGGTCGCCATGGCCGAAATTCGATCTGGAGGAGGGGACTATTATTAGTAAGACGGGATGGTGTCCACAACTCCACGTCAAAGCGCATTTTTGCGTCATCATTTCAGCCGAAAGACGTCCACTACTGGACATAGGCCTCCCCCAAGCACCGCTACTTCGACCGGTTCTGTGCTTCCCGCATCCAGCGGATTCCTGCGGCTTTCACAAGGTCATCGGTCCACCTTGTGGGACGCCTTCCCACGCTACGTCTTCTGGTACGCGGTCGCCACTCCAGAACCTTTCGCATTTTTGCGTACGGGTGACAAAATCGGTCAATCGATCCACCACAGCTACTCAAAGAAAGCCAGCAATGCCAGCAACGCCTTAGGGTACCTGGGTTTCCGAAGTACTTTGCCCTGTATGTGGCAACCATCTGGCAGTTTAGTAGCACATGAGCTGCTGTCTCGTCTTCCTCTATGCAGGCCCTGCATAATGGACTTTATGAGACTCCTATGACAAAGAGGCGTTTATTAAATAACCCGTGGCCAGTTATAGCTGCCGATGTACGCAGCTGTTGTTTAGTTAATCGGAGAGCCTGTTGAGAGTTGCATGCATCATAAGTAGGGATGGGCCGAATATTCGTTTTATATTCGGTATTCGGTATATTCGGCAGGTTTACCGAATATTCGTATTCGGCTATTTCGCCGAATGTTCGGCAAAGTGGTACTCAAAGTTTTTACTGTATTGAGCTGTGTATGATTTATCATGAGTTGAGTGTTAAATGTGTTATTTTTATTAGGTAAGTAATTACAGTGCAGCTTTATGTTTTTGTCGACACTGTAGCTTTATTTCCAATAACAGTAGATAAAAAAGATGTTTATTCAAAACAAAATATAAGTATGCAACTGTTTCGGGCGAATGTTTACTACTTATTAGATGATGCAATAACAACGTCTGGTACAGCGGGGGTAGCGGGCAGGAGGGTCCCCGGCGCCAATCCGCGCGCTTTGCGTGAACAAGTTCAGACCTGTATACTGTTCACGTAAGGGAATCAATTATGCCGAATATTCGATTCGGTAAGTTTTACCGAACATTCGGCCGAATGTTCGTATCCGGTGAAACCCATGTTCGGCCATAAGCAAATGCTACAAATAAAAACTTAGAATGTCATGAATGAAGATTTCATGGAAGCCAAGCCATTCTGGATTACAAGTCTATTGGTTAGCGGAAAGCGACATTATTGGTGAAGCCACATACGTACACAATCTAATAAGCGGTGTTAGCTAAAAATAAACTCGGTAAAACGTTCTAGAATAACCTAGTACGTATCTACAAATAGATTGTTTGATTGATTTTATAGCTTCGTGTTTTTAGGTAATTTACGTGGGTATTTATACAACGTGTCATTAAAATAACTAAACATAAATCTAGTTCAGAATTCAGGCTAGAATTGGTTTCTTACACTGGCTTTTACCCGTCTGCACCAAAAGGAGAATAACATTTTTTGGTTGGTGGTAGGGCAGCTTGTTCTAAGTCCACCTTGTTCTAAGTCCACCTAGCTACCACCATCTTATCTAAGTCTGTCGCCAAAACAACAATGTAAACAGCATTTGTTGTGTTTCGGCAGTTAGAGGTAAGATAGCCAGTTCCTCTGTGGTTGAGGATTCTAGGTGAAGCTCGCTTCCACCTTCGGCCTGATCATTACCATCAAGTGAGATGAAGGCCCAAGAGCCATCCCCGTTGCGGTTCAAAAAACAAAACAAAAAAACCTTTTTTTTTAACGAAGTGTGATGTTTTCTGGTACCATTTGTTTGCCAAAACTATTCAGAGTGAAGTTATTTCTGCTGCTCGTGGCTTCGCCCGCGTATCTTTTTCTAAAAGTAGCTAAGTTACTCCCGATAACATCAGCTATCTGCTAGTGAAAGTCCCGTCAAAATTGGTCTAGTCGTTTGGGAGATTAGCCAGGACAAACAAACAGACAGACAATTTTTTTAGAAATTGCCTCTTGTTATAAGTACCGTATGTACTTTCATATGCATTTAGTAAAAAGCTGTTATTTTGATATTACTTAATAAAACATAGCTTCTACAATTTATTAAAAATAAATATATTTTTACTAAATAAATCAATTTATTTCACAAAAAACCTGCACCCTAATTACGTAACACACTATCAATGACGATCTGAATGATTTTGAAGCAAAGTGCCAAGCTGTAGAAATATTTAATGGGTTGCCTTTTGAGCTAAAGATCTTGATTTGAACACCCACTTGTTTAAAGCAAAATTAAAGGCCTTTTTATTAGAAAAAAATCTGTATAATATATAGGAACTGTCACACAATAATAAATGAATAATCTGTATATAGTATAATCTAGAATCTTTTGACATTATATTTTAAACTGTTTGACATTATATTGAAAACTGTTTGACATCATATTTAAACCTGTTTGACATTATATTTAAAAACTATTTGGCACTTTTGAATTTCCCTTGTAATGTTCTATTAATCATTCATAGTTCTTTGTATTTGTATGTAAAATTGCATGTTTATATATTCAACACAATGTTAATTGTTTTATGAATGAATAAAATAAATAAATCTATAATTGTTAATCCATTGCTTCATAAGTTCGAAAAGTTTTTCTGCTTCACAACGTAATTAACGCAATGAATGTTGTTGAACTGTCAAAATGAAAGCCATTGCTACTGTAAGGGTGTTACGCAGTTGTGTTGTCTGAGGTTTAATTATTGGAATTACAGTTTGTATAGGTACAATTACATACTGCTGTTGTCTCGGTAGATAGCCTAACATTACCATCGGGTCGATGACATAACGAAGTTCGTAATTCGAAGGCCTCTGAATAAAAAGAACGGCCGTGTAAGTGTATTGATTTAAGCACGGTTGGCTGTAGGATAATACATAGAAACACTCAAATACCTATTAGCATAGGATCGTGAATTCCGGTATAAGGAAAAGCCATATCAAACAGTAGGTAGATGTAGATCGTGTAATATAATGGCCAATTTGATTGTTTTTACAATTGTTGATAGTGGTGCCGATTCCCTCGTTCACAAACTAAACTAAATTTAAGTTCAGTGTATCTTTTTCTTTTTATTTCATTAAGAAAAGGACAGAAAATAAATTTTAGTTTAGTCCTGTCAAATTAATCAGCGCCTGTCACTACTCCATACAAGTTTAGACGTGATTAAAAACTTGCCTACTAAAATTACGTCAATTTAAGATCGCTGCAGATCAACGCCAGAAAGGTGTTGATTTTGTAAAGCTGATACCACTATAAAGCGGTCATCTCTTTGAGTTGTCACCTTTGTCTTCCAGATCCAGATCTTCTTCGATACTGTCTAGTCTCCAGAAACCTTTGATAAACTCGCCGACCTGCAGAACGGCTGAGATTTAACCTCCTGGCCGCGACACCTTAACTTAAGCCTTGTTGCAGTAAAGCCACAGCTTAGACCGCCTCAGCTTCAGTAGTGTCCATTATTTTTAGACAGAATTAATCCAAACAGCCTCAGCAATTAAGGTGTCTGCACACACCGGCGCGGCGCGGCGGGGCGGGACGCCGACGCGACGCTGAGCAGTTGTAATGTACTAGATATTACGGAGGACGCCACACAGAGCGTCGCGTCACGTCGCGTCGAGCCGGACGGCTCTGTGTGGCGTCCTCCGTAATATCTAGTACATTACAACTGCTCAGCGTCGCGTCGGCGCCCCGCCACGCCCGGTCCCGCCGCGCCGCGCCCGCTGTGTGCAGACACCTTTAAACTTAACGATATTAACATGAAATCCCTAGAATAGTCTGTTTCTGACTGGAAGACCGGGTCGATTTGTTCCGATGAATAACTGTCAAATCATTCTGTATAAAAAATTGTTTAAGCACCTTCAAGTGCAATAATATTTATGACAAACAAGACGTCAATCATCTTATCGACCCTCAAAATAAAAAAAACAAACATGTGAAACTGCTTATCTGTGAAACAACCGATAAATACTAAACAGAAACTGGGTGGGTGGATTTTTTTGATGACCAGTGTATAAAAGAGATTTATCATTAAGAAACTCATCTATAGTATAATAATAAATATATTTCAAGCAGTAACCCGTTAAGGCTCCTACAAACAGGCGCGACACGCAACGTGACACAAAGGCATACATTTAATTTCATCGGGTATTTTATTAGTTATATCCTCGTGGAGCAACAGCTTCTTCTTTTAAAACTAGTTTCGTTATATTGTTCTAGTTATCTATGTACTCGGCTTCTTTTCTAGGGTTAAAATCAAACAAAATAGCTACTGTTGAGCAATTTTGCCAGTCAAAAAGGTGGTAACGGGACTGAGTGCAAAGGGTGTCCTTTTTTTTTTTTGAGGATGGGAAGTCATCAAATGACCCCTCCCGCTCTGGGTGGAGCGGAAGGGAGTGTCAGACTCTTACTGACTAAAACCCACCCGTGTTTCTTCCTTGGCCTTTTATGTTCCGGGGCAGCGGTACCCCTTTCGGACAATCCCGCTGACCTGACAGGCTTGGGCCCTAATGGGCCCCTTCGTTGCTGACATCTCTTTGAGGCGCGCGTAGAACACGTATGCGCCGTCCGGCACGGGCCTGGTCCTGATCGGACTGTGAACTACCCATTACTCACCGCCCGCAGGCCCGCGCCTACTGTGGCCGGGAGTCGTCACGCGGCTCCCGACGCCCGGAGCGTCTACCGCGGCGGCTGGGACGGGAGGCTCTCTCCCTCTCCCATCCCGCCACCTCCATCGCTAGCATAGTCATGCTAGCGATGGAGGTGCGAGAGGAGGGTGGAGGTAGCGATGATGCGAGAGGGAATGGGAGGCAGTCACCTCTTTCTGCGAAGCAGTCGCTTCGCAGAAGGAGGTGACTGCCTCCCATCCCCTTTCGCCCCGGACCATAGCTTGAACCAGGGCCGGGCGCGAGAGGTAAGGGTACGCCTGACGTACATTTAGGTATCGCCATTTTTTTTCCTAAATGGCACCTCGCAGCACAACGGATTTTCCTGTGGGTGCGCCTCAATAAATTAAGGGCTTTCAGGTTCCAGGGTAAAAAAACGTATAAACTAAGCGACTACACGCCTAGGGCACTCCCTGTGAGGTACGGACCTCGGCTTGGGGCTCCGCTGGGGGAGGACTGCAAGGGACAGGCTGGATCGGATTCTGATTAATTGGGGACGAATTTAAAGCTATAGGCTCAGCGGCGCGGGCTGGCTCGAGCACAGGTCGGGGCGGGGATGGACAGGGACGTCCACTAGCGGAGGATATTTTAATACCTAACTCACACTGTGCCACTATTCGTTTAAAGTTTATAGTTCCTCAATATCCGACTTTGAGCAAGTATTGGCATGTGACGCGGAGGAATACGGAAAATGTCGTGAGGAAAGTTTTGGGTATGCATGGATAGCTATAAGAGTACGGGAAGACCAAAGAAACGATGGATGGACTTTGTGAACGATGATATGGCTAGAAAGGGGGTGACTACCGAGATGACGAATATTAAAGAAGTATGGAATACGCCGACCGCAAATAAAATGGGATAAGGGCAAGAGAATGATGAGCGAGGATCTTAAAACATATGATTCTGTGACGCTTTCATATTGTTTTTCTGCCATCGGCTTATTTTCGTTCACATTTTCATACGTCAGCATTATATCCCATGTCAACTTACGACTTAATTATTATAATAAATATTTCCAAATTAAACTCGCAAATTCAGCTTATTTACGTCAAAGGTGCATGTTGACGCAACCAAATTATTTGTTGTACTCGTACCATCAAAACAATAAATAAAAGTGAAGTGTCTGTTTGTAATGTCAAAATAACAGCCTTTTTTACTAAATCCATATGAAAGTAATATACGGTACTTTTTGAAAACAATTTAAGGCCCTTCCCCTAGCGATGATAATTATAATGCCAAAAGGGCCTCAGCTCAGGATAATGTCAGATGACACACAAGGTTTTCAGCTGCAACCCACGAGTGACATACGCTAGAATAATAAATACATAGGTAAGTGTGTCCGTTTTAATACATAAATTAAGATAAAGGTGACATAAAAAGCTCATACGAAATCAAATAAAATGTTGTGACATACATGTTTGTATGTGTGTTGTGCTGCTGTGACTAATGGAAAATTACTTAAATAAATACCCAATAACTGTGTACATTAAAATAATAAATCTATAAATAGAAAGTGCCTCTGGAAGCCGCCGTCTTGTGACGTGGGATGGAAAGCTGTTGAGAACATTTTCTTCGCTCACCAATTCGGTGTCTTCTTGTCCAAGGTAGTCTGTAATATAAGTAAGAAGGGGAATGAGACTTAATAATTAACGCCAAAGAGTAGGCTCGCCAAGTAGAGTTTACGTCTAGCTTTCATTTTTTTAATGTTGTGGTCATTATTGAAAGGTGTAATATATAAAGGGAACTTTAAAACAGAAGCGTGCACAGACGTTGTGAAGTCTTTGGATCATTCTTTTCAGTTTTTGACAGTAGTCGTTGGCTACACACCGTGTCCGCATAATTTAATTTTGATAAAACCAAAGACTTCACAAGCAAGACTCGCTATTCTTCACTAAGATAGGGACGGGCTTTGTAAAAAATCTTAAGTCTATAATAGCAATTAATAGCAATTACGGATAGAATCAGATACGTGTTTGTGAAACCGAAGTTCCGTGTCCATGATAAGACCCTAGATTACGTGCTTCGTAGTTCCGTTCGATAGGCTCTCCCATATTATACACACAGTCGGTACAAGATTTAATTTTACCTAACTGGTTTGCAGTTCCAAAAAGCATGTAATTGGTTTTTGTAGGGTTCAAGGCAAGCGTGTTGGCATTGGACCACTGAACTATGTTTTCAAGATCTGTATTAAGATCCTTTAATACTTGTTCATAGTCTTTTGGCTTAAATGATATATATATACTTGCGTATCATCGGCATACATAAATGGTATTTACATTTATTTATATTTTTAATTATATCGGCACAATACAAAATAAACAATACTGGCCCAAGAATCGAGCCTTGCGGAATCCCCCTTCCTACTGAGCGATGTCTAGAGACAATTGTTGAGCCGTCCGCCCGGCGTATTTCAACGAATTTGGTACGATCACCAAGATAGCTATCAAAACATTTTATTGTGACCTTGTCAAATCCATAAAAAGCCATCTTTGACAATAACAGACGAACGTTAATACAGTCAAACGCGCGTGATAAATCAAGCAACACCAAAAGAGTGCACATCCCACTATCTTGAGCTGACAACATATTTTCTGTCACATCACAAGCAACAAAGCCATGGCTGTACTACGGCCCTTCCTAAACCCTGATTGAATATCTGGGAGGATATTATTTGTGTCTAAAAATTTAACCAATTGTGCACATACTACTTTCTCTTAGAACTTTAGAAAGGACCGGCAGTATTTATTTATTTATTTATTTATTTATCACAAACACTGCTATCCTTACAGGAAAAAATCCTAATGCGATAGCGTGGTAGTATACTTAATAGGTCTAAGATCCTTCATTTCCAATGCATTAAGAGTCTTCGGCAATGGGTGCACTTTGACAATTTTCCACAACTCAGGGAAAGATGAGGATGTGACAGTTGTATTATTAAAGCAGTCACGGCGTCCAAAGTCACAGGTAGTGTCATATCATATTTATAGTAAAGCCATCGCAACCTTCAGCATTCGATTTAATAGTAGTCAGTATGTTCGCTATTTCCTTGTGTTTTGTAGGTATCAAACTAAACGTGGATCCATTATTTCGCGCGAATTCAAAATATGTGGATTTTAACGCAGATCTTGGCCCCTGGCCCGTTTCTTCTCAGATGCTAGTCATATAAGAAACACCAAATCTAACTGGGGATTCGGTGTAGAATGGCATAAATAATTAATTAATTACACGACCTGTCCTACTTAATGTTTATAATAATATTAATGATTCATAAATGAATAATTTATTTTGTGTGACAGAACTTTTGTTAGTTACATAATTCAGCACATTCGTAAAGCTATAGGGTTTTTTATACACAAAAGATAATAAGGAAGACCTCTCTTATCTGTTCTGTGGTTTTATATCATCATCGCCCTTATCCAAATCTAGATGTGGTCGTCGCAGTACGTCTTTCTTCCAATAGATCTCTATGAATCCTCGTTTCAGTGGGCGATTTAGATTTACTTACTAACCTTACCTAACCCGTTTAGTCGGTGTGCCCTAGCTTAGTTACTGCGACCAATTCGGCTCGTGCATGGTTGGTCACAGTTCCAACCTAACCTAACCCGTTTGGTCGGCGTACCCTAGCTGTCGTTACTGCGATCATCATCATCATCATTTCAGCCGAAAGACGTCCACAGCTGGACATAGGCCTCCCCCAGTTGGGGGGTGTTTGCCATAATCGCCACGCTTGGCAGGCGGGTTGGCGATCGCAGTATGGTGTTAAAAATGAATAGAGAACGCTGCTGCCCATTCTCTAGTAGTAAGTCCATTAGTCGCCTTTTACGACACCCACGGGAAGAGTTAGTTACTGCGATCAACTGTCAGATAAGGCCAGAAAGTTAAAAAGTGGTTCAATTATTTTAATAAGTGTGCATCATTTGAAGCCCAAAATGCTTTTAGAGGTTCATTAATTAAAAAACTGGTAAAAAGCGGTTCGGACTCACGCACCGAGGGTTCCATAACATCAATAATCTTTAAAAAAAAATACTTGTTCCACTATCGGTCAACAGATGGCGCTGACCTAAAACTGTAATATTAGAAAAAGTGTGCTATATTATATATATATACCTATATATTATATTAGAGAGATCGTTTTAGTCTTCCTGTAATCTTTACATAATCTTCTATCATATAGAATAATTTCAGATTTGTCTCTATGCAAACTTCGGAAATAAGGGGGGGGGGGGGAATGGATTTCTTTTTTAATTTTTCGTCAAAAGTCGGAAATTATGTGGCCTTTAAAAAAAATTGTTTGAAAATGTCAAATAGCACTCATTCATATGATACCCCACAAACCCTTGTAGCCACTCTTCGAATTTTTAAGAAACTCGAGGAGTCGCTGTTGCAAAATCGTTCTTATTGGCGAAATAGTTAAGCAAACGTCATCTAAAACTATTCCAAATTTCAAGTTGATAAGCACTAGTTCTATCTTGAGATATCAAGCTGTGACAGACAGACTGAGTGAGACCATAAGGTTTCCTTTTTACCATTTTGCTACGAAACCCTATAAAAGAGTCCATCATTAAAAGGTCAATAAGTTTTTAGAGGATCGGTTAAATATTTCCCATTTTTAAATACAGCTCTTAATTAAGAATGTGTTTACTTTCTATATTTTTATTCTTGTCATGTTTTAACAATGCATTTAAATTCCAATCGGTTTTCCTCAACAGTTAGATCGATCGTCTTTATTGTAAGAGTAAAAAACCGGCCAAGTGCGTGTCGGACCACGCACAATGAAGGGTTCCGTATTTGGAAAGAATTTATCCTAAGAACAAACTTAACATTGTAGTTGGTAAACATCTCCCATACATTCCAACTGTCAATGTAAGTTTCTACGCACAATATCGAGAGATTTACCATGTTATTTTAAGACCATAGACTTCTTTCTTATAGATTTTCCTGTAATCTATAAGTATAGAACTATTTTCTGTATTTTTTTTTTTTTAATGTAGGTTCAGTAGTTTCGGAGATAAGGGGGGGAATGGTCAATTTTCACTTATAACTTTAAAACAATTTATTTTAAAATTATAAAAAAATACATTTGAAGCCCTCATATAAAGCCCTTTCATTTGATATGTCACACGGTACAGTTTGCAATTTTTTTTTTTAATTATCTTGTTTGCCCCTAAAACTGACCTCAATATTCCAAATTCATTTATTTACGGTTCGTGTTTGGGTCACTCAAATTGATACGTATACCAAATTTCAACTTATTCGGTCCATTACATAGATAAAGGGGGGGGGGGGAGGGGGAATGGTAAATTTACGTGTATTTTTACTTTAAAACAATTTATTTTAAAATTATAAAAAAATATATTTGAGACCCTCACAATAAACCCTTTTATTTGATATGTCATACCACACGGTACAGTTTGCAAAACTTTTTTATTTTTATTTTCTTGTCTTCCCCCAAAACTGACCCCAATATTCTAAATTCATTTATTTATGGTTCACGTCCGTGTTTGGGTCCTTAAAATTGATATGTATACCAAATTTCAACTTAATCGGTCCATTACATTCGGAGCAAATTGGCTGTGACAGAGGGACAGACAGACAGACAGACACACGAGTGATCCTATAAGGGTTCCGTTTTACCTTTTGAGGTACGGAACCCTAAAAAGACCACTATTTTAATATCTCTACTAAAGCAATATGTTTGAATTATAATTCTGCTTTATTTTTAGTAATTATTGCTCTAGTTATTTTAGCTTTTTGTGTTGACTAGTCTGCCAGAAAAAGGCCGGGTTAAGCCAATATCAGACTCTCGAGTGAATGCTCATTTTTGTTTTATTCCATGTTCTCATGACATCGACAAAATTACGAAGAAATGGACGTTCATTTGCTCATCACATTTAATCCATACTAATATTATATGTGAAAGTAACTCTGTCTGTCTGTTACGTTTTCACGCCTAAACCGCTGAACCGATCGTCGTGACATTTAGCAGGAATGTAGCCTGGGATATGGAGAAGGACGCACGCGAAGGAGGATTTTACGCTGCGGGCATAAGCTATAGTTCTGAATAAAATCGATAATTCGGACCGCGAGTGAAAACATCGTTGGATCTTTTTTTACTCTCGATTCATTTTGTGAAATAAAGACAAATGCGTTTATTGGCATTACGGCAAAAAATACACCTTAAAACTATAAAAAAAATAATGCCAAAAGGGTCTCAGCTCAGCACCACAAGATGTACCACCTGATGCTGATAACTCTTTCTTTTGTGGACATTCTGAATAAAATCGATCATTCGGAGCGCGACTGAAAGACGCCAAATACCGAGTCGATCTAAAATCGTTGGATCGGTTCTCTAATGAATTATTTTTTTTACTTTTGATTCATTTTATTTCACTTCGCGTGAAACATGAAATAAAAGACAAATGAGTAAAGCGTCTGATATCAACTTGAGTTCTCTTTTCTGGTTCACATTGTTGTATGTCTAATTTCCATGTTATACAGACTACGGGATCCAAGGATCTATATTAGTAAGTCTTTACAAATCTTGTATCGTCGTAACGGCTCCCGCCCGGCTTTCTGCCAACTTTGCCAAGGCCGTACCAAGGCTTCAATTGTTTTACGCTAGGACTATTACTGACGTAGGGACTGTTAAATAATCTGTGCTGTTCTGTTACTCAGCAATCGTAATGCTTACGTGAATCACGTGATTACCTACTATTTTGTTATTTTTGTGTTGTTCGCTGCAAATAATAGGGGTTCGTCAAAAATTTGTCCTTGATTTGTTTTTGTTAATTTTTCCTGACGCTACAATCGACAAAATCGATTTTCGATCGACACAAACGCGCGTTAATTTACTTAGGAATACATAAACTTATTCATATTTCAAATAATTAATAGTCAGTGTGCATTTACTAACTACTACGTAAACAAAAGAGAAAGGAATCTACCAACCGTATCTATTATACGAAACTAATGTGCATTAAACTTGTGATTTTTTATTTCCCAACAACAGCAGAAAAGTTTAAGTAGGAGAATTCAGTATGAGAGCGAGTGTAGATTTTATTTGGTTTTGTTTGGGATTTGATTGAAAAATATTTCTCGGGATGCCCTCCCCCCACCACCACCAGGTGCCAACAGCAACATCAACAACTCTGCAAGTGCAAGAACCGTATAGTTAGAAGGGTTGCTGCTGCCCCATCCTCTTGACGTATCTATCACCTATTTTGACCCGCGGGTCAAATATTAATTACCGATAGTACAAGGTGCAGAAAATTGTTTACTTACTTGATTGATTGCATTTAGTATATCGTTTGCAGAACGGCACGTGATTATATTTGTATACATTATAATTAAATTATTAGATGTCCTATTAATGTACAGTCGGGGAATACAATTGCTAAGCAAATTGACTTTTCCCAACTATGTTGGTATCGGCTTCCAGTCTAACCGGATGCAGCTGAATACCAGTATTTTACATGGAGCGACTGCCTATCTGACCTCCACAGCCCAGTTACTGGGTAATACGATACCCCTTGGTAAGACTGGTTGTCAGACTTTCGGTCTTCTGACGACCCGTGACGACTGTCAAAGATCCACGAATGACAGCTGAGGGACCAACAGCTTAACGTGCTTTCCGAGGCACAGAGGGGTCTTGGTATGCAAAGATGATCACCCGTCAACGGACCAACCACGGCAAGCGTAGCTTAACCTGACCGATGACCCGTGCGGCTGTTATTATTTAACCAAAATAACTAAGTAAATAGATTAATTATCCGTAAATCTAAATCATAACTGTAATTTTTTGACAGTTGTACAGGGTGGGCCCAAAATTTTTGTAAATAGCAACACTTGATTTCTCAAAAACTGTTACAGGGAGGGGCGCACGGGTAGCGGGGAATTGTACGTAGCTTCATGCATTTTTAGTCACGATGGAGCGCTTCACGGGACAACAGCGTACTTTTTGTGTAAAATAATTTTACAAAAATAACGGTTCCTACGTTACTGTAACCGGACCTTACACCTTGCGTTTTTTTTGGTGGGGATATCGGAAAAGTCCAGTGTACCTTAAAAACCGACAACCATATACCAATGTATAAAAAGAAAACATCAACGACGCCACATAGAGCCGTCCCGCTCGGCGCGACAGTAACCGGTGGCTCTGTGTGGCGTCGTCCGTAATATCTAGTACATTACAACCGCTCAGCGTCGCGTCGCCGTCCCGTCCCGCCGCGCCGCGCCCGCTGTGTGCAGACACCTCAGTCCTGCAAGGTTGTTAATATTTTACCAATTAAGGTCTCTGCACACAGCGGGCGCGGCGCGGCGGAACGGGACGCCGACGCGACGCTGAGCAGTTGTAATGTACTAGATATTACGGACGACGCCACACAGAGCCGTCCGGCTCGACGCGACACGACGTGACGCTCTGTGTGGCGTCGTCCGTAATATCTAGTACATTACAACTGTTCAGCGTGGCGTCGGCGTCCCGTCCCGCCGCGCCGCGCCCGCTGTGTGCAGAGACCTTTACCCCGTATATTTCGATTTCATACTTCAACACATTTTGTAGCTGCTTCGTGTTACGTATATGTAATTTCTCCACTTTTCCCTATTATCAATTTGCCATAATCCAGGGCCGGATTAAATCCGCTCGTGTGCTTTAATAAAAACCTGTAATACGTTTTCAGCCAATCGGGCTTTGTGTAATCTCGGCTTAATAATAAATTCCGCCCTACCAACAATGCTGACACATTTTCCGGCCGCCCATCGAAGCCATACAATTAACGTTAGTAAAAATTCATGTCACGCACATCAAAACGTCAATAACTTTGACAGATGAATGGAAATGGAAACAAATCCTAGCAGTATTGTTTTGAAGTGAAAACTTCTTTAGGCGCGTTGAGCACTTTTTGGTAGGGGAAAACTTATAGGTTCGCGATCTTCACCGAACGCTTTCCATGAGCTATATGTATATTGTGTTTACATGTACACTGTGTGTACTTTTTGGGTGAACAAAGATCATGGAACTCGCGTCATCGTCACCGAACGCTTTAGTTAGTTTTCACATCTATCGGCAGTCCTTGGGGACTGCCCCACTTTTTTTTTTTTTTTTTTCAGTGCTGACTGAAAAAAAAAAAACGTACTGAAATGGCCTTTTTTTTCTGAAATGGTCTGTACCCTAATTTCGTAACACAATCAATCGCAATCTGAATGATTTTGAAGCAGATTGCTAATCCATTACTTCATATGTTCGAAAAGTTTGTATGCTCAGCAACGTAAATAACGCAATGAATGTTGCTGAAGTGTCAAAATGAAACCGATTCCTACTGATAGTGTGTTACGCAACTAGACCTCTGAAACTGTGATTACAATTTTGTTTTGCAAATTCGAATTCTGAAGGCATTTGAGGCGAGTTATGGGCCTTGTTAGCATGGTGGCTATGAAAATAATACCAGCATGTTAATTGTCTCACTGAGAAGAACCTAGCAAAGGTGACAAGCCAAATTTTTTCGACAGTTTTATAATATATTAGTAGTAACACATACATCATCATCATCATTTCAGCCGAATGACGTCCACTGCTGGACATAGGCCTCCCCCAATTGGGGGGGAATTTGCCATAATCACCACGCTTGGCAGGCGGGTTGGCGATCGCAGTATGGTGTTAAAAATGCATAGAGAACGCTGCTGCCCATTCTCTAGTAAAGCCCTTAGTCGCCTTTTACAACACCCACGGGAGGAAATGGGGAAACACATATATGCTTACATAAGTTTAAGTCTTTTTCCCAAGGCAGAAATTATAGAACGCCACCTGCTACGCTCCTTACATACTCCTTTTGCTTCTTTAACATTCATACAGTGGCCAGCACATCAAGCTACACGGAACTGACTTTCTCCAAACGACTTAAAACTTAAAAATGTTGATGTTTAAGTTCAAAATCGAACGAGAAAATTTGACAGTTTGTGGTAACATGATGTACTGGCCACCTTGCACGTACACCACTGGTCATACACGCACGCCGGTTGCGAGTACTACGCACCTGACCTTTCTGAAGAACATCACCAATTAGGCCACTATAATTTATGTTCCCACACGGCGGTTCCTCTAAAAAAAAACAGCCGTGAATCATATTTAAATCAACATACAACCTGATACTGACCTGCAATTTGCAAAATACGTAAGAAAATTTGAATTTCGCCGGGTACCCTGATGTTTTCGTCGTAACCAAACCAAAAATATTTCGCTCCAATCCTTTTTTTTGCCCGACCTTGCCCTTTACGCCGCAAATTCGTGACTAGATGGCTGTTACAATATGTTTGGAGCTCAGTGAAGAGTTATCAGCCATGTGTGTTATGGCATGTTAAGTGATGCGAGGGATGAGTTATGGGTTGTTTATTATAGTGTTGTTGACGTCTGAGGTCGAATTGGCAAGATTTATAGTGAAAATGGCGATTTTATCTTAGAGAGCAGTGGTGGCCAAGGGAGAGCAGTAAGGGTCAGCTCACACCGAGACGCGACGTAACGCGACGCGACGTGACGTGTTGCCAACAATTTTACTATGCGCCTCGCGACGTTGCGATGCGTCTCGCGGCGGCGCGCGGCGCACCGCGAAATCAACTGGCCTCTTCCAATATCGTCGCGTCGCGTCTCGGTGTGAGCTGACCCTAATGGCCAAGTGGCCAAGCAGGTGCTTTACTTTGTGTAAATAATGTCATCACCACTACTCGCAAAACGGTGTAGGAAAACGTCGTGTGGAAACCGACATGTCCTAGAACCAAAAATTCTACGACTTGTGACATCTACCAACCCGCACTGGGCCCGTGTGGTAGATTATACGGCCATTCCCTCTCGAAGAGAGGAGGCCTGTGTCCCAGCAGTGGGAAAATTATGGGCTGATTAAAGTGAAGATGGCGATTTTACCTTAGGGCATTGATTTTAATGTGGTATTGAAACTTTAATCCACTTGTTTATGGAACTGAACAAAAAACTATTTTATACAAGCCTAATCAATTCAGAGTGAGAGAGAACAGGCTTCTTCTGGGTAAACTCACTCCATCGTCGACTATGTCTCTGTCACCCAGACCTAGACTAGAGTCAAGAGCAAACCCATCGTAAAATAAAATATAAATTTGAAAAAAAAAAAAAGAAATACGGATTTTCACGAATGCGTGTTTTATGAGAGTGCATTATCTGCTGTATATTTAGTATGCAAAGCAATTATTTTTTAAATAAAATAATATGAAATTCATTAAATTAAGGCAAAGTCCATATTAAAAAAATAAAATAAAATTTCACAATACTGCCACAATAGATTAAAATTAAATTTCAATACAACTAAAATTAATTTATGAGTATGTCTAGGTAGGTACAAATTAAAAAAGTCACAGACAAAAATAAAAATAAAATAAAAATAACCGAAGATTAAAATATACACATTGTCAGGATCACAGAAATAAAAACTACATTAAAAATTTCATACAAAAACAATACTAATAAGTCATTACAACAAGTGTATGTCAAGGTCAAAGTCAAGTAAAGTTAAGTGCCCTGGCTAGGCTATAAATGTCTGTTGCAGCATTGTCTAATGTAGGGACAATCGATTCGCTCCTCGATCATCACCATTATCAATATAATATTGGTTTGTGGTGGTTAAACATAACAAAATGTGATGTACAATCAGGGGATTATAGTGTTAGCAGATGACATGCAATGTAAACTTGCCGTTTTATAGACATTTTACACAACTGATAAAGAATAACAGTTTTTTTATTTGATAATGCATACGATTATATTTGGAGCTACGTGAAAAATTATGACCCATGTGATGTTAACTCATTTGCAGCCCAGAACCCAGCATATAAGTCGAAAAAAAAATCGTTCGTGTGCTGACATCCCTCAAACGAGTCGTCGCTATACTATAGATGACTTCTGTTCATGCCCAAGACCCGACTAGCGATACCAAATCTAATTATGTAAATTTGCCAAACAATTTAATTTAAGACTTACAAGTAAAAATGTATTTTTGAACTGGGCAGCCAATGGGTTTAAAGGATGCGAGGGATGATTTATGGGATGTTTATCATCGTATTCTTGACGTTTGTAGTCGAATTTGGCCAGTATTTGTAGCACTGCCACGTTTTTAGAAGATTAATAGTGTACTTGCAATTTTCTGGGCACTGATTTAAGTGTGATGTTGAAACTTTAGGCCTAAAACACACACAAGCGACGTAAGGCGAAGGCACGGGGCAGGCGCAGCGCAGGCGTGGGACAGATACGGCGCAGACGCGATTTGAATTATATCAGAAGAGGCGTGGAACAGGCAAGAAACGTTCAGATGCGGCATTTTATAGGCTGAATTTGGTGCGATAAGATGTCTTCGTCTTCAGAAGACGAAGATGCGCTTGCTTTGCTGCAATTAATGTAAATGCACGCATTTTTGGGTTGGTAAATACTGAGCATACCGTATCACAAGCGACGTGCTCCTTGCGTGACTCACGAGAACCGACTGCTAGCGACGCGGCGCAGGCAACGAAACAGCGTGTCTGCGCCGCGTCGCTTCAGTATAATTCAAAAACGTCGCCTGCATACATTTTGTATGAAATCGTTTTGAATCGGCGCACGCCTGCGCCACGCCTGTTCCACGCCTGCTGCCTTACGTCGCTTGTGTATGTTTTAGGCCTTAATTGACTTATTTATGGAACTGTTTTTCACGAATGCGTCTTTTATGAGAGTGCCTATCTGCTGTATTAGTATGCAAAGCCACATTAACTTTTTAGGGTTCCGTACCCCAAAATCAAAAAATGGAACCCATATATTATCACTAGTGTGTCAGAAATTTATGTGTACCAAAAAAATCGGTTCATTAGGTTCGGAGCAAATTGGCAGTGACAGACGGACAGACACACGAGTGATCCTATAAGAGTTCCGTTTTTCCTTTTGAGGTACGGAACTCTAATTATCAGCCATGTGTGTTATGGCATGTTAAGGGATGCGTGGGATGAGTTATGGGCTGTTAATCATCGTGTTTTTGGCGTTTGAGGTCGAATTTGGCTAGTATTTGTAGCACAGCCACGTGTTTTGAATCATTTATAGTGGAAATGGCAACTTTCCCGTAGAGAATGTTGAAACTTTAATGGGGTTAAAAACTGAAAGCTCGTCATAGGTGGCAGCACAGTTGTCCGTCTACAAACCTCCATTGTTTTGTTTATGTTTACTTTTATGTCGATCACAAATTAAACGAAAACTAGATAAATATGTATGCGACTTGGAGTGTAGCACTATTAAAAGACGAACTAAGGACAGGGGAAATGTCTACCACTGGTAAAAAATAGCTTTAGTGGGATTGTCAACAAATTATGGACGTTTTATAATTTATAGGTTATTTTTTGTTTGTTGACTTTTAAGTTCTTTTTTTGTTGAAGACTAGGCGTACGACAGAAATAACCTGATCAGAATTATACTATAGCGGAGATTTAAGAAAAATATTGTTTTAATCTCCACTATACTCCATTTAAAATATGTTTAGACATTTAAAAAAAATGTGTACTCACCACGGGCAGTAAAAAAGAAAGCCCTTACAGCCCTTGGTAAGTAATGTACTATTTTACAGTCCGTTCAACCGATTTTGACATCTATTCCGTAGGCATAAGGATGGCATTCAAACCAAAAAAGTGGTTACAATACTAACTGTTTACTGCAGCTGCCATTTGTCATGCCACCAACGCAATAGAAGTCAAAATCGGTTGAACGGACTGTAAAAAAAGGTTTATTTAAATGTCTAATGTTATTTCAAATGGAGTATAGGTTATAAACTTATAACCAATATTTGTTTTTTTCTTTCTTAAATATACTTGTCGAACTGTGATGTTCCGACAGGGAAATATATTGCTTAGCTTATTGACAATTGACACACAATGTAAACTTGCCGTTTTATAGCCAACGGTTTTGTAATTTGTTAATGCGGACAATTTAATAAAACAGCACCGAACGCTCAGTATCTATTATCATCCACGTGGATGCTTTCTTTAATGCGATCGTAAAGCAACTTAGTTCTATGTTTTTCTGCGTTATCTATCATGACTATCATTTGCTTTCTTTGATTATGTCATTGTTTTAATACTGACAACGAGATAAACTAATGATAAGACATGTACCAACATATTAATATTAAGTATTTATACTACTGTTGTTCTTTCACATCAAAGGAGTTTTAGTGAAGTGTTTAATGCTTTTAATTTTTTTTACATATGCTATAAACCAAAATTTGCACCTTTTGAATATAAATATTGCTTATACCCAAAGTCTCTAATTCAGATAATTTATGTAAACAAAGTAATGTCAAGAAATGTCACTGTCAAAATGACAGGACAACATTTTATCATATTCTTTTTTTGTAAATAGTCATCGCTAAAATTAAAGTGAATTAATTATAAGAACTATGCAAACAAAATACCGTTGCCAAACAATGTATTGTGTAATAATTATGTCGGAGACACGGCATATGATCGTCATAATCAGCCCTTTTAAGTCCAGTGCTAGACGTAGGCCTCCCAATATCTATTTCCACTCGAAACAGTTTACTGCCGTTTTCATCCAAAATGTGTCTAGATATGCTACTTACATACTAAATATTTTATACCAGAAAAATCTTCTTTTAATAATTTTGTTTAAAACCGAAAATTAATAAAAATAATTACGGTATGATTATTTATTAATTATTATTTCTTAAAATCAGTACTTAAAAGAAAATGAAACCTCTTTTGTCGCTATTTTTTGTGAATTACCATTACGAAGATATTTTTTTGATATGTTATCCCCTTTGTTTACATAAATTATCTGAATTTGAGACTTTGGGTATAGTATACATTTATGTCTATTACTTATACATTTCTGAAATAGCGCGAGCTTTAGGATGATAAACATCTGTTGTCAGGTCCATATCACAAAATAAGTGGTTTTATTATTTGTTGGACTTCTGCCAGACGGAAGACATCAGCTGTGAATTAAAAATAATCCGTTTCAGAATCCTTGGCATCTGATGAGGAAGTGTTTTTTATATTTTTAGCTCGGGATTACCTAGCCACGTCTAGATTAAAAATAGCTCGCGGGTTAGAAGTTTTATAAATAGAATACCGCACCTTGTATGTACGTTATTTCATATTTTAAAGTGTGTCACAGCCAATAGTGTCTTCAAAATTTATGTATTTGTTTCTTCTTTCGCAATGTCGCAGCATCATGCTGAGATAGGAGCCTTTTGGCCTCGTACAGGACTCTGTTTTTATTTATTTTTTATATACTTTTGTGATTGTGTGTTTATTATATTCGAAGTCTCTAATTCAGATAATTTATGTAAACAAAGTAATGTCAAGAAATGCCACTGTCAAAATGACAGGACAGTGGTGCAAAAGATTTTATCATATTGTTTTTTTTTTTTTGAAATAATCATCTAGAAATTAAAGTGAATTAATTATAAGAACTATGCAAACGAAATACCGTTGCGAAACAATGTTTTATGTAGTATGTCGGAGACACGGCCTATTATCGTCATAATCAGCCCTTTTAAGTCCACTGCTAGACGTAGGCCTCCCAAAATCGATTTCCACTCGAAACAGTTTACAGCCGTTTTCATCCAAAATGTGGCTAGATAATGCTACATACAATATGAATCTATGAATGAGAGTTGTAATATTAGTGTTGTTGAAGATGTAAAAAATGTGAAAATGTTGGGCTCCCCTGCATTGTTACCAGTATCATAAAATATTTTATACCAGAAAATCTCCTTTTTTTTAATAACTTTGTTTAAAACCGAAAATTTATAAAAATAATTACGTTATGATTATTTTTTAATTATTATTTCTTAAAATCAGTACTTAAAAGAAAATGGAACTTTTATTTTTCACCATTTTATGTGAATTACCATTACGAAGATATTTTTTTGATATGTTATCCCCTTTGTTTACATAAATTATCTGAATTTGAGACTTTGGGTATAGTTTGTGATCTTCCTGTGCGAGTCACAATAAATACTTTTTCTGTCTTTCTTTTCTTTCTTTGAATTTTGTATATTGGCATTGGCACCTTGTAGGTATTTTCTTAACATCATGTAATTTGTTAATATTTCATCGTGTATTGTTTTCTGTGTCCCAAATAAACGATTTATCCACGATGTGGCCAGACTTGCAGAAAAACCTGGTCATCGAGGTAGAAAACAAGATGATCATAATAGTATTTTGTTTTTTAAGAATTGGAAGTATTGTGCGCTAAAAATATTAATTTCGAGGTCAATTGTCATTGACTTGCAAATCTTTTTAATTAATAGCTATATTGTGTTCCGCTTTTGTCTGATATTGGGATTAAGTTATTTCTTCATCCAGTCCATGTCGTTCTTCAAAGATAACTACAGTCGATTTGAAGAAAATAAAAACACCTAAAATTATGATGTGTAACGTGCTAGGGATGCAAGAAGTGCCAAAAAGTATCGATATATAGCGTAACGATATTAAAAAAAATTAATATCGTTTTTAATTTATCGAAAAACAAAACATCTATATATTGGTGAAATTTTCAAAAACAAATTTTTACTCAATGAAATTCTATTGTGTTTGTTTTTTATTCATAACTAGCTTCTGCCCGAGGCTTCGCCCGCGTGGCTTTTATATAAAATAAAAGTAGCATAGCAGGATACACAATTCCACCTTATTTTGTTATATCTCAAAGGGTTTTAGAACTTTAGACAGCGTTTTCGTGGAAACCTCCCAGACGGCTTGTTTTTTCCCCGACACCTCCAACAAATATCGTTAATGTATACACAAAAACTTCACAAATTATATACTAAAACCTTACGCGAGAACCACGCTATCCATTGGTGAAAACAGCATGAAAATCGGTGCAATAGTTTTTGAGTTTATCGCGAACAGCCACACAGAACACACACAATACCAAACTAGGAACATTATTTCTGATGTAAAATCTTAAATTAATCTTTTGACCGCCACAGTATATAAATGTATATAAATGACAAACCAAAATGTGCCCAGCACGCCACGGTCACGACTACATGACAGACTTCTATGGCTCCTCCAAACAGGCGCGACACGCGATGCGACACAAAGAGACCGCTCATCGCGCGGCACGCGGTGTCTGTGTGTCGCATCGCGTGTCGCGCCTGTTTGTAGGAGCCTTTATACAAAGTCTGTAAATAAAGCTCATAAAACAACATTGTTTTTTATTTCCTTTGCTAATTATGTTCCTTGACTCATCCTAATTTATATTAGATGAACTTCTTTCTTAATATTTCATCTATATTAACATAAGGTGACAAAACCTCGAAAAGACGAATTTGTATCTTGGCACCGAGGGCATGTTTTTGCTTTTTTGACGTGGCGGTCAAAAGGTATCGGCCCAGTAGATTCGGAGCAAATTGGCTGTGACAGACGGACATACAGCCAGACAGACAGATACACGAGTGATCCTACAAGGGTTCGATTTTTCCTTTGAGGTAGGGAACCCTAAAAACGTTTAATAAATTACATGTACTAACAATGCCATATTTACGGCTTGGTACTATAACAGTTTACCTAAAAATAGAACTTATAGTATGTAAGTACAGTAAAAAACGTAGTTTAATAATAGAACAGCGCTCGAATGTTACGTGACGTTATATTTATTGAGTCGCGCACACCGACTATCATAATACGAATGTAGGGATTCTGTTTCATAATCTATTCCCATATGGCCCGTTGTACTTGTTTAGAACTGATTTGATAATATCATAGCATCACGCCACAAATACTTATAGTACACCAACATTTCGCCAGTTATGTTTTTAAAGTCCCTTATTATATACTCAATCCATACTAATCCATACTTCCATACTATTATTATAAATGTGAAAGTAACTCGTCTGTCTGTTACGTTTTCACGTCAAACCGCTGAACCGGTCGTCATGAAATTTGGCAGAGATATAGCCTGGGATATGGGTTGGGCCATTTTCACAAAAACTTTTTTTGATGTCAATCCAGTCTTACCAAGGAGTATCGTATTACCCAATAACTGGGTTGTGGAGGTCAGATAGGCAGTCGCTTTGTGGCGGCATCTACAACGCCACATGCGAACTACGCATCAAAGACCTGACGTCACACAAATGCTGCATCGCGCAATCAGAGGTTACCGCGCGACTAGCATATATACAACATCCCGACATCAACCGTCGGGTATTTTTCACAACACCCGTCTGGTCGGAAAATCCTCCCTTTTCTATGGCGGATGAGTGAACCTTACACCCTGTTCTTCAGACCTCTATAGCTCCATGTAAAATACTGATATTCAGCTGCATCCGGTTAGACTGGAAGCCGACCCCAACATAGTTGGGAAAAGGCTAGGCAGAGATGTCCTTGGTCTTATGTACGGTGCACAGCACTTCAAGTTACCACAAACTGTGAAATTTTCTCGTTCGATTTTGAACTTAATCATCAACATTTTAACGTTTCAAATCGTTTGGAGAAATTTGACAGTTTCGTGTAGCTTGATGTGCTGGCCACTACATATTAAAGCGTATTACCATCTCTACCCAGCTGGGTAAATGCGTAACACATTAAGGGTCAGCTCACACCGAGACGCGACGCGACGATATTGGAAGAGGCCAGTGAGCGCGCGCCGCGCGCCGCCGCGAGACTCATCGCAACGTCGCGAGGCGCGTAGTAAAGGTCTCTGCACACAGCGGGCGCGGCGCGGCGGGACGGGACGCCGACGCGACGCTGAGCAGTTGTAAAGTACTAGATATTACGGAGGACGCCACACAGAGCGTCGCGTCACGTCGCGTCGAGCCGGACGGCTCTGTGTGGCGTCGTCCGTAATATCTAGTACATTACAACTGCTCAGCGTCGCGCCGGCGTCCCGTCCCGCCGCGCCGCGCCCGCTGTGCGCAGACACCTTAAAATCGTTGGCAACACGTCGCGTCGCGTCGCGTCTCGGTGTGAGCTGACCCTAACCGTTCATCGAATCGTTGAGCTCCTTAAGTTATGAGTTGAGCTGTACGAATACCTACTGTCAAATGCGCGCACTGATTGGACAGGTCCACTCAATCTGTGTGGTTATTTCCTCGAAAGACCAATTCAGACACCAATCTACATGGTCTTCACATACGACCGATTATGTGTGGACTTTAAAAGAGACTGTGAAGAGTAAGTATCCACTAAGAAAGGATTTTAGGGAATTCCACCTCTAAAGGGGTAAAAGAGGGGATGGAAGTTTATATGAAAGTCCGTCAGTTTTGAAATTAGGATCTTCAAATTTTGTGTTTATGCTGACAATTGATAATTAATTTATACGTGTCTCAGCGTTTTTGATAATTCTGATGATGAAGTTGAAAAGTCCTTAACTTACGAAGAAAAATAACTAAATCTACTATCTAGGCTTATATGGATGGAAGCTAACGCAACGGTGTTATTAGAATTTCAACCCTTAACGGGGCGAAAAAAAGAGGATGAAATTTTGTTTGAAATGTAGTTTTTAGAATTTCGGTCTGTTTGTTTGTATGTATGTTCTGGGTCATCCGTTCATCCGTTTTTGTGCAAAAAACGGATGAACGGATTTGGATGATATTTGGCACACAGATAATCTATAACCTGGATTAACCTATAAGGATTTTTTAAATCCCGGTATCGTTCCTATCGGATATTTTTGCGAAACCACGGGCAAAAGCTAGCTAACTGATAAATGATTTTATTTCTTTAAGTAAGTTTGTACAAACACTTTTACACGTCAATCAGATTTTAAAAACTAGATGAGGTCAGCGTTTACTATCTGACTACTCTGAGAAGAAAGGCCGAAATAAACTTAGAGGTCACAGTCTCTTTTAAAGTCCACACATAATCGGTCGTATGTGAAGACCATGTAGATTGGTGTCTGAATTGGTCTTTCGAGGAAATAACCACACAGATTGAGTGGACCTGTCCAATCAGTGCGCGCATTTGACAGTAGGTATTCGTACAGCTCAACTCATAACTTAAGGAGCTCAACGATTCGATGAACGGTTAGGGTCAGCTCACACCGAGACGCGACGCGACGCGACGTGTTGCCAACGATTTTAAGGTGTCTGCGCACAGCGGGCGCGGCGCGGCGGGACGGGACGCCGACGCGACGCTGAGCAGTTGTAAAGTACTAGATATTACGGAGGACGCCACACAGAGCGTCGCGTCACGTCGCGTCGAGCCGGACGGCTCTGTGTGGCGTCGTCCGTAATATCTAGTACATTACAACTGCTCAGCGTCGCGCCGGCGTCCCGTCCCGCCGCGCCGCGCCCGCTGTGCGCAGACACCTTAAAATCGTTGGCAACACGTCGCGTCGCGTCGCGTCTCGGTGTGAGCTGACCCTAACCGTTCATCGAATCGTTGAGCTCCTTAAGTTATGAGTTGAGCTGTACGAATACCTACTGTCAAATGCGCGCACTGATTGGACAGGTCCACTCAATCTGTGTGGTTATTTCCTCGAAAGACCAATTCAGACACCAATCTACATGGTCTTCACATACGACCGATTATGTGTGGACTTTAAAAGAGACTGTGACCTCTAAGTTTATTTCGGCCTTTCTTCTCAGAGTAGTCAGATAGTAAACGCTGACCTCATCTAGTTTTTAAAATCTGATTGACGTGTAAAAGTGTTTGTACAAACTTACTTAAAGAAATAAAATCATTTATCAGTTAGCTAGCTTTTGCCCGTGGTTTCGCAAAAATATCCGATAGGAACGATACCGGGATTTAAAAAATCCTTATAGGTTAATCCAGGTTATAGATTATCTGTGTGCCAAATATCATCCAAATCCGTTCATCCGTTTTTTGCACAAAAACGGATGAACGGATGACCCAGAACATACATACAAACAAACAGACCGAAATTCTAAAAACTACATTTCAAACAAAATTTCATCCTCTTTTTTTCGCCCCGTTAAGGGTTGAAATTCTAATAACACCGTTGCGTTAGCTTCCATCCATATAAGCCTAGATAGTAGATTTAGTTATTTTTCTTCGTAAGTTAAGGACTTTTCAACTTCATCATCAGAATTATCAAAAACGCTGAGACACGTATAAATTAATTATCAATTGTCAGCATAAACACAAAATTTGAAGATCCTAATTTCAAAACTGACGGACTTTTATATAAACTTCCATCCCCTCTTTTACCCCTTTAGAGGTGGAATTCCCTAAAATCCTTTCTTAGTGGATACTTACTCTTCACAAAGAATACACCCTCCAAGTTTCATGTCTCTAGGACCAGCGGTTTGGGCTGTGTGTTGATATATCACCCAGTCAGTCAGTCAGTCAGTTTACCATTTTATATATACAAAATGGATAGATGGGCGATCTTTTCGCAGAAAGTGATCTTTTTAAGACAAACTTTGGATGGATTAAAAGGAGGAGAGTTTCTGTTATTGAAGTGAAAACTTCTTTAGGCGCGTTGAGCACTTTTTGGGTGAACAAAAATCATGGACTCGCGTCATCGTCACCGAACGCTTTCCATGAGCTATATTTAGGTATACTGTGTATATATGTATACTTTTTGGGTGAACAATGATCATGGAACTCGCGTCATCGTCACCGAACGCTTTCCATGGGCTATATGTATACTGTGTAAATGTGTACTTTTTGGATGAACAAAATTAATTAAATAGAAGAATGACCTAAATTTAAACACAACATGATGGGGATCGCATCATCATCTGTCTAGCCTTTTCTCAACTATGTTGGGGTCGGCTTCCAGTCTAACCGGATACAGCTGAATATCAGTATTTTACATGGAGCAACTGCCTATCTGACCTCCACAACCCAGTTACTAAGTAATACGATATCCCTTGGTAAAACTGGTTGTCAGACTTTCGGGCTTCTGACGACCCGGAACGACCGTCAAAGATCTGCAAATGACAGCCGAGACCAACGGCTTAACGTGCTTTCCGAAGCACGGAGGGATCTTGGTATGTAAAAATTGTCACCCATCCACCAACCGCGGCAAGCGTAGCTTAACCTGATCGATCGACCAGTGCGGTTATTACCTACTCCTACTGCGGATCGTATCTTACTGATAAATAGTGTTTGTGTTGAGTAGGGTTGCCTACCCTACTATATAATATAGTATCCTGCTATATTAGATTCTTCTTTGGTGTTGCTTCACTAGTATATAATAAAATACCCTATGAAATAAAAGGTATGCCATTGCAAAAATTTAAAAAAATACTCAACAGGTTACTGCTTGAAAAATGTTATTACTCTCTAGATGAGTTTCTTAATGACAAATCTCTGTCATTACATGATCCCGATATACATTTAATACTAATCTTCTGAATTTAATTGACTTAAAATTTTGTCATGAAATGAAATAGAATCTTAAAATGTAATAAAATTTAAATTGCATGCAATAATCCTCACATAAACATTTTACACTAATCTTTTTAATTGAATTGAAATGTTGACATGAAATGAATTAACTTTGAATTGTAATAAAATTGAATTTGCATGCATGCGTTAATACAATTGGATACTCAAGTACATAATTAAGTATTTAAATTCTAATGAAATCATTATAATTGTTAATAATATTGATCATTTGTATGTCACTATTGGCAAAGCATAGCGCACTACCAAATTTTTTAAGATCTTTGTGTGTAATTTACCTATGTTTCACAAATAAATTATTCTTATTCTAGAGGCCTAAATACTATATTTTTTTCTTTAAAAATATAGTAGGCGAAACTACTGGTTTTTTTATTTCAATACAAATAGCGAGATGATCGCAAGGGGGCCAGTACAAGATGATGTGATTTTGTAAAGCAAAATACCACATTTCCCAACCCCGGAAAATTTTCGACTCAATGAAAATTTTGAAGGTTTAAAATAAGTCCTTAATCCATACTAATATTATAAATGTGAAAGTAACTCTGTCTGTCTGTCTGTCTGTATGTTGTTACGTTTTCACGCCTAAACCGGTGAACCGATCGTCATGAAATTTGGCAGAGATATAGCCTGGGATATGGAGAAGGACATAGGCTACTTTTTTACGCGATAACCGACATCCACGCGGGCGGAGCCGCGGGCAAAAGCTAGTCTAACATATAACATCTTTCACGTTTTCGTCAGAAACTCATTCAATCACACATAGGGGATATGGTTCACTTTCAATGACGCATACTCCACAAGAAAATATTTAGTTACCATTACTGAGGCTTATTCTTTCAAACAGGTGTCGCTCATAAAAGCTGAGGAAATGGTATTTTGTACATTCTGTGTTAAAATAATTACTAGACATTTAAAATTCAAATAAAAATCCTGTTAATAAAGGTTTAAAGTAGCAAAAAATATGCATTTAAAGAATAAAAATGTTTTTGAAACATACCTACTATATTTTTTCGTTATCTACTATATTTTTACAGACAATGGCTTCGTAACTATTATATTTGATATAAAAAAGTTGGCAACCCTAATGTTGAGCGATACTATCGATACATTCATTAGCGTTGTTACACGATTTTGCGTCAACACCCTATTAGAATTCAATAGCTATCGCATGTCCCGTATAAATTATTGCAAACCAATGTTGGGCGTTGGTGGGAATCCTAATGAATGTACTGCGTGTACCTTGATAGATACCTATTATCATCATCATCATCATCATCGGCAGCCCTGTTCCACCAACTGCTGAGTATAAGCCGCCTCCCTTTTTTGCCATGCTTCCCTGGTCTGTGTGATTCGCATCCAGGTATTAGGTGCCTGTTAGCTATGATATTCTCATAGCATGTATAATTCCTTTTTCTTTTTTTTAATATTCTTGTTTATATTCTATCACATTTTAAATTAAATTAAATATTAATTTCTTTAAGCCCGCTGTACTGGTACTTGTTAATAATTGTTTGCTGCACCGGACGACATCATTACGTTAACGCCAGCTGTCGCTGAAAAACAGCGCTGGGGCTCTGTCTTGCATAGGGTCGTAGCATAATGCTGAGCGATAGCCGTTTAGCGTGGATGTGACGTATTTTTCTCCCATAGTTTTCTTTTTTTTGAGTTGATGTTCTTTTTTGCGTCACCGTTTACCGCAAATATGCGTATTTTCTTTCTTTCTTATGTATTGACTAGCTGCTTCTAGCTTTTCTAAAATAAAAGTTACTTTAGTTACTCCTTTTAACATCAGCTATCTGCCAGTGAAAGTCTCATCAAAATCGGTCCAGCCGTTTAGAAGATTAGCCGGAACACAGAAAGACAGACAAAACAAATTAAATTGTTTTTTTTTTTTTAATAAATACCGCATATACTTTCATATGCATTAGGTATTTTGACACTGAAAACAGACACTTCCATTTTGTTCATTTGTAGATGTATAGATTAATTTGACAGTATTCTGATATCAACAAAATTCAACAAGTTTGTGATGTGATGTCACTACACAACCACACAGTTCGTCGAACGCCTACGCTGAACCATAGAATGTCTGAACCAAACCCAGATGCGAATGCACCCTCAACAAAAGACTTCATGTATAACATTACGGTAGACAATACTCCTATTTACAATGCAGACGGGCAACATGGCCGCGAAACAAATGAATACACAATGAGTCTGCACGGACCACCGGTAAAGCTGTAAACAAACTGTCGGATGGGACCTAAGTTGTGACTGACAGTCACATTTAATCAGTCTGTACAATTCAGATGCTATGAACCAGATAGATAGAGGTAGAACACTCTTTATCGACACCATAAAAATATTTTTCAATTAATAAAATTGACGTGTCTTTTTGTAATGTCAAAACAACAGCTTTTTACTAAATGCTTATGAAATTAAAATTATACACAATACTTATAAAAAAGTTTATTTTGAAGTGAAAACTTCTTTAGGCGCGTTGAGCACTTTTTGGGTGGACAAAAATCATGGAACTCGCGTCATCGTCACCGAACGCTTTCCATGAGCTACATGTATACTGTGTATGTATGTGTACTTTTTGGGTGAACAAAAATCATGGAACTCGCGTCATCGAACGCTTTAGTTACTTAGTTTTCACTTCTATCGGCATTCCCCAAAGACTGCCTCGTTTTTTATATGTCTTTCTTTCTGTCTGTCTGTCTGGCTCTCTGTTTGTTCCAGCTAATCTCTAAAAAGGCTAGACTGAATTTCACGGGACTTACACTTGCTGAACAGATGGCCGTTGGGGCCGAAAGGGTCTGGAGTGGCGACTGCGTACCGGAAGACGTAGCGTTGGAAGGCCTCCCACAAGGTGGACCAATGACCTTATGAAAGCCGCAGGAATCCACTGGAAGCGGAAAGCACAAAACCGGTCGAGGTGGCGGTGCTTGGGGGAAGCCTATGTCCAGCAGTGGATGTCTTTCGGATGAAATGATGATGATGATGATGATGACACTTGCAGATAGCTGATTTTATAAGGAGTAGCTTAGGCTACTTTTATTTTAGAAAAACGCCACGCGGTCGAAGCCGCGGGCGGCTTTTACTTACAAATATAAATGTAGAAATATTACATAGGTAGACATAGGGGGCAGTCTCCAGCCAGACCCAATTTTCTTCGGACACCTGACTGAACACTTTATATGGTAATACAGCAACTTTGACACAGCACACTGCAATCGGCCGTTCAACAAGCAGAGCCCTTAATACCCCTCCTAGTCAACGCCAGCAGTCAGCCTCACTCAACTCGGTGCTGTACCACATCCGACTCATTGGAGCATAACGCAGCGCCACCCGACTCACTGGGGAATCACAGCAGACAGTTCCGACTCACCGAGAACTATGCGGCACCCGGTTCCGACTCACTAGAACTATAACTGGCCCTGGCAAGCATCACAATATGCACCGACGCAGCCCACTATCGACCTCGGGTCTCCGGAGGGGAGTGATGTGGCGGCATCTACAACGCCACATGCGAACTACGCATCAAAAAGATCTGACGTCACAAATCCTGCATCACGCAATCAGTTTACCGCGCGAGTAGTAGTGTATAATTGGGGTTCCTGGATCAAAGATCCAGGAACCCCAATTATACATTTGATATAAACTAGACAATCAGTCAATCAATCAATATTTGTCCATACATTTCATTCATTTATTTTAAGGTTGTATTCAGAATGAGTGTTCAGAAATCATCTATTCAAAGAGATTAATTTCAATAAAATCTATTTATACTTTTTGTGGTTGTTTGTTTGTGCGTGTGTTGTCTTTGGTATCATGATAAAAGAAATAAAGAATGCTGTCAACTAAGTAAACACATTTTATTATTATTTCACAAAAAGCCTGAGAAGAATAAATAATCAATTACAAAACATTTGATTTCTTGATCCACAATTGACATTTCATCATAGACATTTTCTACAATTGCATAGGCTTCAGACAATGTTTTCACTTGAGCGAGCTTGAATCGCTTTCTAAAGAAATTCATACGGGTCTCATAGTAACCTTTTACCCTTGTTAAGTAACGTAAACGTGAATCAAGACAATTCAGTAAATATTTCAGACACCACCACTCTTCACAACAGAGAACGATCGATTTTGTTCCAATGTCAATTATGATGAATTTTTTTCTTCCTTCTTGTTCATGTTCAGACAGGTTTATATACTTGATCACAAATTGTTGTTCTCTCTGCCGCTGCTTTGGTAAAGGAATTGAACTAGATGTGAAGAATCCTGATATTTCAGAGGCGTTTTCCATAAATATCATGTCCCACTCGTCTCTAGTTAATGTTATCCGATTAGCGATATCAATGCACTCTTCAAGTAATCCATTGATTCGATCTGATGGCTTCAAATATGTTTTAATGTATGGAATCGTGGAGCTGGAAACTTGATACATATACTTGCAAACTTCAAAATGCAAGGGTGGAATCGACGGAGTATATGATGATTGTATAAACGGATACATGTTGTCGTTTAAAGTGTTGATGATTAACTGCTCGCTTGACTACTATGACAGCGAGTTTATGAAGTAATTTTTTTAACAGCTTTTGTAAGAATACTATATTTGAAGAGAGAGTCATTTATGAACCCCGGAACATTTAAATAAAAGGAATTTCATCTTCCGGTAGAATCTGGTAGCATATAATGTTTTCTGAATCAGGTACCACTAAATCACGCATTACGTTCCTCATTGATGATGTCCTGGTGTACCGACACTTTGCTGAACCAGCTTTCAATTTTTCGGGACCAATCTGCATATCGTTAACTCGAGAGAATGTTAGCTCTCTATTACCACTTCTAAAGACAAGTTCTTGATTTTTTCCCGAATTTAATGCATCATGCATGTTTTGATAGAATAAATCTTACGCTAACAGCATTTAGTAGCTTATTCAGCAGACAATCAATCAATCCTCCTCCACTTCAGAATAATTTTATATTTTTGTTTCTTTAAAAAATAGACGTTTTAATTTGTCAACATAATCTATTCCTTTTACGGCATTTAAATAAAAGCAATGTGGGAAAAATATAGCATGTTGCATCCAAGGATCATCGTAATACTCCCAATCTTCGATGCCACCTCCACACGAAAAGCACATAACTTTGTCATCTAAACCACTTCCACAGTAAAAAAAACCTGCATCAGCCATTTCCATCACCAATCTTCGTTTTGAATCTGCTGTAGCCCAATAATGTCGAAATGAACATAATCGAATTTTATGTTTATTATATATTTCATAGCGCGGGCTGAAATAATTTTGAATCATTTTTAAGGTCTCGATACGCGTATGTAGAAAATAATAATGAAGTCTTGTATCTGGTGTTCTCAATTTATAGAGATGTGATGATTTTGCTTTTGGTAACTTTTAAATTATATTTCGCTGTCGTATTCTTATTGTTATGAAATAAAACAAGAAAACATTTACAAAAAAAACATTTATTCTGATACATATAATATTGTTAAGATATAAACTGCTAACAAATTACTTAACTTATATTTTTTCAAGGTAGCCCTTACCTTCTAAATTATAAACAATCAAAAGATATTTTTATTATCAATCCACTTTTTTAAACATGTCACATTTTTTAAAGCACATACATTCGAATGATACATGCAGCTAAATATATTACTAGACATTCCATAATCATCAAATAATTTTTGCAAACTAGGACAGTTCTTATCTTCTAAATTATACACTTTATTATGTTTTACAATGTTTCTTAGCCACAACACTTTTTCACATCCTTTAACAAAAATGTTTTTATCTTTCAGATAAGGTTCAATATATCGTGCTAAGTTTAAGTATGGTATAAAACCCTCCTTCCAGAAAAATTTTCTGTTTCTCTCTATCCAATTTACTTGCAATTTTTCTTTTTTTGTAAGATTGTAAAATGGACATGGTGGTTTGATTAATAATACCATAATTTGATTTCTGCATGCTATTGCTATTTCTTTCACGATAAACTCGTTACTTTCGGTCTTAAACCCTTGCACATCCACTATGGCGTTCATAATAATTTCCTTACGATACTGCTTAAGGGTTTATATTCAATCAGACGATCGTTGATGATTAGACAATAAGCAGATGTATTTTCTGGTATATCCTCAGAACTTTCAATTTCTAATCTCACATCTACAGCTCCAGTTTTCAAGGCTTCATTCTGTCTTGAGCAATCAATTACAAATAAAGGAGCCTTTTCTTTAAATTCACGCAAATCGAGCATCGGTTCAGACCGGGTGCTATAATAAGACTGACGAAATTGGGTAAACATTTCATATAATATATAATACTTATCTTCAGAAAATTTTGCATTAACCGATTCGTATGGATAATATTGCGAATTTAAAAAAAGAGTAACATTAGTTATTTTACCATGGTCAAATATTGAACAGTCTCTAGTTTTCATATTTTTTCTATTGGTCTGCAAACCAAAGATGACATACCTTGGTTTTTCGAGTTGTGACGCAGTCTTCACAACCCAGGAATGTTTTGTAGTTCTAGGTAATAGAGGGTATTCGTACAAGTCCCAATTTCTAAAAGCTATTTGAATAGGACGATCCTTTTGTAAATATTTAAGTAAAGTTAATCTTTCTCGATCTGAAACTTTTATATGAGGCACACGCCATTGCAGTCTCTCTATATTTACTTCAATGGAGTCATTATTATTGTCAAGTGTAACACCGCTGACTTTCGAACTGCTTCTATTGAGTATAAGTTCATGTTTACAGTTAATGATAATTTTATTATAATCTTCCGCAAATCCTAAAACTTTGTTCAGTGGTATAAGGGCACTAAAAATACCATTATTATCTTTATCCCCATTTAAATTCCAACCCCAAATAGCAGCAGCTTTACTTTCCCCCTCACTCATAGACACATATGATTTTAGAGTGGTAGTAATTCCTGCATTTTTTATGCGGTCTATCTCAACACCGTTAATTTCATATCGAATGTCTTGAAATAGGAATGATATATGATTATTAGTAAAATTTACATTCTTTCGTGTTATTTTTCCTGCTGCATCTTTCGAAACCACTGTGGCTCGACCTTCAATGTAAATGTAGCTGGCTGAAGGTAATACATACAAATCTTGCTGGTGTATGGGTATACGTATTTCATCATTTTCATTGAAACTGTTGCTATATGGATTATAAGTATGAATTTCATAACTCACTATAGAGTTATCGATTTGTGGTAAGTCATTTACCTGTAGAATACTCATAATTTAAATCCCAAAGCTCGAAGAAATAATTTGTTATCTTTAGTTAGTTTTTTTATGGTTCGTATATGTCTTTGTCTTCTGACGGTACGAGAACGAGTAAAGCTATTTACTTTGGCGGATGATTTTATATTATAAACTATCATTATTATTATTATTATATATTTTTTTTTTCTCACTCTAATCTTATCGACATTCGTCTCTTGTAACAGATAATGTTAAAGTGTTGTCTTATGTAGACGACACCTAACATTTAAACCATTTTCAAGTACGTAATGATTTGATAAAACCTTGCTTTTTCCAAAACTCTTTCAGAAATTTAATGCATAAATGTCCGCAATTGAATAAGTTATTATTTTGTAAATTATTGTAATTATAATTGATATTGTCAGAACCTACATAGCAAACAAATTCTATTGGAGGTTTCAAGTTGCCGTAACTGTCAAAGTATTCAATATATTCATTTAAAATTACATAGGCTACCCAATGTGTACCAGAATTTTTTGAATTATCTAAATTTATGATTCCACACTCTTTTAAAAACGGAGACTTCGGTAAGGTATCCCTCATATACACTCCGCGAAAATATGGAACGTCTTTAGTAAAATATATGATATCTATATTAGTAAGAGCACGATTAGGTAGCCTGCTATTTAGTTTTTTTTCTTTAAATCTGTATATATTCCAAGTCCATTTTTGTAATGGTTTAGCCGCAGTCCATTTCCAATACATACACCTTCTGCATTCTTATTATGACTTTTTATTTCTTTTAAACGCTTTTTTGCAAGTCTATATTCGTTTATGGTTTTGACGATTCCAGCAATTCCACTTGCAATACTGCCAGCAGCAGACAAACCAGCAAATATCGGTATTAAAGGTAGAACACCGCCAGACTTAGGAATTGGTATGATACGTGGTACCCTGGCAGATGAATCACGATTCAACTCTCTAGCAGCAGCGTAGGCCAATTCTATTAGCTTTTTCCTACACTTCGGTTTAATTTTTTTAATGCACTTTTTGGTATGGGTCACTATACTTTTAAAGTTTTTTTTTAGTCCAGCTCCAGAACTTATTTTTGTTAGCATTATATTATTAACTAAATTGGCAGCAAGTTTTTCTCCTGTGCTTGCATTAGAAGATAAAGCACGCTTTTTTGCCATTTTTAATAAAATTGTATCTGCTTTGTGACGATCTTTCAAACTTTTGGAATTATTATATGCAATATCGTGATGTTTACAATATTCATCTAATTTGTTTATACCCCTATCACCTCGAGCCAATCTTTCAAGTAATCTAGTTCCTGGACCGCAATAATTATATCCCGGTAAATGGAGCTCAAATGGTAAATTATTAATTAAATTATTGACAAGTCCTTCTCCCTTCATGTATACAAACAGAATGAAACCATTATCATAGAGGATAATGTTATATTGATAAAGCACTCATAAAACATTTGTATCACTGATCCAACTATTTTCACAGGATGATAACCCCAACCATTTCACGAAAACTTTTCTGCCTTTTCGTTTTAAAACTTTTTCTACAAGGTAAATGTCAGGATGTTTAGTTTTTTGTAATTCTTGATCATAAAATGCTCCTAAAATAGGTTGTTCTTTAACATCTTGTAATAAATATGTAACAGGATTTGTGTTTTGAACTTTACTGATCTTAAATACCTCTGTAGACCAATTAGGAGTGTAACCTTTTTCAAAACAACCTTTATGTTTACTTATTCGAACAAAATCACCTGTCTTAAATTTACGATATGTTGTTTTAGTTTGATTTTGATTGAAATATCTCTGCAGTAGTTTAATTTTATTGCTATGATTCACTTGAATGGGGGGTAAACCAATTGTTCTGTGTGTGGTATGATTATATCTATTAATGATATTTGCAAGTGTCCCATCCGTCCATTTATAATTCCCTTTGAAACTAAATTCCTTGTAAAGCTTACTTTTTATCGTCCTTATTAACCGTTCTACAATTGAAGCCTTTTTCGTTGAATAAGTGCAGTAGTGGTTGATAGAATTATTTAATAATATTTTTTTAAAACTTTGATTGTAAAATTCTTTTCCTAGATCTGTTTGCAAGTTTCTAGGGATACGTTTTTCTCTACTCAATAAAGTATTGAAAGCCTCAGATACAGTTTGTTTATTTTTTTGTTTTAGTGGAATAGCCCAAGCATACTTAGAGAATCCATCAATGACGACTAAAATATATTTGCAGTTATTGTTAAATTTGGAGAAACTTTGCATATCCATTAAATCAGCTTGCCAAAGATCATCAATATCTTTTAATATTACATGTCTTCGAGGAAAATTTATTCTTGCACTTCTATGAATTTCGTTTATAATTTCTCTTTTCACTTTGCTCATTTTATCAACTGTTACTTTTGAATTACAAAATTAGACTAAGTAACAGTTTATATGATAAGCCCTTTTATTCTTGTATTACGCCCGCTTCTTTTAGCTCTTCAGTAATTGATAAAATTTCATTGTCAAGATTAGTATTACCTGCAGTTTTAGATGCGATCAAAAGTTTAAGCCTGTCCACTAATTCATTAGGATCATCCCAATAAATAAGTTCAGTATTTTTTTTATATTTTTTAAGATACGGTAGACCTGCACCTCTTTTTTGCCTAGATTTAACTTCTGTAGGTTCTTGTAAGTGTTTACAAGACTCAGAAAATAACGGTTTGATCACTTGATAATATTTTAGACCTTTATCACCTTTAATTTGACCTGCAGGGTCAAAGTCTCTTTTATGAGCATTCGTTGTGACGAGTATTTCCTTGTACACCGATTTATCTTTTAAATTGACCAAACTTAAATCAGGCTTTTTGCGAAGCAATAGTTCTTTTAGACCAGGTGTTATTTTATACTGTTTATTAGCTACGCAAATTTTATACACTTTACCAGAGTTTGCATGAGTGGTAGAGAAATTAACTATTGTATTTCCGATCATATGTTTGTTTTTGTCACTACGTACACCAAATGGTATATTCATATCATCATATATTTCAATGATATCTTCTTTTTTCAACGACGCATTATTATCATTTTCTGATTCAGATGTGTTACCTCCTTCATCTTCTGAATAAAAAATTTCTGATAAGCTTGACTCATTAGATGATTCATGTTCATACAAATCATTAGATTTATCATGCAAAAATATTTTTGAACCTATATCAGTGTGTTTAATTTGGTCATCATAAGTATCTTCATTTTTTATTGTAGAAATTTGCTTGTTAGCTACTATTGCATTAAGAGGGCCTGCGAGAGGCTTAAAAAAATACTTAAGATGAGAGTCAGTGTTAAACTCATCATGTTTCATTTGTTTCACTTTTTCCTTTATAGCGTCCGCAGACTTTATCAATTTATCTGTAATGTTATCCATTATACGACTTATACTGAGAAGTATTTATGGACAAATGATTTTTTTTTTGCAGTCATTAATTATATAACCATCAATCAAAATAAATAAAGTTGTCAAATGATTGTCTATATCTGCCTTTGTTTAATTCACAATCCTTATTAATAGTCAAAAAATCATAAGGATGTATCCAGATTTTAGAACACAGATCTTTGAACTTAGACCACTCCATATCAGAGCTAACATGTTCATCGTATATATGTTTCATGTTAACTTCATCTTGCTTGAAAATTATCAAAAAGTTAACATTGTCACGTAATAGCTGTTTTGGTATTTTGGAATACGTTTGAGATAAATAAAAACAATCTATACTTCTGTGTCTGCCCATTGTAAAATAATTTCGTATGTTAATTTGCTTTTCACAAACTACATCATCAAAAATAATAACAGATTTTGGTAATGCATCGTTAGGATGAATAACTTCATCATCAAAATTAAATATAAAAAATTTTACTTCTGGCACTCTTTTTAAAATCTGTTTCAAAAATCTATATTTTGGTTGAAAGCTAGTCTTGGAATACAAATAAACATTTTTAAACTTTAAACCATTTTCGTGGATTAACAAACTAATCATGACGTTCGTTTTCCCGCAATTCGAAGGACCACATATTATACATCTTATATTATTAGGCAGAAGAACGCTATGCTTAGCGTGTAGCTTATTTTCCTCTACCTCAATATTTTTAACTTCTAATGAAACTGGTTGCTTGACCCACTTCATGTTTGTATCTGTCAGAAAAGTAATATGTTCTAGTATTTATAATGCTTATTTATAATTATAATCCCACAAATAATTAAATCATAGTTATTTTAGATTTGATTTCGTCGAATAAGGTTACAAATAAATAAAATTATCGTCTACACTTATTACTTAGTATCTGCACAGGTAATGTTAACAAAGGTTTACAAATCAAAACAGCAAATACAAGTAAATATGTGTGTATTAAATAAAAACATCATTATAAAATTTTATATAATAATTGAGAATTATCATATTTAAATTTATCATAAAAGTTTGCAATTAATTTTAGGTTTTAGTCCTCGAAAGGAGTCAATTTTTCTGGGTCCACTTCATGTTTATGTCTAATGTAGGTATAATTTATTTGCTCTTAAAAAAATATATATATATAAAAAATTGGTGAGGTTAAAAGTCAATTTATTTCAGAATTATAAACACAGAATATTCAGTATACAGTCTTACATAAAAAAATATACATAAAGCATTGATGTAAAAAAATACTAAATTAACATATGTAATCACAATGTCCCCAAGGTACAGTATCTATTTGATTTCCCAGAATATGCCTTTTATCGTCTATCCTGTTTAAAACTACTTTATTTACTTCTTGTGAGAACAACACATGCTTAATTGATTTTATCATATTCATCTTACGTTTTAATGTTAAGTTTTTAAATAAAACATCTTTATAATTAGATGATTTTAAACATTTTGTAATAGGTTTTGATACGCCTTTAGCTTTGTTTATTTGTGTATTTAATGATTTAATGCAATATAACTTTGCTCTTAAGCCTGTAAATTCGGTAATTGGATCACCTCCTAACTCATCCTTAAATAAACCAGGAATTTTTTCGTTCACCTTAGGAATAAAGTAAAGATTATTAGTTTCAAAATTACTTGTATCGAATTCTGATAAATTATCCCGCATGTCTTTATAAAAGTCTTTAGTATGTATTAAATACAACAAACTATCAGTATCAGTGTAGCATAATTTAGCTTTATCATCATATTTATTTTTAATAAAATTATAATGATAATTGTACAAATGCCACTTAGAGAATTCTAGCACCGCAAATCCAACATATATCGGTCTATCTAAAACAAGTTTCATGGGACTCAGTTGTATGGCTATAAAGTTTTCATTAAAGATAGAAACACTTTTTAAATTAGGTTTTGAGATTAATTTCTCAGCACCTACAATTTTATTCGTTTTATTCAAATCATCACTCCATTTGGTTACTAATTTGACCTCCACTTGCTTACGTTTATTTTCAATAGTTTTGCCAAATATTGAGTTATTTAAAAGCTTAAAAAAATCTCTTTCGAATGACGTTGAAGCTGCTTGTCTTAAGCTAGTATTCAAGTCTATATACTTTTTCAAAAAACATTCTTGTTTAAAATAAAGGATTCTATGAATTTTTTTTAAAACAAGGCCATTTTTAAGACATGCTTTTAAATGAACATAGTGAATAATGTAGTTATATTTATCATACAAACTTGCAATTAGTTTTGGTGTTTTCCCTCCAATAGGTATGAATTTCTCGGGAGCAAAAGGCAAATCGCTGTGTAAATTATGTAAATGATTTGGATATGCTAAATCTACTTCTAAAATGTAACCGTACTCGCCATTATCAGGAACATCAAACAAATTAAAAAAATTGATTTCATTATTTTTCATAAATTTAAACTCTGATATCGGTAATTTTTTAGTCATAGCATATCCGTAAAGATTATTACAGTCTAAATATATCAGATATGAGGATGGTTTAGAACTATCGAAATGAGGTAAATAAATGTTATTGGCTTCAGCATATCGGTGAGAGCACTGAGCTAATCCTCCACGTATTCCTTTTTCCAACATTTTATAAATTTCTATATCATTAATCAATTCTAGCTGAACACCTGTGTAAAGGAGCATAGCGTCCCAACTCAATCCAGGTGAAGTCACATAATAAGCAGGGTCGAGTTTATAGTGCTGGAGACAAATTTTTCTAAAATTTTCAAATATATCACATACATAATAATAGTACATCACACTTTAAATATAAGTCAGTATATTCACCAAGAGAACTAATATCAAAACATTTCCACACATTTTTGGCATGTTGATATTCAGTATCTGTTATATGTTTCATTTGTAAAGTGTTATAAAAATGATTCTTTGCTGGAAGTTGTGTTTCATTATATTTTTGCCATGAACAAATGTACTCATACGGATATATACCTTTACTTTGCAGTAAATTTAATTGGCCTTTATCAGGGAACTGTGATGATAAATGAATAAAATCGTTCTCCGTTAAAGTTTTACTCAAATTGTCAAGACTTGAACTAAGAAATTGAAATGAATCTATAAATTTAATCTGTATAGGTTTACATCCTGTACCGGTTTTGATTATTTTAGTTATGCTTAAATATTTTTCTTTTGTTTTTGGTATAATTTTTATCTCACCATCATATTTCGATAATTCCGTAATAAATATATGAGAATCATAACCAGATAAGTTATGAAAGATAACAGGTATAAATGAACACACTCTATAAATTAAATTGCAATGCGAATGCGCTGCGCCTCTGTACTCGGATGTAATATGATCATGATCACAAACTTTATCATCAAATAATAAATGATTACAGATATGGCATGTAGTTGCTTTGCTATAATTATCAGTTTGCTCTCTCGTCATAGATCTCATGGGTTTCTTAGTCATTACAATTTTGTGAATTAACTTCGCTTCTTTAATTAATCTCTTAACAAACACTTCTACACAGTCAGGTCCTCTATATGTTACGAATTTATTCAAGCTACTATCATGTGAGCAACATACATAATAAGCAAAACAAGACGGTAGATGTAGTTTATTTTTTATCGTACATTTATCATTATGTTTTTCTCTATAATTTAATAGTATACTTTCAAAGTCAGCATAAATCACAAAGTTAATTTTTTGCTTTCGCTCATAATTTTTGAATTGTAATGTATTGTTTTTATCAGGAAGTATGGTTAAAATTTTGGAACAACTATGAGAATGATACATCTTTTCACTACTAAAAAATTGCAAACACGTTTCACATAAATGCATTTGACCTTTATGGCATGAAACTTGTCGTCGCACTAAGCGTAAAAGGTTTTTTATCAAACAATAATGACCTTTGTTTTGTTTTTCAAAATACAGTAAGTTAATATGTTTATCTTTCTTACAATTCGTCACATAAAGAGGACCAGTTACAGTACAACGTTCATCTAATCCGTAAATATTAATACTGAACTCACAATTATTCTTTTCAAACAACTTGATATCTTTAGGTAAAGGTGGAAATGAAATTCCTTTTATATTAAATATTGAACTAAAGTGTGGATAGGAGTTTGTTCTACAGACATTATTTTTTGCTGGAAATAATGAGGCAACAATACTCCATAAAAAACAGTATTCATCATTATTATGTATATTCAAACAACTCTTTGTGTTTTTTATTACTTCTGGTAGCTCTAAATAAGTACCACCCCGCATGGGGGAATATTTATTTATATTTATTTCTAAATGATTTATACAGACAAATGACCATCCAGATTCACAATGCTCGAATTCAGTAAGTTTTCTTTTGAATATTTCTATTATATTGGAATATATATTATTAAAATCAGTACTGCTGTATATAGTTTTATATTTCGTATTAAATGACTTGAGCTGCTGCTCACTTAGATGTGGTAGTAAAAAGTAAGCAAACAGTTCGAAGTTAACTTTAATGCAGGTATGTTCCATTAATGATAACTCAATGATTTTCAAAACATCTTTTCGCTTATCGCCCAAGAACGCCTCTAGTATGAGGTACTCGTCTTCTATTGAAGGGTTTAAGCGATAAGTCATGATTCTATTTTTAAATGCTGTAGCTACAATATCAATATTTTCAAACTTTGACTTTATTAAACAATTCGATTTATGCATATTCGTTCTCTTATGATATCTATATTTATGTTCTGGGATCTCAATTTTGCATTTATCACAATGAATATACTTTGATAAACAATTTCGCTCATAAACATTTGTATCGTATTCATTTTCTGGGATATCAATTTGGCATTTATTGTATTCATTTTCTGGGATATCAATTTGGCATTTATTGTATTCATTTTCTGGGATATCAATTTGGCATTTATTGTATTCATTTTCTGGGATATCAATTTGGCATTTATTGTATTCATTTTCTGGGATATCAATTTGGCATTTATCGTATTCATTTTCTGGGATATCAATTTGGCATTTATTGTATTCATTTTCTGGGATATCAATTTGGCATTTATCGTATTCATTTTCTGGGATATCAATTTGGTATTTATTGTATTCATTTTCTGGGATATCAATTTGACATTTATCATTATTAATATCAGAATTTGTTGATGAGCCATCACCGGGGTGTATAACTGGAAACAAAAGACAACATTTTTTATCGTATAGTTTAATTATTGGGATTAATTGCGGTTACAAAAATACTATCTTAAAATAAACTCTATGTAAGTATATAATGATTATATGTGTTATAACATAGACCTCTTAATGTAAACTATTGGTAAGACTATTGATAAGAGCTTATAAAAGTAGGAGCACATTTTTTGAACTCCTTCCTGGCGCTTGTTATATAGGCGTTTAGGTGACGCCAGGACTCTGAAACCTCGTCAGATTTGTTTTTAATTGTGATCACCGAGTGCCGCCACCTATTTACTGGTTGGACCCGCTCTATTTCATCACATTTATACACTTTGAGTTCTATATAGAACTCACCTCTTTTTTGCTCGTTCATTTGTCGCGAAAATCCGTTCGCCAGTCTCCTCGTGATGTACGAGTATATCGGGGGAGTTTTTTTATCCGCAACAACATCGATTTCATCGTCGTCACTGTCGCTCCCGAACAACTCGCGAGCCGTTGATTTTGTGACAGGAGTCATTGGCTTAGTTTTCTTACTCGTAGACGGCTGGGAGTTGCTCGTTGACGAAGGCTTGCGCTTTTTGTTCTCCTTTGGCTTGGTTTTCACCGGTGCATGCTCCTCGTCTGCCGATTCGTTCTCCGAAGGGAAAATATGGTCAGCCGTGTTCTTGGACCTGTTATAAATAAAAACAATGAATTAGTATAGTAACAGTTAAATTCGTTTTAATCATGTAGACGACACTAAGTGCATGAATTTATTACTTGAATGAATGAATATCAAAAATTATGAATCACTGAACAGTTTAATTGTTATAAGTAGATGAAGACTCGCTAACTGATCTGAACGATTGAAGAGGTAAATGAATAGCTATAATACTTGAATGATTGAATAGTGAATGTACTATATTTTCTTATCCACTTAATTCTTTCTTGTAAAACTTTTACAGAAAACACAAGGTAAATTACATTGAAAATTGAGTAGATACTTACATTTTAGAAGATTGACGTTGCTTGGGTGGTTTTGCGTAAGATGTAACTGCACCTAGCTGAAGTGTTGATGTGATCCAGCTTCTGCAGGATGCACTCTTAAATAGTGGTAAATCCACGTCACGATATCCCATATAAGGAATTAGGGCAAGCGTTACTAAAAATGCTTTATCAGACCTAACACCCAAATATGTAATAGTTTACGTTGCAGAAAAATATCTTGCGAAATATCGAGATCATGCAATTTGAACTTTATCTTCATCATGTAAAGATGCTTTAATTTGCTAAGTCGATGGGTGGTCCGGATCAGATGTCTATTAGGTGCCGCTCTGGATGATGCCGCTTTCTGTGTGTATTGACTTTTAAGTCACCAGTTCACAGATAGCGATGCAGTGCGGTAGCGTTGCGGTGACGTTTTGTATTATTCAAATCAGTATGAGAGCGACCACACATGATGTGAAGCAGTGTTCAGGCATTCCCTAACATTTAAACACCACCGCGACGCTATCGCATAGCACCGCCGTCTATATGCCTGTGGCGTTATATTATGGTATGCAAATAATTGTAATCTGAAACGGTGTAGCGTCGTATTGTCTCAGCTAATATTTTCACAGCAATTTTGAACTTTATAACCATTGAAAATTATTTATTAGATTCCTATATAAAGGATAAATTATCTTGAAAATTTAAATATTATTTAGTTTCTTAGCAGCAAGCGCGAGTAATCAACGAGTAATAATTATGTCGGTGAGTATTCATTTAATTATTTTATTTTATATTTGATTTTATTACAAAATTTAATTTGATTTAATGATAGAATATTTTATTTTAATTATAATATTTTATAATTTCAGGATTCGGAAGAGCTGTTTAACTTCATACCTTTAGAAAAGGCTCCTGCTCAAATACACGCAGTAAATCAAAAATATTTGGGTCTTGCTGAAGCATCTCGCAAAATATCAAAGAATAAGCGAATGGTATATTCGTACATAAAAAAGCCTGTTACAAGACCTTCGAAAATCATAAGAATACAAATTATCGATGCAGAAAACTTCGAGCAGAAGGATAGTTCAATCTGTAATCATTATTGTGAAGCAGAGGTTTGTGCTCAACACGTCGTTAAGAGCATTTTAATGGATGACATATTGTGTAGCACTAAGGAGTTAATAAATAAAATTCAGGAAAACATGGAGAACCCATAGTTAATAAAGCTAAATATGTTTTAATGTTAGTATGTAATCCTATCAAATGCTATAATATTGGTGACTACCTGTTTGAGACTATTTAGTTAGTATAACCAAATATGTTTTACTATGGTTAGCATATAATACGAGTATAATCAAATGCTGTAAATGGTGTTATGTGACTATTTGTTTGGGACTACTAGGAATTACCTACTTTGTACCCTTTCTGTTTTATTGTATGTAATTAGAAGAATGTTGTAGTCTCTTAAAATACACGGACTTAAAATATTTTATAACTAATGTGTATTTTGCTAGAATGTATAACATGTGTAATTGCGTTGTCTCCTAAAAACGTATTTAAATTATGTTTTATATTTAATTGCTATAAATAAATGCATATTTGTAACCATTAAATTGCTTTTTATTTGACGTCCTTGTCATTTAAATTCACTGAAATTAAAAAAATGTAAAGTTCTCTAGTAATAGATTCTTACACATCTACACAAACATAAACAATCACAAATACACACGTAGGTACCTATCATCTGAACATATAGGGGAGCGGTCGGTGTGGGGGGATAAAAGTGATGCGTTGTGTAGCGCATCCGCACTATCTCGACAGCATCACACCACAATGAATGGTAGATATTTAGAATACTCGAATAATCGTATTGTAATGAAAATGTGATCTAGGTATTTATAATCATATTTCGAATACTTGAATGTAGAACCTAAATAAATTAATGAATGAAATGTATGGACAAATATTGATTGATTGACTGATTGTCTAGTCCATATCAAGTGTGGAATTGGGGTTCCTGGATCTTTGATCCAGGAACCCCAATTATACACTACTCGCGCGGCTAGCATATACACTCTGGCATTTTAGTCGTCTTACAAAGACAGCCCCCTTCATGTATCCTATGACTACTAATCATAAATGTAAAAAAAAAATGTTTTATTGAACTGTACAATTTTTTAAAAATTAATTATGACGCATGACATAGTTTAAAACACACTGTTACGAGTGTAGTCCAAGCCTTGTGTTACAAGGGCGCCGCGAAATGGAGCGGCGACACCTCTATCAGAGTTCATTCAACCTAACGCAAAAATGTTTCTTACTATTGCAACTTAAACTTAATCCATTCCGCGGCGCCCTTGTAACACAAGGCTCGGACTATACTCGTAACAGGGTGTTTTAAACTATGTCAAAAAAAAAAAATGTTCATAAATATTTTTTTTTTGAATGATTAGTAGTCATTGGATACATGAAGTGGGCTATTTTTGTAAGACGACTAAAATGCTACGGTGTATACAACATCCCGACATCAACCGTCGGGACTCGGGCAGTTGGCCACCAGACACGACACCCGTCTGGTCGGAGGATCCATTCCTCTATAGTATAAAGGGCTGGTGTCCGCAACTCCACGTCCAAGCCCGTATTTTGCGTACGGGTGGGAGAATCGATTATTCGATCCACCCCAGCTCCTCAAGGAAAGTCAGCAACGCCTTGGTGTTACTGACAACTGACAACCTCACGGAGGGTATCTGGGTTTCTGAAGGACTTGTTCCTGTATGTGGCCACCACCGGGCAGTTTAAAGCACATGAGCTTCTGTCTTGTATTCCTCCATGCAGGACCTGCACAGTGGACAGTGGTCTGTGATTCCTTTGACAAAGAGGTGTTTAAAACTTACTTGTGTCGTCCGCGGCTAATTACTAAAAGTACACGTGAATTTCTAAAGTTACTGACCAGATACAGCATCAGTCATTTCCGTTTGTTCTGTTAGTTTGTTTCAGTCCTAACATTGTTTAGTGATGCTGATGAACTGAGCTTTGATCTAGTTACCGTTACCAACGTGCCATACATATAAAACACCAAGATTCCTTTTGTTCAGTTTTGTTCTATAAATAGAATGGCAAACAATAGCGTCTTCATATAGCTATAGTATATTTCTTCAGGACCAATTTGTTGGCTCATCTTTACAAATAAATAAAATTGAAGTGTCTGTTTGTAATGTCAAAATAACAGCTTGTTACTAAATGCTTATGAAAGTATATACGGTAGTTATAACAATTATTTATTTTTAATTTGTCTGGCTGTCTGTGTGTTTTTCCCCGATTATCGCCGAAACGGCTCGACCGATTTTGACGGGACTTTCACTGGCAGATAGCTGATGTTATAAGGAGTAACTTAGGCTACAGTTATTTTAGAAAAAGCCACGCGGGCGAAGCCGCGAACAGCAGCTAGTCATTGAAATAAAAAACCTCTGTCTATGCATGCAGTACACATATAATTTGGGAACAACAAAACCGAATTTCTGTTTTGATTCATAGACATATTCTCTGTCTAGATTATATTGTAAAACATTATTACCAAACTAGTAACAATCAAACACCCCTTCTGTCGCTAGAATACAATATGTGAGAGTAGCAAACTCGGCATGAGATGACTTAAAATTGAGTTGCGTTTGAGAATGCGGTCGTGAGATCTGGGTATGCTCGGAATACCTTTTTATTCCCGACGCTGGTATAAATCCTTTATCTCCTTTTCGCACAAGAATTCCTTGCCTATTTTTTGTCATACAGCGAATGTGTAAAGGCGCCATACGCGACGCGATAAAAAGGCACCGCGTGTCGCGCGACGTGCGGCGCCTTTGTGTCGCGTCGCGTGTCGGGCCTATTTGTAAGAGCCTTAATCCGAAAAATGCTTTGCGCGCGCGATCCGCAAGGCTCAAAAGACACAAAAACCGCATGGCATTGTTTGCCGACTTGTGGGTCGTAAAGTAAGTACCTACCATTCATCTGACCCGGTAGAGCTTGCAACTATACGGTTATGATAGACAGGGCTGACACTCTCTGGTTAAATTTTGAAACCAAATGCTTAAGGCTATGCTCAGATGGCAAAATTTTGACGTGCGTTTTCAAATCGCGCGTTTAGACATCCTAATATTTACCTAACAACCGATCGATACATTTGATCGTGCGTTGACGCGCGTTAACGCGTTACATGGGAACTTAGCCTAAATGTACAGTTAGGGAATGAAAAGAGTATGCACCGCTTTTATTGTCCATCTAATTCTGAATTTAAATAAATCGTTGTCGATTTATTTAAATAAATCGTTACCGATTTATTTAAATTCATAAATAAAAAAAAATATATAAATAAATATCATCAACGGTATGCGAAACAAAGTACATAATTGGTTTTAAACTTGAGTACTTTGTACCAGAATTGATTAAAATTGTAATATCATTAAACACCCTTTTTCACCTTCCACCTTTCGTGATTTCATTTAAGTAATTTTACTTAGTATAATGAATTTAAATATCCACTTAAGTATTTAAATTTTGTTTTCTAATTGTAATTGTATTTTAATATTATTATTATTTTTGGTTAATTAAGATGTTGTTTTGTGGTGAATGCTGTGCACACCTATAATAGGCATACATACTAGTGTTTTTATTATTTTATTGTTCTATTTTAATCTTTTCTATGTATTGCTGTTTGTATACCAAATAAATAAATAAAATAGAACAGCAGCTCTATTCTGTAAAAATTGCACTGTGAAAACTTAGTTAAAGTGAGTTTGAAGTGAGCTGTCATTCCACTTAATACTCCTAATAAGGATCGCTAGGGATTGACAGATCTTCAAGCTCACTTCACCTTAGTTTTCACGGTGAGATTTCTACAGAATAGCACTACAGTTGCGATATCATAACACTTGAAAACGTCAGTTATTCATGGAAATGTTGACTTGTGCACAAGTATTCCGTTCTTGATAATTTGTAGACTTGCAGTGCATTAATAAAAGAATGCATCGCAAATAACTAAATATTCAGGAATATAAATACACTTACGAAAAACCTACCATTATCTCGAAAAATCACAAATTAACGATAACTTTTTTTAGTCTGATAACGATACAAGGTTATCTAAAGACTGTGACGTTTTCGGTGCTTGTAAGGGATTTCAAATAAAGTAGATTTTGGTTTGTTCTCCAATGTCTTACGCTACGTGCGTTAATATCTTGTGTCAGATCACATTTACGCTGCACTGAGACCAACTTAGCATTAAAATCTTGAAAAACTACCAACCCTACGAGTGGCCGTCACATAAACAAAGTAAAAACATCGTAATTACGCCTTGGCATATGGTATTACTCTTTTTTAACGTGTAACGGAACAGGAACTGACATGCTAACCTTAAAACGAGAGCCATGAATCCTCATCCAATTAGCTTTGTACATTAACGTCGAAGTGACGACACCTAAGTATACTCCAAGTTTGTTTACACTGCTTATATTGTGTTTATTTGAATGAAAAAGTCACGATAGACGGACTAGGATGTAAATTAGATTTTTAACTTCCGACACCTCGATCAAATAGCCTTACATATTGTTGTCCGAGCACCAAACTGCCTGGTAACCGCTGCTAAGCATAAGCATAATTGGCAAATAATGTTCCCTCTGCTGGGACCCAGGCCTCTTCTCTGTATGAGTGGCACCACGTGGGTCCACATTGGGTCTTGGGCCTTCGAGTTATTCTGGGCCTGGAATGCCTTGATCAAAGTATTGCGATAGACTTATAATTACTGTCCTCCACCAGGACATTTTTTTTGATTACTTGCACTCTCCGTTAATCAAAGTATCCTTTGTTTTCGTATAGGAACAAAAATTAAAACAGTTTCAATTTATTAAGATCGCCAAGGTCAAATAAAAATTAAAAAGTCAACACTGTTAGCTTGCTCTTCGTTATAACTCAGTGTTGTTAACCTTTTGTTATTTTTTTGCATTTAACCGCATCAAGGAAGGATTTTAAATCTATAATTAATCGAATATCGACTTCAATGTGCATATGCAAAGAGGCCGATTTAAACTGCTGCATATAGTATAGTAGCAAGGCTCATAAGATCTCCTTTCGGGTTCAAAACTACTCTTTTGTGCTGCAGTTACCTGAATCATGCCGATCATAAAAGAGAATATGTGTGACGGTTGGTATTATAAATTATATTTATTTTTCGACAGATGGGAGCAGGCGCGACCGGGCCGGGTGGGCGCCGAGCCCTGGAACTGATACTGAGTGGGGGGCTCAAGTCCTTGGCAAGGCCCGCAAAGCCAGTCCGAAGGGCAGCTTCCAGGGATTCCGTACTGTCGCAACCACAACCTTTACTAGAAGGTGAGTACCACTAATAATTTACCGGAGGATTTAAAGAAGTGTGATAGTACTCGTATAACCATATTTGAAACAAAACTTAAAAAACACGTATGGACTCTGTAACGTCACCAACGCCCCAGAAGCAAATATTATATATAATATAATTACTTAGATGTAAGCACTTTGTAGGTATCTCATTTTAATTGAACTTTTATATAGGTAAGTTCTTATCCATAATATTATAAATGTGAAAGTAACTCTGTCTCCCTGTCTGTTTGTAACGCCTAAACCGCTGAACAGATTGTCATGAAATTTGGCAGAGCCTGGGATATGGAGAAGGACAGTACTTTTCGTCCCTGGGAAACGATTTTCCCTGCTGTCAAAAACTATGCAAGCCATATCCCAACTTTTTATACAGCCACTCTGTTAAATCGCGGCGTAAAATTGTAATTCAATAATATTATCAACAACTTTGTAACATTATATTTATAATTTACTTTTCACTAAATTATTTTTTAATTTACTTAGATTTGAGCTAAATATTTATCATCAAGCTCAAACTGCGGCCAAGAAACTGGGCGTCCTAAATAGGGTGAAGCGATACTTTACGCCTGGACAGCTTTTAACCCTTTACAAAGCACAAGTCCGATCCTGCATGGAGTATTGCAGCTACCTTTGGGATGGCTCAGCTAAGTACCAACTTGCTGCGCTTGACTCGGTGGAACGCAGAGCTAAGAGGCTCATTGGCGACGTAAAACTGGTGGATGCCAAGCTTCACAGCTTGGCTCATCGCCGCAAGGTTGCCTGCTTGTCGGTCTTCTACAGATTGTACTTCGGCGAGTGTGCCCATAAACTCCACGAACTCATTCCACCGGCTCCCTTCTACCATCGGACATCTAGTCGCACTGCAAGTTACCACTCCTACCTAGTTGATATTCCACCAAATCGCACTAAGCGTTCTCAAACGTCTTTTATACTGCGCACAGCAAAGGAGTGGAACTCTCTGCTTGCGTCTGTGTTTCCCAACGCATGCAACCCTAATCTATTCAAAGTGAGAGTGAACAGGCTTTTTCTGGGTAAGCTCACTCCATCGTAGACTTTGTCTCCGTCACCCAGACCTAGAGTCAAGAGCAAACCCATAGTAAAAAAAAAAGAATAAAAAATACTGGCTGGTAGAATGCCCCAGAAAAGAAACAAAAAAAAAGGCGGGAAAGCGGCAATTCGATCTTCAGTTGTTTTGTCGAGTGCAAATTATTTAAGAATACAGATTATTTGTATTAAATGAGTTCATCAGATGCAGATATATGTAATTGTTTAACTAATCAGCTTTTTATTTACTTTCCTCATTTTCGAAATGAAAAGCAGGGTTTATCTCGGGTGGAAGAACCGATTTAGGCACTGGAACTATTGGCGCCCTGCTACGCTCGTGCTTCAAACCATCTCGTGCCTACATACATAGGTCCCTTTCATCCCTTGTATAACAATCTACTATTAATAACCTAATCCACTAAACAAAATTACTAATTGGTTTCCATACATTTGAGTAATCCCCTGATGATTTGTAATCTGAATTTACAACGGCTTTTGCGCCAGTTCACACACTACCCTGGGGAAATAGCGTGAACTGCCGTAAATATATTACCGCCTTTGAATTAGGTCAACTTCGCACGGCTTGCTTCAAGGGCTTGGAATTGCGAATTAATTAGTTACGGTCAAGGAGCGTAAATGTTAGTAATTTAATAATATTTAAACTCATTATTTTCCCACATAACGGACGCATGTAACCTTTTCTATCATTTTCATTCAAAATGTTAGCAATACACAGTCGGAAAAATAATAAGGAGCAGGTTAAAGTTAACCTCAGGTGCTGGTGGTGGTTCATTCTAATTCCTAGACTGTACATGTCCGTGGTGACATTTGTTATTGATTTTTTTTTAAATTGGTGTCATGATTATAGTCAATATTCTTCGGGGAAGAAAACAAATTTTATAGGTGCTCTTTTGCGCTTAATATCGTCTATTTCCAGATTGTCTTAGGGCGGGTTGTTTCACGTCCTCTTAACGCACGCGTATATGTCATAAATGGCGCTAACTATCGTCAAACCATTGATTCACAAAATTATGCCCTTGACGTTCGTTAAAAAATAACGATTACAATAACAGGTGTCATACCCACTGGTTAACATAATTTTATTCTTTTACATTTGAAGTTTGACGATCGGTTTTTTATGCAGTGAAACAACGCTTTGTATTTAACGAACGTCACCAAAACATCATTATGTAATCGTTATTATTTGACGTACGTATGTTACGTTAACGAACTGTTTGAAACAACCGGCCCTTAGTAGTGTACAGGTGTAAAATAAGGAATACTCTATCTGTCTGCAATCAGATTTAAAAAGCAATTATTTTTCATCCTAATCTCGACTCCTGTATTTACCAAAGATTAGCTTAGTCTTACTGGAGCCCTTCTCTACCATTCTTTCAATTGTAACAGGCTTGGAAACGTATAATTGAAATGGGAAAATCGTTGTTAAACACAATGTTTTTACTCTGAAGTTTATTTATCTTGACATGTTCTGTAATTGTAAAACATCAGTCGTCAAAATTTGTGCCTGTTTGATCAAGTGTCGTATGAAAGTCGTTGAGTTTTATATATTTCTCATATATTGCCTCTTGGTGCTGTGTTTATATGAGCGATATTAGCTTTTTACAAGCATTTCTCTTTTCTTTTGGAGTTCTTATTTGCCTTCATTTTGAAGATCGTGTTTTTTTTTTTTTTTTTTAATCTTTATTTATTAACGAGGGTTTGATCACATAGTGAACATGCCACCCTCATAGGAAATCTTTGTTACATGCAAAGCTTAACATCTACGCTTAATCCCTAACTTAACTAATCTATATAATATTCTAGCGGCTTTGGATGCTGGAAAAGCTAAAATAATGTTACATTCTCCTAATTGATAAATATTCATATGAAATTGATCTCGAATCAAATATCTTTCCGCTCCGTTCCGGACACACTCCACCATAATATGAAAAACGTCTTCGACCACATTGCATTCCGTGCAGTTTGGAGATGTTACTTTTCCCATCAATGCAGCAAAACTATTCAATGGGATATGTCCGGAACGAAGTCTCAAACTTGTCACGATTTCTTGTCTACTCATATCGGCATTATCAAACCAAGGATAACTATGAATGGTTGGCTGCATCGTCCGATACCAAATACCTTTTGTCAATGACTTCTCGTCGAAGTATTCTTTCCAAATTTCATAACATTTCAATCTAACTACAATTAAAATATCTGTCCAGTAAGGTTTATACGTCACCGGAACACCCTCTACGCACGCTTCTTTGGCTAAATGATCAACTTCTTCGTTTTCTTCAATGCCGATATGAGAAGGCACCCATTGTAAAACAATATTTTTATTTTTATCTCTTAATCTAATAATAGAATCTATTATCTGGTATGCTAACGGATAACCACGAAAATTTCCCATACACCTCGTTAAATGTTGGAGTGCGCTTTTACAATCAGAATAGATTACGGAATCTTGAAAATCCACCGATTCAAGGTATGAAATGGCTTCGAAGATAGCGATTAACTCGGCGTACATGACAGAAATGTTTGAATTTAACTTGAACTTACAGGAGGTATTACTTTGAGGGTCAAAAAACGCAGCTCCAACATTATCTCGAACTTTAGATCCATCCGTATAAATCCTGTAATATCCAGAATATGTCCTGCCAAAATTCCTACTACATATAATTCGAAGTTGATAGTGATCGTACGATTTCTTCGCCTCGGTAACCTCTTTAATTTGTGGTTTAATCGCACAAGACAAGTTCACACCGCTTATCCACGTATTAAGCGAAAATAAACCTAATTCATCGCTGGAGTACACGCATATGTTATTGAATTTTTCAGAAATATGAACTAAAAGTGGTTTCTTTTTACGTCTCCAATAATTACCCTGGCAACAAATATTAAGTTTGGTAACAATTTCACACGTGTCCCCATTAACAAAAGATTTAAGTTTCAAAAAGAATTTACCAGCTAAGTAATATCTGCGAATATGTAATGGCTGCAGATGTAGTTCGCATTCCATCACATGAATGGGTGTACTTTTAATAAAACCACCGATGACCCTCAAACATTGGTTTTGAATTATAGTTAATTTATTTAAATGGGTTTGACAGCTACTATCAAATAAAAAACTGGCATAATCTATTCTGCTGCGAATGATAGCAATATATAAACGTCGCAAATGAGTGGGGTGTATGCCCCAGCCTGGACCAGTTAGTATTTTAAACACATTCAAAAATTTGGAAGTTTTGTCTCTTAACTCATTAATATGTTTGGACCATCTTAGAGATTGATCTAACCACAATCCTAAATATTTATAGCTGTCAACTACTTGGAGGGAACTTTCATTTATTTTAATATCAATTGTATCTTTCCTAAAGCCATTTTTAAATATACAAATTTTACTTTTACTAGTTGAAACATTTAAACCAATATCTTGTACTAACTGCTTAAATAAATCTAAAGCCGTTTGCAATTTATGTGTCGCTTCCAAAATTTGGTTGGTAGTAAAATATAAAACAAAGTCATCTGCAAACTGCGAAATACATACATTATTTATCTTTTTACAGATATTAATAGTAGCTATATTAAACAACAATGGAGATAATGGATCACCCTGTGCCAAGCCACGAAAACTAGTTCTACATAATGAATCATTATCAAGTTGAATTTTTAAATTTCTGGTATGTAAAAAATTCCACAGATATGTGCAAAGTTTTTGTCCCACACCTAAGCCATCCATTATACGTAATAAACTATGTACATCCACATTGTTATAAGCATTATCCAGATCAATAAAACAGCATATGGTCATTTGTTTTTCAGAAAATCCTGTTTGAATTCTAGAAACTAAACTAGTAAGATTATTTAACGTTGATCGGCATTTTCTAAATCCTGTGGTATTCTGGTCTAACATACAGTTCTTTTCTATAAACCACTCTAGTCTATTGAGTAGAATGCTATGGAAAGTTTTGCAAAAACATGAGATCATAGATATGGGGCGAAGGGAAGAGGCTAAACAAGGATCACGTCCTGGTTTGGGAATTGGCACCACCATTATATCGCGCCATTGCTTAGGTACAAAGGAATAACTGAAAAATGCATTAAACAAATTGAGTAGGACTTGTTTCCCGTTCTCAGGTAAGTGTCTTATCATAGAATATGTGATCTTGTCACAACCAGGGGCTGTATCTTTATTTTTTAAACATTTATTTAGCTCTTGGATTGTGATAGGTACTTCAAGTTTTGGATTATTCGATGTTAGTATAGGTTGGTCGTATGATACGAAATCGGGGGCTAAACTACAAAGTAATTCGCTTGCTTTACTACTGTTAACATGGGATTTTGCTGCGTTATATCCCTTAATCCATCTCATCTTTCGCCACAACTCACTATGGGTCGTAGCTTGGTCAAGAGAAGAACATAAGTCCTGCCACGACTTGCTTCTAGAGCACCGTATATATCTTTGAGCATCACTGATTTTACTTTGAAGGATTGTGAGGTTATGTGGCGATGGATTACGTCGAAATTTGGAAAGTGCTAAACGGCGCTCTGCTACAGCTTTAGAAAGATTGGGACACCAATAAGGCTTTGGTGTAAAATTTCGTTCTGGGTTCGTACTAATTTTAACATATGGTATAAAAAAATCTGCAGCCATGTCTAAATAGTCTATAAATATGTCATAACCTTTTTGCAAATCATTTGGAAACACGAATTCATCGAAAAGGTCATTTAAAAGTTTTTGGTATCCTACCCAGTCAGCCTTTTTATAATTCCGACGAGTCATACAGACGTTACTAGCTTTAAAGTACGTTGAAATTTTAATAACACAATGATCGCTTCCTAATGTCTCATTTAACACTTGCCAGTTTAAACTTAAGCTTATATCGGATGACGCTAACGAAACATCGGGAGACGACTGCTGTAGTACATCATTGACTAACTTAATACGCGTGTGATCGCCACTGTTTAATGAAATAAGGCTACTACCAATAAGTGCGTCAAAGATTTGATTACCTCTTCTGTCTACTCTATTGGACCAATTGGGATGGTGTCCATTAAAGTCACCTAAAAGTAAGGTTTTATTATTAACCTGTGAAAATAGTTGATCCCAGTCTGACTGGCTGGTATTTACAGAGGGTGGACAATAAATCGATATAATATTTTCGATTTGATTACAATTATACACTTTAACGTGTATGCTTTCTATACCAGAGTTAAAATTTTGTAAATCATGGCAAATCTGAGATTTAATTGACTTATGTGTGAGTATTGCTACACCTCCGTATGAATCATCTCTGTCTTTGCGAAATACATTGTAATCTTTAACTTTAAAATAAATTGCTGGTTGTAACCAGGTTTCGCTTAATACGGCAATGTGAATCTTGTCTTGTATTAACAAATTCTCAAACTCACTTAATTTTGGCCTAATGCTTTGTGCATTCCATTGGATTATATTAAATTTAACATTAGTTTCATAGTTACCTGGCATTTTCAAAATAATCAAGGATTAATTTAAGGATAGGCCAATCCGCTACATTGTCAACTACTACTAAAATTACCCACTCAATGCAAGTTTTAAGTATTCCTTTGTAAATCATTTGTATAGTGCTTCCTTTCATGAATATTATGTCTTGTAATCTCTTTAACAATTCCTTGAAATTGATATCTCTGTGTTTTTCTTCTGTTTCACACGAATTTTTTGTTTCAGCTTCATTATATTCTTCTGTTTCCGTTTTACTCCACTCCATAAATTCCAGGTCTGACGAGCTCTCCTGTTTCCTCTGTTTCTGTTTAGGGTCTGACTTCTGTTTTTGTCTATGTACCTGCGCCTTAGTTGTTCCTTCAGTATAAGCCTGCCTACTAGTGGTTTGAGTGGGAGCTGTGTCAACAAATTGAAGGGATGAAAATTTTATATCAGTATCTTTTATTTCTATATTCACTTCCTTATGCGTTGGTTCATCTTTAGGGACATAGATAGTAAGGGCTTTTCTGTAGGTGCAATTAAACTCGGACATGAGTTCTCTCAATCTTTTTTCCTTTAAAAAGATTGGACATGTTTTTGACAGGGATATATGTCTTCCATTGCAGTTAACGCATATCATGTTAGTGGTTTCGCAATTGTTATGGTTTTTTCCGCATTTGGGACATACCACTTTAGCACTAGGACATCTCTTAAGTACATGACCATATTTCCAGCAGCGCGAACATTGCGACACTGGAAATACATATGGTTCTACCTTTATCCTTAAACCATGCGTATAAACATAAGGTGGTAAGAACGACCCTTTAAAACAAAGACGAACCGCTTCACTGGGTGACCACCCATCTGCCTCAAAGTTCTTGCGATTCAAGCGATTTAAGGATAATAATTTAGCTGGTTCGGGGCAAAATATATTCTCCAAAATATTTTCCTCTGACATTTCTAAGTCAACATCTCGTATTACACCGTAGGACAAATTCCTTTCCATCGCTCTCTGAATATGCCATCCCTTATCGATAAAGAATTGACATGTTTCCATATTCTCAGCGCTGATTTCGCTAATCAATTCTACGCGAACTCGATACGGATTAATAAATTTTACCCTGTTAATATCTTTTATATTCTGTTCTCTAAACAACTTAGCAAGACTAAACTGTTTAGGTAGTATCTCTTTGCTAGATATATATATTTCAATCTTTTCTGTCTCCTTGAATATTTTGTCTTTTCGCCTAACTTCCGTCCATTCTTCATCACTGCCTTCTCTCATTCTTTTATTGGTCTTGTCTTCACTGTCTTCAATGTCAAACTCTTCATTTAAAGTAGTAATCTCATTCATCGAATCATTATTTATTTCATTACTCGTCTCATAATTATCACTCATTATACTCGTAAACAAGTTGCATCTGTGGCAGGCGGCAGGTAGCCGGGCGATCGGCCACGTGCCGCACCTTTCTAAGTTCGAATGTACTAAACAGTAGGTATGCGCTCTGCTCAGTCGACGAATACAACTGTGACACGACTCGCTCGCACGAGTGCCGCGACGAAACTGAAGATCGTGTTGAAAAGGAAAGCTTCTGTTTTAGAGCTGTGTTTTGCCATGCAATTAAAATGTCGTATCACGTCATCATCATCATCATTTCAGCCAAATGACGTTCACTGCTGGACATAGGTCGCCTCCAAACACCACTTCACTGGTTCTGTGCTTCTAGCATCCAGCGTCTTCCTGCTATCACGTGGATGCATTTAATAATGATCCACGTTATATTTTCGCATACATATTATCTTTAGCAACCTTTATATTTTTTATAGGTATTTTTGTCCTTGTTATTTCATAAAGGGTTTTCCCAGGCTCTATCTTCCTGCGTAATTTCCTCCCAATTTGCGCAGACGTTAACATCCTCAATGGCAAATTCTTTTATTTTCAAGTTTTTACAAAATCCAGCACCTTCTTGGGTAACTCCGGTACACCAGTCATTCTGCTAAACGTTTAATCTTGGTTAGATAATCAAGTCTTTATTAATCAACATCTTAGTTTCAAAATGAAGAAATTCATACAATTTTTTCCTTAACGTCATATCATATCACCTTAATTTCGCTGTCAAAAGCTTACCTTTCACAAATTGGAAAATCAAGTTCGAAAGCGTTAATGATCCTTACTTTTATTTCACTTACATCCTGATTTTAAATGTTACTATGGATGCCCTGATTTGAATTCACTTCATTGTCTGATCCTCCAAGCAATTTTAAACAAATCTATTTGTGTCTTTTGTAATTATACCCTTAACTCTCCCCCGTTGGTCTCGTGGTAGCAAGCACGACTGCTGAGCGTGGGGTCCTGGGTTCGATTCTCAATTCGGGCAAAGTGTTATGGGTTTTCCATTAGAAAATTCTCAGCTGCAGCCCAGAGTTCCAAAATTGGTGGTGTGATGGTGCCTCGGAAAGCACGTAAAGCCTGATCTCTTCCCGACCGTGTCGGATTGCCGTCCTATCACGATGCAGCGGTGCTTCTCGTCTACTATTTTCCGCCCAGATTTTTTTGTAGAGTTGATGTGGTGCGAGCTCATGGTGAATTTAAACACGTTCCGCTGCGCTGCGCGGCGTCTCGCTGCGCCGCACGGTGTCCCGTTGTGCAGCGAAGCGTCGCGTTGCCAGCGACTTCACGATACGCCTCGCGACGTCGCGATGCGTCTCGCGGCGGCGCGCTGCGTAGCGCGAAACCACTGGCCTCTTCAAGCATCTTCACGTCGCCTCACGTCTCGGTGTGAATGTGTGAAATGTGTTCCTGAAGGAACAGAAGGTGCACCTGCATTTGGGACGCACACACTTGTGCACTATAATATCTCCTGCGTACCTGGGTACTCTCTGTTGAGAATGGCCCCTGTGACAGAAATTCGGTCTAGACGATTTTATTAATTGTACCCTAAAAAAACAATATGCATCTTCACTTTCCAGGGTCCATTACAATGAGTAAATATTTCAACGAATTTGAATAACATTATAATGATCTTCCCAACTTCATACTTAAAAATATGGTATACTTAATTGATTTCAAGTTGACTTCATTCAAGATTTATTAGTTTTTAACAAAAGGCATTCCAATTTCATATCTGAATAGATTTATACTTCAATAAGCTACAATTGAAGCAGACATTTTTGTGAGCGTGGCTAAGTTATTCAAGCTGAAGCAAATATCTTTGCAGGAATAACTCTACAGGTATTGAGAATTTAATATTGCGGAGGTGCCGGTGGCGGCTGGTGGTTTAGTATTACAGGTATAACAGAATTTATGTTTCAAAACGAACAGAAATGTTATGCCATTGTTTTACAAACATTCCGATTTAATTATGAATTCAAGGAATTCAGAATTAATAAATGTATTAATCTTGCAAAAAAGGCACAGCTGTTGTCAATCAAGTTCATTCAAATTAGCCTATTTTAGTCCACTGCTGTACATAGGCCTCTCCCAAGTTACTCCACAATACATGGTTCTCAGTCTTCCTCATCCAGTTTATCCCCTCCGCCTTTGAAAAGTCATCAAACCATCAAAACTATTTACAAGTAATTACTTGACCGTCTTTTGACCAAAATTGCAAATCATCTGTACAAATGCTAATTACTTGTCAATCTTTATACCAGGTCTTCGGAAATGCTCAACAGTTCTCGCGTTGACAGACCGCGAGAAGTCCTCGGAGCCGATCAGGGCTCACAACAGACTGCGCGCGCCCTCCGTCTGCTCCCGTTGTTCATCACTACTGTCTCTTGCCGGCGCCAGTGGCTCCAGGTACGTACCAGGTTCTCGGTACAGGTCCTGCAAGTCGTCAGAGATCAGGGCTCACATCAGACTGCGCGCGCCCTCCGTCTACTCCCGTTGGTCATCACTTCTGTCTCTTGCCGGCGTCGGTGCCTCCAGGTACGTTTCAGGTCCTCGGTATAGGTGCTGCACGTCCTCAGAAGTCAGGCCGTACAACAGATTCTGGGCGCCCTCCGTCTACTTCCGTTGTTCATCACTATTGTCTCTTACCGGCGCCGGTGGCTCCAGGTACGTCCCAGGTCCTCGGCACAGGTGCTGTAAGTCCTCAGAGATCAGGTCGCACATCACTTACGGGCTTTCCATCTTCTCTACAAAGACCCAAATATTTCCGTCATCAACTCATAGTAAGATTAAACAGGCCCACAACTGTTTATTTTTTGTTTGTATTTGCCATTATTACCTCCCTACTCTCTTTCACTTAAACATACATGATTTATATTTTTTCCACTGCTGGGACACAGGCATCCTTTCTGTGGGAAGGAACGGATCGCTGTATTGAGATTGGTGGAGGTCATAATCATGACTGTGTTTCGTTCATGACGCTTCCTCACGATGTCTTCCTTCGCCGTTTTAATTTTACTCATCATCATCTGTCTAGCCTTTGCCCAACTATGTTGGGGTCGGCTTCCAGTCTAACCGGAAGCAGCTGAATACCAGTATTTTACATGGAACGACTGCTCACCTGATCTCCACAACCCAGCTGCTGGGTAATACGATACCCCTTGGCTGTCAGACTTTCGGGATTTTGACTACCCGTAACGACTGTCAAAGATCCACGAATGACAGTCGGGACGAACTGGTTAACGTGCTTTCCGAGGCTCGGAGGGGTCTTGTTATGTAAAGAACCATCCACTGACCAACCGCAGCAAGCGTAGCTTAACCTGATCGATCGGCCCATGCGGCTGTTATTACTTAGCCACGGGCCGTTTTAAACCAACTCATATATTTTTCTTCGCCAGGTATTCCCTGGACGGCGCCGGTGGCGGGTTTGTGCCAGCTGCTCCTATCAACTGCAAGCTCTGCCTGGAGGACGCCACTGCTGATAAAGTGACCCTCATCTCTGGCTGTGGATGCTCCTTCTGTACCAAGGTCAGTTATAATGATAATTACTAGATACATATATGTATACAGGGTTAATTGTAAAACACCAACAACCTCGCAGGAGTAGATTACTAACATCATAAACAAAAACATTTGTTCTACAACATATCCTAAACCAGACAAAAAAAAATTCAACTCTCCATACATATGTCCGAACAGCTGATCGAGTTTTGTATGAAAAGTCGTTTTTTTGTTGTCTGTTTTCGAAAAAGTCGTAGAACAAATGTTGTTGTTTATGATGTTAGTAATCTACTCCTGCGAGGTTGTTGGTGTTTTACAAATAACCCTGTATACACGAGGTTTCACTCGCGCACGTTTACCTGGATAAAATGTGTTATTTTCCAGATCATAGTCTACCTGTGTACATAATTACACCCAATCCGTTCAGCCGAAAACGCGTATAGAGTAACAAACATCACTACATATTATAAAATAAAACAAATTCCCCCCGATGCGTCGGTCTTTTCGGATGCGATAAACTCAAAAACTTCTGAACGGATTTTCATACGGTGTTCACCAATGGACGGAGTGATTCATGAGAAAGGTTTAGGTGTATAATTTATTAGGCCTTTAAGTGTAAATTGGCTTAAAATATGACGATGATTGTTGAAGATGTCGGAAAAAATCATGCTGACTGGGAACTTTACTGGCGTGCGCCGCGTAAGAGTTATATGAAACAACTTACTACATAATAAGTTTGTTTGTTTATGTATCTTTTCTTTACTTTTCAAATACTTGCAGGATTGGAAATAAAATACATTAAAATACTCGGAGTAGGATGAACATTCGTTACAATTTAATCTTATCCACATGCTCGACGTAACAGGCTGATACAAAATATGATCTGCTACTAGGCTTGCCAACTCTCACGTAATTCCGGGATTCTACCGGAAAAAGGATTTATAAAACAAGCACTAGATTTTAAAATCTCCCGGCTCCAAGAACGCAGCTAATATCTCCCGAAAATGCCCTGCTGGCGGCTGGTGGCCAGTGGCGGGCGGGCCGGGGCGTCCGGGCTGTCGCTTCGACCTGGGTGCTTCTCTGAATGTACCATTAATTGAGGATAAATCGTATGACTACTGTTTACTGCGTGAATTTCGTGAAGTTGTGGCAAGTAAAACAGAGGGTAGACTTGCGTTGGGTTAAAAAGTGAATCTGGCAAAGATATAAAAAAACTTGTTACATTCACCCTATCGCAAACGCCGCTCCTGAACGTGTTTTCAGCGTAGTAAAGTCGAAAAGTCGCAATCGGCTGAACGAAACGCATCATCATTCATCATTTCGGCCGAAAGACGTCCACTGCTGGACATAGGCCTCCCCCAAGCACCGCCTCTGGTGCCATTTTTTATTTGTGCTTCTTATTTGGGCGGGGGGGGGCATTTGCCAGAATCGCCACGCTTGGCACAGGCGGGTGGGCGATCGCAGTATGGTGTTAACGAAACGCATGTACAATCTAAAATACAGGTGTGCACAAATTTCAAATACACATGTATAGAATTGTATGATTTAATAGTTTCTAATCAAAAAGCTATTACAAGCTGCTCGCAGTGTAAAAATATTATTATTTTTCTCTTCTCCCGGATTTCTGATCAACTGAGTTAGCAACCCTATCTGCTACCCGTGCGAAGCCGGGCCGGGTTGCTAGTAGTACAAATATAATTTTAGTAGGAGTCTAGGATTACCAATTTTAATTATAACGACATATTTCACAAACGACTACGGTGTGTGACACTATAATACCTATATTATTACAACAATGAGCATTACCTTGAGATGTGATGTAAAAAGGAAATATTATTGTAATCAATTATAACGGAATTATTCATGCTACTGAGAATAATGAACCACACTTGTTTATAAGTAATTAAATATTTAAATAATAATGTGCATTACTTCGTAAATATGCTTTGTTTAAAACACTTCGTTTTAAGGCTCGTACAGACTAGTGCGATATCGCGGGCGCGACGCGACAACTATTAGCACATTTTTCTTTGTCGCTGCCTGTCGCGCTCGCGATATTGCGCGGGGTGATGCCCCATCGCCCCAAGTTCCAAGTTCCCCAAAATGATTTTTCATACGTTCATTCCCAACGTCCCCATAATATAAAATTAAATTATTTGTAAAGTTCACACTTGACCAATCCTCGTACTGACGTATCCAAAAGTGTTAGAATGAAATAAAATCAGTAACTAGTTAAAATTAACCTTATTTTGCAGGTATTTTCTCAGAGCATCACCCATATTGTTTAATGCTATTTTTTTTTTACCCACAACGAGGTAGCTCTTGGCCTTCATCTCACCTGATGGTAAGTGATGATAAGGCCGAAGGTGGAAGCGAACTTCAACCGGAATCCTCAACCACAGAGGAACTGAACTTATTACGTGAAAGAACCAATGGGGTAACAATACGTACGTCAGCATTGATTCGGCGACTGTAGCATTCACGATTTCGGTCAAGACAGAGTCGTACAACTTTTAGTTAATAATAAAAGCTTTGGGGAAATTGTAACTTGGGGAAATCGGGCATCACCCATCGCGCGAGTCTGTACGAGCCTCTAACTTATTGGGCACTACGGAGTGGCCCACAACATCACGCTTTTATTCTCTAAGGAGTAGGCAGGGGACGGTATTCGTAGTACAATCAGCCAGTTATGTTTAAGCCCAAATCAGCCCTATGTAATAGAGGGCGAGCCCATCGCCATTAAGTGCCAACTTCATCTATCTGACTGACCGACTCCTTGACAATTCAAAAGTGCCCGTTATTGGTTTAATTGAAGCCAAGTTGGTCTAGTTATCGCAAGCGCTACTGCTGAGCATGGAACCTCGATTCGATTCCCGGATCGGACAAAGTGTTATTGGGTTTCCCTATATGGAATTTGTCAGTAGCAGCCCGGAGTCTGGATTTGTGCCCGGTTGATGGCAATAGCATCGCCCCCTATTACTTGGGACTTAACATAACTGGCGGAATGTGAGTGTACTATAGGTACTTACGTACACCTCTGCCCTACCCTTCGGGGAAACAAGGCGTGATGTTATGAATTAAATGCTTTGTGTTAAACCAGGCACAAACACAGACTCTGGTCTGCTACTGAGAAATTACTAATGGAAAAACCCAGTACCACTGCAAAAGGCATATGTTTGCAAATGAAGTTATCATGCACATTGTACATCTGTCTGGTTTGTTACGAGGTCAATAACCCGACTAGGTGTGAACCGCCAAAACCGCGTGTCGCGCGACACGCGATGTCTTTTGTGTTGCGTCGCGTGTCGCGCCTGTTTGTAGGAGTCTTGAATTATGTCATAACTAGCTTTTGACCGCGGCTCCGCCTGCGTGGATGTCGGTTATCGCGTAAAAAAGTAGCCTATGTCCTTCTCCATATCCCAGGCTATATCTCTGCCAAATTTCATGACGATCGGTTCAGCGGTTTAGGCGTGAAAACGTAACATACAGACAGACAGCGTTACTTTCACATTAATTTATAATATTAGTATGGATATCACACAATTTTTTGTATGTTTTTCCTATTGTATATCGGCACCTTGTTTTATAATATTCATGAAATTTTTAATCGTTTAAGTGCTCTTGTGCGTTGTGCTATGTCTTTTGTGTGCACTGAATGAAGGCTCGTACAGACTCGCGCGATATCGCGGGCGCGACAGGAACCGACAAGGAAATTGTGCTACTAGTGTCGCGTCGCGCCCGCGTTATCGCACTAGTCTGTACGAGCCTTAAATGTTTTATCTATCTATCTTCAGTGGCGCCTCCCTTAAAAGGTTGGTCCGAGCGCGCGGTTCCACTCTGCTAGTGGAACCGCGCGCTCGGACCGACCTTTGGGTGAATTGTGTCTTTGACACCGAAATAAAGAAAAAGTATTAGGTCTCGTCTCAGGAAGATCACATTTTAAACTAAACACACTTATTAATAAATAAAAATAAAAACCAAAAGTGAAATGAAAACAGAAAGTCTTGTACGAGGCCAAAAAGCTCCTATCTCAGCATAATGCTGCGATATTTAAAAATAAGTGTCGTAGCCTAGCGCTGGTATTCTAATAGGACCCGCTGTGATGTCACGGACACATACAGAAATAACAAATAGATATGTGTGAAATAATATAAAATAAAATATTTATTTAATAAAAAATGTTGTCATCCGCATGTACCGACGTAACAACAGTTACTTATCTATGCCTTTAGTGTCTTCGCCGTTACTATTTATTTAACACTTCTAATGGCTCATTTTCATAAGTCGATAACTCGGTCGATATACAGCATGCGGGGTCTCCCCGTATGCGGGGATAGTGACTAATGAAAGTCAAGTCGATAACGCAGTCGGTACACCGTCTGAGAGACTCAAATCCAATGAAAATGAGCTTTAAAGCAATTGCCAAACGTGTGGTGCCGGTTCTTCGTATACCGCAATCGTTCCTTATCGACTGATGAAAACAGCTCCCCGAATACGGGCTCTATGCTTTACAGAAATCTCCCGCATACGAGCTCTATCGACCAATGAAAATGAGCCGTTAAAGCGCATTCTTACAGGCAATTTGGCTTTCGGCACAGGTTGCCAAACTCGATGTACATAATACAATATATTGCCAGTCATCATCATCATCATTTCAGCCGAAAGACGTCCATTGCTGGACGTAGGCCTCCCCCAAGCACCGCCACCTCGACCGGTTCTGTGCTTCCCGCATCCAGCGGATTCCTGCGGCTTTCATAAGGTCATCGGTCCAGCTTGTGGGAGGCCTTCCAACGCTACGTCTTCTGGTACGCGGTCGCCACTCCAGAATCTTTCGGCCCCAACGGTCATCTGTTGTTTGCCAGTACCGGCTTATATTTGTAAAGACGGTAATGGCATTTGTTTTTAATAATATATCACTACATATTATAAAACAAAGTCTGTCTGTCTGTCTGTATGTCTGTTCGCGATAAACTCAAATACTACTGCACCAATTCTCATGCTGTTTTCACCAATGGATAGCTTGGTTCTCTAGGAAGGTTTTAGTATATAATTTGTTATGTTTTTGTATGCATTTTTGTATGAATTAACGATATTTGTTGGAGGTGTCGGAAAAAAATAAGCCGTCTGGGAGCTTTCAACGAAAACGCTGTCTAAACCCTTTGAGATATAACAAAATAATGTATGGTGGAATTGTGTATCATAAAAAGGTCTTCAAAAAAGTCCGCGATGGCATATGTCTATCTCTTAAGGATAACATACTATATCCATTTTATTGACTTTTTGTAGGTATTTGTTTGCCGAATTTTACTCTTGGAAATACGATTACGATAACAATACGCTATAATATCAGTAGCTATTAGCCAAATTATGTTCGTAGATAAATAAGCTAGCTACTTATGTGTATTTCAAAGAGTATACAAGAATATTTATCATAAAAACATTACTAAACACGGCCGCCTTATGATCAAAATTTGTGCATTCCATAACTTTCGTTACTTTTTCACTGACATATTTATCACTTTTCGATAAACTAACACTCAATACGAAATCTACACTTATTTCTCAGTAATTCTGTCTAAGATTCTTCTAAGATTAAACCGTTTTCTCATTGAATCCATTACTTTACGCACGTATAACCTTGATGAATGTTTACATTAAGCATCGCGTCACACCGCCACACGACCACAGAGTATAGACGTATTTTGTTTTCTTTTTTCGTTCGTTTAGTGGTGTTCCCGCTAAAATGTCAACCGGTCAATTATTAGTCGATTAATCGAATTCTACATCCAGATCGTGTTGCAAGTACAAAATAAATGTCTAATATTTCGTCCAATTGCGAACGTGACCCTGAGAAAAGTTAGTACTTACGTGAATTATTCTAAAATTATTATTTGTGTCGCAATTTTATTTCGTGTTGTATTTGGTACAATTGACTGCTTTAAGAATTTGAGTGAAATTTCGTATTTTGATTTTGTGTTTGTTATCTTTAGGTAAAGACTCATTCACGTTCAGAACATAAGTACTTTTACTATATTAAATCATTTGTTTCGGTTTCTATTCACATAGTGTTCATGAAGAAACCATAAAACCATAGTTATTATTGTGAAATGTTAAAAGTTTGATGTCAAGCTCGATAGATGGCGTTGACGTCGAAATAGATCTCGCTATGGTTTCGTTACCGCGATTTGGTTGGGGTCTCGCAATTTTAATTAAATATACCAGCTTAGATCAGTACACAATTGTGGTTTTATTTTCAACCCTATTAGTGTGCACATTAGTTCGATAGTTCAACTCATTACCAGCTCGGTAATAAACACATAGTGAGTCACATTAAAATTAATATTAAGTTAGAATTTTGAGATATAGCCAGGGATATGGAGAGGGTAGTACGTAGGGTACTTTTTTATGCGATAACCGACATCCACGCGGGCGAAGCCGCGGGCAAAAGCTAGTATTATAATAAATCAATGTAAATTTAATTTACAGCTGTCAGTCGTATGATATGGCTTAAAATAATGTAGTTAAAGATAAATAATAGTTCTAGCTCAAATTAATATAATTACTAGCTGCGCCCTGCAGATTTACCCGCTTATGTCTCGATCCCTTGGGAATATCGGCATAAAAAGTATTATTTGTGTTAATCCAGGCTATAAACTATATGTGTGCCAAATCTCATCCAAATCCGCTCAGCCGTTTTTGCGTGATTGTGTATAAAAAACATCCAAACTTTCACATTTATAATATTAGTGGGATTCGTATTTGCGTTGCTCTCGGCCCACATAAACTTGAACGCTGAGCGCTGGGGACTTATGATTCTCAAAACGATGTACATAGTTTAAACTTTTTATTGACAGAACGGTTATAAGATGACCTAGTAGACGATATTTGTGCACTCGTTCATAATGTGTTAATTTACTGACTGTGAGAACGGTAATGTTGAGTTACAGTGCACATCAAAATCACATTAAGTCTGCCTTCGACAACCGTTTCGTGCGTCAAAAACTGTTTTTCCAATTGATTTTTCTGATATTATCGATCAGCTTTTAAATTCACTTGGTTGAAATTATATTTTGTTATTTTTTTTTAAATTTTACGATGGGTTTGCTCTTGACTCTAGTCTAGGTCAGAGGGCATTTGTCCTTGAAGAATGGTTAATCTCTTTGATTTGATTATGATTGTAAATGAACGAAGTTTTTCATGTTTAAAAAAAATAAAAACAGGTATTGGTTATTAACTTAAGATTTATTTCTTTTTAAGGAATAAATATTACTTATAAAATCATGGAAGCTCGTGGTGAACAACTGCTTTAGTATACATAAACAGTAATTGATTTGAAGGAAAACGTCGTGAGGGCATGTCTTACAACCAAAAATTCGAAGTCATGTAACATCCACAAACCCGCAATGCGCCTACGTGGTGCCTATGACCCACTCATAGTCTGTTTGGTGATTCTGGCCCACTCCTGCTCTCACAGAGAGGAGGCTTGTGTCCCAGCCGTGGGAACGTTATAGCCCCAAATAATAAACGAAAGTTGCAATAAAGTTTCTCAGTCATGCGGTATATACCTACTGTGAATGGTAAATGGTAGTTATACTAACATTATTCATTCCAAGGGAGTTTTAAAAGGCATCCATAGTCAGTTCTACCTTCAGATAATTCTGATCTGGCCAAAATCCGTATCGTTTCTCGTGTCTGGATTTTACGGTCTTAAGATCAATCGCCTACGACGCCGACGTTGGCTACAAAAAAAAACAAATCTTTGAATCCAAACACTAATTACCGTTTTCGACCGATCTAGCGCAGATGCGTCTGTTCAGATTGATCTCCCCATGCATAGACACCTTTTAAAACGGATTGAACTGAGCTAATATTTTACTTATCGTATATTTTGATTCCTTTTCTTAGCATTACTTATGTTTTTGTTTTATACCTGGTGCAGCCCTCTGAAAACTAACTGGGTACATTCAGCTCCTTATTTTAAATCGTATTCCACTAACAAAATCATTTTTTTAATTGTTTTTTTATTTTTCAGTTATATTCCTTTATTTCAATGTAAAATTACATTATTTGTACCCAGTACTCCATTTATGTAAATAAAACAGCTTAAAACAACAAAAAAAAAAAAAACAAAAAATGAATTGCAATGGATGTTGATGATGATGATGATGTTGTTGACGTGCGAAGTCAGCTGTTCACTTTCTGCCTGGATAGAGAGTTCATCGAACACACACGCGCCCCATGGCGGGGAGAGCGGCCGAAAGCTCGCTGCGCTGCCGTTCGCTACGTGCGTTTTGCCACGATAACGATACATTGCGTGTGAGGTTAAATAAAACAAATCAGGTTTATTGGATTCCCATAACGTTCCTGAAATAATTTTATGTACCGGTCATCTTAGTATGATATACTGAATTTACTCCATCAGTCTGCGGAAGGGCTGTACCTTACACCCTGTCTATTATAGATTGGTTATGTTCTTTAGAAAGGTCAGGTAGTTTTCGCAACCGGCGTGCGTGTATGACCAGCACCCTAATTACGTAACACACTATAAACTTGCTTACCCCCATAGGTAAAATACGTAATTTTATGTATATATGGTGTATCTATACATACACGAAATATTTTAAGAGCAACATCTATAAGTGGCAAAAAAGCCATAGCAGCGGAAAAAAAATGTATCTAAGTGTTTTATATTTTTACTTAATTATTATAATTTTAAAATTGCTTGACACATTTTGCAAAAAAACCTTAACTTATTCTATGAATGACCCGCCCGGACGCGCCGACGGTGGCGGCACGAGCGCGGTGCCTTTTGATAATTAATCATCATATCAAGTAATTTTAAATAATATAATCAAGATTTAAAAAGAAATCGTTTCCATGGCTTCTTTACCACCTTTCTCTCAAAATCTTTCGTGTATGAATAGATACACCTTATATGTATGCTATTCCATCCTTCAGTAGGACAATAACTACAAATAACGATATGGGTTTCTATATCTATTCTTAGCGGAGACCATTCAGCTAGTCTTATCAATCGTACTAATCACATTTCGGCGCCGGTCCGTGTCTTATCTAAGTCTGTTTTGACTCCACCTGCGGTCAGTGACCCCGAGATGCCAAACCTCCTAATTATGTGGCTTTTTTTTTATAAGTTCTTTTTAACTCAGTCTTGCCAACGTGTGGTAACGATGTGGTCCTAAACGCTTTTATTTTTTAAATAATCTTACTACCTATTTCAATAGGGATGATTCCTGGGTAAAAAAAAAGATAAACTGTTTAGTCCGTCAATCAGATAATAGAAAAATATAAGACACGTATTTTTTGCTTTATCATATTAATAAAAAATGACTTAGATAAAACACATGAAACTTGGGGAGTGGGAGCTCGTTACGTCACAGCTCAGTATAAAATCTACTGAGAAGGGACGTCATGCCACATTTGAACTCAATGTATCGCCGTAATGTTTTGATTACGTAAAAAAAGAAAAAATACGTGTCCAATATTTTTAAATAATCTACATGACAAAGAAAATTTTTTTTTAGTCATCATCCCTATTATATTTAAAAAAAAACTGTTTAAAAAAAGTCTGTTATGTAGCTATGAGATATGATAACATTACGAAAAGGGGTAACTTCGGGATTTTTTTTTTCCAGCAAACAAAGTTAATCTAATCGTGTTATTAAAAGCGATTGCATGTCCGCCCGATCCTTAAATAAGATACCTATATCTTTGTTTCAGAATATTATCACTCTGTAATTTTTATTTATTTAACAATTTATGTACACACATAAACAGACAAGAAGAAAGGAACAGAAAAATACGTACAAAGGTAATGCTTATTTCTAATGAAATCTCTTCCAGCATACCTGCGATAGGAAAGTAGATATAGAGATGTAGACAACGTGTGTAAGAGTAGAAGAGAAAAAATATACATAAAATCAAAATAGCTATACACTAATATTAATGTTCCGTGTGGTGCCGGACGTAAAGCATCACCCTATTTTCTCCCATGGGTGTCGTAAAAGGCGACTAAGGGACTTACTAGAGAATGGGCAGCAGCGTTCTCTATGCATTGTTAACACCATACTGCGATCGCCAACCCGCCTGCCAAGCGTGGCGATTATGGCAAACCACCCTCAATTGGGGGAGGCCTATGTCCAGCAGTGGACGTCTTTCGGCTGAAATGAATACACTAATATAAATACTTATAAACATACAATAAGAAAATATACTTACATACATATTTCTAAAATAAATATCACTCAAATATAATATATATGTTTCCCATGGATTCAAAAAACTAGTAAGTGCGGTCTCTGTCGGATTATACCGCCTTAAGAGTCGTTATAGGGGTCGAGCCTATATGTATAAAGGGTTATTGGTGAAATGCTAACAACCTTGCAGGACTGTATTACTAACATCATAAACAACAACTTTTGTTATATAACTATTTACAAAACATAATACATTTACCCAAAACAAACCTTCAAGTATTCGGTGTTCTATCTAACACATTTCAATTTTGTATTTTGTTGTACCTAACTACGCCTCCCGTGCACTGTCGTCCCTGCCTTATACACTATACCAAAGTTTCTAATTCAGATAATTTATGTAAACAAAGGGGATAACATATCAAAAAATATCTTTGTAATGGTAATTCACATATAAAGGCGAAAAAAAGGTTCCATTTTCTTTTAAGTACTGAATTTAAGAAATAATAATTAAAAAATAGTGTCACCATATTTATTTTTATAAATTTTCGGTTTAAAACAAAGTTATCAAAAAAGGAGATTTTCTGGTATAAAATATTTTATGATACTGGTAACAATTCAGGAGATCCAAACATTTTCACATTTTTTACATCTTTAACAACACTTATAATACAACTCTCATTCATATATTTATATTGTATGTAGCATATCTAGCCACATTTATGGATGGATTGGATGAAAATGGCTATAAACTGTTTCGAGTGGAAATCGATTTTGGGAGGCCTACGTCTAGCAGTGGACTTAAAAGGGCTGATTATGACGATCATAGGCCGTGTCTCCGACACACTACATAAAACATTGTTTGGCAACGGTATTTTGTTTACATAGTTCTTATAATTAATTCACTTTAATTTCATAGATGATTATTTACAACAAAAAATTATTATGATAAAATGTTTTGTACCACTGTCCTGTCATTTTGACAGTGACAATTCTTGACATTAGTTTGTTTACATAATTTATCTGAATTAGAGACTTTGGGTATAGACACGGCGGTTTGTTTTGTTACGCATAGAGTTCGTAACATTTAGGCCCCTCGCCCACGGCGACTTTTTGTAGCGATGCTGTCGCGCGTTCGTATCGATACAGCCGCGATGGGGCTGCTAGCTGTTTGCCCTCGCCCACACCACGATTCTCAGTCGCGATGCAAACGTGATACTGTCGCGATGCAAACGCGCGATGATTTCCGACACGGCCGCGCGTTTGCATCGATACAGTTGCGATACTGTAGCGCATTAGTAGCGCGTTGGCATCGCTTCTGTAGTGCGTTGCAAATGCGACTAATGCGCGTCAGTAGCGATGCTGTCGCGCGTTTCGTAAACACGCGACGGCATCGCTACAAAAAGTCGCTGAGGGTGAGGGGCCTTAGAGCGTTGAATTAAGAGCGCATACATCGGTCCACTAGCGCCACTTCTTTAAAAAATATTATCTTGTGACTGAGAAGGAATTATGAAAATCGGCTCAACAGCGACCTCGGTAAGTGTGTCTAGAATGTTCTAATACCTTTTATAAAGTTTCATATTGAGATACGTAGCAACAAAATTCATTCTAAAGAAAAACGGCCACATACTCTAGATCGTATTGCAGTTTGGGTAATTTATGCGGCCCAAATGTCCTTTCTTTGGTATTGTTCGTCGAATCGTTGAGCTCCTTATGTTCTGAGTTGAGCTGAACGATTACTGACAAATGCGTGCACTGACTGGACAGGTCCACTCAATCTGTGTGGTTCTTTCTTCAAAAGACCATTTCGGACACCAATCTACATGGTCTTCACATGATTTGACCAAGATTATGTCTGGACTTTAAAAGAGACTGTGACCTCGTGAGTTTGTTTCGGCCTTTCTTCTCAGAGTAGTCAGATGCGAAACGCCGACCTCATCTAGTTTTAAAATATGATTGACGTGTAAAAAAAGTGTTTGTAAAAACCTGGGGCCGTATTATGACCTCTTAAAACCATCATGTTTTCGGTGTGAAAAAGAGACGGCGCTATACAGGACGAATAGCACTATCCTTTTCTCACACAGAAAACATGATGGTTTTAAGATGTCATAATACGGCCGCTGCTTACAGAAATAAAATCATTTATCATTACATCTATACATCTATACAAATAAATAAAAGTGAAGTACCTGTTTGTAACATAATATCAAAATAACAGGTTTTGACTAAATGCATATGAACGTATACGGTACTTTAAAAACAAAATCATTTTTTTAAATTGTATATTTGTCCCGGCTAATCTTCGAAACGGCTGGACCGATTTTGACGGGACTTTCACGGGCAGATAGCTGATATTTTAAGGAGTAATTTACTTTTATTTTAGAAAAAGCCACGCGGGCGGGGTCGCGGGAGCAGCTAGTACTTAGGTGGGAAAACTGGGTCACAACAGTGACCGTTACGGTTAACGTTTTAACATTTGTCTCAAAGCCAGTAAATACATTTGTCATCTGCATACCGTTCGGTTCCTAAAAAATTTATTTATGTCGTGTGTCACTTTTATGTCCATCCATATTAAAACCTCCTAACTGAGCCACGTTGCGGTCTGCGAACTAATGTTTTTACAGTTATTTAAAACAATAACTCATCATTGTTGTTCCGTTTCTTATTTTGTAAATAGATGTTTCACAAGGCTACGTCAGACAATAATATGACTCTCCGCAGTTGGCACTATTGTGTATGTTTTCTATTATAATAAAAAAAAAGGAATGCTGTTCGTTGGTAAGCGCATCACTTGAGAACGGCTAGACTGATTTGGCAAATTTTTGTTTTAAAATGTTCGTAATAGACCGAATTAGGTTTCTACGGAAAGAAAATTTGGAAAAATTGTCGGGAAAATTGGTACATTTTCTATGGGAATTTTGTATGAATTATTGAAATTTAGACAGGACAACGTGTGCCGGGTCAGCTAGTCTTTTAATATAGTTAGCTTTTCTTGTCAATTAGACAATGATTTTAAATTTTCTATCAATTCTACACCTATCCGAACCGATCTGCTGGTAGAAAACTATTTTGAGTTTAGTTCGCCTTTGCACTGTCAATCTGTCTAGCCTTTTCCCAACTATATTGGGGTCGGTTCCCAGTCTAACTGGGTGCACTTGAATAGCAGTATTTTACATGGAGCGACTGCCTATCTGACCTCCATAATCCAGAAACTTGTTGTCAGACTTTCGGGCTTCTGATGACCCGTCACCATTGTCAAAGAACCACGAACGAGAGCCGGGACCAACGGCTTAACGTTCTTTCCGAGGCACGGAGGAGTCTTGGTATGTAAAGATGGTCACCCATCCAGTTACTTTCGCATTAATTTATTAACCGACTTCAATAAAGGAGGTGGTTCTATATTCGACTATATACTCGTATATATTTTTTTTATGTATGTTCACCGATTTCGCCGTCAATTGTTAACCGATTTTGAAAATTCTATTTTGTTTGAAAGGTTATGCTTTCGAGGTGGTCCCATTGTCACCAAGTCAGAATCTGATATGGGGATCCCATAGAAATCGAGGGAAATCTTCAATTTTTATAGTAATTTCACCGATTGCTCCGTCAATTGTGTAACTATTTTGAAAATTCTTCTTTTCTTTGATAGAAGAAGCTGGCGCGTCGGTCCGATTTAAATTTTATAAACTTCGAATAGGCAATTTTAAGTTAACTTCGATAATACGTATTTATTCCACTTTGTCTATCTTGATGATTTTATAATACTTTCTGTCACTGTTGTTTACATAGCAAAGAATTGGTGTGGGGTTGGTACAATAACTAAAAAGTGAAAAATAAAAACTTTTTCACAAATAAAAGTGAACAGTTCAAAAGAAAAAAACAAACTTGAGACTAGAGATGCCAATGCATTCCACTAGTTTTTATGACAAGTCTTTTACAGTTCAAGCAGTACGGTTATGGAATGCCTTGCCCGTCTCGATAAGGCGTGCTCAATCTTTGTCCACTTTTAAAATTTTGGTTAAAAATCACTTCCTCTCTCCTTAAACATCATCATTACTTAAAGTTCCTTGCTCTTGTATCATGTTTATTATTGTGTGCGTTTATATATATATATATTTATTTATATGGATAAGTATCTATATGCTTTGTGTATATGTATTTATTGTATATATGTAAGTGGTACACCACTAAATACCTGCAGTATTGTCTCTCCTTCTACTTTTTGATCCATCCAAAGGTTGTCTGTAAAAGATCGCTTTTAGCGATAAGACCGCCCATTGTGACACCCTATGTAACAGTTCTACATTTATATCTGTAATTTTTATGGTGTACATAATAAAGAGTATTCTATTCTATTCTATTCTACAATGTGAAAAATACTTAAATTTCGGAAGTCGGTATCTTTGGATCTGTATTTTACTTTTTTGTCACCGACTTCCGAAATTAACGTTATTTTTCACTTTGTAGTGTTTTTTGTGAAAAAGATTTTTAATATTTGCTTTAGCATGGAGGTATTCCACTCGCAACAGTGATTTCAAGGGCACTGGACCCTTGGTTAGACTGGTTGGTGGAAGTATGGCTTTGTACAGTCAGGGAATTGAATTGTTAAGCTGATTGGCACACTACGTCAATTTGGCGTGTTGTAGCTATATCATACAACTGTCAGATAATTACTGTTGTGACTTAAAATTACGAATCATTTAGGTTGATAGTCAATTTGCTATGCAAATTGTGGTTGTGATGTTCATGGTTTGGCATTACCTTGAAATGATTAGATATGCCATGTTTTGTTTAACATCTATGGTGTTAATTTGTTTCCACTGCTAATATGTTTTAGTGGTTAATTAGCTCAGTGCCGTGGAGGTTGAATACCTAGTTATTTCTTTATCATACCACATGAGTAAAGATAGGGAACAGAGGCAAAGCTTCTAAAGAGCGTGCAAAATTCATACCCATTTCAAGGTAGGGTTGACACAAGAGGATAAAACTAAATAAAGGTGTGAAGTATCTACCACATTAAAAATAATAAATTATAAGTAATCAAGTTACTACTTACCTAGTGGAGTCTTTGGGATACTTAAAAAATGATTATGTTTTTATACCTATTAGTGTCGTTCATACACACAGTACAGTAAACAACCATTATTTACACTTTTTATATAAAAACATTATTATGTTTTACTCATGTCAGAACGTGAAACGTAAACAATCATGACGTGCAACGTGTACCAACGTGCAGCCCTGGAGCGATTCAACTGGCCGAGCTGGTAGAAACCGGTTTCTCTTTGTACGCGACGAAGCCTCTTATGGTACACACACACGCGCCTCAAGCTTGTAATGTATCTATCATATTACGGTTGTATGAAGCTTTTCCTTGGTCCGTACTCTGATCGTGCTCATACGAGTACTATGTACCACTTATTCCATTTTAAACACTATGTTCATTGTAATTCCACCCTAAACATAAGAATTACCTAATTATTTTGTTTTAGTTGTAAATAAAATAAGTTAGTATATTATTCTTTGCACGAACGTTTCTTTAAATAAACAACACACGACGACCTTAAAATAGAACATAATATAATATGTAACAACATAAGTTTAGTCTTCGTAAAGAAACGTGCACTGACTACTTAAAAACATAAAGAATTTCCAATACAATATTACTGGAGTAAACGGGACTATCAAAACAAACTCGAAACTACTATTAATTAAAAACAAGCCAATTTACTAATGATGTCTGAACGTCAAACTCAGATAGACCCAATTATAGCCTCTGTACCAAAATTGGAGCAAAAAACACCTCAGTTTTTGTTTCTTATTAGATCGCAGGTTCCAAGTTCTTCCCAAAAATCCCTTGCTTCAGAATTAGCAAATATGGAATGATTACCTATTAGGCCCTGCCTATCATTTTCTCTATAGCCTATGTTACTCCTTATAACATCAGCTATCTGCCAGTGAAAGTACCGTCAAAATCGGTCCAGCCGTTTCGGATATTAGCTCGAACATACAGACAGACAGACGGATAGACAGACAAAAAAAAAAACTGTATCTTTTGATATGCATTTAGTAAAAAGTTGTTATTTTAACATTACAAAAAGACACTATAATTTGATTTATTTGTATGTATAGATAATAATGGGCAGAAATGTACAGTCGAGGAATGAAAATGTTAAGCACCGTTAGGTAAATTTTTACTTGCGCCTTATTATTTTTCCACTACGTAAACTGGTGGATGCCAACCTTTACTGACAGCTTGGCTCATCGCCGCCGTCGGTCTTCTACAGATTGTACTTCGGCGAGTGTGCCCAAGAACTCCACGACCTCATTCCACCGGCCCCCTTCTACCATCGGACATCTAAACGCACTGCAAGTTACCACCCCTACCTAGTAGATATTCCACCAACTCGCACTAAGCGTTTTCAAACGTCTTTTATAATGCGCACAGCAAAGGAGTGGAACTCTGCCTGCGTCTGTGTTTCCGAACGTATACAACCTTAATCTATTCAAAGTGAGAGTGAACGGGCTACTTCTGGGTAAGCTCACTCCATCGTAGACTTTGTCTCTGTCACCCAGACCTAGACTAGAGTCAAGAGCAAACCCATAGTAAAAAAAAATAAAAAAATAAACCGTAGATAACATTTTAAATTAAAATTACAGTTCGAAAAGGTGTCATGCATATGCTAAGTGAATAAGCAATGTGTTTGACAATTGCTTAACTTTTTCGCTTCCTCACCGTACCGTAACTTAAACCTTAGACTATTCCGAAAATTCTTAAGTTTCCTTATTCTCAGCAACAACCGTGAATAATTGAAGGCCGCTCCTCGAGTGAATATTGTATAAGTTAGACGAGATACGGTACAACGGTCTCCGAGCTCGTTGGCTATACGGATGCTGTTTCCTTGTAAAACGAGGGCTGTACCGGTTTCTTGTTTACTAAACTCTGCAGTTGTTTGTGAATATTTTGCTGCATCGGTCTGTGGCGCTTTATGGTAAATTGATGGAGCTTAATTTTTAAGCTGCTTGACTTGTTGAATGACTATTTTTAATATTTATTAAATTATGTACGAATTACGGAAGGAAGGGACTTAAGTGGGCTACTGATAGCCCTGCCGCAACGGCAATCTAGGGCGCACGGCGCCGGCGGTCGCGGCAATATCGGAGTTGTCTCTACATGCCTGCCGTTCAGTGTTCGAGTATACGTTGAGCTAAACACACGCGTTGAGAATGGCACTAGTATTATCGAAAAATCAAAAGATTGGTATCGTATAGCCCTGGCTCTTTCAGTGGTGCTACCGAAAAAAAAGAAGGAAAATGAGATACTGGGTGAAGAAGTAACTATAGAAAAGAAGTGAGTTGAGCAACATGAATATTATGAAAGAATTGGAAGTAGATGAGTTTAAAAACTTTTTACGAATGGACATTGCTTCTTTCGGACCTTGCAATGGCGACACCATTCATAGAAAAAAAGAATAAAAATCAATTGCTGTTCGTTAGTCTCGCTAAAACTCGAGAACGGCTGGGCCGATTTAGCTGATTTTGGTTTTGAAATGTTTGTCGTAGTCCAGGGAAGGTTTAAACGGTGAGAAAATATGGAAAAAAACTATTAGTGAACGGCTGGACCGATGTCAGGAGAAGGTTGGACGGTAGGTAGGGTAGGTAGGTAGGCTACCCTACCTACCTACCCTACCTACCGTCCAACCTTCTAGGGTAGAGTAGTGAAGTTTATACTATATTTCCTTTGCACGTAGACAAACTGCCACAGTCAAATAGCTTTTGACAGAACGAAGTCTGTCGGGTCAGCTAGTCATTTAGATAATATTGCACTTTCAGGGCAATATGAGTTCACGTATATCAAGAGGAACACTTTTTTTGTAATATTAGATACTCCTAAAAAACATAAATTTGACATAATATAAAGAAAAAGCTAATTTAAAAAAAACCGTGGACGTCAGTTATTCTGTATGTATGAATCCATGTATGTGGTCACGATAACGCCTGAAAAACTTAACGTATCGAGGCAATTTTTTTTTTTCATACTGAAGCGTATGAAAAAAAAAAAATGACTCGATACGTTAAGTTTTTATCCTTATAAATTAAGGCCTATTGAAAATCACAGTCTAAATCAATTTAACTTAATTTTTTTAATTTTTTTAAATAAAATAAACGAGCGTTATGAGGCGTGCACACATACTGCGTTCATATAAAGCTCTATATTTTGGTCTATAGAAACTAAAGATCCGTTTTCATTAGTAAAGTTTTACATGATTTTGTGTGCTCGAATCATCGTACTGTATGCAATGTTGCCAGTAGTAACACAAACATAACATTATGCTACTTTTGTTTACCGAGAATACGGGGCTTTAGACTTACAAATCTCAGAGACAAAAAATGTCCCTACAAAAGTCTGTAGATTTGTTTACCCTGTAAGATGAGGTACAGAATAGTTCAGATATACAGGTCGGACGTATCTACTGCATCTTTTATCCCCAGATCTAGGTCAGGCCATCCAGGGCCGTGCTCCTGATATGTGCCCTACATTGCTCTAGCTAGCTTCTGTTATACCTGTTTGTAATATATCTACGGTGACGGTAATTGGAAACGTATTCATAGAAGTTCAACAACAAATCAAACAGAAGTGGAACATCGCCTTGGATGACTCTGTAAAGATGTTATAATTGTGATTTAAATAAATAAATAAATAAAATAAATTAAAGTAAAAAATGTAATGGTGGTAAAATTCTTTTTTGAGTAAGTATTGAAACACCGTTGCAACACTATATTTTACAAAATTGGGCAAAATTTTCTGCTGGTTTCGGTTGGTGGTAGGGCTTGTTCTAAGTCCGCCTGGCTAGCTACCAGTGCTACCACCATCTTATCTAAGACTGTCACCATAACAACAATGTTAACAGCATTCGTTGTGTTTCAGCAGTTAGAGGTAAGATAGCCAGTTTCTCTGTGGTTGAGGATTCCGGGTGAAGCTTGCTTCCAACTTCGGCCTTATCATCACTTACCATCAGGTGAGATTAAGGCCCCAGAGCTTCACAGATAAGGATAAAAAAAATCGGCTACCAAGAGATTCCTGACACCTGTTATTGGGACACGATTAGGATCTAATAAAGTTTAAATTCGTAAAGTAAAAAGCCTTCTCTTGCATTTTTAACATGATACTGCGATCGCCAACCCGCCTGCCAAGCATGGCGATTATGGCAAACCCCCCCAATCGGGGGAGGCTTATGTCCAGTAGTAGACGTCTTTCTGCTGAAACGATGATGAATGATGATGAATTAATTCAGTAAATTATAATATTTTAATAGGGGGTAATAGAAATTCGACGATGTGAAATCCCATTGAACACACGGTTTGTTAATAATTAACATAGTATTTAGAAGAAACGAAGTAACTATCATAATGAGTTTACAGTTTGATTGGGTATTCAGCTTTAGTAGTTGGAATGGAAATAAACCCCCAAATTACGTAACATACTTTCAATCACAATCTGAATGACTTTGAAGGATATCGCTAATACATTGCTTCATATGTTCGAAATATGTCTGCTCAACAACTTAAATAACGCAATGAATGTTGCTGGACTGTCATTGCCACTGTCAGTGTGTTACGCAATGACCTCGCTCTTTTAATATATTTTAGAAAATACTATCATAGCGATGAATTCTTGGAAACAATTGAAAAAGCGGACTTCATTTTTAATTTATTTATAGAACACAAAATCAGAGAAAAAGCGGCCAAGTGCGAGTCGGACTCGCCCATGAAGGGTTCCGTAGCAGCAAGCGCGGTTAACGATTTATGACGTATTAAAAAAAAAAAAAACTATTTACTAGATCTCGTTCAAACCAATTTTCTGTGGAAGTTTACATGGTAATGTACATCATATATTTTTTTTTAGTTTTATTATTCTCTTATTTTAGAAGTTACAGAGGGGACACACATTTTACCACTTTGGAAGTGTCTCTCGCGCAAACTATTCAGTTTAGATTTTTTTTTATTAGAAACCTCAATATCATTTTTGAAGACCTATCCATATATATCCCACACGGATGGGTATGATGAAAAAAAAAAAAAGTTGAGTTTCAGTTCTAAGTGTGGGGAATCTCCAAAATTTATTGTTTTTTTTTTCTATATTTGTGTGAAAATCTTAATGCGGTTCACATAATACATCTACTTACCAAGTTTCAACAGTAGTTCTTAAGTTTCGGAAAAAAGTGGCTGTGACATACGGACGGACAGACAGACAGACATGACGAATCCATAAAGGTTCCGTTTTTTGCCATTTGGATAAGGAACCCTAAAAACTACTAAACTTTCAAAAAAGAATACTTAAACATTTACAATTTGCATTACTTATAGCTTGCCCCACCTGTGCAATATCTGAATATCAAATGTAAGTAACCTTGACTACGATTCCGCTTGGCTAGCAACCAGCCTGGTAGTGCTGCCAAATTACCTAGATTTGTTTCAACTTCGAAAGGCAGTACTTATATTTTTGGCAAAATTTAACACACCTTTTGCTTCATTTACGTTCATACATCAGGGCCTCAAGTCTGTATTACAATAGTGTCAGAATGGTCTATCATTGATTTAATAATTGTTGATTTTGACAAGTTTGGTAATCTACAAATATAATGGCGTCATGATGACATTCCAATGGTTAGCCACTGACTCTCCATTGAAAGAATTGGTAATCTCGTACATGACAATGACAAATTAAACTTCCTACTAAACTTCCAACTTCCTACTACTTCAGATTGCTTATAACACTAATAAATAATAATAAAATAATGGCAATACGACAATGCCATTGTAATACAATTGTATTACGAGACCATTGACCGACCAATGATCGACCATTATGAATTTAGCAGATTACGAACTTTTAGCGAAATGACAATGGGATCGTGTTGGAGTGACGAATTTATAAAAATAGCAGACTTGGGCCCCTGGTCATACACGCACGCCGGTTGCGAGTACTAATTTGAAGAACATCACCAATTAAGTCCCTATATGTCTCACCTCTCACACCGCCCCCTCACTTGAACATCAAATGAAAATTACGAAAATAATAAAAACGGTGTTATTTATTGGGACTCGTACAGGAACAAACAACAAATTAAAGTCCTGTAAGAAAAGACCAAAGACCCAGCATAACAAAACATGGTGTTACGAATTTGTTTTTAAAGCAAACGAGCATAATTAAATTAACGTACCCATATAAAAATAATTTTTTTAAGGCTCCTTCAAACTGGCGCGATACGCGACGCAAAGGCACCGCGTGTAGCGCGACGAGCGATGTCCCTCTTTGTATCGCGTCGCGTGTCGCGCCTGTTTGTAGGCACCTTTATATAAATAAAAAACAAATTACATCTCTGAGCGCGCTTGAGCGCTGAGCAATGGGGTTTAATTTGACAGATCAACAACATTCATTGCGTTATTTACAGCGCATTTGTAGCGATACAGACGCGATACGCACGCGAGTCAGACTGCTCTGTAGGATAAAAGCGCGCCGTCGACGCACGTTTCTAAAACGCGCGTCAACGGCGCGTTTAAAAAACGTGGTCTGCACAGGCTGGTAGTTGTTGACCAGACAAAATTTTCGAAAATTTGATGCAATAGATAAACAATATCCTTCAAAATATTCAGATTGTTTTTAAGTGTGTTACGCAATTTGGGTGCTGGTCAGACTCTTCAGAGTAATATGCATGTAAAAATATTAATGGTGAAAGAAAATATCGTGAGGAAACCGGCATGTCCTAGATTCAAAAACTCGAAGACGATCATGTGGCATCTACCAACCCTTGTCTGGGCCCGCGTGGTGGATTACGCCCCACCCACACTGTGAGAGGGACTCATCATCATTTCAGCCGAAAGACGTCCACTGCAGGACATAGGCCTCCCCCAATTGGGGGGGGGGGGGGGGGGGTTTGCCATAATCGCCACGCTTGGCAGGCGGGTTGGCGATCGCAGTATGGTGTTAACAATGCATAGAGAACGCTGCTGCCCATTCTCTAGTAACCTTAGTCGCCTTTTACGACACCCACGGGAGGAAATGGGGTAGTGCTATTCTTTACGCCCGGCACCACACGGCACTCACAGAGAGGAAACCTGTGTCGCAAACTCGCAGCAGTGGGGACATTTTTTTAGAGCCTTCTAATACAGGCATTGTTTGCCTAAAATAAGGCTCCCAACAAGTTTAAATGTAGTATGTAATTTTCTATTTGTCACGATAAACTATTTTGTATTATAGGTGATTATACTGATTAGGCTACGCAAAAATATTTGCCACTTAATAAATACAAATAGGACATAAATCATGGTGGCATGTTACGATTAATTAGCAAATAACACGCGATGATCGAGAGGAGCAAATTATCACCGGCATGCTAATCTATGCATAAAGATACATTCATACCTATCAGTTAGTGTAGGTACCTTAAGTCAGGGAAAATGGCTGATTTACGGACAATAATTTAAGTTAATAGCCAATATGGAAATATTGGCTATTAATTACAATTATTGTCCGTAAATTCATCGTCATTATCATAATCAGCCCACTGCTGAGAGACAGTGGGCCTTACTGGTTACGGGTTGGTTGATGTCACGTCTTCGAATTTTCCGTTCTAGGACATGCCGGTTTCCTTGCCACCGGGCCACCCTTGCTGTACCGTAAATTCATACCACAACAGATTTTTTTTGACAGTGGTATAAATTATAAAATGGCTAGAACAAGGTAAATTGACGTAGTTTGTCAATCTGATAAAGAATAATTTCCCTATAAAGTCGCCAGTACATCAGGTTATACGATACTGTCAGAATTCTCCAAACGATTTTAAACCTTAAATTCTTGATGGTAAGTTCAAAATAGAATGAGAAAATTTGACAGTTTGTGGTAACTTGATGAGCTGGCGACTGTACATTGCCATTTACCTTTATGCCGTCGTCATTTCTAAGCATTTTTTTTAATTTTTCTTTTTTAGGTGGAAAATTATCTAATAACTTCTCCCGCTGTGGGCGGAGCGGGACGGCGTGCCAGACTTTTACTGACTAAAACCCACCCGTGTTCCTTCAGTTGCCTGTGTGCCAGGGCCACGGTATCCCTTTCAGACAAACCCGCAACCCTGGCAGGGTTATTTCTAAGCCTGGATTAACAAGTCTCCAATGCGACGGACAATGTGTACTTAAAAAAAACCGGCCAAGTGTGTATCGGACTCCCGCACTATGAAGGCTTCCGTAGTTGGGATGAATTTATCCCAAGAACAAACTTAACATAGAAGTTGAAAAACATGTTCTCGCATACATTCTAACTGCAAATGTAAGTTTGTACGCACAATATTGGGAGATTTATCATGTTATTTTAAGGCCATAAACTTCTTATGGTGGTAGGTTTTCCTGTAATATATGAGTATAGAACTAATTTGGTATGTCACACGGTACAGTCTGCATTTTTTTATTTCTTATTTCTCTCCCAAAAGTGACCCCATATTCAACATTCATTTATTTACCTACGTTAAGGCTCCTGCAAACAGACGCGACACGCGACGCGACACAAAGACCCCGTTTGCCGCGCGACGAGCGGTCTCTATGTGTCGCATCGCGTACGCGCACCTGTTTATAGGAGCCTTAAAGGCTCGTACAGACTCGAGCGATATCGCGGGCGCGAAAGGCACCGACAAATAAATTGTGCTACTAGTGTCGCGTCGCGCCCGCAATATCGCACTAGTCTGTAGGAGAGCCTTAACACGCGTCCGTATTTGGATCACAGAAATGTATGTGTACCACATTTCAACTTAATCGTCGGTCCATTAGATTCGGAGCAAATTGGCTGTAACAGACGGACAGACAGACACACGAGTAATAATATTAGGGTTCCGTTTTTTATTTCGAACGTACGGAACGGAACCCTATTTTAATAGGTTGGGGAAATAGTTTCTTCGCATGTTTTAAGAAAATTCAAAACATTTTTTAATATAGCTTATTTACATTTAACTATAGTATGTAGGTACCATTTTGTTCGATAACTTTTTGCCATCTTGTAGGTAGGATCATGATCCCATTGCTATAGAAATTTTGGGACTTCTGATCAAAATACCGCGACAAGTGGTTTTGGCAGTCCTCTCGTGATGTTAACCTGACACTGCCTAAAGAATTCTGAAGAGACCGAAACAGGTGGAAATCTGAAGGTGCAAGGTCAGGACGGCGGATGCGTTAACACCTCCCAGCCAAACTCTCTTAATTTTTGCTGAGTGGCTAAAGATGTGTGAGGTCTAGCGTTATCATGATGAAAAACCACACCACTTCTGTTGATTAATTCCGGCCGCTTTCTCTCAACTTCTTGCTTTAATCTCATCAGTTGTTCGCAGTAGAGTTCAGAATCGATGGTCTTGCCTGGTGGTAACAGCTCATAATGAATAATGCCCTTCCAATACCACCACACACATAGCATCACCTTGTTGCGAGTTAACCCGGGTTTCGCCACAGTCTGTGAAGCCTGACCGGCGTTTGACCACGACCTTTTTCGCACGTTCTTGTCGTACGTGATCCACTTTTCATCACCAGTTATCAGCTTCTTCAAAAATGGTTCGGTTTCATTACGTCGTAATAAAGAATCACAAATGAGTACACGGTTCATTAGGTTTCTTTCAGTGAGCTCGTGAGGTATCCAAATATCGAGCTTTTTTGTGTACCCAGTTTTTTTCAAATGTGCCAAAACTGTTTTGTGGTCAATTCCCAGTTCTTGTGTTATTTTCATTTGTTTTTCGTACTGTCAAGATGAGTGAATCTAAAGAAGAAATTCGATACATTTTAAAATTTTACTACAAAAAAGGCAACGCAAGCCGCGAAAAAAATTTGCGATGTTTATGGACCTAGTGCAGTGTCTGTGAGAGTAGCACAAATTTGGTTTAAGCGTTTTCAATCCGGAAATTTTGATGTCAAAGATGCACGTCGCTCTGGTTGCCCTATTACGGATAAAATGGATGCCATTTTTGGAAAAGTGGAGCAAAATCAGTAGTTACGACGTAGCTGAAGAACTGGGAATTGACCACAAAACAGTTTTGGCACATTTGAAAAAAACTGGGTACACAAAAAAGCTCGATATTTGGGTACCTCACGCGCGCAAGAAACCTAATGAACCGTGTACTCATTTGTGATTCTTTGTTACGACGTAATGAAACCGAACCATTTTTGAAGAAGCTGATAACTGGTGATGAAAAGTGGATCACGTACGACAAGAACGTGCGAAAAAGGTCGTGGTTAAAGGCCGGTCAGGCTTCACAGACTGTGGCGAAACCCGGGTTAACTCGCAACAAGGTGATGCTGTGTGTGTGGTGGGATTGGAAGGGCATTATTCATTATGAGCTGTTACCACCAGGCAGGACCATCGATTCTGAACTCTACTGCGAACAACTGATGAGATTAAAGCAAGAAGTTGAGAGAAAGCGGCCGGAATTAATCAACAGAAGGGGTGTGGTTTTTCATCATGATAACGCTAGACCTCACACATCTTTAGCCACTCAGCAAAAATTAAGAGAGTTTGGCTGGGAGGTGTTAACGCATCCGCCGTATAGTGCTGACCTTGCACCTTCAGATTTCCACCTGTTTCGGTCTCTTCAGAATTCTTTAGGCAGTGTCAGGTTAACATCACGAGAGGACTGCCAAAACCACTTGTCGCGGTATTTTGATCAGAAGTCTCAAAATTTCTATAGCAATGGGATCATGATCCTACCTACAAGATGGCAAAAAGTTATCGAACAAAATGGTACCTACATACTATAGTTAAATGTAAATAAACTATATTAAAAAAGGTTTTGAATTTTCTTAAAAAATACGAAGAAACTTTTTCCCCAACCTATTACTATAATGCGAAAAGACTTTTTCCACAACCTAATATTTTATTTGGGAAAATAAACGGTTAAACATTACAATATCATGGTATAGAACTTAAAACTAAAATGGGTGTATAAATGTATAACCAACAACATTTTCCACTTACTTTAAAAAAGTTAAACAAACACGAACGACGTGCGATTCACGCTTAGTAATGCGAGACTTTGTAAACGTGGCAAAGTGCAGCAAACGGGATTAACAAGAGTCTCGTAATAATGTCTTATCTTTGAACCGTGAAGGACTTTTCTGACGTACTTACACAAAACTATATACGTGCCGTAAATAATGCGACCCAGTGCCGGATTAAGGAAGCGCGAGGCCCGTAGCAAATACTATCGAGTATAAAATGGTTTTTAAAAAATCCGAGTTTTTTTTTTTTGTGGAAGTTTATGTGGTCTTTGGGATTTTACATCTGGTCTCACAGGCACTGTAGAACCTAGCGATGTTTTTTATAGGAAACTAGCTTTTTCCCGCGGCTCCGCCCGCGTGGATGTCGGTTATCGCGTAAAAAAGTAGCCTATGTCCGTCTCCATACCCCAGGCTATATCTCTGCCAAATTTCATGACGATCGGTTCAGCGGTTTAGGCGTGAAAACGTAACATACAGACAGTCAGATAGACAGACAGACAGACAGACATAGTTACTTTCACATTTATTATATTAGTATGGATATGGATTGAACGTTCTTTAAAAAAAAGGTCTTATTATTTTTCGATAAATTCACTTTTTCAAAAGTTGGACATAGTTGTCAATTTTTCTTTCATCTTCGGCAAAATTATTATTTTTTGTGGAGGTGGGCTGGTTTGGTTACGCGGGGCCCCTTTTTGCGCGGGGCCCTTAGCAATTGCTACTCTTGCTTAGTGGTTAATCCGGCACTGATGCGACCACTGTTCTAAGAACTTGTACTCGTATTTTTAGAATTTAATCATGAACTCTAAATCGATTAAACAGATAAAATCAACCGGAAATGTGGATCTGAAAAGTGATGAAAGACAATACAAATGGGTTTTTTTATTTTTTAACCGACTTCACAAAGAGGAGGAAGTTCTCAATTCGGTTGTTTTTTTTTTTTTTACCTCTTTCTGACGTCTTCTAATGCTTCGTATATGCTCAATATTTTTAATGGATCCATTGCATGACACAAGCACCCCGTACAAACGTGTAGGATAGCAACTGAACTGACGTTTACGTCCATCCGTCTGGCAGCCTAACCGGATTTCAGTTGAACGGAAATTGCGGTACTCAAAATACGGGACTCACGTCTCACAAAATAACACTCATTGGTTCTCGCCCTTATCTAGTTTAAAACATACTTTTCGTGGAAGCAAAACTCTCAATGCAGATGCAAATTACATGAGACTTTAGAGGTATGAGGAACAGGGTGTAAAGTTCACTCATACTCTATAGTAAAGGGAGGATCCTCCGACCAGACGGGTGTTGTGTCTGGTGGGCAACTGCCCAACGGTTGATGTCGGGATATTGTATATATGCTAGTCGCGCGGTAAACTCTGATAGCGCGATGCAGTATTTGTGACGTCAGGTCTTTGATGCGTAGTTCGCATGTGGCGTTGTTGATACCGCCACAAGACAAACTTCCAACTATGTGAATTGCAAGGGAACTTGTTTCACCGGATGTAACAATGCTATAAATTCATAATAATTTAAATATTTGTTTTGAATAAAAAACTGAATTCAGATTAGAGTTTTGCTCTTACCCTTGTTTTTTTTTTTTAATGATCATAATTCATAACGTCATAAATCAAAACACAAAACTCATAACCAATAGGGTCAAACAAAAACAGTATGTGGAGGATGTGGAGATTGCATATGTCACAGAATATTTATCTACCACTACCAAATATTCTCCTTCCAGCCGAGACAAGAAAAAGAAGTAGCTCGCTGCACCGAAAAAGCCTGGTCGATGAAAGTCCTTATGAAAGGAAATCTTCCAATTAGTTAGGTGACAAACACACGTACAGAAGAATTTTACAGGGTTACTAGCTGACCGAACAGACGTTGTCCTGTTTGCTAGAGCTCGATCGCAGCGCCATCTACCGGGTAAAATTGTGAATCTAAACCATATCAAATATACACACAAATTTTCATCAAATTTGCTCCAGCCGTTTAGGAGTTACGTCACACGCACAGAAGAATTATATATAAAAAGACTAGCTTTTGCCCGCGGCTCCGCCCGCGTGGATGTCGGTTATCGAGTAAAAAGTAGCCTATGTCCTTATCCCAGGCTATATCTATGCTAAATTTCATGACGATCGGTTCAGCGGTTTAGGCGTGAAAACGTAACGTACATACAGACAGACAGACAGAGTTACTTTCACATTTACAATATTAGTATGGATTTTTGTTATCATAATTATGTGCTTCTACTGACCCACGCCTGGGCAAAGATCTCCATTCTAACCATTCTACATTGTTGTATGCTAAAACTGAACATTATCTGAAAAAGAACGGAGCTTTGTTTTTTCGCGCTATGAAAAATTATTAAAATTATCATAATCAATGTCTACTGACCAGCACCCTTATTCCCTAATTGCGTAACAAACTACCCATAACAATCTGAATGATTTTGAAGGATATTGCTAGTCCATTGCTTCATTTATGTTCGAATTTGTCAGCTTAACAACGTAAACGACGCAATGAATGTTGTTGAACTGTCAAATGGAACCCATTGCTACTGTGAAGGTGTTACGCAATTACCCCGCCAATACTAAAGACCTCCATTCTACACTGTTGTTGACTGTTTTGACAATCTTTCATAACACGAGTCTATATTTTCATCTTTCCATCTTCGTCACCTTTCCCGAGAAAAGCTTAAGCTTTATGTCCTTTTAGAGGTATGAGGAACAGGGTGTAAAGTTCACTCATACTCTATGGTAAAGGCAGGATCCTCCGACCAGACGGGTGTTGTGTCTGGTGGGCAACTGCCCAACGGTTAATGTCGGGATGTTGTATAAATACTGGTCGCGCGGTAAACTGTGATTGCGCGATTCAGGATTTGTGACGTCAGGTCTTGATGCATAGTTCGCATGTGGCGTTGTTGATACCGCCACATCCTTTAAAATCTCTCAATGTTATAAAATTCCTTGTACTACTCTGAAACAGTGATTCCCAACCCTATTTATAACCAGGGACGTCTTTCGGTCTCTGATTTTTTTGGCGTTGGAAAATAAAACATGTCTTCTGCGGACCACTGGTTGGGGAACCGCTGCTTTAAAATAACTGATTTTGTGTATGTCCATATTGGCAGCTCTGTCCCATCCACTGCGGAGCGTAGGCTCTTCCCTTTTGTGCCATGCTTCCCTGTTCTGTGCGAGTCTCATCCAGGCCTTCCCCGCGATCTTCTGTAGGTCGTCCACCCCCACTTGGTTATTGGTCTGCCAACGCTCCTTTCACCGTTTCTCGGCAACCATTGTCGAAATCCATATTGCTTGTGGAGAAGCACGTAGCCATAAGCCACCACGGCAAGACATAATGCTTTCTCTAATATTACGTTAACAAATACCTATGATGTAAAAGGCATACGATTCATGGTCACATCACCATTCGTGCGTAACCTTGAACACAGTATTGTAATGTGAATTGTTAGAATTTTGCAATAACTTGCCGTAACATTCGATTTTATTAGTCAGTTCAAGTTGTGTTACGTTTTGAAGTAGCAACGATGCTAATTTTGTATTTAATTAATATGGCAGATGCTTGGAACTTATGGATCTCCCGCGGTTTGACGCAGAAATACTGTTTTGGGCGTCTCGTCTTAGACCCTCATATTCTATAGAAGTGCTGGCCCAGTGGAAACGACCGTGACTTAAGATTTGTAGGTTCAAAACCAGGAAGGCAGAGTTTGAGTAAACTATTTGATCACCTCTGGTCTCAAAACGGCGAAGGAAAACATCGTGTAGAACTAGAACCAAAATTCGAAGAGATGTGACATCCACTAATCCGCACTGGGCCCTCGTGGTGAATTGAGTACGGCCTACTCTCTCTCAAAGAGAGGAGGCCTTTGTCCCAGCAGCAGCGGGAAAGTTGCAAGCTGATTATGCTTTTGCCTCATATTCTCTCTTTTAGGTTTTAAGTGTAAACGAAATCGTGTAAATACAATATTACTAATCGAGTGTGGAACCGGTCTCAAAACTTCATCCTTTTTCGTCGTCATGTCAGATACAAAATCTAAATATAACTATAATAATCTTGTTTCCTTTGCATGTAACGTTTATTTAAAACTTAATCCGATACAATCATCCTATTACGATTGACATACGATTGACGTCAACAGCAGGTAAACAGCTCTTAGCATACCTGTAATCATGGTTTCATAACAGCACTTAGTTCATTGATCGTTAACTCTTCACTCAAAGGAACGGGTAAAAGATTAGGTGGGTGACGGAAATTTTTACCTGCCGGTACAGTCCGATTCAAACTTTGTGGTCCCTCGGAACATGAGGCGAGTCAATGCGCAGCAGTAACAAATGCACGTGTCAGCGGGGGTCACAGCAACTCGAGGATGATCTTCCTGACTGAAAAACTTCAGAGATGTTAATTGTAGCACTGATCTAATATGATAATACAAAACACACACACACCTTTGCTATATATAAGTTACAATATATCACATCACAAGTTCCTTGTAAAGAAAACAGACATAGTTCTCTTCGCAGCATCGCCTGTTTACGAATTTCTCCCTTAAAAGCCTTCAGGTTTCAAAAGAATAGCACAATATAGTCTAAAGTTCTTGACGAAATATCGAGTTGCCAATTTTTTCTTCGGAGAGCTCTCGCCCACAGTTTTCTTCTTTTAACATCTTTGGGAAACACATGGATCCCCGGATTTTTGCAGTCAACAGCTGCGCAACGGGGTATATTAATTAATTATAAGTAAAAGAAGTGGATTGTTTACAAAATATGTATGGATATTGACAGCTAGCTATCAAATACGACGGACAATGGTAGTGACATCTGAAGTGAGCAAGTGGCAGTTTTTGTCCCCATTAAGAGTATCACAATAGAGAGACGGCTGACATCATATTCATCAAAAACAAAGCAAATAAAATCATAAAACGAATTGTGATTAAGTTGTTTTGACATCGCTATCAAGTTATTTATTTATTTAAATGCACCTCTGACTCTGATAAATGCACTCCACACAAAAATAGAATAAGGAGCCTCTGCCAGGGTTGCGGGTTTGTCCAAATGGGATACCGTGGCCCTGGCACACAGGCAACTGAAGGAACACGAGTGGGTCTAGCCAGTAAAAGTCTGACACGCCCTCCCGCTCCGCCCAGATCGGGAGAAGTTATTTGATAATTCCCCACCCAAAAAAAAGGTATTACCTACTACTTAGGTATGTATTAATTTATGATACAAGTTTTAATTCCGTGTGCGTATTCGGGAAGTTTAGAACAGGTCACCTTCTGTCGGTCTGTCTGATAAAAAACAAGATGACAAATCCACCAAGCATGATAATTTCAAAAATAACTGGCACTTATTATGTTATGAGTTTACGAGGGAATGTAGTTGAAGAACGTGTTTACACTTAAAACTTCACACATTACTTGCATTATTATCTTGTTAACACATTGACGACATAGCACTATGACTAATGTTGCTAAAACGATAAAAGTATGAAATCACGCTTCATTTTTGCTTGCCATGGGCCCTGCTGTACGCATTTGCCGGTACCAGGAGCGCACGAATTCGCAGAGGTTTCTGCAGCCGCCTCGCTGAGTCGCTGCACACTTGCACAACCGGTCCGCGCGCCGCACACAGCATTGAAAATTACGTCATGTATTTTATTTAGCCTTATGTAGAGCTTGGTATACCTATCTATATGCACGACCAACAAGTAAGTCACGACGCACCTCCTACGCGTTCTAACAGCCTGGTACTTCAGAAGCCAGAAAGGATTCAAAAGGACCTTTATTGCGAGCCTTTTTGAATTTCCAAGATCTTAATAATGAAGGAAATAGGTTGAAAAGGATACCTGCGTTTGTTGAACTTGTTTTTTTTTTTCGTTGTTTTGGTCCTTTGTGACGTCAATAAGTACTTCACATTTCCTGTAAACAGGACTACTCGTTTACATATCAGGTGTAGGTATGTATCATATTACCTGTATTTTGCGGCGAAGGCGTATTGTGTAAGATTGATTCAATGGCATTAGATATTGAGATTTGTTTATTGTCTCTCAAGGTCTCGATTCGGTACGTTTGCTCTTTTCATATGTACAAATAAATAAAATTGAAAAGTCTGTTTGCAATGACAAAATAACGGCTTTTTACTAAATACTTAAGAAAGTATAATGTACGGTACCTACTTTTGTTCCGGCTAATCTCCGAAACGGTTCGACCGATTTTCACGTGACTTTCACTGGCAGATAGCTGATGTTATAAGGAGTAACTTGAAACCCTACTTTTATTTTAGAAGTAGCCTCGCAGGCGAAGCCGCGGGCAACAGCTGTTTGATGGTGTCTATGGTCAAAACCGTGGTGGGTCTGACATTTGTAGGTCTTTGACAGCCGTTACGGGTCGTCTGAAGCCCGAAAGTCTGACAACCAGTCTTACCAAGGGGTATCGTGTTACCCAGTTCCTGGGTTGTGGAGGTCAGATAGGCAGTCGCTCAGAAAAGAGGAAAAGCGGTCGCGTGGTCGTTGCCGTTCATTCCATACTAACTTATTCCTCTGTTTTCTCCTTGGTTATTACTTAGTTTCGCCCGCCCGCGTTATTACTTCTTAGTTTTTACTTAGCGTTCTTTCAGACCTTTTTTCTTTTTGCTTAGCTCCTCAGGGTCGTAGCGTGGTGTTAGCCTATAACCTTCCTCAAAAAATAAAAGAATTTTTCAAATCCGACTGGTAGTTCCGAGTCCCGTACGGTTTATAGAATTACCATTGAACGATATAATTTTCTACAGAAAGCATGGGATTAGATTAGAGCGTTCAATCAAACAAAAAAACAAACTCTTCAGCTTCATCATTAGTATAGATTAATTCAAACAATTTACTGAAGAAAGGTTCGCACCGAAATCAAATACAACTTTTAAAAATCTTAAACTTCTAGACGATAGAAAAACTATGGTTTTTAAAACCTTGACACCTAGCCAGTAGCTGCATAATAAAGATGAATCTATAAAATTAATTAACAATAGAACCCTGACATAAAATTGAACAAAAACACAGCAGGTAACACATAACATAACACAAGCAGCTATAGATAATGTATTTCTCAGTTTATAGAAAAATTTTCAATGTCATATCTAAATAAATATAAAACAAAGTCGGGTTAGTTACACCATTTATAAACTCAAGAACGGCTGGACCGATGTTTATGATCTTTGATTTGTTGGATTTGTCTCCGCCCTGAATAGCAGAATAACTATTAGAACATGCGAAAAATTCATGAAAATTAAAATTTTGAAGAAAATTCATTTTCTCATACATTTTGTATGGTATGGCTTTATTGATGATATCTTGAGAACCGATTGGGAAACGGGAAGTCGCCGGCAGAAGCTAACACATCATAATTATACAAACTAATGTGTTACTTCAAAATCCTTTTTCAGGAAATTATAGTGTTGCAAGTGCAAGCCAGGTGCCCCATTGAGTTTCCCATGGGCAAAAATGTCGGACGTCCATACAAACTTTCATCCCCTCTTTAACCCCTTTTAATTTCAAAAATCTTTTCTTAGTGCTCACTTTCGTTATATAAGGAACTGTGGTGCAAAATTTCATACTTCTAGATCCTGCGGTTCAGGCTATGCGTTGTCTGTCAGCGAAATTAAGATTTTTACTAAGTAGAATATTGACTGTATGCATGGATTGCCACAGTGCGTGAGGTTGGTCTTCAATCAGTATTCTAGATTCAACAAGACCTACAACGACTTTTCCCAAGCCTAGTAATAGTGTAACTCCGCACCTTATTCATAGTTCTATCACAGATTAGTTCCAGGTAGGCTTACGCAGAAAAATATGTATGTATCGATACATTTTTTTCGATATATCGATATTTTTTAGCAATAACTCTTATTTCGATACTTTTTTTTTATTTCTTTTTTTATTTATTTACTAAATCTGTATTAACAATAACATACATAGTCTGCCAAACTGCATAACAGTTTGTCGGCAGTTGTTCCCGTCTAGCAATGAACTACAAATTTTGAAAATTAATGTGCTAAATTTAATGCTTAATGTGCTAAGTAAACTATAAAATAATATACCTACAGTCGAGATAAAAAATCTCACATTTTACAGAAACTTACATCGATATAAAATATCAAGTATCGAAAATGTATCAATTACGATATTTCCAATAGCAACACCATTGTCGCCACTGAATTCAGAGCCGTAAAAAGTAGACTTACTTTTATCATCATCATCATTTCAGCCGAAAGACGTCTACTGCTTGACATAAGCCTCCTCAATTGGTTTACCATAATCGCCACGCTTGGCAGGCGGATTGGGGATCGCAGTACGGTGCTAAAAATGTTTTTTTTAAATGTTTTTATTGTATTTTTATCAATATTTTATTAATGTAAGATTTGAAATAAAAAAAATATGTTCCTAGTTTGTTATATTATATGAATAAAAATCAAACAATAGTATTTCACCGATTTATCGTTGTTTTTTTTTTTCAATATCACACATTTAAAAAAACTTTTTATATCGATTACGGTATAATCGATATCAATTGTTTTTTGAAATGTCGATACGATATAATATATCGATACTTTTTGGCACTTCTTGCATCCCTAGTTCCAGGTTCTAGTACAAACGTTACATAGAGTAAGTACATCTAGATATGCCGCCAGCTTTCCCCTTTCTAAAGTTCACCCACAACCGTGACAGTCGTTTATAAGTTAACAAAGGACGGTTTTCTATAAAACGATTGTGTTGAGTTTCTCTTCATATTGTGTTCAAGCTAGCCGTGTACTTTAGATAAGTATCTCTCCACGGTGTTCTGGGAGTAAGAATGTAACAAAGTATTAAATCTATTGTTTGAATCTGGCCGTTAAGTTTAAACAACCCTTATTAATTTGCAAACACTCTTTATCAGTAAATCAAATAAGAAAACTTAGAAACATTATATTATTTTATAGCACAACTAGCTGAGGCCCGTGGCTTTGCTCGCGTGGCTATTTCTAAAATAAAAACTTGTAATAAAAGTAGCAAAGTTACTCCTTATAGCATCAGCTATCTGCCAGTGAAGGTCCCGTTAAAATCCGTCCAGCCGTTTCGGAGATTAGCTGGATCAAACAGAAAGACAGACAGACAAAAATGTTTTTTTTTCATATCTGTCTAAACGGTGTAAACTATTGAAGGACATTTTTCAGAATTTTACTGAAATCACAAGCAACAAACTATCTAAATTCTGTAAATAAAATTATAACGCGTTTTCGTTCAAAATCCAAAGTTTATTTTATTTTTATTCATTTTCGGCCAGGTTTTATTGTAGCGGCCAGTCCATATCCATAGTAAAAAAGTAATTTGGGAGTCTCGTTTCATACCTACGAAATATGTGGGAAAAGTTTTTTGCGATTTCCGACTTTTCTAGTACTCGAACCTCAGTTGGTCCTATAACGTTTTTGATCCTTATAAGAAACAGGATCGATTGGCATCAAAAAAAGTTTTTGTGAAAATGGCCCATTTTCTTGCTGACTGAACAGACGCCAGCAGGTCAAGCTACCCGAAACTGTCAAATTTTCGCAATCAACCTTGAACCTTATACTCTAGTGATAAAGTTGAAAATCTATTAAAGAAATTTGACAGTTTGTAGTAGCTTGATGTGCTGGCGTCTGTACATGTTTTTCAAAATCTGTGAATGTGGAAATAGCATTAATTTCTCAAAAAAATAAGGACAGTCTCCTAAGACCGTTTTCCTGTAGCTACAACGGTAAATGTACTATGCCCTTACTGCCCCATTTCAAAAATCAACGCTGTATACAGGGTGGCTGGCACATCGACGCGAACCCTGTTTGTTACTATAGTTTCAGTCAAAAAAAATTGCTGTCCTATACATTTTGACTGCGTAGGTATTGCACTTTTGTAGGAAATATCTGTTTTTTTTTTTAATGACCGACGAAAAATTTCAACGCAGGGCGGTCCATAATTATGTACTGAATCCATGGTAACCGGTTTTACGTCGATCTCCCTTTCAACCTGTATAGATTGGAAGTGACATTCGTTCAGCGATAATGATGATGGACAAGTCAAAAATGTGACATAAGCTATCGAAAAGCTTATGTCAATTCTAGGCCCTTTTGTGTAATTTTTTTCACATATTGAAATAATGTGACATCTTGTAATGTAATGTAATGTGTCATGTAATTTAGTTACGCTAGAATAGAATAGCTATTCACAACTTTGAAAAATCATTCTCTGTTGGTGTGGTTTCATTTTGTAGCTATCTTGAATTTTGTAGGGCTGATTGATATGTATTTAATTTTAGTTTGGCCTCCCGGTCGCTGAACTATCGTAGGGAGCAAGGTCGGGCCGGACTTGCTTTTAATCGATCTGTCCTTTAAGAAACTCCAAGGTAACACAAGGTCGTAAAGTCCGATAGTATCGAAAAAAGCTAAGAAGTCAAAAAAGTAACATTACGATTTTTTCAATTTTGACATAGTCAGATAGATAAATACTGCTTTTTACTTACAAGACAGAATACTTTTTGAAACATAGATTACAATTTGAACTTATGAAAATTACATTGTAGAAGCCATATAGATGCAAAACGGATTTTAAACGTTTTAAACCATTTGGTTTTAAACCGTTTTTTTGGTTTAAAACAATTTAAAACCACACTTAGCGGTTTAATAATGGTTTAAAATGTTTTTTTTTAAAATATAGAATGCACTGAGGCTTCACACGAGGTGATCTAAACCACACCTACTTCCTGATTTAGGAAATATCAAAGGAAATTATATTTTTTGTATATTAATACAAAAATTATGTAAATAATGTTCCATAATTAGCTGAAAATTTAAGTTTGTACGCACAATATTGAGAGATTTACCATGTTATGTCAAGACCATAGACTTCTTAAAGGTTTTCCTGTAATCTATAAGTATAGAACAATTTTCTGTTTTTTTTTTTTTTTTTCAAAATTTTAGGCTCAGTAGTTTCGGAGGTAAGGGGGGAATGGTAAATTTTCATCTATTTTATTAAATAACTTTAAAAGTATTTATTTTTAAATTATAAAAAAATTACCTGAAATCCTTGCAATAAGCCCTTTCATTTAATATGTTACACGGAATAGAATGCAAAACTTTAAAAAAAAACGAATTTACCCCCCATAAGTGACCCTCATATTCAAAATACATTTGGTTTCGTTACACTTCCGTGTTTGGGTCACAAAAGTTCATATGTGTACAAAATTTAAACTTAATTGGTCCAGTAGATTCGGAGCAAATCGGCTGTAGCAGAGGGACAGACAGACAGACACACGAGTGATCCTATGTCGGTTCCGTTTTTTCCTTTTGAAACTTTCTTAAGCATTTAGTAAATAGCTGTTATTTTGACATTCAGGACACTCCAATTTTATTTATTAGTGTAGATTGTATAGATTATTGAAATAACCTATCATAAATATGTCCTATTTCTTCCATGTAACTTCAGGGTTTAATTTCAATTGTTACAGTGTATGAAGGCGTATGTTGAGTTCGAAGTTTGCAACGGTGCGTACGAGGTGTCGTGTCCAGACGCGAGATGCAGAGTGGGGGCAGCGCTCAATCTGGAGGAGATATCCGACCTGGTGGAGCCGGCAGTCATGGAGAAACATCTCAAGTTTCGACTCAACCATGGTACAGAATAGAATAAACTTTATTGCACACCATAAAAATTACATAATTATTTATATGTACAGTACATTAGCGAAGTGCAGTTCTTATATGTGCAGTACTTCCATTACTTGGGAAGCCGAAGAAAATATTGTTCAGGTCTCTTAAACTCAAGATAACGCGAAAATTGATTATCTCCATTTTATTACTTATTATATTTATTATCATTGCTTTACTTTTCTTAGTTTAACGCCATCTATGGTCAAAAAGTAGAACCAAAGAGACGCTATCAGTGCGTTCGCGATTTAAGATAGACTATATGTTTATGTTTGCTTTTTTGTAATATTTAAAAAAATATGTAAATACCTGTAACCATGTATGTATGTACTCCTATTAGTTAGTAACAGTAAACTCAAGTACAGTTGTTGTTCCGAAGGGAAGCCGGTAGGAATGGAGTTGTATGAAACGTTGCCCCTGGTACAGTATTACAACAACCTATGATGATTTCTCCTTACTCAATTCAATTCAAGCTCTATCTAGGCGATCGTTCAATAAGTAACTAGTAACATTCGTTGGTATCTGTCCAGAACGTCCATTTAGCTCTTAAAAAGGGCAGGTTTAGAGTCGGAGTAGCATGTCTTCTTCTTCCATACATCTCTATTAGTTATCTCAGTAGTTCTTTAGTTACCCCTTTCTAGTCATATCATCTTTTGCACACAATTTATCTATTGTTTCTTTGGTCTTCCCCTACTCTTATAGCCAATTTTTAGGGTTCCTTCGTCAACAAGGAACCGTTATAGTTTCGCCATGTCCGTCTGTCTGTCCACGGCTTAGCTCAGAAGCTCCTAGTACTAGAAAGCTGTAATTTGGTATGGGACATGGGTACTTATACATATTTATCACGCCGACAAAGTGGTAAAATAAAATCTTGAAAAAAATATATATTTAGGGTAAGTACCTCCCGGACACGTAAAGTAGGGATTATATTTGGTCAGTCTACCCATCATAAAAAAGTAAGTAGGAGTCTTATTTCCTACGAAATATATGGGAAAAGCTTTTTGCGGTTTCAGAATTTTCTAGTACTCAAACCTCAGTTGGTCCGGTAACATTTTTTGATCCTTATAAGAAAAAGGATCGATTGGAATAAAAAAAGTTTTTGTGAAAATGGACCATTTTCTTGCTGACTGTAATTTTTTTTTTTTAATCTGTGAATGTGGATCAAAATTACTCCAAAAAATAGGGACAGTCTCCTGAAACAGTTTTTCTGTAACTGCAACGGATAAGGTATCTACCCTTACTCTAAAAAATCCAGCCTGTATACAACGAAGTTAAAAAAAAAAACTATCACAGATAAGTAGGCTTTTCAAGTTACCGAGTAATAGTCGACCAACTTACATTTGCAGTTGAAAAATGTTTTTCAACTACAAAGTTAAGTTTGTTCATCCCAACTACGGAACCCTTCATTGTGCGTGGTCCGACACGCACTTGGCATTTTTAGGGTTCCGTAGTCAACAAGGAACCCTTATAGTTTCGCCATGTCCGTCTGTCTGTCTGTCCGCGGTTTAGCTCAAAAAGTATTGGTACTAGAAAGTTGTAATTTGGCATGAGTATACACGTTAATGACGCCGAAAAAGTGATAAAATAAAATAAAAATTAAAAAAGTACAATTATTTAGGGTACCTCCCTACATGTAAAGTGGGATGATAATATTTTTTCGTCCTTCCCGTAGTGTGGGATATCGTTGGATAGGTCTTTCAAAAATATTAGGGGTTTGGCAAGACCGCTTTTTGATTGAGTAAACCGTTCGTGACTTATCTAGCTTTAAAGTACCAATTTTCGTTATAGTCAAGTGTCCCCCCCCCCTCTACCAACGGTTGTAGTTAGAAATTCAAATGTCACGGCAGTAGTACCTATATATAACGAAGTTAAAAGGAAAACTATCACAGCTAAGTAGGCTTTACATAATACCGAGTAATTGGCGACCAACTTACATTTACAGTTAATAAAAATGTTCTCCCATACATTCTGTATAGGAAAACATGTTTAAGTTCTAAATGTTCTACATGATAAGTTTGTTCTTGGGATAAATTCATCCCAACTACGGAACCCATCATTGTGCGTGGTCCGACACGCACTTGGCCGGTTTTTTTTTAAATATACTTTAGCCTACACGGGCCCTATCAGAATACCAACGCTGCGACATTTATTGCTACTACTTGCTTACACTACGCAGCATCAGGCTGAGATAGGAGCCTTTTGGCCTCGCACAGGACTTCCTGTTTTTATTTTCCTTTTACTTTTGTTTATTTATTTTTTTGTTTTCTATGAGTCGTTCAACCCAGTGTGTTTAGTTTAATTTGTGATCTTCCTGTGCGAGTCCCACTAAGGGCCGATTTTTCAATCGCCTTCACTTTTGTCTGAAGAATAAAAATGGTATTTTGACATATTTTCTATGCAAAAGCTGTCAAACTGCCATATTTATTCCTCCGTTAAAACTTATCTGACGATTGAAAAATCAGCCCTAAATACTTTTTCTTTGATCTCCTTTCTTTTTTCAAATAAGTACCCATTTCTGGACAAAGTTCTCCCTCCACTCGGTTCATATTTCACAATCCCGTGCTTTCTCCTTATAGTTTTGACGGCATCTATTTAAGGCTCCTACAAACAGGCGCGACACGCGACGCGACACAGAGACCGCGTGGCGCGCGACTAGCGGTGCCTTTGTGTCGCGTCGCGTGCCGCGCCTGTTTGTAGGAGTCTTTAGTCCGTCCCGCTTTTTTTGACATAAAATAATTTCTCATTAAGCGTGGTTGGTTCCATTATTCCATCATGCTCTGATTGTGGACTTGCTCGGCTCGATCATCGCTGATGCGTGTGCGCGCGTCTGCTGCTGACGTTCAGCTCGCTTCGCTCTGTTTCACAACGATTACTCGCTCCGTGGCTGCACATTATTAAACCATTTACTCTACGACAGTACTGTTAATGCTTCGGTTAGCTACTGGCTGAAGATGACACTATATAGATTGTTGGAGCTTCAGCTGTTATTAAAATAACTGAAAACCACACCTCGTGAGGGGTCATTTTAGTGCACCTGCCTCAGACCCAGAGGTCCCAGGTTCGATTCCCAGCGGGGGCAAAATGTTATGCTCGGTTTGGTTGGTGGTTGGGGTTTGTTCAAATCAGCCTGGCTAGCTACCACCATCTTATCTAAGTCTGTCGCCATAACAACAATGTTAACAGCATTTGTTGTGTTTCGGCAGTTAGAGGTAAGGTAGCCAGTTCCTCTGTGGTTGAGGATTACGGGTGAAGCTCGCTTTCACCTTCGGCATTATCATTACTTACCATCAAGTGAGATGACGGCCAAGAGTTTCCCTGTTGTGAATAAAAATAAAATAAATAATCATAATGAACAGCTTTTACTATGGGACCAAACACTGAAAATGCGAAAAAAAAATCTGCTGTTCCATACATTTCGTCGCGTTATGCGAACATAACATGATTCAGATTCAGATTATTTATTTGTAAACATATAGGTTACAGATACACAGGTGTGTGAGATGTTACATTTTTGTAAGTTCTCTATGCTTTGCCATTAGGCGTACAAATGTTAGTACCAATTTGAATTAATTCATTAGTCATGGGGTTTATGTATGGGGCAGTTAATTTCTTTTTCGCGATTTCACGATTTATCCCATAGTAATTAGTGATAATTCATAATGATAAGTGCAATGACCCCTTAAGAGGTTTTCAGTTATATCAATTACATTTTGCACAGACATGCAATGTAAGAAAATGTTGTTATCTTTATACAAAAAAGGTGAACCAAAATTAATTACCAGCCACATAAAAAAATATGTAATAGGGAATACGAACTTCAGGAAGTGGGCAAGTGAGGAAAGTAAAGGACAATGTGACCTCACAATGGTTCCGGTTTCTGATTGAGTGTGCCGTTAATTCGTATATCCTGATCAGTGACGCGATAAGTGAAAACATACTTGACATGGAGTCTTGGACAACTTTTAAGCCACCGTGGCCTTACATATTGGTTTTATAGCTACACTAGCTTCTGCCCGTGGCTTCGTCCGCGTGAAATTTCTTGCTCCCCGACCCACCCCGTCGCTTCGCTTGCCTACTCGCGCTCTTACTTCGTTTTCGCTTAGCCTTTCAGATATTTTTTTTTGCTCGGTTTCTTAAAGGTCCTAGCGTGATGTTAAATAGCCTATAGCCTTCCTCAAGAATTGTGCTATCAAACACAAAAAGATTTTTCAATTCCAACCAGTAGTTCCTGAGATTAGCGCGTTCAAACAAACAAACAAACCAACTCTTCAGCTTTATAATATTAGTATAGATTTACAGTACCCGAGTGTAAACATGGTGCATTGAGTTTCAAATAGAAATTGTCTAATCTGGGGGGTACGCCGTGCCCCCGCCGAGACGAGCCAAAAACAAAAAGCAGGAGGCACTACCTACCTTTTCTCGAAGCGTTTCGTCGTGTTTACAAACCCTCATAGCGTAAATGCGAAAGTAAGTTTGTTTGTTACTTTTCACGCCTAAACCACTGAACCGATCATCCTGAAATTTTGTATATACGTTGTCAGGTGTACAGAAACGGACCTAGGGTACTTTTTATCCCAAAATCAAGTACTATTCCCGAGGAAAACCACAATAACGTTCTTATAACAATAGATGGCGCCACGTGTCTTTAGAATCATGATTGAATTATATTATTATAGTAACTTTAGTAGTGTGCTAAATTCTAAATTAACGCGACCAAACCCGCGGGCAAAAGCTAATATATTATATTTTTTTTGTTCATTTTCTATCAAATCTGAACCTATTAAAACCGATCTGCTGGTAGAAAACTATTTTGAGTTTAGTTCGCTTATGTTCAGTCTATCTGCCTAGCCTTTTCACAACTATGTTGGGATCGGCTTTCAGTATAACCTGACGCAGCTGAATACCAGTATTTTACATAGAGCAACTGTCTTCTGACCTCCACAACCCAGTAACTGAGTAATACGATACCCCTTGGTAAGACTGGTTGTTAGACTTTCGGGCTTCCGACGACCAGTAACAACTGTCAAAGATCTACAAATGACAGGTAGGACTAGTACATGGTATGTAAAGATGGTCACCCATCCACGGACCAACCGCGGCAAGCGTAGCTTAACCTGATTCGATTGACCCTTGCAGCTGTTATTACTTAGCCACAAGTAGGGTTGCCAGGTCGTAAGACCGAAAAGCCGGGCAGACCAGCCAGTTTAGCCGGATATTAGGGTAAAAAGGCCGGACACCCTTATTTTTTTTGGTCTTAGTATAACAAGACAATTACAAAAAAAAAGTAAAAACAATGCTGTCCGCTCGCTTGCGCTAGCGAAACAAGATGAAGCGGGCGGAGCGGAAACCAACACATACACATGACAAATAAAAAAAAAAGGGTCATACTTAAAAAGCCTAACAAAAGCCGGACAGGTCGGACGCTGACTAATTTGGCCGCACACGCAACCAAAAAGCCTGACTGTGTCGGGCTTTATCCGGATACATACCTGGTAACGCTTGCCACAAGCCCCTCTAACATAACAATTCGAAGTAGTGAATCGAACTGCTCAACAATCTAGCTCCTTGACTGTACATAAATATAATTAAGAATACCGAGTAAGTTATTAATTTTGTTGCAGAGGTGGCGATGGACTCAGGGCGTGCGTTTTGCCCACGCGTGGGCTGCGACACGGTGGTGCACGTTCGCGCAGCCAGTCCTGCACACTGCCCCACTTGCCGGCACGACTTCTGCTCACAATGCAACCAGGAGGTAAGAACTGCTTCTATTTTTATCATCACCTACCTAGCCTTTTCGGGTCGGCTTCTAGTCTAACCGGATGCAACTGAATATCAGTATTTTACATGGAGCAACTGCCTATCTGACCTCCTCCACTCAGTTACTTGGTAACACGATACCCTTTGGTAAGACTGGTTGTCAGACTTTCGGGCTTCTGACCACCCGTAAAAGTGTCAAAGATCTATAAATGACAGCCGGGACGTTGGTCCCGGCTGTCATGCTTAACGTGCTTTCCGAGGAACGGAGCGGTCTTGGTATGTAAAGATGGTCACCCATCCACGGACCAACCGCGGCAAGCGTAGCTTAACCTGATCGATCGACCCGTGAGCTGTCCTTTATTTTATACACCACATAATGAGAAATTTGTTCGTACAGTACGTAACTATGTTTACAATAATATGTTTTGGAGACTGGAGACAGGGTGTTACATGTCTCCAGGTCTCCAAAAGTCCAAACTACCCTCCACTAAACTCTAAAATACCTATACTTTACTAACTTCGCCCTATGGATTCATTTGCATGGAGATTTCCACAGGAAACGTGGATTTTTTGGCATGGTTAGTATCGTATGGCACACGGTGCTTTCTGTCACTGAAAGGATATTTGTAATCGGATCAGTATTTTCTGAGATTATCTTTTACAAACAAGAAAGCACAAGCTACTTTGTTACTGTTACTATTATCGTCTGCCTAGCCTTTTCCCAATGATGAGATCGGCCTCCAGTCCAACAAGTTATTGCCTATACAAATAATAATAATAGTCCTCCAAACCGAATTTCGGCCATGGCGACCAATCTCAGCGGAGACCAGCCTTCGGCGCGGGAGATATTATAGTGCACAAGTGAAATGAAATGAAATGAAATGAAATCGTTTATTCTGTAAATAGGATATCGGAATCACTTTTACACGTCATATAAAAAATATAAAAACAAGCTTGAGGAAGTCGACATTTCCTATCTGACTATCCCTGAGAAGAAATGGCGAAACAAACTCAGGGGTCAAAGTCTCTTTTAAAGTCCAGACATAATCTTGGTCAGATCATGTGAGGACCATGTAGATCCGTGTCTGAAATGGTCTTTTGAGGAAAGAACCACACAATTTTGAGTGGACCTGTCCAGTCAGTGCAAGCATTTGTCAGTAAACGTGTAGCTCAACTCAGGATTTAAGGAGCTCAACGACTCGACGAACAATACCAAAGAAAGGACATTTGGGTAGGCCGCATAAAGTGTGTGCGCAGACAGGTACACTCTCTCTTCCCTCACTCTCATAGTCCGATGGGACGGCAATCTGACACGACTGAAGAGAGATCAGTCGCAGAGCCAACGGCTTAACGTGCTTTCCGAGTAACACCGCAACCCAGATAATAGATAACACGATTACCTCTTGATAAGACTGGTTGTCAGACTTTCGTGCTTCTGACTACCAGTAACGACTGTCAAAAATCAACATTGTTGCTACTTATTTATTAATAATTTAATTAGAAACACATTTAACCTCGTGCGCTATTTCATAACCTCGACAACAACATGAAACTCGCGGTGCCACCAGTAACGCGGCGTAACGCGTCTTTTCAACATACGGCCCATTGTCAAAACAAAAAGGCCCCCGTTCCGCTTTCCCTCCTAATATCTTTGTTCATTTTATGCTGTGCCGCCGCTGTGAGCTCGTAGACCGAGGAATGGAGACCAGAGAATTTTCTGGTGACATTGAATAAGTAATAAACTTTAGTTACGTTTTTCTATAGTATAGGGACCTACGCTTTGAAACGGGCAACTACATAGTTTATAGCTTCAACATTATGACTGACCGACTCCTTGAGAATTCAAAAGTGCCTGTAAATGGTGTATCTATTCAAACAAATATAATATAACTGTCTGTTTATAATGTCAAAATAATAAACTAAATGCATATGAAAGTGTATACGGTACTTATAAAAAATTGTCTGTCTGTTCCGGGTAATCTCCGAAACGACTGGATCGATTTTGACGGGTATTTCACTGGCAGATAGCTAATGTTATACTAAGGCTACTTTTATTTTAGAAAAAGCCATGCAGGCGAAGCCGCGTGTAGCATTTCTCTACTATAAAGCTCTGGAACGCGCTACCTCTTGGCATTAAAAAATCTGAAAACAAATTTACTTTTAAAAGAAAAGTTCGTAACCACTACATAAGTCAGACTAAATAATTCTCTACGACTAAATAGTCTTAAATAATAGTCTAGTCATACTAATTATTATTAGGTGGTATTAGTTAAAATATCTATTAGTTTATTTTATTTGTATATGTGTATTAGTATCATAAAACTATATAAATTCTCGTAATCTAGAAGTTAGTATTTTAGACATTATTATTGTACCCTATCACTATGTTTTTATATTTAACCCAAAGGTTGACTGGTAGAGAATGCCTTGTGGCATTAAGTCAGCCTATGTACCACAATTGTACATGAAGTTTAAATAAATAAAAAAATATAATAAAGCTGAAGAGCGCGTAAAACTCTGGAACTACCAGTCGAAAATAAAAAAATATTTTTGGATTTGATAGCCCAACTCTTGAGGAAGATTATAGGGTATTTAACATCACGGTACGACCCTTAAGGGCCGAGCAAAAAGAAAAAAAGTCGGAAAGAACGATAAGCCAAAACGAAGTAATAGCGCGGTTGTTATAATATTGTTAAATAAAACAATACATTTCACGCGGTAGAAGTCGCGAGCCGAAGCTATTTAAAAAAATCAAAATCAAAATATTTTATTTCACATAAACCTACATGGGCACTTATGAAACGTCAGAAGCTAGGTGCACGGTTCCAATTAGTCGTTTCCTATGGAGAAGCGCCGGCAAGAAACTCCACGGTTACTCTTTTAAAAATAATTGGCTTTACAATATTATTAAATAACAGTGATAATAGGTATGGGAGGACAGTGTAGGCCTTTCAACAATTACCAGGTACTAAACAAAATAGAAAATTGCCAACAAATCTACACTCTACTAGGCCTACAAAGTTCTCACATTCACAAAATAGAAAATAATCTAAGTATATAAAATATTAATGACATGATCGCAATTACAACTACAGTAACATATCTGAATAAATATCATGTCCACAAAAGCCACTAATCCATACTTCCATACTAATATTATAAATGTGAAAGTAACTCTGTCTGTGTGTCTGTCTGTCTGTCTGTCAGTATGTTACGTTTTCACGCCTAAACCGCTGAAACGATCGTCATGAAATTTGGCAGAGATATAGCCTGGGATATGGAGAAGGACATAGGCTACTTTTTTACGCGATAACCGCCATCCACGCGGGCGGAGCCGCGGGCAACAGCTAGTAAAGAATAAATGAGGGTTTGAGTTTATTGGCTACTTTACTAATTCAATTTACAAACGTTACATATAATTTCCAGCGATAGGATATTCGGAATTTCGGATACATATTTACCTAAAGTTAAGGTGTTGAATATTATGGAATGCACTTTTGTTCGAAAAAATCCCGGGATACCGGGATCGAAAAATTTAGAGTTCTGATTATAGAATCGAATGTATATTAAAATTTACTAACGTTCAGGTGTTGGCTAAAATGGAATACACTTTTGTATCGATCGTAAAAATCTCGCGAATTATCGTAATTTTATTTATTTTTTGGACGCCGCGAATTAACCTTCGTAAGAGGGCTGCTAAGCATTATGCGAATGTGCGAGTGAGACGACAAATTATACCTACTTGTGCGCAGATAGTGACCCCGAAAATAGTTCCTTTTGTTCATTTAATTATTACATTCGTCGTCGCTGTCCCGGTATTTATTTAAAATAAATCATACCACATATTTAACTAGTCGTTTCCATACCATAACATTACGCCAGTATGTTTAAGTCCCATGTAATAGGGGACTAGCCTATTGCCATCAAGCGGGCACAAATCCAGACGACCTCGGGCTGCTATTGAGAAATTCCAGATGGAAAAATCCAATAACACTGTGCTCGATCTGTGAATCACCATCATGCCCACCAGAAGCGATTGCGACCACTAGACCAACGAGGCAGTCCGAGCATTTCAGAAGCCGCTTCCATAATTTCTTAGCAAAAATGTAACTTTAGGTAAATATGTATCCGAATTATCACTGGTTATTACTGTCCGAAACTTCTCAGACGTATTGCGTCGTATTGGAGGCCAATGGAGCCACAATTTTTGCGAAATGGAGTTAAGTGCATTAGTGTTGAGAAAGAGCCACAGTTTATATTAGTCAATAAATTTAACAAATATCATTACTGTAAGCAAGTTTTTTTTAAACGCTAAAGACGCTGATTTATGTTAAAATAACTGTTTTACGCGCATCATTTATTTTTTAAACGTCTATTAATAACTCAGTAGTGTAGTTCAGTGGAATAGCTCCATTACCCTCCAAGGCGACAAATTTGATGTTTTAATCATAATAAACGTGCAAGGTTTCTCAAATATGAAGAAAAACAAACAAAAAAAACGTATTTTTTGCAAGTATTTTATGGAAAATGTTGCAGTTTATTCTACGTGTTCTATTTCCGGTCGTTTCAAGCACTACTCAGCGCGGCATGAGAGGAACACTTCTAAATACTACATACCTATTCACACTGTACCTATATCCCATTTATTTTATGTAAAGAAATGTCGTTGCTCTGCTTGCTGGGTTGTTATAAAATCGCCATGACGAAGTCGAGGCTAGGATAGGTGAAGCCGGCTTAAGTAACCCAGTCCGATCACTATGTAAGCCGATACCTTGGGAGAAGCGAGCTAAATACCTAGGTGTGATCCTTGACCAAAATCTTATAAAAACTAAAGTGCAAATTGTGCATCTACACCGCGGTCATCCGTCCCACCATGACCTACGCTTGCGTCGTCTTCGCGCACGCTAAGCCACGACATTTCCATAGGATGCAGAACCTCCAGCACCGTTTCCTTAGAAAGGTTACAGGTGTGTTCTATGTGCAATTTGGATCTACACACAGATCTCAAAATGCCGACCATCCAGCAATTCACGAAACGCCTCTCAAAGCGTTTCGTCGACTTTGCTATAAAGCACCCCAATTCCCTGACTAAAATATTCATAGGTATATTAATTTACTAACTTTTGCCTGCGGCTCTGCCCGCGTGGGCGTCGGTTATCGCGTTATATATTTTTTCCAAATCATTAACACTACTCGTTTAGACGTGATCTTCAGTATAAAATAATTAAAAATCGATTATTGTCGCCTTGACATGAAATGTAACACACATTAGCCGTCCTAATTTATGCAATGGAACATGAAATGTAAATGATTGTATTTCTGTAAGTAGGTTTGTACATACAAACACTTTTACACGTAAATCATATTTTATAAACTAGATGAAGTCGGCGATTCCTATCTGACTACTCTGAGAAGAAAGGCCGAAACAAACTCAGAGGTCACAGTCTCTTTTAAAGTCCAGACAATCTTCAATAGATCTTGGTGTCTGAAATAGTCTTTTGATGAAAGAACCACACAGATTGAGTGGTCCTGTCCAATCAGTGCACGCATTTGTCAGTAATCGTGCAGCTCAACTCAGAATTAAGGACCTCAAAGATTCAGCGAACAGCACCAAAGAAACGACATTTGGGTAGGTTATATATATAAATCACTCAAACTGCCAGACCATGAAGACCAACTAAGACCATAACCATAAAGACTAACCAAGAAAAAAATTTGTTTTTTTTTTTTGTTTATCAAATTCGCAGCACGTGTTACATTTCATGTTACGTTTGACCCGGCTAAACAATGTTGCCACGCCACTGAATGTCATTCATTACACGACATGAAATGGTTACCTTCTTTTACATAAAAGCACTATCCTGCATCTCCAATGCCCCCCTTTTACGGCGGCTCTCAGGAAGTGGGTCGAGAATAGTCGAGATGGTGCGGACAAAGACCCTTGTGCCAGTAAGGTCAGCTGACTTACTGCTCTAACCTGTCGCAGGCCGCTCTTACTAACGGCGAAAGCGTCTCGGTAGACCGCGAAAATCAAATTTTCTTACATTTTGCAGGTCAATATCAGGCCTATGTTGATCTAAATAAGATTCGCGGCCGTATTAAATATTTATTTATAGAATTATAATTAATCAATAAAAACCGGTCAAGAGCGAGTCGGAAACTCGCACCGAGGGTTCCGTACCATCAAAAATCATCAAAAAAAGTTACATCCGTTCCATTATCGGTCATGAGATGGCGCTGACCTAAAACTTCATTATTAGAAAAAGTGTGCTAATTAGAGACATCGTTTTATTTTTCTTGTAATCTTTACATGAACTTCTATCACATAGAATTCTAAACTTCGGAGATAAGGGGGGAACGGTATTTTTATTTACATTTTTCTTCATAAGTGGAAAACTATGCGGCCTAAAAATGAAAAGAAAAATGTTTGAGAATGTGCAAATAGCGCTCTTTCATATTATACCCCACATGCCCTACTTTGAATTTTTAGGGAACACGATCAGACCCTGTTGCAAAAAAAAAAAATCTTATTTGCAAAATAGTTAGGCAAACGTCATGTTAAACTATTCCAAATTTCAAGTTGATAGCATTAGTAGTTCTTGAGATATCAAGCTGTGACAGACAGACGGACAGACTGAGACGCACCATAAAGGTTCTTTTTTACCATTTTGATACAGAACTTTTGGACCGAATCCTATTGAATGACTATTTCATGAAAGACAATTCTAACTTTTGTATGGAGATGTATTGCTGATTCTAATGATTATTTTGTAAAGCCATACTGTCGCAAATCATATTTTAATCAACATACAACCTGACACGGACCAGCAAATTGCAAAAAACGTAAGAAAATTTGAATTTCGCGGACTACCTTATCGCATACCTTGGTGCATTAAAATGGCCACCACCTCGACGAATATTTGATCGAAGGCCACTACCTACTTTGGGCACGCCACAATTGTGGCGATAAGTCCCCTCTTTGAGGAGTGGCTAGAGAGGCGCCACGGTGTCCTCACCTTTCGCCTGACACAGGTCCTCACTGGACACGGGTGTTTCCTGTTTCGGATTAGGCGGGAGGAAACGCCCGGGTGTTACCACTGTGTGGATCGCCCGGAGGACACGGTGGAGCATACGGTGGAGGTCTGCCCGGCTTGGGCAGAGCACCGCCGTGTCCTCACGGAGGCGATTGGCGGCGGTGACCTCTCGCGTCCGGCCCTGGTCCAGGCCATGATCCGGAGCGAGAGTGCATGGGAAGCAGTCACCTCCTTCTGCGAAGTAGTAATGCTCGCGAAGGAGGAGGCGGAACGCGTGAGGGAGCGGCAGTCTGTGCGCCCTCACGCCCCTAGTCGCCTCAGGAGACGCCCTGGGCGGCGGGAATCGGTAGCCGATTCCCGGCTACCATAGGCGCGGGCTTGCGGACGGCGAGCTATGGGCAGTTCGCCGTCCGGTAAGGACCAGGCCCGGGTCGATGGCGCGTTGTGTTCCACGCGCGCCTCAAAGAGATGTCAGCACGCACTGATGGGGTCCGCTAGGACCGGTGCCTGCCAGGGTTGCGGGTTTGTCCGAAAGGGATACCGTGGCCCTGGCAAACAGGCAACTGAAGGAACACGGGTGGGTTTTAATCAGTAAAAGTCTGACACGCCCTCCCGCTCCACCCAGAGCGGGAGAAGTTATTTGATAATTTCTCAATAAAAAATAAAAAAAAGGCCCCTACGTAATTAAATGTACAGTCAAGAAACTTGATAGTTTAGCAGATTGACGCACTAAGTACACCAATTTCCTGTGTTCTAGCATTTTCATACGAATGACCAAGAAAAACTGTTTATGATTTGAATTTACGGACCATTATTTATTGATAGTTCATTTTCTAATCCATTTACAATGTAGTGTGCATGTTGGCGCCCAATTGGGCCAATATTTATTTATTTATTTAATACTTGAATATGATCGCAAACAATAATAAGAACAAAAAAACGGCTTGCAATCATATTTACTGTCATGTTCAACGCTATGTAAGTTACAACTTCTGATATGTTTACATTACTCGGCATTAAAATTGCTACTTACCACAAAGAATCAACCTTTTCCATGAGATGTAATTTTGTATTCAACGCGTGCCGTTTTATATCCCTTCATTTGAGCGCGGCCCGGTTATCCACGCTTTGATGTAGGGATTTGTCGTCTGAACCAAGATTTGCCCTTTGAAAGGCTAATGAGAAAAGATTTATATTTATACTATTTTTAGAATGTTGTTGATCTTAATATTCCTTAAGTGTGCAGTCACGTAGGCGGGTATGTGTTGTACATAAAAACAATTCAGAAGCGATATTCTTGAAAAGATTTCTTTTTGATGATCATGAATGTATAGTGTGTACCTACACTAGTTAAAATACCAACTCGGAAAGCCCAAAACCAGCATAAAAGATGGTAACGAGATGAAATAAAAAATAGTCAAATCAATTTCTGTTACCAAAAATTTGAATATGCAGTCGGAGGCAGCTGAGATGTAATGAATGCAGACTCATCGACCATAATGTCATGGATGCCTTCGACTGCATATCCTCTTTGATTTTGCTTTCTCAATACAGTGTAAGTTTTTAACCAGTGCGCAAATTTTTTTTGGTGGTTCAGTATCAATAATAGAACACATTTTAATTATTTGTTCCATACTTTTTTTTGGTCCACTTGAAATCAGCAAAATATGGAATACAATCTATTGGTAATAATATCAATGGGCGAGCGCACAGCTGATAGGTACCTACTACTGCGTTCCACTTCACTGACCGCGCCGCTGCTGCCGGCGCGTTGCGCGACGAGTATCCATTATACCACTTTCAAAATAAACATCTTTCGTTAACGATAAATTCATTTTTGTGTACATATAAAAAAAAAAGATTTATGAAGGGTTCAAAAGTGGCTCCAAATGGTTCGTGTAAATACACGGGTGCTGCTCGCCAGTTCTCTTTTCTTTTCTTGAACTTGGCTTGGCACGCCCCCGCGTGTCTAGAGAGTTTGCTGCCGGATAAAAACAATGTATTAAACTCACATTTTTCTATGTTTCTAGTGGCACGGCGGTCTATCATGCGAAGCTGCTGCAGCGTCATCATCAATGGGGGGTGCAGGGGCGCCTCTCTTACCGGATTCCGAGCTGATCAAGCTCTGTCCTATGTGCCGCGTTCCGATAGAGAAAGACGAGGGTTGTGCACAGATGATGTGCAAACGGTGCAAGCATGTGTTTTGCTGGTATTGCTTGGCTTCCCTCGATGTGAGTATACGCCATTTATTTACATTTTTTGGCTCCAGTTCCACACACATGCAATTAAATAAATACTAAAAGAAAGAAAGAAAAGAAAGAAAAAACGTTTATTTGCGGTAAACATGACGCAAAAAAGAACACAACACAAAAAAAAAATTTGTTTGGGGTAAATATGCGTCACATCCACGCAAAACGGCCATCGCTCAGCATAATGCTGCGACCCTATGCGAGACTGTCTTCTTTACTTTCTTGATAAATATCATACTAGCTTTTACCGGCGACTTCGTCCGCGAGAAATTTCTTGTTCCCCCGTTCTCCAATCCGTTCTCGGGATATCATAAAAAAGCCGTTCAGTACAAAATGTATGAGAAAGTGAATTTTCTGCATATTTTTTTTTTCGTGAATTTTTCGTTTGTTTTAATAGTTATTCTGCTATTCGGGGCAGAGACAAATCCAACACATCCAAGATCATAAAAATCGGTCCAGCCGTTCTTGAGTTATAAATGTTGTAAATAACCCGACTTTGTTTTATAAATTAAGATTTAAAATGGTTTTAACAAAAAGTTAGACAGGTACTCTGAGAAGCATTCTTGCCGGTTCTTCAAATTGGACAATTTTTATTAGTGTCTTTGTACAATCAGGGAAATTAATTGTTTAACAGATTGACATTGACACTACGTCAAATTGCCTTACGTGTATTCGGGCCGGGGACAGGTCGCAGTTTGTTTTCTAATAAACCGTGGAAAAACCAACGTTCCCTTGACACCTATTGTGAGCATGCGAAATGTCATTTATGTCTATTTAACGGTACCATTAGACAATGAAGTTAAAAGTAATGACATATTTGGTAATTTACGTTGCTTATTTAATTATTGTATACATCCTGATAGGTAATGAACTTTGTCGTATTTGTCAAATTCAAATCTGACAAATCAGAGGATCTGAGGCATGAAGTTTTACAGATTAAAAAAATATATATATAATAGGACACACAAATACGACCAACTAGATTTTGCCCACGGCTCTGCCCGCGTGGTTGGCGGTTATCGCGTAAAAAAGTAGCCTATATCCTTTTCCATATCCCAGGCTATATCTCTGCCAATTTCATGACAGTCGGTTCAGCGGCTTAGGCGTGAAAACGTAACAGACAGACAGAGTTACTTTCACATCCATACTAATAATGTAACTCTGTCTGTCTGTATGTTACGTTTTCACGCCTAAATCGCTGAACCGATCGTCATGAAATTTGGCAGGGATATGTCTAGGATATGGAAAAGGACATAGGCTACTTTTTTACGCGATAACCGACATCCACGTGGGCGGAGCCGCGGGCAAAAGCTAGTTTATAATATGTTTTAGTATGGATTGCACGGGGCTCCAAAAATCATGGAATTCGTGTGACATAATTTATGGATGGGTAAAAACTTTACTTTTTTGTGGCTATGGAGACAGTTTACCACTTACTCTATCAATCTGCCAAGCCTTTTCCCAACTATGTTTGGGTCGGCTTCCAGTCTAACCAGTTTCAGCTGACTACCAGTATTTTACATGGAACGACTGCCTATCTGACCTCCACAACTCGTAACTGGGTAATACGATACCCCTTGGTAAGACTGGTTGACATTGAGACTTTCGGGCTTCTGACGGTCCATAACGACTGTCAATGATCCACGAATGGCAGCCGGGACCAACGGCTTAACGTGTTTTCCGAGGCACGGCAAGCAACTTACTATATTTGAAATGTTTTGTTACAGGATGATTTCCTGTTGCGCCACTACGACAAAGGACCGTGCAAGAACAAACTGGGACACTCACGCGCATCGGTTTTATGGCATCGTGCACAGGTATGATAAATATGAAATAATACTCAAGACTCACAATTTGTAAAAAAATATCTGCAGTTTTATCAAACTGCTGGATTTTTCTGCAACTATGAGTAATCGTGACTCCGATAAATAATTTTAATATCAATTTTTGATCTTCAATATCTCCATAACCGAGACCCGAGTGTTAGTTCGGGTTCGGGTGGGTTTAAAGTTTTATTATTAGGCTGTTTGGCGGCTTCCAGGCACACACACGAAAAAAAAAAAATATCTAGGCCATCTGATTGACTCTGACATCTATCACAAATATTATGTTTTTGAAATTACATTATTTTTTCTTGCAAGTGTGTTGAAAATCGTCGTTTGATACACTTCTTAGCATTTGTTTGTCCCTTTGCCGTTTGTCATTTTCATCTCGACTCAATCAGTCAGTCTTGGCTCGAAATAAAGATTTTTGATTTGATTACTACAATAATGTAATGTAAAATTACATTCTCTGTACGCAGCACTCCATTAATTTAAATAAAACAGCTAAAATAAAAATAAAACAGCAATGGATGTTGAAATACTCTAACGAACGACGCGCGAAATCAGCTGTTCACTTTCTGCCTAGCTACAGAGTTCATCGAACTCACTCGCTGCGCTGCCGTTCGCTATCTGCGTTTTGCCACGGTAACGATACATTTCATCTGAGGTAATAAACAAATCAGGTTTATTGAATTTCCATAACGTTCCTGAAATAATTTCATGTATCGGTCATCTTAGTATGATATACTGAATTCACCCCATCAGTCTACGGAGGGCTGTTCCTTACAACCTGTATATATTATGTAATGAGTTTTTTTTTTCAATGATGGGAAGAATCTCAGGTCTCGGCTTGGTGTCAATCTTTTAACACCCGCTAAGTACCCTCACCTGACATGTTATTTTTGTTTTCCAGGTGGTTGGCATATTTGCAGGCTTCGGACTACTGTTGTTGGTAGCCAGCCCGCTTCTCTTGTTAGCCGCGCCGTGCATCGTTTGTTGCAAGTGCAGGTTTGTTTCAATTTAAATACTCTTATACTTGATGGTCAAAACGGGCTGTATTCACCAAACGGATGGGCTATGGTTTAGTATACACATATATCGCCAACAAAACTTCAACAGCAATACCTACGTGACCCAAATGTATGGGACGAAAGACAATTTCTTCGCGATTACGATGTTGATCCCATGGAGATAGTTGTTCAGTTCGATGGTCTGTACCACACCCTTAAGGGGTGTGGGTGTGGGTTCGAGGTGTGGTCAAATTTAAATTTGACAACACCTTTCTGTTCTGATACACCTGGAGACAGCCGCGTATAGTAGAAAAAATGTACCTATGGCCCGTTTAGAAGCACCCACGATTGTCTTTTGGGAGTATACCTAATTATTGTATTTTATTTCCAGACTTTGCAACCCAAGCACGAAGAATCTCGAGGAAGTAGACGAGATCGACAGCATCAGCCCGACGCGAGACGATTCCGAAGACGCGCCGCGCGAGCGATACTTGTCCGACTGACGCGCTGCCGGCGCCGCGCCAGGCACTAGCGGCACTAAGGGCAAAAGTGGCACGAAGGGCAAAAGTGGCACTAAAGGCAAAAGTGGCACTAAAGGCAAACGTGATACAAAGGGCAAAAGTGGCACTAGCGGTTTTTGGGGCACTAAGGGTACAAGTGGCACTAGCGACAACAGTGACACTAGGTACTAGGGGCACTAGTGAATCTTGAAGCATTATGGGCACTACTGGCACTTGGGGCGTTAAGGGATTATCAGTGGCACAGGAGGGCAATAGTGCCACTATGTACTAGGCGCGGAACACCAAATCACGCTAAACTAGTTACACTATGTCCTAAAGTGAACGGAACACATCTCTTCTTTAATATTATGGACGGAAGTATAACAACAAATGCAAATGATACCTTTAAAAAATTTAATCTATAATTTTTCCAGAGGTTTTCTCTCATACATACCGTACATATCCTTCCAACATTACTGAAGTAGGTTAAAAAAAATGTTCATAACGCAGTACGCATTGGATCCGTTCCGCGTTTTAAAACAGAGCAACTATTTATTCATAAGTATATTATCGTAGTATTGGACTTCTGTTCTTCCATATTTTGTGCCACTTGACACAACGCTGCCGTGGCAGAAATCGACGAAGGTTAGAGAAGTTACCGACTTCTTTTAATATTTTATGCTGGCAATTCACTTGGCGTATTTGACAAAATATTGGCGCAATTTGGGCAATACAAAACACACCCTACAATTAATAAGGAATAAAGTTCATTTTATATTGACGCGAATATTTGTTAAAATATGCCAAATATAGTGCCAGCAATAATAGTGACTTCAAAATTTATCTAGGTGAAGATGTTGAGCGATTGCTTCACAATGTGATGAAATGGTGATAAACAGTGAATGTCTGCTAGAAAAACTTTTATTAGAACATAATCTAAAACTGAATCATTATAAGCCTCTTATACAGTTAATTATAAAGTAATAAATTATTGTCTGTAATTGTTAGTGACTCGTGTAAATCACACAATACATACTAATTCGTTAAATGGGATAGTTTTAGTAAATAAAAAACCTTACATGTTGTAAAAAAGTACTTATCCGGGCTTGGAAGTAATAAAACAGGATTCTAAATGATAAAAAGCAACTGTTTTCATGAAAACTGTGACGCGCAAAGAACCCATACTGACTAGTGGTCATTCAATTATTACGTAAGCACCAAAGGGGGGTGGGGGTCTTTGCTTTGATTATTTTTGATTACATGGGGGTCTGGATGGTAGGATTACGTCAGCAATATTTATTAAATTACTTTTCAAATTCAATTGCAAAATTTAATTGAATTTGATTTGAACAAAGATGGCAACCCAATGTTCAGAGATTCCCCGAAATAATTGATATTGCTTTCTCGATCTCACGCGATTTTTTATGGTTAGAAAAAACCGAAGTAGGGAATTTACTTAAATGGGCATTCAATTACTTTTAGTCTATAAATTCCTTATTTCTAGACTCATGAATAACAGTAAAGAAACCGGAACAGATTAAAAAAATACCAATGTTTACGTAAGCAAAGGGGGGGGGGGGGGTATGAGCTTTGTTAACTTTTGCTGACAAGGGGGAGGTGGGGATGCAAAATTACTAAAATTTTGCTTACGTAATACTTGAATGGCCGTCTATGATTATTTTTAAAAATACATAATAGGAATATTAAATGGGCAGTTTTAGGCCACATTGCCCTTTGGTATTTTTGTTACAACATACCTAAGGCTGACATTCTATTGACGCGGAGCGGAAGACCAATAATATCCTAAACCGGGATGAGCAAACAACGGCCAGCGGGATAACTCCTGCCCGCAAAGGGTTTTAATTCGGCCCGCCAACTACATTTTGACTTATGAGTGTATTGCTCTCAGAAGTTATGGTCGTGTACGTTTAGCGCTATTGTAAACTATTAACTAAACATAACGAAATTCGAAATACTATAACAGAAAAAAAATCCACGATTATTTTCACAGTATTCGGTAGCATTTTTTAGCCTTCGAAGATTCTTACGATAAATTGCAACTTAAAATGCATTTATTTTTATTCTGGACTCCTGAATTCCCAGCGCTTTTCTAGCCCCTGATGAAAAAAAGTTCTACCCCTGTTCTAAACGGACCGTTTAGAATGTTCTCCGCTAAAAATTCGTAAAGGAACCTGTTCATAATTTTTCTCTGCTCCGCCTAAGTGAAGTGTTAGGCCGCTTCCTCACCAGAGCGTTCGGTTCGAAAACCAGAAGGCGCCATCAGTGTTGCCAATTTAGCGACTTTGTCACTAGAAATGACGAGTTTTGCTTAAGAGGGCGTTCCACTAGCGAAACATGAAACATGCATGCATGAAACTTTATAAAAGGTATTAGAAAATTCTAGACACACTTACTAGAGGTAGTCGCGTTAGCGCCTTCGCGACGCTTTAGCGCTTCGAGCGCTTTAGCGACAAAAATAAAAATAAAAACTACAGAAATTGCATTAGGTGTGTTTTTATGCATTATACCTATCTTGACAATATTCAATTGATTAATTAATGGATTGTAAGCTAAATTAAATTTGCTAAAACTATTCTTCTTATTTTCGTGTCAATGACCTACTCATATTTTTAAACTATTAAGGAACGCTTCTATCAACTTCTAACTGAAACTTTTGGACAAGAATTTATTTAAAACTACTGAAAAATGTAGAGGTTTCAATGTTACATTGATTTAAAATGTATGTATGTTTTGTTTTTTGGTGTTGTACGCATAATGTTCCCACTGCTGGGACACATGCCTCCTCTCTTTGAGAAGGAGTGGGCTGTAACCTACAACCCGGGCGCAGTGCGGGTTGGTAATGTCACATGTCTTCGAATTTTTGGTTCTAGGACATGCCGGTTTCCTCACGATTTTGCTTCACCTTTTTGAGAGCAGAACGGCCCCGTCTTACGAGTTGTAGGTCGTGGGTTCGAAACCAGGCAGGCACTTTGTAAATAATGTTGGTGTTGACTGAGACTTAATGGCAAGCGATAGACTGACGACGAATGATCATGAATTTGGAAAAATGATATTTATTTCAATAAAAAAAAAAACCTAGCTAATTCATAATATTGCTTATGAATATAATGGAGAGAACAATGGAAATATTGTCCTACATTGTAAGCGTTACAGAAAGTAAAAGCAAAGTGTGGTAACACATCGCACCTTTAGAATTATAGAGACCTAATGTCTTCAGAAGTTCTGAAGACATTAGGTCTCTATAATTCTAAAGGTGCGACATTATCACAGGTTTTTGTGACCCTAAATATTGCGGATAAAAACTAAGAATAATTCAAACACACAAGGGTAAACAGTACTTATTTCAGTTACTCTTATGAGTACATAGATATCTTTATAATAAGACTTAATAGTATCTAAAACTGCGTAATTCGATACTCTTCTTCAAACCGACTTCCGTAAAAGAAACAGTGTACAGATTTTACGTAGATACTTAAAAATCTAGCGACTTCAAATTCTCGTACAAAAACATCTCTCAGTAAATTCGATATAAAATATGCATACATATACAGGATGAGTTTTTGTTTGTTATATTTTTTTTATATTTAAGTAATTTATTTTTGATACATTTAAAAAATTTGATTTCCGCACGTCGTATCTTTCTATTTCTGACGATTGGCATAACTGCCATAGTAGTCCTTGTTCAAAAACTCAACCTGTATATTTAAATAATACCTATACATATTTATATAGTTAATAAACATTTATGTTATTATTATAAATACAATACTGTTAGCGTAGGTTAATAATACATTACAAATCTAGATCAATGAAAATTGAGGAAATGTTGAAAGTAAGTGTAACTGCAATGCAGTGTGTCCGTGCATGAAAAGCCTGTAATTGTTATTTTGTTATCACCTGTGATGGCCGGTAACGAACAGCTCTTTTACACAGTGGCCCATGTTTGCGCATCTTAAAGCGAAAGCGTCAGGGTTTCCTTACTTTTTTTGCAGGTTATTATCAGGTTGTATGTTGATCTGAATATGATTCGCAGCCGTATCAAATATTTATTTATAGAAAGATAATCATAAAAATCATCAATACAACTCTCAGTTCATATAATCCTCATCATCATCATCATCACATCATTTCAGCTGAAAGACGTCCACTGCTGGATATAGGCCTCACCCAAGCACCGCCACTTCGACCGGTTCCGTGCTTCTCGCATCCAGCGGATTCCTGTGGCTTTCACAAGATCATCGGTCCACCGGTGTGAGAGGCCTTCCAACGCTACGTCTTCCGGTACGCGGTCGCCACTCCAGAACATGTCGGCCCCAACGGCCATCTGTTCTGCGCGCAATGTGCCCTGCCCATTGCCACTTAAGTTTGCCAATTCTTCGAGCTATGTCGGTTACCTTGGTTCTCCTGCGGATTTCTTCATTTCTGATTCGATCACGTAGGGAAACTCCAAGCATAGCCCTCTCCGTTACCCTTTGGGTGACTTTTAGCCTTCTAATAACGCCCATTGTGAGCGACCACCATTTAATCCTATTGAATGCTATTTCATGAATTCATGACATTTGAGGACAATTCTAACTTAAGGAGTTGTATTCCTGATTCTAATGATTACAATTCTGTAAATCCATATTTGTTACGGTCGCGAATTATATTTTAATCAACATAAAACCTCACATTGACCAGCAAATTGCAAAAAAACGTAAGAAAAGAATTTCGCGGGTAAATACACTGCTACAAAGATCTTTTGGCGCTCAAATTATGCTGTTGGTAAACATTTGTGAGTGGTTGACCAAAAAGGGACCTCAAGGGAAAATAATTACCTAAAAATATTCTGGTAAGACCAAAACAAAGCTAAAAGACCACAGATTCAAAAATTCAAAAAAAAAAAAAAAACGGTTTCCAATCCCTCCAGGTCCCTTTTTGGTCAACCACTCACATTTGCAATTGTTTTGTGAAATGTACTGAAAAACAAGATGGCGGCATTAGTGCGCCAAAAGAACCTTGAATAAAATTGTAGCTCTTTATATGTGACAATTTTCATGGAAACATGACGTTTCCCAGGAAATAACTAGACTTAGTTTAGCAGAAAGGACTCAAAAATATTATAGTCAAAAAGAGTTGTTTAAACCAAAGCGATCCTAACGGTTAACCATCATTGAGACACCCATTGACGCCCATTGTGACACCCTATGTAACAGTTCTACATTTATATCTGTAATTTTTATGGTGTACATAATAAAGAGTATTCTATCTATCTACATGTGGACTGGTTCCCAACATTAAAAAAACCGGTCAAGAGCGAGCCGAACTCGCTCACCGAGGGTTCCGTACCTTAAAAATCATCAAAAAAAAATTCAGACATAATGGGGTTTATTCATAAACGTTGCTTAAAGATAAGTGACGTTCAAACGTCAAAAATGTATGGTTAAACAGTCGGTAATCATAACTTAACTTTTAGCAGCGTTTATAAATAAACCCCAACGTGGGTTGAGTCCTATCTGCTAAACTACGTCCCATTGATGATTATCATTGATTTGATTACGTTGGCCGATATCTTTCCATGATCGGAAGGTGCGTAGCCTAAGCCACTGTCTACTGGAGCCCAATATTATGCACACTGCTTCCCCTGTCACGCATACGGGGCCTTAACTTTAACTTATTATAGTACATTAAATATTTATGACTTTATTGTAAATAAGAAATAATATTGTACTTAATTTTATAGTTCAAGGATCGATGATGTCGTTTCTTCCATCTAAATTGTATTTAACTATTGTATAAACGTATGTAATGACTCTTCTCTTACGGTATGTAGTCTTTATGAAAAGGAGGTTGAATAGTGTCCTTGGTAATAAAAACTCCATAGGGAAGTCATATTTGTACCTTGGCTAGATGTATGTATTTTTTTAACTGATATTAAGACTCCATCGGTCCTTCGTAGCTTGTTGTAGCAAGCTAGTAAAAGCATTTGTAGAATTAATCAAAAATTGTCAGTAGGTGAATAGATGTGATAAGCGACCAGGCTGTTTGGCACTTGCAATATGATTAATAACCTGTATGTTTGTTGTTCAAAGTAATTCAATTTTAATTAACTCCCTGTGTTTGATGTGGCTGTAATCTAGATGAAAATTGGCAGTTATTATAAGGGCACTGTTCTATAGCTTTGAAGCAATATACAGTCCACGCATATGAAATGACGGCTTCGGACCAGCAGTTGTATCTATCTTATTCACGCCTTCATTTAAGTCAATAATTATGTTTAACATTTGAAATTGTATATATGATGAAATGTATGTTGTAACATTTACAGTCTCTAACTGTACTGCATTAATACTTAAAACATTGATAGACATAATTTTAAGAAAATTATGTTGCAAGTGTATAACAACCTTATGTATCTCATTAAGTTGATCGTTAAATGACTTGTCTATGGTATTGAAAGACTTTCATTTTTAATCATTACTATTTTATTGTTTATGGTAGGTGCAAATATAGGTTTAGGATTTTGGTAGTGATATTGGCTGGTCAAAAGATTGAATACACAAATACAGTATACAATATTTGCATTTACCATTAAAAGATAAAATCGGCATATTGTAAATAAATAAAAAAAAAGAATTTTATTTTTTGTTATTGATTGTACTTCTTTATTTTTGTGTTGAGATGAGACGACGTATTTCCGTTACTATAATTATAAACAAATAATAAAGATTTTTCTGACAAATCTTAACTGGGAGTTTTATTTAAGAGCCATTTTACGTTTTCGCGCGAATATCTAAGATTTTAGTCGCCTAATTTACCATCTTAGTTAATTCTCTGGTATTGGTGAATATATGTAAATAATAGATGATTCTTTCGTATTGACACTTCATGTAACACATTTACAAAAACTTATTTGTGTACTTTGTAGTTATTAATCTCCCAGAACTAGTTTACTGAAAAATCAGCGCAGAGGCAATTTCAGACTCCTATTTCTATAATTAATATTTATAAATTTGACTGAAAAAAATACACAAAGCATCAGACATATAGTTTTGTCGACAAATGACGTACTAGAATTTCGATTATTAATAACATTAATAGGTAAAAAAAATAAAGACTTAGGACAATTTTTACGATTTATTCGCAATTATATTGCGATTTTTTTGTTTGAATAAAGCGTAATTACATTTTAAAAATCATCTCAAAATGAACTATGTTCTTTAACAAATCGAATTCTCAAGTTTGATTAAAATCCCTTCATTTAATTAGCCACAATATCCTTTTTTTAAACACTCTAAAAAAGAATAAATTGCGATGCACAAGTGGGCACCGTTTAGTACAGCGCGAGCGCCCATCGAGGAAGGACCTGTGCTACTTTTTCCCGCATCTCAATTGTCGAGTGCTCATATCGTAACCGTGATATTATACTACGACCACAACATTTTGATGCTTCCCAAATTGACTCGTTTTTACGAAGATTGCGTATTGCCGGAAATTATAGACCCTAGAAAAGCAAGATCAATGCCTTTACGACAAATATTTATTTAACGTAAGTGATAGTCATTATTACTTGACATTATTGTCAAATAATAATGACCAACACTTATATTTTGTACGATGTGATTGTTTTCCTGTTCATTTTTATTATATACTTTCAAAACATATATTTGTATTTTTTTATTAGTCTAGAAAGATTTAGTAGACTGAATAAATAAAATAACTTTTTTAATAAATCTCTAAATACCGCATTATTATTATAATGGCTCAAGATTATTTAGTCCGTCTCGACACTCGCGTTACACTGCTTAAATTGTGTATGTGTGGATAGTTACGCTCACATACACAGCGCTGCCGTCTTTTACCTAAACTCGAGCGTTAAAATTTTGTGAAATGGCTCTTAACACTACTACCCTAATCATGATAGAAATTCTGTTGCAAAGAATATGGAATAAAATGATCTGATTAGATACTACTAGCTTCGCTGGCCAGAGTGCCAGATGGAGCAACAGAAGCAAACACAACCCATGATACTAAAATTACTCTTCAATGGAACTATAGGTACACATGATATGCAATCTGTCTACGTAGTAGAAATGCCGCGAATAGTTATCGTATAGTCCCAGTCGCCCCCACATGGATTGCCATCAGGTGGCAATTGAGAGAAAAAAAATCCTTATTGCCCCCACTTCAAATCACTGTACATTGCGGCGTGGATCGCCAAACCCCGTCATCGCTATCTGTCTTACGGCCGCGATGACGGAGTTGGCGGTCACATTTCCAATGTGGTTTTATTAGTAGATAGTAGTGATATTTTTTTAGGGACATAAAAAAGAATATTCGAATACCGATTAATCGCCATTCCCTATGGCGAATAGTCGAATACTCGCCATAAAAAAGGAATATAAAAAAATTGATTGTTTATTTTCAAATAATAATATTACACTCGAACTTATTGATTATTGAGCAGAAAAACAAATTTTTCAGATTATGGAGCAGAAAAACTAGTTTTCTGCTTCATAATCTTTTGGACTTTAAATAAATTGTGTTCTGATTTTAAAGATTTATAAAAGTTTAATTGTTTTTAAGTCCATCAATAGTAGTTCATTAGTAGTTTTCTGTTCATTAATAATTTATTTTATTTAGACAACTATTCGCCGAATGTCGAATAAATTATGACACTCAAATGAGTCCAATTTAGAACAGTTATTGCGATAGTTTGACCGATACCGCTGTACCGCGGCTAAGTGCGCAGGCTGCTCATTGGTCATCGCTAACAGCGTCCCGCAGCCCCAACTCGCCGCGCATTTCTAAGGCGCAGTACACCAGTATCCGACAAACTATAGAACCATTGCAATGGAGACCTTAGCATTGGCGAGAATCGGGTTAAGAATAGAGGGAGAGATTGCTAAAACTATGTATTTACAATAAATAAAAGCATTTCAAATACATAAAAAAATTAATATCTTCACCATTTCCTCATCAAACCAGCAGTAGAGTCAAACAACAGTGGGTTTTTGAATTCACCTCTCATATCGAGCATATAATGCATCCATCTGTTTCTAATTTTCAGTGGTAACTGCACTTTTGCTATATTTCTTGCTTCTTTACAACAGACACTTTCCATGGGGACTGTCATAATGCGGTTCTTACCAAAAGGTGTGTATGTGACGAATGTTAATTGTTTGCCACCCTTATTCAGTATCAAGTAACGGACTGAACGGAGAGTGTACATCCAAATTACGGCTAGAGAACCACCTCCTGTAATAAAAACAAGATTTTATATTAAAAAAAGATATTAAAAAAAGACATTAAAAAAACAAATGTTGTGTTGTACTCCAATGAGTACCTACAACAAAACATTAGTCAATACAAGATATTTTGTTCCAATTAATTAGTTGCACACAAGTTTTTAAATTTTTATTGCACTATATTTTGGTTTTCGTATTGTGGGTTAGTACTCAAAATTGTAATCTTAACACAAGAGCAGATAACAATAGTTGCAGCTAAATTAAAGATAGTGTACTGTGTAAAACATGTTTACTAACCTACTACTACGGAAAGAACTCCTAGGGTATTCCTGTACTTATTCTCTCCAAGGTTGATCTTTCTAAACCAGGGTGTATCATCGGTAATTGTAGATTTGTCAACCGGCGCGTCCCTCAATGAACTGAACGCAAACAAACCCAGATATGTCCAGAACATGTATTGAACTATAGCAAATACATTCATATACATAAAAAACTTTGGATTCTCGTATTTGAACAGAATAACGTCTTTAATTACGTTTGTATTGACATCATGAATTGTTTTGGTTGTGATAGTGCTATAAGATTTTGTTTTCATGCTATTTACACAGATTTTATATTTAGCAGTAAATCTTGATACAGCTACTCGCTTAAGAACCGTCGAAGCGTACGATAAAAGAGACATTTTTCTACTTATTTAAATATTTAAAACTATTTTTACTAATATAACCTGTAAATCGGAACATTCGGAACTGTCATTACTGGATTAATGTCACAGAGCAGAGCACAGAGCACGTAACTTTAGCACTTTGACTAACCAAAGAGTAAAGTACCTAAATAAAAGGACTTTGACATATTTTATGCCTCGTACCCACGGGCTACGATCCAGGGATGGCCGATGGGTGAAATGACGATAGATCTTTTTTGGGAGATTTTGTGTTAAAACGTTAAAAATTTCAAAATTATTATTGAAAAACTAGGGCCATGCAGACATGCTAGGCAGCTACAGTTGGCATCTACGATTAGCGATTTATTACTGGTTCAGAAGCTCTAAACAGCGACTGAGTTCTAAAGACCGCATAATTTCAACATCACCAATCAGCGATTTAATCGCTTTTCGAAAGCTCGATACAGCGATAACGTTTTATCTCTCAGCCTCATCGAGCGAGTCACTAAGGTGACAGATTTTATTAGACCCAAGGAGGTTCTTTTTGTGAAGACTCGGCTACCATTTTTATATAGGGCAACAATAGACAATATTTCAAAAAAATTTTTGAAAAAAATAAACATCTTGTTTATTGGTAATCTTGGCGTCTTCGTTGTTTCATTTCGGTTGTAAAATTGCAAAGTAAAACTTAGATCAAAATGTTATTTTATAACTGCGAACGTAATTAGTGTGCATTTTGTTCTGGTTACCAGACAATCACTATTTCGCGTTGATCGCACGCGTTTTATTAGAACCTCTAACAAGATGGCTGATATAAAGGTAAGTGAAGCATTTGGCGGCATTTTGATCGTTAACGGCCAAATTTTTATCAAGATTTGAGACTTTTTGGGTTTTTGGATTGCTGTTCTCATACTTACATTAAAATTCCTACCGGCAAACATACATTTCTACATTTTTGACTCCCATGAATACCTTGGGTACTTAACAAAAAGTCATTAAAAAAGTACATAATTGTAGTTGCACAAAATCATGTTTGAGTTCATTGCTACCAAGTAACACCTGCTGGAATTCATTTCACTTCATAGTTAGTAATTTTATATGTTTTGTCGTCAACTGACGTTTGTATTCGCAGAATTAATTACATATTATAAGCACTGGTTTGCTACTACCCTCATTTATTTGTGAGGAGCAAGGAATTTCTATAACTTTCATTAAAATATCGTGTTTAACTAATGAACACTTGATTTTCAAACAAATTATGTGATAATAATTGTAAATATGGACCACAATCTAAGATCACTCTCATTACATCTTAACATCATTTTGATTATTGAATAACTTTCTAATATAATAATATATTTTATTGAAACTTACCAATCATTGTTTATACAATACCTAGATATTTGGGTCACAACTCATGTTCTGCTAATGTATGATTCATCTCTGCTAATTGTGTAAAAACCAAAATGTTGATTTTCATTAATGTTGCTACTTTACATATCATGATTATTTATGTCTTTGTCCATAAGATTGAGATTTCAGATTTTACTAAATTATCATTAATTATATCCATTATTTCATGCTAGCAGAAAGAATATAAAAAACTGGTTGGATTAGGGCTTCAAAGACAGGAACCTCCTCACAAAACTCATAAATTGACTTACTTTCTTGATGTTGAATTTTATAACATTACATTTCATTTTAATTGTTTTGTATGTGGTTTCCATGGAGATTTAGGGGTTTATGCATAAACTTTGCTTAAAGGTAAGTGACGTTCAAACGTCAAAAATGTATGGTTAAACAGTCGCTAATCATTACTTAACTTTAAGTAGTGTTTATAAATAAACCCTATAGTTTATTGGTTGACAAAAACGTCAGGTAGGGAACAATATTTTTTATGTTTTTTATAATTTGTATTTATTTTTATATGAGTTCATGAATATATTGCCTGCTGATATATGTAGTACCGAATTTTCACTTACTATAACATCAAACAATATAAAATACATAATAAGTTATCAGCCGTATTAATAATAATAATAATAATAATTTATTTATTTCTGAGTAAATGGTACATTAAGATCTTAATATTAATTAATAGATTCACATATACTACTGTTGCTGGTGTAGAAATATTCATATTAGAGTACAATTCATTCTTCCATTAATTTAATTATAAATAAGTTTAAAATGAAAATATTTAATTATTTAATACAATTTTTTCATTTTTAGTTTATGAATGAAATGTCTTAATTTACTAATTATATAATGTCAAAGGCTTAAAAAAAAAGAAAGAAAAAAGTCAATATCCGCTATTACATTGTCAATTAATTGTAAAAAAGTAATGTCAAAGTTTATAATTAAAAAATTCGTTAACTGAATAGAAACAGTTGTCTAAAAGCCAAGTAAATATTGTTTTCCTAAATTTATTCATGGGCAACACTCTGATGCCTGAGGGTAAATTGTTAAAGACTTTTATTGCCATGCAATTGGAATTCCTGCTATACAAATGTAGTCTCTGGCTAGGTGCTAGTAACTTATTCGGGTTTCTGCTGTTAACTCTTTTAGAAATGTGTTCATACAGTGGGAACATGTGCAGGTACCTTTTTACAAATATACAAATTTCAAAAATGTAAGGGCAAGGAAGTGGAAGAATTTTCAGTGCTTTAAATAATGGCTTACAATGCTCTAAATATTCTGCTCCACATACAGCTCTGACACATTTTTTCTGTGCAATGAATGCTCTATTCACATCTACCGAATTACCCCATATCACAAGGCCGTAACGCAGCACTGATGAAACATAGCCATGATATGCATTAAGGGCTACTTCTTTACTGGCTATTCGTCTCAGTTTACGAAGAGCAAAAACAAATTTATCAATTCTTGTGCAGACTTTTTTTATATGTTCTTTCCAATTTAATTTTTCGTCAATAACTATTCCCAAGAATAAGGTTGATGGTACTGGTTCCAAAATTTAATGACTATAGTGTATTTTAGGTGGTTTTACTAAAGAATTGTATGTTTGGAATTGTACTAACTTTGTTTTTTCAATGTTTACATGTAAATTATTAGATTCCAGCCATTTCATTGCTTTTAGTATTTCATTGTTAGTGTCAGTTTCTAGGTCATTCCTATTTGAAGATTTTATAGTCAGAGTAGTATTATCAGCAAATAGTGTACAGTTATGTTTTAGGCTCTTGCAAAGGTCATTTATATATATTATAAACTATATTACCAGAGATCGGAATAGGTAGAGTTTATTTACCTACATTTCGAGAAAATTACATAGAGTGGATTAACACCTAAAATCTAAGTTTAAATCCTGGGATTTAAAAACCATATATTTATAGTTACAAATTATTGATTTGAGAAATCATATATAAAATTTTTTTTAGGGTTCTGTACTAAAACTATTAAATTAAAGAGCTTTACATATTATAGGCAAATAAATTCGTGAAAAGCTGGCTGGTTATGTTATCTATACTAATATTACAAAGAGGAAAGATTTTTTAGTTTGTTTGTATCGAATAAGCTCTGATACTGTTGGACCTATTTCAGGAAGTAACATAGGCTATAATTTTTTTATTTATTGATTTGGCACTTCAACAATTTATTCACTAAAACATACACAAATAAAGATCACATACAGTTTTAGGTATTGTAAATACGTCACTTACAGAAGTGCACAGCACTAACACGTGTTAGTTCTTTAAGAAAATTTGCTATAATGTAACCCCAACTAGCAAAATTTTGCCTATACCACTGAATCGAAACTAACGGAAGTGAAACTGCGGGGTGCAGCTAGTATTGCGATAAAAAGGGTATTATCAACTCTATGTTACTTCCTTCCTCGAAGTTTAGGTAAATAAACTACCTGTTCCGATCTCTGCTCATAACATAATATCAATTTATTTTTATATTACTTAACAAGTTGCTAACCCAGAGCTTAGCAACTTAACTCTCCCACCTATGTGGGTTAAATATTTAGAAGTTTAACCTTTGGTTTTATTAACCTCAAATTTAATTTTAGTTGTATTTTTATAAATATATGTATATTTTTTTTTATTCCATTCAGGAGCGTATCAGTTTTGAAGACTTATCATGTCATTCAATTCAGATCGATTTTGTTTTTGATTTCTCAAGTCTAGTGTCACTAGGCTTACCAACCGTCCCTCAAGAGCCAGGATGTCCTGTTTCTAGAGCTTTAGAGGATGCGTCCCGCAAAAGACGAGTGCGGGACGCTAATTGTCCCGTTTTACCGTACCTACGGCTAAAGCTTCAGGCAGAAGTTATAGTGATTACTATTATGTTTTATTACATTTTCTTAATAGTTTCAACTTGTGTTAGGTTGTAAGTCTTGTAGTTGTATGCCAAAGTAAAACATTCAATAAAACCATTTAAAATTATTTCTAATTGTATTTTGCGACTCCCTATACTTTCGACAGCTGAGTCCCGCTTTTTTTTGCCATGTCCCGCATTTTGGTTGCCAAAGTCCCGGTAAATTCATGCATTAAGATTGGCAAGCCTATGTCACACCCACATTAGGGACGTAACCATGGAGTTTCTTCCTAGTACTTCTCCATTGGTAATGCCAAATTGGAACTGTGCACTTCTCAAAATTCATAAGTGCTATTATGTAGTTGTATTTGAAATAAAATATTTTACAACTGTTGTAAAATAGAATAACAATAACAGCTGTACATACATACATCTTATAGCACTATTCATTTTACTAGGCTATCAGTTGCAGTAAAATCTTACATTATGAAATTTTCCAGGCCATGTTCAATAAAATGAACACTGCTGGGCAGAATGGTGCGCCGGAGGGGGCGCCTCCTGCCAAAGGAACAAAAGGGGGCACAATTGAGAAAATTTACCAGAAGAAGACGCAGTTGGAACATATCTTACTACGTCCTGACACATATATTGGGTCCGTTGAGCGGACTACTGAGTTAATGTGGGTCTTTGACAAATCCAAGGACTCCATGGTCCAAAGAGAATTGAACTTTGTGCCAGGTCTGTACTTACATACTGCTTTATTTATTCTGCACAACATTACAGATAAAATTAACAAAGGTTTGCGAGGCTATGAAATACTTGTTAGTTATTATGCTTTTCTATTAGAATTTAGCTGGAACTAAACTATACATGTTTATTTTACAGGTTTATACAAAATATATGACGAAATCTTGGTCAATGCAGCTGACAACAAACAGAGAGACCCCAAAATGGATGTAATGAAAATTGACATAAATCAAGAAACTAATACAATATCTGTGTACAATAACGGCTGCGGTATTCCCGTAGTAATGCACAAAGACGAGAAAATGTATGTTCCAACTATGATCTTTGGCCATCTACTGACGTCATCAAACTACAATGATGAGGAAGAAAAAGTGACAGGTGGAAGAAACGGCTATGGTGCCAAACTTTGTAACATATTCTCCACAAAATTCACAGTAGAAACTGCATCAAAACAATACAAAAAACATTTTAAACAAACATGGGGTTCCAACATGACTAAAGCATCCGAACCGAAAGTTAAGGAAGCTGGTAAAGATGACGATTATACAAAAGTAATATTCAGCCCTGATTTGTCTAAGTTTAAGATGGAAAAGCTAGAAGATGACATTGTAGCTCTGATGTCTCGCCGAGCTTACGACATCGCCATGACGACTCAAGGCGTTAAAGTCTATCTAAATGGAGAAAGACTTAAAATAAACAAGTTTAAAGACTATGTAGATTTATACATAAAAGGTAAAGAAGATGAGAATGGGCAACCATTGAAAGTAGTCTATGAGAAAGTAAATGATCGCTGGGAGATCGCACTCACTCTCTCAGACAGAGGTTTTCAACAGGTGTCTTTTGTAAACTCCATTGCTACCACAAAGGGCGGGAAACACGTTGATACGGTTTCTGACAGTATAGTTAAGAATGTTCTAGAAATTATTAAGAAGAAAAACAAGGGTGGCGTAAATATAAAACCTGTGCAGGTTAAGAATCACATGTGGGTATTTATTAATTGTCTGATTGTCAACCCAACCTTTGACTCACAAACAAAAGAATACATGACTCTCCAAGCAAAAAGTTTTGGTTCGAAATGTAATTATTCTGAGAAATTCATTGCGGCTGTATCAAAATCTGGTCTAGTGGAGTCTGTATTGACGTGGGCTAAGTTCAAAGCTCAGACTGAACTGGTGAAGGCGTCAGGAAAGAAGCAGAGCAAACTGAAAGGCATACCGAAGCTAGAGGATGCTAACGATGCCGGCACTAAAAACGCGCACTTGTGTACGCTCATCCTTACTGAGGGAGACTCAGCGAAGTCATTGGCTGTGTCAGGACTTGGTGTGGTTGGTCGGGATCACTATGGTGTGTTTCCACTAAAGGGTAAACCACTCAACGTCAGGGATGCATCTCACAAACAGGTCTTAGAAAATGTTGAAATTAACAACATGATAAAAATTGTTGGACTCCAGTATAAAAAGAAATACAACACTGTTGATGATTTAAAATCATTGAGATATGGTAAAGTGATGATCATGGCTGATCAGGATCAAGACGGATCTCACATTAAAGGTTTGATTATCAATTTCATTCATCACAATTGGCCAGAATTATTGAAACTGCCGTTCTTGGAGGAATTCATTACTCCTATCGTGAAAGCATCAAAAAAGGACAAGGAAATGTCATTTTACTCATTACCTGAGTTTGAGGAATGGAAGAACAATACGGAAAACCATCACACGTTCAACATCAAATACTACAAAGGTTTGGGTACCTCCACATCCAAGGAGGCTAAAGAATACTTTCAGAATATGGAGAGGCACAGGATAAAGTTCAAGTATGCGGGTCCCACAGACGATCATCATATTGAACTGGCATTTTCTAAGAAAGGTGCTGACCAACGTAAGGAGTGGTTGACTAGTCACATGGATGAAGTAAAACGAAGGAAAGAAATTGGTCTTCCAGAGAGATATCTCTACACAAAAGATACTAAAGCTGTCTCTTATTCGGATTTCGTCAATTTGGAGCTGGTTCTCTTCTCAAATGGTGATAACGTAAGGTAAGAAAGAATACTGTAATCCCCCTTAGGCAGTAAACTCAATGAATATCCATATTCATGAAGGTGTAACATTCAGCAACCTGGGATTTAAGGGAATATCTCTTAAATGCCTTTCATTTGCAAAAAATTAACAAAATGGCAGCAAAAGCATTGGATATTGTAGAATTGACTTTTACAATAAACGATGCTTTGCTGCAGTTTTGTTGTATTTTCAAAATGATAGGTATTATTATTCTGAGTGTTGCAGAATAAGGGTGCTGGTTACGTCAGTCCCCCAATAAACTCAACACTGCTTACAATGTTAGCTCATATATTTCTTTTTCCAGATCAATACCTTCCATGGTAGATGGATTGAAACCTGGCCAACGTAAAGTGATCTTTACGTGCATAAAACGTAACGACAAACGCGAGGTCAAAGTGGCGCAGCTGGCTGGTTCGGTTGCAGAGCACTCTGCTTATCATCACGGTTAGTATTCAATACGGAGTCTTAAATAATTATCAAGTTTTGGAACCACAAACTCAATGTCTTACATGGCAAAGTTCAAATTACTTTGGAACTTTTATAATAGTTTCCCAAACTACTATTATTATAGAAGCTCTCTGTCTGCATCTTGTGTTTCCGAAGGCATACACGCCTAATCAATTCAAAGTGAGAGTGAACAGGCTTCTTCTGGGTAAGCTCACTCCATCGTCGACTTTGTCTTTGGCAAAGCCATCGTAAAAAAAGAAGCTCAAACACCAGGAAGAAGCGGTCGGGCGGGCGTTTAGGGGGTGAGATTATCAGCCTAATTTGTATAATATTTTTTTTTATTTGTTTTGAACAGGTGAACAGTCTCTAGCGATGACGATAGTGAACCTCGCACAAAACTACGTGGGTTCAAACAATATCAACTTACTGGAACCGCGCGGTCAGTTCGGAACGCGTCTCTGCGGCGGCAAGGACTCTGCTAGCCCGCGTTACATCTTCACGCTAATGTCGCCACTCACGAGGCTTGTCTTCCACCCACACGATGATCCGTTACTTGTTGTAAGTATTTTTATTTTACACCTTTTCGGTTTAGGCGTTATGGTTAGCGTACATTTTTTTCATTCTGAATAAGAAAAAAAAAAAAAAATTGATACTGCGGGAGTATTATTCTGTTCATTAAATCCTCAAGCAGTTTTCATTCGTAATGGACTGAATCACAACTAAGATACGAGTTAAAAATTGTGTGCAAGAGAAGATTCTCTGTGACATACACTCGCGTATGCTGTTTTCAACTGACGGCATGGTTGGCGCAGTGGTTAAGCGATTGACTGCTGCGCTGCGTGTCGCGGGTTCGATCCCCGCACGGAACAAATATTTGTATGATCTACAAGTAGTTGTTCCGGGTCTGGCTGTTTGTGTATGTGAGTTAAATGTTTGTAAACGCACCCACGATACAGGAGAAATTCCTAGTGTGGGGCAACGTTTAAAAAAAAAAAAAAAAATATGTTGTGATTTAGCTCAATTTCAATCAATCGAAACTATTCAGGCATTTTCTTCCTCAAAGTGCGCTCATCCTAGCGAAGCTGACATTTCTGATACAAGTTCCTAAGAATTTTGTGATATTTAACTTGTGACATTTTTCTAGCACGACTTCGAAGATAATCAGAAAATTGAGCCGATTCAATACATCCCAATCATTCCTATGGTCCTGGTGAATGGCGCCGAAGGTATTGGCACCGGATGGTCAACTAAGATACCCAATTACAACCCAAGGGATATTGCTCAGAATATTCAGTAAGTGATTTATGACTTAAATTGTCCGTTAATTCAAATCACAACTGTTATTATTTGTCGTATGACCATTGTCGTTAAACCAGAAAAGGTATGTGCATCGGTAATATAATACTTGTGCTTCCGAATCAGCACGAACGTCGCGCCTCGAGAGTAACCCCTCTCAAGTCTCTGTGAGGGGTAGGGATTACTGCGCGGCAGTAAACCATTGCGCGTTTGTATGAAGTTTTCTCTGTCGGGTTAGATTACGGTCATATCTCGTGATCTGACACTCAAAAGGTTTTTGGAATTACATAGAGTTGTTAATCTATAATTATCGTAACTATGATATTACAAAATAGGTAGGTAAGCTCGCCCATGCTTGTAACAGCTGTATATTAAATCTCATCATCGCGTGTTCATATTTACGAAAATAGACGATAATTGCCAAAGCGCGTACGTTTGTTGGGAGATCTGTATGTTAATATAATAACCGGCACGAGTCGTGGGCACAGATGGGCAGTAGTGGGGGCAAGCTCGCGCATGTACGCTTTCGGTTAAATAAAAATGACACGCGAGAGTCCAATAGACGACGAGTATCGGCTGACGAATCAAATAAAAAATCCGGTATCTTCATTCCGCCAAAGATTGTGCTCACGACTCGTGCCGGTTACTATACAAAATGTATATTCTTTTCAGACGAATGTTAGATGGTGAAGAACCAAAACCTATGCACCCATGGTACAAAAACTTCCGTGGCAATATTGAGGGCTTTGGCGACAAATACGTCATTTCCGGTGAGGCGGCCATATTGCCTGGCGAGAAGATCGAAATTACAGAACTTCCTGTCGGCATGTGGACTCAGAACTATAAGGAGAATGTGCTGGAGCCTATGTTGGGAACGGACAAAGTGAAGCCAGTCATATCTGAATATAGGGTAAGTAGCTTGAATTGTATACAATAATATATTGTATAATTGTATTATTCATCTGCCTAGCCTTTTCCCAATTATGTTGGGGTCAGCTTCCAGACTACCTGGATGCCGCTGAATACCAGTATTTTACATAAAGCGACTGCCTATCTGACCTCAACCCAGTAACTGGGTAATACGATACCCCTTGGTAAGACTGGTTGTCAAGACTTTCTGGCTTCTGACGACCCATAACAACTGTCAAAGAACGACGAATGACAGCCGGAACCAACGGCTTAACGTGCTTTCCGAGGCACGGAGGGGTCTTGGTATGTGAAGATGGTCACCCATCCACGGGCCAACCGGGACAAGCGTAGCTTAACCTGATCGACCCGTGCGGCTGTTTTACTTAGCGACAAGCCTCTCACAAGCCAATAAATGAATTTAAGATTTTTATTAAGTAGATTCCAGATTCAAGTTTGACTATGTCGATGGTTTTTTTTTAAGTGTAATTTTGTTGTAGGAATACAACACAGACACAACAGTGCGGTTTGTGGTGAGTCTCCTGCCGGGTAAGCTGGCAGAGGTGGAACTTGAGGGTGTGCACAAAGTGTTCAAGCTGCAGACTACCATCTCACTCACTTGTATGAATGCTTTCGACCACAACTGCTGTCTCAAAAAGTAAGTCTTGGTAATTTAACGACTTGCGCTTTGTTATTGTCAACCATGGTAACAATATGACATTGACAAATCTGCAAGTGTTACCTGCCTGTTGTATAAGATTGTCGTATCAAGAGAACAAATGCCAAAACGTTAGAGAGAGAATAAGGACAAAACGTCTGAACGCCATTGCAATCTATACAAATAAATAAAATTTAAGTGTATGTAATGTCAAAATAACGTCTTCTTACTTAATGCATTTGAAAGTATACACGGTACTTAAAACAAAAAAAAAAACAAAAAAATTGTCTGTCTGTCGGTCGATCGGTCTGTCTGTCTGTATGTTTGTTCCGGCTAATCTCCGAAACGGCTGCACCGATTTTGACGGGACTTTTACACGCAGATAGGAGCACCTTAGGCTATTTTTATTCTAGAAAAGTCACGCGGGCAGCAGCTAGTCTATCTATAAGATTGTCAAGCCTTCAGATATTTTGTAAAAGTTCTAAAATATCTTAAATATTATTTTCGAGCAACTTTCTTTCTTTCTTTCTAATATAAAAAGTAGCTTACACGATAAAAATATTCATCACCAGATACGACAAGGTAGAAGAAATCTTACGCGACTTCTATGAACTGAGATTGAGGTACTACGCGCGTCGCAAAGAGTACCGGGAGGGTCAACTGCAGGCCGAAGCCGACAAACTGTCCAACCAAGCGCGGTTCATTCTCGAGAAGTGCGACAAGGGACTAGTGGTCGAAAACAAGAAGCGTAAAGCCATGGTGGAAGAACTTATGAAGAGAGGTGATTTACCGATGTTGAAGCCTATTTGATAGTTATAGAGAATGTAAAATATGTTCATCACGCACAGGATAGATGAAAAGCAGCAGATGACGTATTTTTTTACTCATTTGGTTGTTGTATGGCGTTCTAATGCAAGGTTAACCTATTGACCGCTTGGTTTCATATCAATTGCCGTGCCCCCAGCGCCCGGCTCATAAATCTACAAATAAATATCTACGACAAATATGGTCGTGTATAAAAAATGAAAAGCACAAAACAAACATAGGCGGCACGGGAACGAAAACATTTGTCGTATTAATCCGACCGGGGCGGTTAAAAGGTTAAATAAAACGACCCATAACGAAGCTCAGGGCCACTAAATGCTCATGTACACGACAGCACGTTGCCTAAGCCGTTCTTGTATATGAGCACTTACTCTTCCTGTTATTGCTATGATTTTTACTTTGTTTAGAAACTTTATGGTGGAAACATTAAAAGTCAAAGTTAAGTATTTTTTTAAGAAAACAAGTTTCTAATATTAAGAGCTAACTAGTCGCGGGCTCGAACTCACTGGTGGGCGTGGCCAAAAAGCACGTTGTCTCACCTAGCATCGTGTCCGTCATCAATGAAATGAAAATGTGCGATTCATCGTAAACCGCACGCGTAAAAAATTACGAAAAGTGCTTTGGAAGGTTGGGTTTTATGATAAAACTACTGGATAAATCAATTGCAAATAAACTTTATTGAAATCTTCTTTAATTGAGCTTTGTTGGAGCGGACTTTGTTTTGGAGATTTTACACTTCTTTTATTACTTATTTACGCCCAGAGTTGCGTTAAAATTAGCAGGAAAAACGAATCTTTGTTGCTTCATAACTTTTTAATGGCTTTTTATTTTAATATTCTGCTTCCGACAAAATTAATAAAAACGATATCATGTTTAACTTTGGATGTACAATGTCAAACAGTGGTGTAATACCCCCCCGAAATTTGTATGGAAAAAGTATCTACTAGTTTCATCTTAAAAATACCACGACAGCTGTTTCGTTTTGTAAAGACGTAAGCACAATCTGTTGTGTGCGTTTTATTGCGCGCTACAGTCAAAAGCAGTTTTCCATAAACCAAAAGTCTCCATAGCAAAATGTCACTGTTCATGTGTCGATTTCAGTTTGGTCTTTATTTTGTCTCGCTAACTAATCCAACTTCATAACTACAGGTTACGCACCGGACCCGATCTCTGAATGGAAAAAGCGCGCCAGTAAGATGCAAGGACTCACAGCAGTAGAAGACGACCCTCAGGAGTCGGAAGAAGAGCCCGAACCTGAGGCTGAGAAAGGAAAACCAGTTGATCCAGGTAGGTTCTGAACCTTCTACCTAACTAACGTAAATGGATGTACCGGTAGAACGTTTGTTCCATTAAATTTGGTGTAATCTTATTGCAATTATCTGGTTGTTTTGTATGTTTTTATCACACATCAAACAAAGTCAAATGTAATAGCTAATATTCAAATGAACTTGCTTTGTTACAGAAAAAGCATTCCAAAACTTAAAAGAGGTAAAGAAGTTCAACTACCTGCTGGGCATGTCAATGTGGATGTTGACCAAGGAGAAGAAAGATGAACTGCTCAAACAGAGGGACCAGAAGCTGTCCGAACTTAACGCACTTAAGTATGTTATTATTTACTAGCTTTTGCCCGCGGCTTCGCCAGCGTGGATGTCGGAAAATATCACACGGCGGGAATAATTCCGTAATAGATTGTTTTCATATTTCTCTATTGGTTTACGCGGCGCACGCCAGTAAAGCTCCCAGACGGCATAATTTTATCCGACATCCTCAACAATCATCGTCATATTTCAGCCAATTTACACAAACCCTTGAGGAAATATTTAGACGCGGCGGCCAAAAGTAAGTCTTAAGTTTAGGTTTAACTTAAGTGCTTATGGCTTCCGAGTCTAGATATACTTCTAAACCTACCTCATGAATCACTCCATCCATTGGTGAAAACCGTATGAAGATCCGTTCGGTAGTTTTTGAGTTTAAAGCGTTCAGACAGATAGACACGGTGGGGGAGCTTTGTTTTATGTGTAGTGATATTGTTATGTATACTCCATTTATTATAGCATTAGACAAATAACGGCTAAATAACAACAGTTATTGTGTAATATTGTTGAAATTACTGCACTTTAGAGTTATTTTTTTTAATGTAAATGGTAAATAGATTACAGTGCTTTGTATTTATCGTGAAATAACTGAGTTTATTAAACGTTTACATCGAAATAACGAAAGGGTGAGAACAGTTATTTGTCTAATGTTATAATAAATGGAGTATAGATGGGAATAATAAAAGAGTAAACAACCCTTTTTATCATTATTATATCTGCTTCTACTACTCTTTACATTTATCCGGACTGTTTGCTGTTACATACATACACATAAACTCACGACTTCTCATGGGGGTAGGCAGAAACTGCAGAACGCCACCTGCTACGATTCTTACATCTCCTTTTGCTTCATTTACGTTCATATATCTAGTCATACACGCACGCCGGTTGCGACTCTTACGCACCATTCTTTCTAAAGCCTGGCGTCGACTACATCCGAAACGTGTTGTGTCGAGTCGCATTTTATCCTTGTGCGTCCATCTCAGCCTAATCGAAAGATCGAAACGTTCATTCATCGCAACTCGTTATCAACGTACATAGGTCGTGTGCGTGATGGACAGCTCGCATGAAGAAATGTTTTTATTTAAAGTACTTGATGAAGAACAGGAGAATATAAAAAACCGGCCAAGTGCGAGTCGGATTCGCGCACGAAGGGTTCCGTGCCATCTATAAAAACGGCAAAAAAATCATGTCTGTTGTATGGGAGCCCCCTTTAAATATTTGTTTTATTTTAATTATTTATTTTTAAAGTGAATATATAACTAAATATTCTGTGAATATTTCAAGCGTCTACCTGTTGCCGTTTTCAATATCGAGCAAAAACGAGCAAAAAAATCACGTTTTTTGTATGTGAGCTCCCTTAAATATTTATTTTATTCTGTTTTTTTTTTTTTTTAATTTGTTGTTATAGCGGCAATAGAAATACATCATCTGTGAAAATTTCAACTGTCTAACTAATCACGGTTCATGAGATACCGCCTGGTGACAGACGGACAGCGGAGTCTTAGTAATAGGGTTCCGTTTTACCCTTTGGGTACGGAACCCTAACGGCGGAACGAAACGGCGTGCTCCCTAATACTAGGTATACGATATTAATATGAAAATAAATATCTACGGCGAATAAAATACAAAAATTAGTCGGTACGCATCTGATTCCTCGCGTCGAGTCAAAGCGCGCGGGCGATTCCATTCGGCACGCCGCGGCTGGTCACTAATGGACGCAGTACCATAGTAAATATGTAGAAGGCGGATTTCTGCGATTCGATTCGCCAGGACTCGGCAAGCTAGTCGTAATGCTTTAATATGACTGTGTTCTATGTGCAGAGCGAAAACAGCGGCGAGTTTATGGCGTGAAGATTTAGACGAGTTCTTGATAAAATTGGATGAAATTGAAGAAAAAGAAAGACAAGAAGAACTATCGGTTAACAAAAAGACCACCAAAGCAGCCGTGAGTACCTCATTACATTTATTTATTTAGTATTTCCTAGCTGCAGCCCGCGGCTTCGCTCGGGTGACTTTTTCAAAAATAAAATAAATCTAAGTTACTCCTTCTAACATTAGCTATCTGCCAGTGAAAGTCCCGTCAAAAACGGTCCAGCTGTTTCAGAGATTAGCAGGAACAAACAAAAAGACAGACAAAAATTTAAAAAAATATTTTATGTTACAAGTACCGATATATTTTCATATGCATTTAGTAAAAAAAACTTCTTGACCAATCCAAATATAGAACAGACATTAATGTCGGTTTTAAAGAATTTTGAACATATTTTTAATTTAATAACTAACATTTTCATTTTGTTTTATGCTTATCAGATGGAAAGAGTAAAGGTAATATTTTATTATATAAAAGATTAACGGCTGTTAGCGGTCATTCGAGAAACAGGCCCCTAGTACGTTATTTTAGTGTGACCCATCCCGAAAATAATGATGTTTTCGGTAACTTCTCCGGGCGGTGTTTTCGACACTAAGTGCCAATTTCACCAGTGATACTGTACGCGATAAGCACATAAGCCACGTTTAAAGCTGTCAGTGACATTATTTTCTTTGGAATATTCACATTGACAGCTCTTGAACTTGGTTTGATCACGTTCAGTTACAAAATTCGAATTATTTGAGTTATTGGTGAAATTCGTACTAAAAAGTTTAAAACCAGCGAAAAAATAAAAAAAACTGGTCAGGGGGTCACAATACAGTCTTAACAGTAAACATACAAAAAATTGGTTGTCTGTAAAGTTGGTTTACGGACGATAGTTTAACGTGACAACGTCATAACAAAACATTGATGCGGCGCAAGCGTACAATGAGCGTAACCGGACAATGAGCGCAACGGGACAATGAGCGCAACAGGACAACGAGCGTAACGGGACAATGAGTCATCCCTTTTCGTGCATGCAGCCAGCGTTCATCGATTTATTAGACGTTGTCACGTTAAAAATATGCGAATATATCGCAAGCGTGGCTTACGTTACATGTGAGAACAAGACAAACATTTGTCATTTATCAATTTACAGAATGCTAACAAGAAGAATCGCAAATCTCTGATGGACATCTTACCTTCCGACAATGGTAGACGTGTGGAGCCCAAGATATCCGACGATTTGATCAAGAGGATCCAGGCCGCAGAGAAGGCGAAAACAAGGAAAGAAATCAAGAAGGAATATGATCCGGTAAGTGGTACATTTGAATTAACAAAACAGCGAAATCGAGGCACTGTTAAAGTCAAACTGTTACCATCAACGTACTGACTTTACATTACTATTTTAAGGCCAAATAGTACAATTAATATTTTTGAGCGGGACAGCGTATTATTTAGAAAGTCCTATGATCCTATATCCCATTGGAAGTCCTATGATCCTATATCCCATTGAAAGTCCTATGATCCTAAATCCCATTGAAAGTCGTATGATCCTATATCCCATTGAAAGTCTTATGGTCCTATATCCCATTGAAAGTCCTATGATCCTATATCCCATTGAAAGTCCTATGATCCTATATCCCATTGAAAGTCCTATGATCCTAAATCCCATTGAAAGTCGTATGATGATCCTATATCCCATTGAAAGTCTTATGGTCCTATATCCCATTGAAAGTCCTATGATCCTATATCCCATTGAACATCCTATGATTCTATATCCCATTGAAAGTCCTATGATCCTATAATCCCATTGGAAGTCCTATGATCCTATATCCCATTGAAAGTCCTATGATCCTAAATCCCATTGAAAGTCGTATGATCCTATATCCCATTGAAAGTCTTATGGTCCTATATCCCATTGAAAGTCCTATGATCCTATATCCCATTGAAAGTCCTATGATCCTATATCCCATTGAAAGTTCTATGATCCTATATCCCATTGAAAGTCCTACGGTCCTATATCCCATTGAAAGTCGTATGATCCTATATTCCATTGAAAGTCCTATGGTCCTATATCTCATTGAATGTCCTATTATCTGTTGTCTGGCCATTAAGATACTCGTCATTGTTCTTAAAATTATTTACTGTATTTACTTGGCTCTAACAAAGTACCACTGTACACTGAATAAATATACAATTTATTCAACATTTCGCCGGTTATGTTGTAAGTCTCAATAGGGGGCGACCATGTCATCAACCGGGCACAAATCCAGACTACGGGCTGCTACTGATAAATTCATGTCGGAAAATTCTATTAACATTATTGTTTTATTCGGGACAACATAGGAACCAATTTTATTAGTACACACCTTAGATACAACAACAGCTTATACACTAGGATTAGTAACAAAATTATCAATCATCATCGTCATTATTTGTATCAGCGCCATCGCGATTCCAAAAGAAGTGCACCTATATAATAGGTTTTCTTTCCTTAGGATGATCCTACTGGCATCAGTCCGATAAGTGCTGAAAAGAAAGCTAAGTCTCGAGTGAAGAAAGAAAAGGTTGAGAAACCCGAGAAGGCGGACAAACCGGATAAAGCTACAGGCGATGGATTGAAACAAACTAAAATTGCTTTCAAAAAAGAACCCAAGAAGGTAACACCTATTCCTTACTTGGTCCTGTACCAAATAGTGTTATGTAGCATATACTAAGTCGTTTATTATTACAATATCAATTTTCCGGTTATATTTTATTTGTGGGAGCTGTCTATTAAGGAGCATGTACAGAATATAGCTTAGTTTGGCGCAATATTTTACGATATTACACAACAGAACGCCTGTATACTCGTCTCCGAGGGTATAGGCAGGCGTGAACAGTACACCATATCATAGGCTAGCCTATTGCCATCAATGGGCCACAAATCCAGAATCTGAGCTGTTACTGAGAAGATATGATTATTTAAGAAAAGACTATGCTGTGATGTACGTATTTGTGTTGACAGAAGCGCATGACATTCAGCGGCAGTAGTTCGGAAGGCTCCGGCTCCGACGACGAGCTGCCGGCCGCAGTCGTGGCCGCGCCTCGCGAGAGAGCGACTGCCCGCCGCGCCGCCACCAAGGTACATGTCCTGCGAGGATGAGCTCACGAGTCAACCAGAGACTTAGCAAATAAACGCTGAGCAGACGACGGACAATTTGTCCGCGATGATAGAAAGTATGAAATAATATTGCAAATAATGGATCTCCATACTTTCTATCATCGTGTATCATCACAATTCAACATTTCTTGTATGGTATCAATTTTCTGTTGTATGTATTTTACTCATGTTTGAGCAAATAAATAAATACTTTACCTTATCTAATAACGCACACGTAGAGCAAATAGAGAGCCGGACTTCTCTACTATTTCATTTCGGCGGACAATAGTCCTTCATAAGTGGCTAGTTCAGATCCGGCTCGAAGGACTATTTTGTACACATGTAAGTGTTTACGCAACTCACAGAGAGCAATAAGAAACACTGTTTACTGTGTTATACTAATTTACTAGCTACTGAACGCGGCTTCTCCCGCGTAGCTTGTCTTGTATTTTAATTTAAAAAGTAGTCTAGTTACTAGAGATGCCGCGAATACTCGCTATTATTTGGTATTCGCTATTACTCGATATTTTTTTGTTATTCGTCGAATACCGAATAATAGTGTCTATTATTCGACGTAGGTAAATTATGAACAGAAAAACTAGACTTAAAAATAATTAAACTTTTATTAATCTGTAAAAACAAAACACACTTAGTATTTTTATAGATAGAAGTCCGCCTTCTCTGTTCTCGTGATTTACAAAATCTATAACAGATTCTTTTGTACTACTATTTTATCCACTCTATAAAACAAGGAACAGAAGGACACGCTAATAAAATATAGCAATACATATTAGTGGTATTCAATACTCGTGCTTTATCTGTATGCAAAGAGACCTTTGCCTTGCAGAGGGACAGTTATAGGCTGGTTTTTTATTATCAGTAATGTTAGTTTGGTTGATAAACACGAAAATTAGCACCTTTATCAAAGCAATAACCATAACATTTTCATCAAGGTACAAAAATATAAAGACGGTGAGGACTCTGATTCGGGCTCCGACGTCGAACTATTGGACAACAAGCTGGACTCTGACGGCGAAGTCCCGACACGCGCGCTGTCCATAAGTGAAGACGATGATGACTTCAATGTGAAGAATAAAAAGACTAAAAAACCCGCTGAGATGGATTCAGGTCAGTAATAACCAGGGCTTGTTAACGTTACCAAATAACAAAATAATAACCGTTACGTAACGTTAAATTTTAATGTTATACTTACTAACGTTACAAAAATGTAACGTTACTTGATAACATTACCAGTAATATAAAGTTAATTAACATTAACAAAAATACGATAACTAACGTTAATTTAGCTACGTTGCCGTTCTGTGGGTAAGGATCAGGCAGATTCAGGCAAAGTTTTGATCGGCACAGCATCCGAGTGACGCGAGGGCGGGCTCCCGCCGCGCCTCACGCCTCAGGCCCCACTACTTACATCTCACCCGTTTCAAATAACGATAAATTAATAGTCGCATAAAAAAGTTAAATCGGTTACCGTTATTTTAATAATAACGTTAACTCTGTCAATACAAGGTAACGTTATGAAAATTTACCGGTATTTAAAGCCCTGTTAATAACAGTGCTTTTATTAAAATGCTAGCTGTTGCCCGCGGATACGCCCGCGTGGCTTTTTATAAAATAAGCCGTAGCCTAAGTTACTCTTTATAACATCCTATCTGCCAATGAAAGTCCCGTCATAATAGGTCGAGCCGTTTCTGATTTGGCCATATATTTATACCTAAGCATATCACAATACACTCAATTAATGTTAAACATTTCAGACTGCCTATTCGACTCCTTAATCGAGGACACAAAGAAAGAAGAAGAAAAAGATAAAGCAAAGAATAATGGCGCGGCAAACACCACAGTTATATCAAGTGACGATGAGGTCGTACCTGATTCACCGCCTAAGAAGAAACCGGGACCAAAGCGGAAGCTTCTCAATGATGACAAGAAACCTAAGAAGAGGCCAGCCAAGGATATGCTAAGTGACGATGATGACGACAGCATATTTGACAGCAAAAAGGTGCGTTATTTTTCCTTCACTGCATCATCATCTGCAGGATGCAGCTGAAGTATTTTATATGGAGCGACTGCCTATCTGACCTCCACAACTCAGTTACTGGTTAATTCGATACCCCTTGGTAAGACTGGTTGTCAACTTTCGGGCTTCTGGCGACCCGTAACAACTGTTAAAGATCTTCAGCCCGGACCAACGACTTAACGTGCTTTCTGAGGCACCCCTCCGTGCCTCGGAAAGTACGTTAAGCCATTGGTATGTGGAGATGATTACGAATAGTTTTGTTTTTCACGAATCTGATACGGATTTCGTAGGATATTCAAAATTAAAAGTCATTTATTCAAATTAGGCTGAGAATCGGCACTTTTCAAAAGTCAAAATTACATAAGACAGTCCCCCAAAACGGACAGTCCCCCAAAACGCCTGCCCTTCACCACTTCCTAGTGCTTTAGCTGGGAAGAAGAAGTGGCGCAACAAACTTCCCAGCAGCACAGCTGTCTGTGCAGTTAGATAAACTTAATTCTATACAAATAATTCTAGGTATGCAAAGTGATTAACATTACGAGACACAGAACAGTAAATTAAATTATTTACATAATGTCAGCTAGCACACGCCAGTATACCAGTAAATATAGTGAAAAAATATACTCAAGCCAAAAAGTTGTTCAATAGAATAAATAGAATGTATTTCTAGGAATTTGACTGCTAAGAACATACTGAAGTATTTTGCTGAACAGACCCTAAGTCACCAATTTACGATTCTATTCAGGGTTGTTTTAAATTGGTTTGCCAAACTCGGCAAAAACGATGGGATGATTTATTTTAGGATTTTATTTGAAGTACGAGTTGAGAAAAACAGTTTTCTTATGTTTTATCGTGTTGAGATATCGATACACATCACGTCGGTGAAGTATACACATAAAAAAACAGATTTTTAAACTTATATTTCAAGTGACTACAATAACTGCGGTCAATGACCCACAAATAAAATCATCGGATTAATGAAATTTTTGTTTTATCATGTTTAGATTTTAGATATCGAGCCATTACGTCTGAGGAGTTTAGCTAGCCAATTTAAAATAACCCTGTATATAATATAGGTAATGTCTTCCTGCCCAATGATGAGAACTCATGCCGGAGGGGGGTAGTCGTGTCGTGCGCGTCGCGTCGACGTCGCCCTCGCGACGTCATGTCGTGGCGACACCGACACGTGGCAGGCGCGTGCGACGCGGCTGCAGTTGCCCTATGACCATAGATTATGAGAGCTGAGGGCTTACCCAAAACGATAGAATAGCCTGCAATAAAGCTATTCACAAGCATTCCTCTAAAAAAGTCTCGAAAATGATGCATTTCCGAATGAGCTGTCTTGAGTGAATTCATATTCACTCGGACAGCTCATGCATGCAGGTCATCCTGCTGATAAATTGTTGGATTTTGTTTTTTATGTGCATTATTTGTACTTAGGACCAAAAAAAGAAAGCAGCGCCAAAAAAGAAGCTGAAGAAGAAGGTGTCGAGTGGGTCGGAGTCGGACGCGGCGAGTGAGACGCTCGCCGCGGTCAAGAGCTCGCGCGCGCGGGCGCAGCAGAAGTACACCTTCAGCGAGTCGGACTCTGACTAGCCGTAAGTTGTCTTCATTATATTACAAGAAGGTCCTGATATGGCGACAAGTTGTTAAAACAACACCTTTTCACAACTATGTTGGGGTCGGCTTCCAGTCTTAACCGGATGCAACTCGATATCAGCGACCATATCTATCTATCTGACCTCCACAACCTACCTACTGTGTGACACGGTACCTCCTCGTAACACTAGTTGTCAAACTTTACGGCTTCTGGCCACCCGTAACGACTGTCAAGTCGAAATTTCTGTGCATAATTAATAATAATATCGACGCTTGAAAGGCAATATTGACCAAACGACATGTTGGCAACTTTACACTAGAGCATTTCAAATTATTATTTTTTTGCAAAATAAAAGAAAACTTTAAAATGGAGTAGGTATTTTATATTTTGTAGTGGAGTATACTCTAGTAGAGTAGGTATACATTGGAGAATTTTAAGTATTGGGAAATAAATCTTTAAAATGCTCTAGTGTAACGTTTAGTCAATATTGCCTTTCAAGCATCGATATACAACATTAGTTTTAGTTTATGCGAAACCCGAAACACGTGTCTAGTATTTTTATGTAAAGAATTTATGTACAAAATTTCAAAACTGTATCATGAAAAATAACAAAGTTATAAGCTTGTTATGTTCCCTGGTTGTCCGTACAAAAACATGCTCACCACGCGGCGCACCCGCGCCGCCCGCGCCTTGCGTTCATTAATAATAATATCAATTTGGCAGTAGGTATCTAACCGTACGACGATTGTATTGTAATTAACTGGTGATAACATTTTCCATCACACTTGCAGGCTTTGGACTTTTTCGTAGTGGTCAAGTGCGGATAGGTACTTAGTGTCGCTCGGTGTCCAACTTGTAACCTTTTTTAAATATTTTTGGGAAAAACTATAACATGGTGTAAAAACTATTGGAATCGATTCAGTTACTTATTCTGAACAAACTATATTCAGGTTTTGCATATACTAAAAATAATGTTGTATATATATGACGATTTTTTTTTGTTTCAGATTCAGTATTGTGACAACGTCATTTGAGGCTTTACGATGTAAAGTGAGTCGCTGGAAACGACGCAACGATATTTTGTTATCATTTGTATTGACTAAATTTACACGTTATTTTTATACATTCTGGCCTACATACAGTCAGTGACTGACCTGAAGAAACACATATTTGTAATCTGCATCCTATTGCGTTAGACACTCGTAATATATATCGATTACCTTAAGGCCAAGATTTATGACAGTTACTTAGCTAGTGTTCATAACTCTATCTTGCACATGTAGTTTAACAGTTGCGCGACAGTGACTGGAATAACACTTAGCCGAAGTAAGTGCTGAGTAACGTTTATCCATTTCTGAATTTTTGAAAAATGATTTTGATTGTAATAAAACGTTGATATTACGAGTCTGGTATGCAATTAGGCTGTTGTATGTTTAAAATAATAAACTTATTTATAATTTAGATCTATTTAGTTCGTAATTAGGTAAAAAATCGTCTGGCACATCCTTGCTCAAAGACAACATATTTGGAATTTTTAAAATAAGTATTTGAGCAATTTCTGATAATTATAGTTTTTTATGACAAATTGTAAATAATCGTAATGTAACTGAGAAAATTTCAGTTTCTTATTGTTCTTTTCCATGTTCATTCTTTCTTTGTCTATCTTGTTTGTACTCAGACTTATATTGCTACTATCTGAATTTAGTTGAGTTATATTATCTGTTTATTTTGTAAATTTCCTGTATTGCTAATTCTGCAATCGTTTTAATTGTTTCGATGTTTGGTTTATTTACGTAAAAATACTCTTATTAATTAATTTGACCGTTATTTTCCACTTAATATTTCAATATGGACATCACTATGAAATTTTATTATATTAGTACCTACTTCTTTATTATTATGTTACAAATGTAATTTCTCATTATTATTTGTTAATTTTAACAATGTGTAAATAAATGAACAATTTCACCATATATTTTTTGTATTTTGTTTATGGTTCTCATTTTAATAGAGTATATAACCTCTTTCAAAGAATTATGAATTGACTTGGATGACTTGGAATCCCCTTTTTGTGTTTAGCGTAAATATTTCAAAAACTAGACGTCCTGCGTCAAAATTGGGATTTTGTGTGACTTGCGTGACGCAAACTGAATATCCATTTTTTTTTTTTATATAAAAAAAAAACATCACGGGCAAATTTAAGTAAAGGTCAAGCCGCGGCGGTACGGAGAGCGCCACAGTAATTGTTTCAGAAGCATAGTATGCATTTAAGTACCTACTACCACTATGTGCAGTGGGAGCACACGAAATCTGGTAAAATCATCAAACGATACAAGCAAATACTTCTCCCATTACATTACGTAGGTACATCTGTTTTCATCGGGTCTTTAAAACCGCTCTTAATTAAACCCATATTCAAGAGCGGTGACAGACTATAACTAAAGGCCAATCTCAATACTACCAACCATAACTACGATCTTAGAGCGTCAAATAAACAGCCGCTTTTAATGAGTTTCTTGGAATCAAAAAATATTTTAACGTCGCAGTTCGGTTTTAATTGCGGAAAATCTACCTCTAACGCGGTGCATGAGCTTGATTCCTTACCAATGCTATTGTTTCCAATTTAGTCTGCAACCAAAATGCTTAACCAAATTTTTGGATCTAGCCAAGGCCTTTGACACGGTCTGTCTGTTTGAAGACTTCCCCTCCCACTAAAAAGTAGGAGGGGAAGTCTTCTCACTCCAAAAGAAGACAATCTCAACAACGTTACACCTCTGTGTAACGTTGTTGAGATTGTCTTCTTTTGCTCATCAATGGTCCAGTTGTCTATCCTCACTCTCTAGTGAGGATAGACAACTGGACCATTGATGAGGTTAATGTAAGCTATGGTGTTCCGCAAGAAAGTATATTTGGACCCTCACTGTTTTTGGTGTAGGTATATCAACGATCTTTGTCAGCTACAACTTCATAACGGAAGAATTCCCTGATGACACTGCGCCCTTGTTCTACGGACAAAGTTGGGACGATGTATTTTGTAATGCACAGAATGGATTTCAGATCGTTTGCACATGGCTGAAGAACATTAATGTACTTAAGCTAAATGCCTCTACCTTTGCTCATAGAAAAAACCTACCTTTTACGGCTCTATCTATCATTGCTCGTTCATGTCACCGCCCGGTGTTGACTGACTGCGACTGTCCGACCCAGTGCCGGTTTTAGCACTACCAGCGCCCTGGGCGAGATTTCTACTGCGCCCCCCTATTTGCCATTCAAACCCATACGAAAAAACCGGTCAAGGAGCGAGTCGAACTTGCGCACTGAGGTTTCCGTACCAGCCCAGAAAAACTACAGCTGTGCTTTACCCAAAGCACACATAATATAATACTACGAACGGATACCCAATCCCATATAAATAAATGACACCTCCCTAAGGCTGGCTATTGAGCTGGCTATTTTTTTCCTCGGTTTTTTAGCATCAGCGACTCACTAATTGCCAGAGACTAGTTTTACAACGCCATCTAGGAGTCGGTCTAGATACTAGGTGTCATTCTCGTGATTTATGAGTGTAAATAGATAATGGAAGGATCTTAGGGAATTTATCAGGAAGTAGGACTCGCTCAACAGGCGCCCCTTTATATCTGGCGCCCTGGGCGGTCACCCAACCGCGCCCTACCCTAACGCCGCTACTGGTCCGACCCTCCAAAGAACGGGTTCTAAAATATTTGGGTATTAACACAGGCACCCAATACAGTCAATTTCACTCTTGAAAATATATTCTCTTCAGTCTCATAAAAGCACCCAATGTAAGCTTGTACACACGGCTACATATCAAGCTATTCAAAACTAGTTTACGCTGGTCTCGCATTGTCTAGGATTTCCAAGTAATGAGAGATCAGCTTATACTGGAACCTTATAGCTTGATATGTAGCCGTGTGTCCATATGAAGCGTCGTGGGACGTGACTTGTACCGTTCCCGTAGGCGTTGCTTGCAACGCCTACGGGAACGAACATTGTGACACGAGAATTGAAGCGAGAATTTTATATATAAGATAATGGTCAAGCACCAGTCTCTCACAAATGTTACTGCATATTTGTGAAGAGAAAATAAATATAGGCAGGTACTTATTCTATGCATTTTTGTTTAACTATAAACAAAAATATTTAAGTAATGATACTAATTTGTAACTTTTTCATAGAAGCCAAACAATTTTTTTTTTTTTCAGAAATTCTTTATTTTTATCTGTTAGGATGCAAACACATAAACCTTTGCTGCAGCTACCGGCTTCCAGTCCTTTAGCATCGTAAGTGCAGTCTTTGCGGACCTAGAGGCTCCCCTTGTCATCACAGCAGACACTTCGCTCCTTTACTTGGGATGCAAGTGCATTCTGGCTTGTTATACTTGCCAGAATCATTACACTTGCAGTCATCGCAGTTTACAATCTTACTCTCACTATTCTTGCATACACATATGTAAGACTTCATCAGTTAGGTGTGTTTTTTTCCTTCATATTTATCGTTTTTGTGAAACATGTGACGGGCACCAAAGTTAATCTGTGCAACAGCACCGAATAACTTTTATTCGCCCAGAATATTCGTTTAATTATTGTCCAATTCGGAGTTTTCAAAGTCGTCAGATTTAGGGAAAGCCTACAATTTCTTCACCAGATTTTTTATTTAAGTCATTATGCATCAGTCCGCAAACGATCATTCGAAAATCAACGGCGCTGAAGGACACGTAGGTACTGTTTCCCCGTTTTTCAGCAAGCATGTTTACTTAAAAAAAAAAAAATATTTTAAGCGAAACGTAAAGCCTCCAGCCAGGGCACAAAACTTATAAACTAAACGACTGCACGCTAAAGGCTCCTTCCTAAAAACAGGCGTGACACGCGCCGCGACATAAAGAGACCGCTCGTCGCGCGGTGTTTTTGTGTCTTGTCGCGTGTCGGGTACGAACCTCGGCTTAGGGCAGCGTCGGGGGGAGGACAGCAAGGGACAAGCTGGATCAAATCTGGGTTATTATTATTAATAAGGGAATTTAAAGTACATACAGGCTCAGCTGAGATGCGGGCTGGCACTTCGTCGAGCAAGGGTCGGGGGGGACTGTTAAGTCAGGGTCGTTGCGAGGGACCTCCTGTATTCGCTCTTTCTCTTTATAATATTAACTAGCCTTTGCCCGCGGCTCCGCCCGCGTGGAAGTCGGTTATCGCGTAAAAAAGTAACCTATGTTCCAGGCTATATCTATGCCAAATTTCATGACGATCGGTTCAGCGGTTTAGGCGTGAAAACGTAACATACAGACAGACAGACAGAGTTACTTTCATATTTATAATATTAGTATGGATACAGAGTATAGTATAGACTGTAGATGGCGCAGTAAGTGGCGCCATCTAGTTTTGTTACAAAGTTACTGGAATCACCGAAAAGGTCGGATAAGAGTGACTAGCTGGTAACTGTCATGGCTCTCATGATGGTCGTGCTGAAGGGAGCGTGACTACCGCCTTGCCCATCTTCAAAGTCAATTTTCTCGAAAACTACTAAGGTACCAATTTTGTTGTTCGAGTACTAATTAGTACCAATTGAGTACTAATTATTAACCAAATATGGAAACGATTGGCGTTGGTGGTCTGGCGGTAGTCACGGTCCACGGACATCACTCTATTTAGCAGAGCGTCGCATCGATGGTTGAAGTGCTATATTCCAGCACAATCCTGATGATATTCAAGCTGCTGAACCACTAATACCATGACACCTTTTGCACCCTAATAACTTAACACAGTTTCAATTACAATCTGGATGATTTATAAGGATATTGCTAAACCATTGCTTCATAATTATGTTCGAAAAAATTGTCTGGTCATCAACGTAAATAATGCAATGAATATTGTTGAACTGTCAAAATTAAAGCCATTGCTATTGTGTGTTACACAATTACTCCGCTGGTTGCTGGTAAAGGCTATCGTCAAGTAAAACAGCTGATTACGGGTCACCAACGCAATACCTTCATGTCGCGTGTAGTTATTTGGAAAATCAGGATTTTGTAAAGTAAAACAAATATTTTGTTACAATTTATACAAGATTATTTATTGAAAAAATATTTTAATTTCGTCAAATTTATTCTATTCTAAACATGACGTAGGTACACGTACATACACTGCTCAAAAAAAGTATTGCATATTTGCATCTTAAGATGCGTTCGCCGCGAGATTTTGTTTGCGCATTCGTTAGAATATTCTTTCATAAGCATTCATTGGCGATCGTTAGCGAACAACAGAACGTTACCATGATTACGCGATCGTACTGATTGATTGATTGGTAATGATATCTTAAGAGCGGTGGCCATCATATTATTACGGTTGTCATGAAAATCTGTCATTTTCGCCAGTGTTTGACATTAAGGTGTCGGCACACATTATCGGCTGTCCAAATAAACGCTCTTTATTTGGACAGCCGATAATGTGTGACCGTTAACCGCTTTCTTAGTTAACGCTCAACATTTTACGAACGCTCCAATGAGGACTATCGCGCTTCAATTCGCCGCTAGAGGCGCTAGTGTAGAGTGAGGTCTCTAGAAAAGTCAAATGTGAAACTGAACGTTGACTGTTTGCGGGATTTTCTATCGCAAATTGTTACTAATTATTCATAATTGTAAAGATTGTGCCATTGCTAATTAATTATGGCTGAAGATTTTAAGTAACAACTTAGGATCTTTCGTAGCACTTTGAGGAAGAATAATATTTGTCCGCTTAATGCTTGTCAATTTTGGGAAAATTATAATGTAAATATTCATTTGATATTTTAAAATGTAATGAAATAAACATTTTATGAAGTAATGAATGCTTAAACATATCCAAAACATATAAAATAAAAGTACTGGCAGGGCCTTACTCAACAGTGGCGCCAACTGGTGAGCACAAAAACAGTGTGAGAAAGTAGTCGCGTGCCCCGCTGGCGGCATTGTTGGAACGTTGAGGACATTCTGCGCAAACAAATTCCCGCTTTTGAATCGCGCTCTTTTATCGTAGGTACTAATTTTAAGAGACTAATCAAATTTTTTCTTTAAAGCCCCGTATACAAGCCTGCAACAGATGTTGTGCGATAAGTTCTTTTGAATATGGAACATTGGCATGTTGCTAGCAACATTGCGACACTGCAACACGTGGCACATGTTGATGAAACAATGTTGTGGAACTTTGTTTTCGTTGTATACGAGGCTTGATAAAGTACGTAATAATCTGTTGTTACAGATGAACTTTGGTCAAACAAACATGAGATTAATGCAATAATTTCGAACCGTCAAATTACACAAAATAACTTAGATTACAAGTTAGTGTCGAGGTTCGAAATAAGCCGAAAACATATTTAATGCATTAAAATAAGAGATTTTACATAAAACAAATCAAAAATAGTGCAATAGCAACACATTAAGTACGACAGTACGACTTCGTTTTGAACAGTGTTTAGGCAAAGATTGAAATCGTAAGATTCGAACTACCGCGTCAAAAGATGGTTGAGTTTCTTTTTCACACACTGGTGCCGATTCCCTTGTACACAAACTAAACTAAATTTATGTTCAGTTCATCTTTTTCTTTCTATTTCATTAAGAAAAGGACAGAAGAAAAATTTTAGTTTAGTTCTGTCAAATTAATCAGCGCCTGTCACTACTCCATACAAGTTTAGACGTGATTAAAAACTTGCCGACTAAAATTACGTCAATTTACATCAACCGCTGATTAAATTGACAGGACTAAACTAAAATATTTATCTTCTGTCCTTTTCTTAATGAAATAGAAAGAAAAAGATGCACTGAACTTAAATTTCGATTAGTTTGTGAACAAGGGAATCGGCACCAATGTCTCAGAGACTTGACTTGATTGTCATGGAAACGTCATTATTATTGTGTGACCATTTTTCGTTCGACTTGGTACAGTGAGGGCACCTCTAACGATTTAAATCTTTGCGTGTAGATACATTATTGATTATTAATTTACATACAGCGTGTTAATCACATATTTATATTTTCTGATCCGTGTTCCCTGGCCTAACTTAATTCTAAACACTCTAACATTAACGGGTAAATTAATATGGCATTTAATTCTGAGTGTATGCTTAATCAAGATTATTTACATTAAATTAAATCTTTTATAATATAATCATGTATTTAGATACGTACAAATTGTTACTAAACATTAACTAAGTTTAAGAATACAAGACAGTATTATTAAGGGATTATTCTAACCTAGATATAATATTAATTTACTGGTTTATTGACAAAGTTTTAATTAGTATTTTTATATCAGGTAGCAACGCAAAGAATTTCAAAAATATTGTTTAACACAGTGTCACTGGCTAGCTTTTTTACAAAGTAAGCAAATTTAATTCCTATACAGGGTGTTACGGAAAGGGTATATCCAAACAAACGGGGTGAAGAGTGTATCTGGTTCAGAATCTCTGTACAAAATTTCAGCTCAAAAGCACTAACTAGAAAATGCTTAATATTTTTTTTATTTCGACAGTTGATTAAATTTAAATCATAACAAACGTGTTACCGCCGTTTCTTTGTGTGTAGTTTATTGACACCGATCAGCTGACTTGGTCTAGTGATGTGTAGAATTCAATTGGAAACATTTGACTTTTACTTAAATGTTTCTTAACTTTTTATTTATGTAGGTATAGGTATTAAAAAATATTGCCCTATAGTTTGTTATCACCAAAAGAATCCGTGCCTTTGATATGTATATACCCTTTCCGTAACACGCTGTATATATAAAAAAAAAAACGAAAAAATGCACTGTACAGTGTTACGTACCTGGAAAAGGCGAATTAAATCCTTTAACTGCCAGTGCATGCCATTATTGTTTATTGTTGTCATATATTTATCTGAACAATAAAAAGCTGTAGTGACTGAATCATTTTAAAGCACTGTTTACACTATGAACGCTGACTTAAGCCAAGCGCACATTACAATCGCAACACAACGGACCGCAGCGCAACGCATTTTCATACAAAAAAAGTGCGGTGCGGCCCGCCTGTAATTTGCGTTGGTTCAAAGAAAATGCACGAAAATGATGCAGGAGAATTTTTAGAATTCGTTGCGTTTCTACGCGGCCCGCCCCAATCTGCTTTGCAGATCTGGCTGATGCAGAGAATGAGATGTATTTTGCAAGAGCACGGGGCACTCACTGAGTTAGGTCTTAAATGTTAAGTATTACAAAGATAGTAAGTAAACGAGTTCGATCTCATTTTCCCTTTAACCGCAACAGAGCAGGTAAACAACGCTAAAGATCGAATGATACGTTCAAAAACCATTATATTTTACGAAAAGATTATTCAATACCTACTAAGTTTGCTTTCTCTATCTGAATAACCTTTTGCGCTTTCTCTGTCTGAATATTTGCCATTATATTTATTATTGTATCTATCACTGTGGCCATTTTTAACGTATTGTTTTTCACTGGCGCTGTAGTGTATTTCTGAGGGCCCGATTGTTTTGGACCAATGATGGGTCCAGTAGGAGTCGTCTGGGTAACGGGGGTATGGATTCTCTCGGCATAGTACGACGCAATATATCAGGCTGCCGACTAAAGTGATGAAGCCGAAGATTAGGAAGACTATGCCCAGGATCCTGGAAAAGAAAACATTAAATTCTTTATTGATTTTGAAATAAACGTCTTTTTAAGCTCAATAGTCGATGTTGCAAGTTTTGTAAATGATTTTTGTACGCCATTTGATTTTTTTCTTTGCTGCCCATTATGGAGGACAAAAAAAATTGTGCCGAGGACCGTGTTGTGATATAGCGTGGTGTGGTGTGTGGCCTCAAAAGGCTTTTCAAAGATTCCAAGTAGTTTGGCATTCGGCAAAGTTAGGGCACGCGCCTCATGAATTAATGAATGAAATACACCGACCCCGGCGTGGTTACACCAAACTCGATTACTCGAATGAACTCAAAGATTCACACAAGCCCCTGGAGCCTCATGTTTTATGGTGCTACAGAGACCATTGCATATCAAGGAGTAGACCGGGGGGCGCGAAATGGTAGGGAAGACGTGCCCATAGGATATGGAAGGATTATTAGAACCGTACCGGATATGCATCCTAAAGTATGCAAGGCTAGGGCAATCGCCTCAGGGTCCAAAATAATTAATATCCTGGCAAAAAAATTGCTGGAGTTTTGTTTAAAATCTAAAACTCGAAGTGCCATTTCAACGGACTTGTACTGTATGTAACATCTTTTCGAGAGTAAGTAATTCGTATTGGTTTATATTTCTGATACTTACCATACAAAAAGCGGTTCAAAGAACTGAAGAACGATGACAAATCCCAGGGTGACGAGGATCAGCCCAAGGTTCAGCAGCAGCATCAGACAACACATGCCTTTCACGTTCGGACAGAAGGGGTTCGGTGCCGCCATTGCATCTATCTTTACTCCTGCCTGAAATTGCAGAGGATATTACTTTAGTACCTAAAGTCAAGAGCATCGTCTGCCTAAAAATATTCCCAACCCGGGTTGGCTTCCAGTCTAACCGGAAGCAGTTGAATACCAGTATTTTACATGGAGTGACTGTCTGTCTGACCTCCACAATTCAGTTATTGGATCACACAATACCCACAATACGATAGCAAGACTAGTTGTCAGACTTTCGGGCTTCTAACTACCCGTAACGACTGTCAAAGATCTACGAATGACAGCCGGAACCAACTGCTTAACGTGCTTTCCGAGGCACGGAGGGGTCTCGGTATGTTATGGACGGCAAGCGTTGCATAACCTTGAAGATCGAGCAGTGCAGTGCTGTTAGTGTTCGAACCACAGATATAAGTAGATAGACATCTATATCTGTGGTTCGAACTGAGTGCACGCTCGACTCGAGCGTCCGGCGGGGCGGAGCATGCGGCGTTCGTGTTAAACACATAGAATCCCTCGCGAGTGTCCTGAGTGGCGGCCGAGCGGCGCGGCGCGGGGAGCGTACTTGTTTGAGGTGAGCGGGGCGTCGCGTGCATATCAAACCTTTAGCCTTCTTTGTTATCGAGTTATAAAAAATATTTTAACCATACATTTTCTTCTAAATACATATCAACAATATGAAAAATGAAACCGGCTCACAGAACGCTAAGCGTGTACTAGGGCGGGGGCACACGATGCGGTGCGACGCCGCAACGGTGTTATGTCGCAGCGGCGCCGTAGCAGCGTTGGACAGTCTATTAATAAAAAAGGATCGTAAAAGACGTCTGTTGTTGGCTCTACTATTACGCCACCGCCGAAATCGACGTAGAAGCGTACGACGATACTGGATTAGTCCCTTTATTGCAATAAGGAACAGTGATGGACAGTTTTTTCTCCCAGAATATAAAGAGTTGCTGTTTTACAATTTCTTTTGAATGAGTGTGTTAAGTTTCGAATGTTTATTGAAATCTTTAGAACCACATATCGATAACTTAATTCGCAAGGTGGCTAACTCCGTAACAGTAAATTTTACAGGGGACATTAAGAAACTATTTATTTCAAAATAATCCCGATTTTTTTTATTTTTGAAAATGCTATTGGTAAATAATAAGTTAATATGAAGTTTTTTTGTTGTTGTAAATATGCAGTTTTATACTTTAATGTTTTTATTATACAACCTGATTTAGGAGTTATCCGTTCTATCCGTTCTACCGCTTGGCCGTTTTGCAAATTAAGGTATCGATATACAACTGAGCGGTGCCGCTCCGACGTCGCAACGCATTCACCCCTCCCCGCCCCGTCTCGGTGGTTGCAAGTCCGGTGCGGCGCCGGAGCGCATCGTGTGACATGCCACAGATATTTCTGATATTTCTATGGAAGACGACGCAGCGACACCGCTCCGGCGCCGCACCGCCGCCGCAACGCATCGTGTGCCCCCGCTCTTAGGCCACTCGGCGATCGCTCTTTCGCCGCTTGCACGCAATGACGCAACGCAGAACGCCCCGCCGCCGCACGCCTTTTCACTCAGGCCGTACACTAATTATTTAGCCACGTACCCCTCTGTCAGTACCTATACTTAACAATTTAAGATTTTTACACTTATTTCTTGAGTTTTTCTAGTCTAACAGAGGCCCTAGCGTGAGTTTCTTTTAACCATCTCGACTTTAAGCATCGACTGCGTTCGGCGCTCCGATTGGCTGAACGTGGTCGATGCTTAAAGTCGCTAGATCGGATATTACTTATTACTACTATTAAGATCCACTGGATGTATCAGATTTAGGGGAACGGATCGGAACAACACTTATTTTCAACGATTTTTAAATGAAAACTCGCTGGATTCAGGATTACTTACATATCGTCATCCAATTTATCAAACGCGAACGGGTTCATTTTCAAACAAAAACAGGAATTTTACATTCTGAGATGATTCGCAGGTATTGTCGGCAATTCGTTTTCCAGTTATTTAAATGCACAGTCTTACCTTCCTGGAGACTTTGGATCTGTGTGTAGAGGCTACAGATGGCGCCACTGCACTTCTGTACGAGTAAACACTGCGAGGTGCCCTCGACTGCCGGCTGTAACAAACAAAAAATAATTTTGTTAGTATTAGTTATCATATAAGCACCCAGATCGTATTTTTTTTTTGGACTATGGCATCTTTGAGTTGAGCTTGAGAGGTCGTGACTCCTTAACCGGACTTTCCTGTGGCTGCCTTAAGCGAAACTTAAATCCTCCAGCCAGGGCATAAAACTTATAAACTAAACGACTGCACGCTAAGGGCACCCCATGTGGGGTACGAAACTACGAACCTCGGCTTAGGGCAGCGTCGGGGGGAGGACAGCAAGGGACAGACTGGATCAAATCAGGGTTATGATTATTATCAGGGGAATTTAAAGCTACAGGCTCAGTTGCGGCGCGGGCTGGCACTTCGTCGAGCAAGGGTTGGGGGGGGACACTGAAGTCGGGGTCGTCGCGAGGGACCTCGGCGGCGAGGTTGGAATGACGGTCGTGTTTTGTGTTTTTTCACTGTACTGCTCTCGTGGAGGATTATGGGGTCACCTGGGTCGGTGCACCCAGATCACTCACTATTGCCATACACTTTTATAGCGGGACAATTTTGACAAAAACTGACAAATAAGTAAGGTGGCATGTGAAGTGCCAAGCAATTTTCAACCATGTGCGGTACAACCATTACCGTCAACTATGTTCTATGTTAGAGGGTTTGGTTTCCGCACTTAGTCCTTCAGACGGACCAGTGTACGATTGCGGGCTAATCGCGTAACAACAATGGCAATGATAATTGTAATCTGTAATATTGGACAAGAAAAAAAAAAAATTATAATAAATAATTGGATAATGTAAATATAAGAATAAAGTATAAGTGTAATAGTTAAAAATCATTAATTCATTATTAATAATTTGTACAAATATATTTGTACGCCAAGAGAAATGGCAGACATGTCGTGAAACCTTCGATCAAAAGCGTGAGACACTTTTATTTCAAAATCTTGCATGCATGTATTTATTTTAATTCTGTATGAATACACATGTTCGAGCAAATAAAATTTCTTTCTTTCTTTCTTTCAATGCCTTTACATTTTGACACACTCAAAACTATTAATTGCGTTATTTGCTTTGTTGATTTTAAAAACCTATGAAGTAAATGATCAGGAATTTCCTTGAAAATCCTTTGGATTTAATTGACAGTATGTTACGCAATTGGCCTGCAGCCACAGATCATATTATGATCAGTGGGTGCAGCTCTGCGTGTGTATACTGCCCTGCAACTCCTGCAAACAGAACGTTATGGTGCGACGGGCCAATATCAGAATCGTCTGCTCATCGAAACCTTAGACGATCTAGTGATGTCATCGATGCCGGAGAATATAGTCCAATCCGTGACAGCGGCATTCGTTCCAGAGCGCAGTGTGTAGCCGATGTGCGCACGCGCATCGTCGCGTTCCTAATCTGAGCTCACGTATGTCACGAGCGCGACACTTGTCGACCTATTAAGTTATGTTTTAAATAACAAATGAATAGCTGCTTGTGAACAGATAAGACACTTTATGGTAGAGGTCCGGTTTATTGTAGATGTTTCTTTTAACATAACGACCTCTCATTCTGTAGCAGCTTGTTGAAAATTGTGAAAATAAGTTCTATCATCGACTGTTTCTGGGAAAGAAGTTCAAAGAAATGATAATACCTACAAAATCTTATTCCACTGCCTACAATGCCAGTCGTGTCGGTGATACAAATAAATAAAATTAAAGTGTACGTTTGTAATTTCAAAATAACAGCTTTTTACTAAATGCATATGAAATTTTAAGCGGTACTCATAACAACCAAACAATTTTTTTAAATTTTGTCTCTGTATGTATGTATGTTTGTTCCGGCTAATCTCCGAAACGGCTGCATTGATTTTGATGGGACTTTCACTGGCAGATAGCTAATGTTATAAGTAGTAACTTAGGTTACTTATTTTAGAAAAAGCCACGCGGGCGCAGCCGCAGACAGCAGCTAGTGAAACATAAAAATTTAAAAATAATAAAATTTATAAGAATAGTAACAATATAAATTTAAAAAAAAATATAGCGAACAAAATCCCGTGCTCATGTTACTATGCATTTAGCATAGTAACATGAGCACGGGATTTTGTTTTGAAAGTGTGCCGATTCGGATGTTCCCCATAGTACATACAGTTAGCATTTTGTGCTCATGGATCCGACTTTAATAGATTAAAGCGCCTACTGTCATTTTGATACACAACAATAAATTTGTTTTCTTATTTCATTTACCTTCCAACTCCAAAAAAACTATCTAAACGTCTATTAAGTTAAAAATTCAATAAAAAATAATTGAACATTCCTATTTAGTTTTTTGTTAATCCATTGACAGTTTAGAAAGTTTCGAACTATATTGACAAAAAAACTAACAAAGGGAGAATGCCTTAGTCACTGTGAGATGGTCAAATATTTACTTATAAATAAGATGTCAAGTACTGTAAAAAGTTTAAGTAAGGGTTAAAAAAGGTTTTTGAAGTTGTTAACGAGTCCGTGTGGTGTTTATTTTTATTTTGTTACTTTTATAAGTCAGTGACAGGCCTCGGGATTATTATGTATTAGTCTATGAGCGACGGTTCGTGTAATAAGTTAGTAATGCCCGTTTTCACTTACACTAAGCGACACCTAAACGAATAAAAGCGCGATATCGGATTTTCAACGCTCGACTCAGCGCCGAGTGGTGATAATCCAATATGCCCAAATACTCAAACGTCACTTAACTTTAAGACGTTCTTATAAGTGTTTCTGTCGCTACAAAACAGTTTAAAGTGACAGAGACAGCATTAGACTTAACGGCGACTTAAAATTGAGTTGCGTTTGAGTATTCGGCAGTTAGTGCCATAATATTTAGGCGTTCATTTAGGAACACCTAAATGAACGTCTAAATATTAAGACAACACACACAAGCTAGTTGAGTTTTTTTTTTTCAAGTATTTCAGAAACGAGATACAATGGTGCCGATTCCCTTGTTCACAAACTAAACTAAATTTAAGTTCAGTGCATCTTTTTCTTTCTATTTCGTTAAGAAAAGGACAGAAGATAAATTTTAGTTTAGTCCTGTCAAATTAATCAGCACCTGTCACTACTCCATACAAGTTTAGACGTGATTAAAAACTTGCCTACTAAAATTACGTCAATTGACAGGACTAAACTAACATTTTTCTTCTGTCCTTTTCTTAATGAAATAGAAAGAAAAAGATGCACTGAACTATATAACTTATCTGATTTGAAAGTGTGAAGTTTATAGGTTTAAGATCATTAGAATTACTCATTAAAAAAGCTGAAAAATGATGTATAAGGCAAGGGTGTGATTTAAAAGAAGATGTAGTGACAAAAATTGAAAAGAGTGTGCTTAGATGGTTTGGTCATATTGAGAGGATGAATAAAAGGCGACTAACAAAAGGTATTTACAAGGGACATGTGAGTGGAAACACTGCCGCCGGGAGGACATTAGTGACCTAATTGTATTTTTTTTTTTTCAGAAGTGTCAGGTGCGTTGTATTCGCAACCGGCGTGCGTGTATGGCCAGAGGCCCTAGTGTGAGTTTATTTTAACAAGCATCGACCGCGTTCAGCACTCCGATTGGTGATGGGCCAATCAGAGGCCAATCGGAGCGCCGAACGCGGTCGATGCGTAAAGTCGAGATGGTTAAAAGAAACTCGCACTAGGGCCTCAGGAATGGGTTTCATTTTGACAGTCCAATAACATTCATTGCGTTATTTACGTTGTTGAGCAGTTTTCGAACATATGATGGAATGGATTAGCAATATCCTTCAAAATCATTCAGATTGTAATTGATAGTGCGTTCGCAATTAGGATGCTGTACTCCCAGAAGGCGTAGGAGGAGGTACATTATACATTATCTACACTAAAATAAAAGTAGGTAAAAGTAGGCCTAAGTAACTCCTTATAACATCAGTTATCTGCCAGTGAAAGTCCCGTCAGAATCGGTCAAGCCGTTTCGAAGATTAGCCGGAACAAACAGACAGAAATGGAAAAAAAAAGGTTTTTGTTATAAGTACCGTTTATAATTTAATATGCATTTAGTATTTAGTGAAAGCTCTTATTTTGACATTACAAACAGACACTTCAATTTTATTTATTTGCATAGATAGATTAGAAAAATAACGGTTACCTATCATCCCTTCGTTATTTCGATGTAAACGTAAAATAAACTCCGTTATTTGACGATCAAAGCAATGTAATCTATTGACCCTAGTACAAATAAACACGGAATAAAGTTATGCTAGGTATAAATAAACGTCAAACCGGAGTTATTCCTAGGATAACTTTATTCCGTGTTTATTTGTAAGGCCCTTAGTATTAAATTTTTTTAAATAACTCAAATGTGCAGTTATTTCAACAATGTACACAATGCGTTTTTTTTTTTAATAAATTGAGTATTGATACAAATACGTGCATTTTATGTATTTACTCAAATATCTTCATTTCACTTTTGTACAACGAGAAGCGTTGAACCAGTATAGCAAACACCACTAAAAACATGTGAAAAGGGTACAAAAAACTTTCAAAAAACGAATTTCGCACCTACTCCGTCCATATTTTTCGTAGTTTTCGAAGCGAAGCCCGAGGCGGAGAATATTATCGTAAAGTGGGGTCTAAAAATTTTAGAACCTGTGGGAGTTGAAATGAAGACTTGTCGGCGACAATCAAAGGAGTGTGTTGTCATGCAATTGAATTACCAAAAAAGGGCAGTAGCTTCTATTGCTCTACAGAAGAATAGGGCTGTCAAAATCACAATAATTTTCTTTTATGTTATTTGATGGCAAAGAAGTCGACCGCGACGGCCCATCTGACAGTATCTAGTGGTCAGTACAGGGGCGTAGCTACCGCCATATCAGCCGTATCAATGATACGGGGCCCCCAAGCTACAGGGGCCCCGCCTCCCGGATTCTTTTATTAAAAACACAATGACAGCTAAACCTAGTAGTACCCCAGTCAGGATGCTCCAACTTTCGAGCTCGCTTCGCTCGTTCTTACATTTTCTTAGTAGAATCACAATGACAGCTCAACCTAGTATCCGAGTCAGAATGCTCAAATTTTGTAGCTCACCTCGCTTGCTCTTACATTCTCTTAGTAAAATTACAATGGCAACTTAAACTGCCATGTCAGTACGCTATTTTAGAAACAAAAATCCCTTCCTTTGAAGTTTCACCGCAGTCGGGTAAATAGGCCCCCCAACAAAGGGGCCCTTTTACTTTTCGATACAGGGCCCCTTTATGATAAGCACTGGGTCAGTACCGGGGTTATCGTCAGCATCGTCATCAACATCTCAGATAATAGTCCTCCAGATCGACTTTCGGCCATGGAGACCAACCTCCATGATGCAATCCACCGGTGCACTCTCTCTTCTCTCACTCTCATAGTCCGATGGTACGTTACAGCAATCCAACACGAGCGGAGAGAGATCTGGTGCAGGGCTAACGGCTTATCGTGCCTTCCGAGGTACGGGGGCCAACTTCCAAACTCCAGGTTGTTACTAATAAATTCCTAATGGAAAATCCAATAACACTTTGCCCGACTCGGGAATCAAACCCAGGACACTACGTTCGGCAGTCGCAAAGCTGGTGTATCTCATGTGCATGTAGTTGTACCGGCTCAATCAATCTGCCCAGCCTTTTCTCAACAATGTTGGGGTCTGCTTCTAGTCTTACCGGATGCAGCTGAGTCTGACTCATGGTACTAGAAGGAAGAATGGGGTTTTAGTAGGTAGGAGTCCAACATAACCCCCCGTTTTTCTCAGACGAAAATGGATCAATTTACCCACAAAAAAAAAAATATAAGGTTGCAACTAGACTGCAGTCGATCTACGTCGATCGATGACATCGTCACATAATTATTTCGAGATAAATCTAATTATGATTTGTGATGTTTGCCATTTGGGGTTGAAACATTAGGACCGTGGGGTCGGAGTACTCATCGAGTATTTCGGGACATCGCCAAACGGTTGGTCGACTCGTCACGTGACCACAGGGCTGGTCTATTTTTAGGCCAAAGAATTGCCATCCAACAGCAATGCTGCCAGCCTTTTGGGCACTTTTTCCACTGAAATGCGGGCGAATTTTTGCCCTATTAGCCCTTCCCCTTTTTTTAGGGTTCTGTAGTCAACAAGGAACCCTTATAGTTTCGCCATGTCCGTCCGTCTGTCCGTCCCCAGCTTAGCTCAGAGACTCTTAGTACTAGAAAGCTGTAATTTGGCATGGATATACATATTAATCACGCCGACAAAGTGGTAAAATATAATCATGAAGAAAATAGTTATTTAGGGTACCTACTGTACATGTAAAGTGGGGATGTTTTTTTTTTGTTGCCTACCCTATGGTGTGGGGTGTTGGATGGGTCTTTCAAAAATATTGCGGGTTTGTGAAAACAATTTTTCTATTAAGGGATCCGTTTCTGTAATATTAGGCTTTAACGTGCTAATTTTTGTTAGAGTTAAGTGAGTGTCCCCCCTGCCAGCTAAATGGTTGTACTTGGATAATAATATGTATAAAAAATCACAGCAGTAGTATATATAATGAAGTTAAAAGGAAAACTATCACAGCCAAGTAGGCGTTACAAGTTACCGAGTAATAGTCAACCAACTTACATTTACAGTTGAAAAACATGTTCTCCCATACATTCCGTATGAAAGAACATGTTTTTCAACTGCGATGTTAAGTTTGTTCTTGGGATAAATTCATACCAACTACGGAACCCTTCATTGTGCGTGGTCCGACACGCACTTGGCCAGTTATTTGTTCATATTTTAGTGTTAGATTTACATAAAATATTTTTTATTCAGATGATCTGTAATAATTAGATTATTTTGATTTGTGATTGTAGATTATTCGACAACCCTGAAGGATTCCTATATCGTCACACCATCCAAGGGGACGGCAGAGAAAGTAAAGTAAATTAGTTTCGCCCTGACACCGTCGTTACGGCAGTCTATGTTACTTTTTATATTTGATGGCCTTTTTTCGTTGACTGTACCGAATTAAGTGTTTTTTCCTTCGGACGCGGACGTTACTGTTGATTTAAAAATTTAAAATGAATGAATTCTGGAATGTTTCACACGGTGCCTTTGACGTGCTTCAATCAAAAAGACTGGTATTATGACCAGGGCTGGTAATAGGGGCGTCCACCGTTCGCACCGATATTAGGACTTTGAAACAGCTCGGTATGTGCAGTGAGACCTAAAACGTTCGATTGAACTCCGAGATACGTACGTAGGAGCTAATAAATCGTGCCCCAGATGCTTGGGTTCGATTCCCGTGTCGCGTCATCATTGCGCTGTCGGCAGAGAATTATACGAGCAATGATTTACAACGTAACTGTGCATTTGTTTGGTTTAAGCGAGCAGATCGATTTTATTCTATCGTTATAGCTTCTTGTGGTGTTGTTTGTATGTATGTACGTATATAAATATAAAAGCAAAAATTCGTAACATAATTATAAATATGTTACGATTATTATTTTTTCGTTTTTTTGCCCATAATGTATGAATACCAAATAAAAAATATGAATCTCTTGCATTCTCTTATTAAAATGACAATGACAGTTTAACCTCCTGCCTCTGGATGCTATAATTTGAAGAAGAAAAAAAAAAATACCCCCTTGTGAGCTTCGTCGTAATCGGGTAAAAAGGGCCCCCAACATATTTTGACACAATTAATTAAAAACTCTTAATTCTGTGCTAAATGCTACTATTATAATAATACTAAAATCGGAGAGCCAATATCCGGTCTTAAAGCACCGCTAAGCTTCGCATAACTCTTTGAAGTAGGTAGGTACCTCGAGAATGTTTCTAGTGCGATCCGAAGATCTATGTCTCTATGATTCATACATGCACCGTAAAATTGCCTTTTGAGCAATTTCCCATCAATCCACGCGTTTAATGTAAAATGTTTTGTTCGGTGAGAGAGCTGAGCAAACGGGTGGTCAGAACGCAGCGGTTTTTTTACCGAACAAGTTATTAGAATGGGAAATTAATTTCTTTAGAATTTTTTATAAAAAAAATTGATAGTAGTTGCTAGCACCAAATAGCGCGAAGTTTTATAAATCTAATAAATAATCCTTACCTAGTATAATTAACTAATAACATAATATTTTGATATAAGGAACAGGGAGTGCGATAACCTCACCACATTCTTAACGCAGATAAATATCATCAGTTGTATTATGAAAAAAACGCCAAAAGGCCAAAAGGCAACGCCAAAAGTAAAAACTAATTATTTAATTCACAAAAAGAGTTGAAACTTTTTGTATACTTAGCCTATTGCAATACTGTTTAGAGCATTTTTCTCAAAATCAGTTATCTGAAACCTTATAATACCTATGAAGCCTACAATTATAGTTTCAAAGATGACATGGTGGTTACGTATTTTTTTTAAATATCGTGTTACATTAAGATTTTTTGAAACAACTAATAATAGCTATAACGTAACTCACAGAATGTACAACCTATAACCCAAAGTCTCAAATTCAGATAATTTATGTAAACAAAGGGGATAACATATTAAAAAAATATCTTCGTAATGGTAATTCACATAAAATGGCAAAAAAAAAGGTTTCATTTTCTTTTAAGTACTGAATTTAAGAAATAATAATAAAAAAATAATCATACCGTAATTATTTTTGTAAATTTTCGGTTTTAAACAAAGTTATTAAAAAAAGGAGATTTTCTGGTATAAAATATTTTATGATACTGGTAACATTGCAGGAGATCCAAACATTTTCACATTTTTTACATCTTCAAAAACACTAATATTACAACTCACATTCATAGATTCATATTGTAATGTAGCATATCTAGCCAGATTTTGGATGAAAACGGCTGTAAACTGTTTCGAGTGGAAATCGATTTTGTAAGGCCCACGTCTATCGGTGGACTTAAAAGGGCTGATTATGACGATCATAGGCCGTGTCTCCAACACACTATATAAAATATTGTTTGGCAACGGTATTTTGTTTGCATAGTTCTTATAATTAATTCACTTTAATTTCATAAATAATTATTTACAAAAAATAATATGATAAAATGTTTTGTACCACTGTCCTGTCATTTTGACAATGACATTTCTTGACATTACTTTGTTTACATAAATTATCTGAATTAGAGACTTTGGGTAGTTTAACTTATAAAGCGAAAAAGTTACTCTTACATTAGGTATTGATTTTATTTCAAGTTGGGCCAATACATTAAAAATTTATACCAAGTCTGTCGTTACATTAACCTATATATTGCTCATTTTCATAAAATGTACCATACATCACAAAAATGAGGTAAAATTAAACAAAAAATAAAATAAAAAATTGTCTCATTTTGTTGACGTAAACGCCATTTATTCAAGATATTGAGATTTTCAAAGACACCAACGATAGAACGAAAAATTTGTAGTGGGACTCTATATTTAACTTAATTTCGTCGTTTTGGCGGATAACATTAATTCATACTACAACTGACGATATATTACTTAGACATAAATTAGTGTCGTCTCCATTGCGAGCTATATGCGGTGAAACATGGATGGGTGAACCCTGACCTGCCCTGCACATAAACTGCCCCGCAAATGACTAAGGTTATGCCCCAAAGCGGCCCAACCGCTCACCTGTCCCATTTCGGGGACGCTCGGCGCCCGCACACGTATCGAGCTCCGTTGGACTAAATTAGTGGGATTTAAGGACTTAACGGGACCAATACAGGGTAACGGTGTATTTTATGAGTCAGTGAACTCCGCAATAACACCATGAGTTAAGATTAAAGCCATGAAACGGTTTCAGATGGAAGGTTATCATGCAAACTTGACAAAAGTCTATCTGTGTCTATTTATGTGTGTTTTTTAAATGCATTAATTTTGAGCTTCGTTTTTACGCTGTAGAATACAATAATGGTAGTTCCAAAGAAACAATAAAATGTAGCTGGGGGCATACAAATAAATATAATTTATTTTCTTTCACAAGTTATGTACTACATCTAGTGGTTGAAGTGACTTTTTAGATAAAAACTGCCTATGTTAGGACAATTCGCTCTTCCGAAGCATAAAGTTACGTGGTGTTCCAATAATTTTGAATCTTATCATTTTAAGAAAACAATTCAAAATAACTTTACAAAAAGCAAAACATATACTAAATTTTAAATTTACTTATATAAGAATAAACATTGAAAAAAGCAAAATCATCATCATCATCATCATTTCAGCCGAAAGACGTCCACTGCTGGACATAAGCCTCCCCCAATCGGGGGGTTTGCCATAATCGCCACGCTTGGCAGGCGGTTTGGTGATCGCAGTATGGTGTTAAAAATGCATAGAGAACGCTGCTACCCATTTTCTAGTAAGTCCCTTTGTCGCCTTTTACGACACCCACGGGAGGTAATGGAGTAGTGCTATTCTTTGCGTCCGGCACCACACGGTACAAGCAAAGCAAAATGGGGCCACGTAATAAGTAAATACTATTTAGATGTGCTGATCATCAGCACATCTATCTCTGCAGGTCATCTGCGATCAGCAGCTGATCGCGTTCAGTATCATTAGTGAAATTCGTCCTTAAAAAGGTGGTCGGGACAGACTGGATGACTTCGAGAGAGCAGGGTGTTGGTTGTGGCAGCTTGGGAGAGGCCTATGTCCACTATATAGTGTACAGCGTTAAGCTTAGGTAGTTGACTCTTGGTTACCTGATTTCTGAAGGTGGTCTGTATGCTGCACTGGTGACATACACGTCTGTCTCGGAGTCAGCTCTTGGGGAGCCGTTGGTGTGCTGTTGCCGTCTCCCATTCCTGTGCTCGCCTGACGGAGACCGGGTTCTCTCGTCCACTGTCTGAAAAATACAGGAAGTATTGATCAAATAACTAATAATTAAAATAAGTATTTCTGCTATTATGACATAAACATTACGTCTAAAATAAACATTAAACATTACCCCAAACGGCTAAACCTTATTTAATCATTAATATATACTTTATTGATAAGGGTTTACACCAGATTACACATTACAAAAAGGAAAAACTTATACACTACAAAATTTACAATGCCTTTTCGCCTACTGTGATCTCTTCCAGGCAACCTTGGCATGAACAGGGATTTTCTGGACATAAAATGGGGTTGTCATTGGTGCAAATAAAAAGTATAAAAGTACAATATACTTTATTAGATACACATATATATGCTATTTAATAGATACATACATACTGACTTTATAAGCAATGAAAATAAATGAAGACTATAGATTATTACAGCTAACAATGAGAACAAAATCACAATAACAAGTAATGTTCCTTCACGAGTCTTTTAAACACAGGCAACGATTGCGCGCGTTTTATTGGATCTGGCAATGCATTCCACAAACGAGCGACCCTGGACAGTAAAGGATTTGTGGAAAGTTGTGGAATGCATTGGCATTTTAAGCTTCAAGTTATCTGACGACCTTAATCATTTCATGTGGGAGTCGCAAAGAAACTGGAAAGGTTTTTTGAGATAGAGAAAAAAAGAGGGTGGAAGGGGAAAAGAGCACATTATACAAAAGGGAAAGAATAATGAGCATTCCGGCGATGCTGAATTGGTAACCACTTGAGCTTCACACGAAATTCGGAAAAATTTACATATTTGTGTAAACCATGTACTACCATTGAAGACCAACTCGATAAACTTATTTATCGAGTTGGTCTTGAATAAGGTCAAGAAAGCTGGCATCAGCAAAATCAAGGATGGGTAGAAGAAGTGATTGTGCAAGCGCAATCTTGTCGCAGTCGGTAGAATTTTTTTAATTTTTACCTATACCCGAAGTCTCTAATTCAGATAATTTATGTAAACAAAGTAAGTAATGTCAAGAAATGTCACTGTCAAAATGACAGGACAGTGGTGCAAAACATTTTATCATATTTTTGTTTTGTAATAGTCATCGCTTAAATTAAAGTGAATTAATTAAAAGAACTATATATAACAAAATACCGCTGCAAAACAATGTTTTGTATAGTATGTCTATGTCGGAGACACGGCATATGATCGTCATAACCAGCCCTTTTAGGTCTAGTGCTAGACGTAGGCCTCCCAAAATCGATTTCCACTCGAAATAGCTTACAGCCGTTTTCATCCAAAATGTGGCTATGCTACTTACAATATGAATCTATGAATGAGAGTTGTAATATTAGTGTTGTCAAAGATGTAAAAAATTTGAAAATGTTTGGATCTCCTGCATTGTTACCAGTAACATAAAATATTTTATACCAGAAAATCTCCTTTTTTTAATAACTTTGTTTAAAACCGAAAATTTATAAAAATAATTACGGTATGATTATTTTTTAATTATTATTTCTTAAAATCAGTACTTGAAAGACAATGAAACCTCTTTTTTCGCCATTTTATGTGAATGACCATTACGAAGATATTTTTTTGTTATGTTATCCCCTTTGTTTACATAAATTATCTGAATTTGAGACTTTGGGTATAGGTTCGTGCATTGTGCACAAAGTATTCTTAAGTTTTGCGGAGAACATCGATTTTGCAAATCTGTTCGAATAAGACCTGCGGTGGAAAATAGTCTCAGATGCGACATAACTCATTTGGAAACGAAAGTAGGTAGGTACTTCTGCACCATTTTTTTCAAGTTTGGGTAAAAGACGTCATTGCGCCAGAAAACGAACAGATCTGCGCCTCTCGATATATTAGGAGACCTAAGGTATCTCTCGACTTCTTCTTTGAGAGCGTTTGAACAGTATCGTTGAATCGGCCATAAAAATATCGCCAATGCCGATATATCGGCAAACTTCGAGTATCGCCGATATATCGGCATCGGTATCGGTATCGGATGCATCCCTAGTCCTTATACACATCGCGACCAACACGCCGCCGCGCCGCGCGGGTTGGCAGCACTGCATAGTGACATTATCGTAATAGCAACATATAAAAATTGTTTTTATATCCGGGCCATAATCATCAACTGATCTCGTAATTATTCTTTATTGTGATTTTGAATAAGGAATACAGCTAAATGACAATATTTTAGTGATAGTGTTTGCGGCCCTGAGAAACAATTTACAAAAACACGCGGCGTGTTAGCGGCACTATTACGGTAGGACATTCACAATCACGATCGACGTAAGACCATTACACTTATACCCAAAGTCTCTAATTCATATAATTTATGTAAAAAAAGTAATGTCAAGAAATGTCACTGTTAAAATGACAGGACAGAGGTACAAAACATTTTATCATATTTATTTTTTATAAATAGTCATTGCTAAAATTAAAGTGAATTAATTATAAGAACTATGCAAACAAAATACCGTTGCCAAACAATGTTTTGTGTATTATGTCGGATACACAGCATTATGGTCGTCATAATCAGCCCTTTTAAGTCCAGTGCTAGACGTAGGCCTCCCAAAATCGATTTCCACTCGAAACAGTTTACAGCCATTTTCATCCAAAATGTGGCTACATATGCTAATTACAATATGAATCTATGAATGAGAGTTGTAATGTTAGAGTTATTGAAGATGTAAAAAATTTGAAAATGATCTCCTGCATTGTTACCAGTATCATACAATATTTTAGACCAGAAAATCTCCTTTTTTTAATAACTTTGTATAAAATCGAAAATTTATAAAAATAATTACGGTATGATTATTTTTTAATTGTTATTTCTTAAAATCAGTACTTAAAAGAAAATGAAACCTCTTTTTTCGCAATTTTATGTGAATTACCATTACGAAGATATTTTTTTGCTATGTTATCCCCTTTGTTTACATAAATTATTTGAATTTGAGACTTTGGGTATAAGTCATCGAAATGTAACTCATAACTCGGTAAGGTAAGTATAAAATTAGAATGACTTACTAATGGTTTTACGTCATTCTAATTTGATCGTGAATGCGCTGTTTATGTGTTAACAGGTAGAAATAGATGCTGATGATCTTACCCTTACCGTGTACTCCGACAGCGTTCTCTCCGACGGTGCCCGGTGACTGTCATTCTCTTCTCTCGATAAGGCTCTGTGATGATAACCCCCAGATGATGGCGAGTCTACGCCAGACCGGTGCGTCGCCACGTAATGGTTGTTCTTCACTTTATGCGCCATTTTGGGTCCTTTGATTCACTAGCACTCGCACATACTTGGCCCACAGTCACGCATAGGCCGATGATCGCCGACAGGAGCGCATTTTTGCTCGGTGGTAGAGCGCATGCGACTTTGTTGTTTGTTAGCGTTCTAGTTCATCGTTCGTTGTAGTTTTTTTCGCCCTGGAACAAAGAAAACATAAATTAGGTATTTAGATTTATAATGATTTACTTTCATTCATATAGGTATGGAAAGTGATGGTCCGGAGTTTATGGTGTCTGTTTTTCAAGAACAAAAAAGGGTAATCCGTTTCTGAAAAGCAAATTAATACAAAACTTTGCTAGTGATGTCAAACGATTTTTTTTTTAGGAATCACACACTAGGAATTCCTCCTGTATTGTGGGTGCGTTTACAAACATTTAAACTCACATACACAAACATCCAGACCCGGAACAACTACTTATAGGTCTTATAAATATTTGTTAACGTGCGGGAATCGAACGCGCCGTCATTTAACATTTGGATTATTCGTTTGTGTGTGAGGTTGTGTGTGTGTGTTGTGACACGCAGCGCAACAGTCAATCGCTTAACCACTGCGCCAACCGTATCGTCGAATTGAGTTGTTATTTAGAAAGAAAGAAAGAAAAAACGTTTATTTGCGGTAAACATGACGCAATAAAGAACATAAACACAAAAAATAAGAAAACAATGGGGGAAAAATGCGTCACATCCACGCAAAACGGCTATCGCTCAGCATTATGCTGCGACCCTATGCAAGAAAAAATTGGCATGGCCACTCAATCATAATCCAAGAGTTCTAGGCTCTAAAAGGAAATTCCTAATCCACTGCATCATAGATTTGAAAAATTTATAGATGATTTTTTGATGATTTTGGTGATGTTTTTGTTTTGTTTGATGTTTTTTTTTTGACCAGACGAATTTTTGACAATTAATCGTAATTCCTTTCAATGTGATCGTTCAGCTAAGTGGCTGAACAATTAATTTCCCACGGAAGAACAAACCACAGACAACATCTGGAAATTCGTAGCAGAATGTAAACGAAATCGAACTGATTGGGCGACCTTGAACGATTTATGAGAGCACAACCAATTTTTGGTCGTACCATTCTAGAGATAGGGTTTATAATCCAATAAAATGTTAGCAACTTAGAATTATTGCACGAAACAATGGTAGCATTCCGATCTTAGTCGATTAATGACGCAACGATTGCAGGTATAGTCATATTGATATTATTTACCTGTTAAATTGCTCGTAGATTTTTTTAGTTTTTATCGATTACCACGATCTATTGAGCGCAGTTTTGAAATATATATTTAAAAAAAAACCTTTGTGCTGATTAAACATTAACAAAAAAATTGTTTGTCTGTAAAGTTGGTTTACGGACGATAGTTTAACGTGACAACGTCATAGCAAAACATTGATGCGGCGCAAGCGTACAATGAGCGTAACGGGACAATGGGCGTAACGGGACAATGAGCGTAACGGGACAATGAGCCATCCGTTTTAGTGCATGCAGCCGGCGTTCATCGATTTATTAGACGTTGTCACGTGTGCTGATTTTGTTAATGATGTGCTGACATTAACAAAAAAGTTGGTTGTCTGTAAAGTTGGTTTACGGACGATAGTTTAACGTGACAACGTCATAGCAAAACATTGATGCGGCGCAAGCGTACAATGAGCGTAACGGGACAATGCGCGTAACGGGACAATGAGCGCAACGGGACAATGAGTCATCCTTTTTCGTGCATGCAGCCGGCGTTCATCGATTTATTAGACGTTGTCACGTCAAAAAATAGCAAACTTGCAACAAAATGGTTTTGTCTTGTAGATTAGTGCCTGCCGGGCGCCTACAGCTGGTTATTGGTTGGCAAACTAGCTAACACGGTCCACATGATGGTAAGTGACAACGTGGCAGGATTTAAAGGTGTGCAGGCCCTGGGGCAACCAAGAAGTATTTGTGAGCCGTACAGATTTTTTTTGAAAAAATAAAAATAATAATAAAAAAAAAAAAAAAAAAAAAGCACCTGTTGCCCTGCCCTAAATCGGGCCCTGAGTGACAATATGGACAATTGAAATTGGTAAAAAAAAAATTGGGCTCAACAGTATTTAGTGTTTTGATTTGATTATTTAAATACCTGAAATTCTAATTTTAAATTACGTTAAAGATATCTTTACCTCAATTTATATCGTTGAATTTTCAATGAATAATGTTACTCAAACAATAATTGTTGGTAAAACTGGTGAGATATTAAGTGGAAATCTTCTAAATACCTACCGATGAATGTGTTACAAACCTTTAGTGAGTGATTACGTAAGAATTTAACCAGGTTGGTTAGTTTACAGTTTTATCATATTATGTGGTTAAAGAATCTTTATTTACTCAAAAGAAATTTACTACAAATTTCACTTAATTAGAAATATTTTAACTATATAATAATGGTGACATTCATGAGCAGAGCTAGTATGACATGCACAAATATTAAAAGAAGACAACAATACAAGACATTGAAGGTAGCAGCAAGATTCGTGTGAAAAAAAAAAAACAATATTTTGTGGGTAAATTGAAGATATGCACCAGGGCCGGATTTAAATTTTGTCAATAACAAAAGATTTTAACTGTGCTTTAAATATTTGCAAACTTTTAGAGGTTTTTATTTCTAATGGTAGTTACTTTTGGAACAGACCATACTAAAATTTATTGTATGAAATGATGTAGGTACGCTAAGACTACGTCCCAGGGTTTGCGTGAGGAAGTAGCTCACAACGGTGCATTGCAAACATTTCACGAATTCCTGCCGCAATGAATGAAGCGGTCCAAGTTACAAGATATTCGTGATTCCTATTAATTTCCAATAGACTACGGCGATGCCAATACAATAATTGAAGTCAAACTTGTTGCCAAACTCTTATAGGAGGTCAATAATCTAGTGTGCACTTGCACGTGTCATTTTTTTTTCTTTCTTTTTAGGGTTCCGTACCTCAAAAGGAACAAACGGAACCCTTATAGGATCACTCGTGTGTCTGTCTGTCTGTTCGTTTGTCACAGCCGATTTGCTCCGTATCTACTGGACCGATTAAGTTGAAATTTGGTACACATGAATTTCTGTGACCCATACACGAATGTGTAACACAAATAAATGAATTTTGAATATGGGGTTCACTTTTGGGGGAAAAAATTAGATTTAAAAAAGGTTTTGCAATTTGTACTGTGTGAAATGAAAAGACTTGGATTTAAATATATTTTTATTTTATTTTAAAATAATTCGTTTTAAAGTTATTAATGAAAATTGACCATTCATTATTTATCTTCGAATATGCTGAGCCTAAAATTTTCCGAAAAATACAAAGAATAGTTATATGTACTTATTTCTTAAATTTCTGACGAAAAGTGTACCCAATCAATCACCTTAACCTGCCCTGCACGTGGACATCATCTGCCCTGCAAATTATTATAATTATGGCCGGTGGCACCAAGGTCATATAATTGGGGAGATGACAAGTGCTCAAAACAAAAGGACCATTTTTTTGCTACCTATTTTGAGTTTGACACAACAAATGAGTTCTATAAAAAAGTAAGTGATAAATATTGTTACAAATCTTAACTCTAGTTTCTTGTGCCATCCCGCATGCATATTTTGAACGGGCCATTGTTTTTGAACGTAGCAGGTCGCAGGTACTGTATCGTTCAGAGAAGGTTCGTTTTATTACACAAGTACCTATGCAAAGGCATGCTCAAGGAATAGTTAGTAATAAACTTGAAGGCAAACTTTATGGGCCTTTTACTAAAACTGATCAGTAATGGTGTAAAACACAATACCATTCCGAAGGATTTTGAAGGTCTGCTGAACAACGTAAACAACGCATTAATAATCATTTATTTAATCAAAATAATAATGTTAACATTAAATAATATCATATGTAGGTACACTTGGCTTATGTAGTTAAGGCGAGGTTCTTCGAGCGTACATTTTTGTTCTAGAGGTGGCAGCTGGGCGCGAGTAAATCGTGCCGTGAATTTCGTTAATTTTGGGTTGAAAATTATATGTTTTACGATATTAACAATGTTAAACCCGACGGATTTTGATGTGATTTTCAATACATAATGTGGAATAATATGGAAATGAAATGATTTTAATCTACAAAATAAGGGTATGTTTGGATTTTTTTTCTATCGAGCGAACTTTATCCAATTATGTAACGAGTACCCGACGTACCTACAGAAAGGTTTCAAAAGCAACATATAATTTTTTCACGTGTTTAGTCATTACCGTTTCTAAATAAAATAACATTTCCTAGAGGTTAACTTGAAGTACCTCGCCTTAACAAAACAGGCAGGTGTTGCAACCAACCAATACTAAGTTATGAAATAACTTGTATTTAGGGCAGTGGTACATACAAGCTCATACATACTTCAGTTTCACATAAGAAGTGTTAAAAAAAAAAAAAAAAGTTAACATAAAACCATATTTGCAGAATTCAGAAATTACAATTTTTTAAGTGAAATCTTCTTTCGGCGCGTAGAGCAATTTTTGGTAGGGGAAAAACTTATGGGGCGATTGTCACCGAACGCTTTCCATGAGCTATATGTATGCTGTGTATATATGTATACTTTTTGGGTGAACAAAAATCATGGAACTCGCGTCATCTTCGCCGAACGCCTTCCATGAGCTATATGTATACTGTGTATGTATCTATGTGTACTTTTTGGGTGAACAAAAATCATGGAACTCGCGTCATCGTCACCGAACGCTTTCCACGACCTAATGTATAAAAGAACAGTTATTCCAAAGTTTTGTGTTTTCACTTCTGTCGGCAGTCCTTATGACTGTCAATTTTGTTTTTTTTAAACTCACTAGGAATTTCTCCTGTATCGTGGGTGCGTTTACAAACATTTAAACTCACATGCACAAACAGCTAGTACTTGTAGGTCATACAAATATAGTTCGGTGCGGGAATCGAACCCGCGACACGCAACGCAGCAGTGCCAACCGCGCCGTCATTTAACATTTGGATTATTCGTTTGTGTTTATGTTTGTGTGTGTATGTGTGTGTGTTGTGGTAGTGCACTGCATATGATTGAATTGTCAGATTAAACGGCCATTGTTAGTGTTTTACGCAATCAGGCTGAATGCCTGCAAATCTCTTATACATCAGGAGCAAACTAAAGGAATCTTATACATCAGGAGCAAACTAAAGGAATCTTACACGTAAGACCAAAAATCGAAATCCTGAATAGATAACTTTATACTGAAAGAATAAAATCTCGATACCTATTTATCCCGAATAAAGGCTCCTACAAACAGGCGCGAAACGCGACGCAACACAAAGGCACCGCGTGTCGCGCGACGAGCGCTGTCTTTGTGTCGCGTCGATCGCGACCTTCGCCCGAAATATGATCAGAAATCCAGTCTTTGGGAAAGCCAATCATAACACTGCCCTGCCCGACTTTAGGATCGAATCCAGGACCACATGATCAGCAGTAGCGTTTGCGTCGTTTCGATCACTAGACCAACAGCACCAAAGATCGTAATTTAGCAGCACTGGTAAGCATTTGCAGCCCCTAGGAACTTCACACAGTCACGACACGAAATAACACAAACAGTTTAACACCTAATATGGCGGGAATCTATTTGAATACAGTAGAAATTACCTTCCCAGTGAATATTTTGCCAGAAATGGGAGAGAGGCAATTAATTCTAGTCTATAGCTTTTACCGTTTGTTTTCGTGCTTAGCAAGGCTGAAGTAAGAAGTATTCAAGGAAAGGTATTCCGTTGTACTTTATAGTACATACTAATTCCATGACTATTCCACATTATGATTATGACGTTTAACGTCCGCCATATTGAATTTTTGTGATGTCACATAACACAATCCTTTCCTTCGTGCGGAAAATAAGTGCACGAAGTATGGAAACTGCTCTTGTGGTAAATTATTAGAAAATTCAAATGTTTTAGTTATACATATTCTGTAGCACTTATTGAAGTAAAAAATTATTTAGCCGCGTTGAGCGATTTATGATATGGGAAAACTTATGGGTTCGCGTCACCGAAATGCGCGACATGCTTGTGAAGTGTTGCGCCAGGCTGTCTGTCATTCTAAAGTTTTGAGTTTTCACTTCTCTCGGCAGTCTGTAAGACTGCCTATTTTTCTTTTTGTGGTGAAAGCGTCAGGTTAGCCCGCGAAATTCAATTTTTCTTACGTTTCTTTGCAATTTGCAGATCAATATCAGGTTGTATATTGATCTAAATATTATTCGCGGCCGTATCGAATATTTATTTGCAGAATTATAATCATAAAAATCATCTATACAACTCCCTAAGTTCCTATTAATCTATTGAATGATTATTTTATGAAATCATGACAGTTGAAGCCACATAACTTAGTTGGGTCATTCTCAGGACACTCATTATTAGTGGTTGACTTCGGTGGCAATTTTTTTTTTGCATTTAGGCATAACTAACATGAAATATCAAATCTAGAGTACTACTAATATGTTTTAAATTCACTAAAAAGCCAAAAAAGCCATGCGGGTTAAAACCTCCACACGCTACCCTGTCAAATGTAAACGCGCTCTTGGAGCATAATCGACTGACATTCTAATATTATTACTGGTCGAGTCCGAATTCAACTGTTTTGTTTGGCCACGCCCTTATTGTACTGGCGCGTAAGGTTACTCTTGCGAAAGCTTTGCCGTTGGATTGAAGTCTTGTTTATGTGAGACCAGCACACCACTTGCGTAATCACAATTCAAACGATTTTGAAGGAAATTGGTAATCCATTGCTTCATATGTTCGTAAAATTTGTCTGCTCAACAACGTAAATAACGCAATGAATGTTGTTGACCTGTCAAAATTAAACCTATTGTTACTGTGTGTTATGAAATTACGTCGCAGTAAGTAATTGGTATTAATTCGTAAAATATCGATATATCGATACATCGATATTTTATTGTCTGTGTCTGCTTGGTCGGAAAATAAATAATTTTAATGAATTGCAAGTGGGCCTAACTGTAAAGGCTAAGAGCTACGCAGTTGTCGATAAAAAAAAAAAAACATAAAGTAGGTATATAAGTACATATATTTTATAGAAAATTACACCGATATATCGATATAATTATCGATATTTTATTAAAATGTCGATACGATATATATCGATACGGTATATATATATCGATACGATATATAGATATCGATACTTTTTGGTACTTCTTGCATTCCCTTTCAATCCCTAGGTCAAGAATAGTGTTATTGTTATCTTTTTTATATGAAAGTTTACAGTAGCAGCCCGCAGTTAGAATTTGTGCCTGATTAGTGGCAATAAGCGAGCCATTTTTTTTAGGTGGGCTATTATCAAATAACTTCTTCCGCTGTGGGCGGAGCGGGAGGGCGTGTCAGACTTTTACTGACTAAAACCCACATGTGTTCCTTCAGTTGCCTGTGCGCCAGGGCCGCGGTATCCTTTTCGGACAAACCCGCAACCCTGGCAGGCACCGGTCCTGGCGGACCTCGTCAGTGCGTGCTGACATCTCTTTGAGGCGCGCGTGGAACACAACGCGTCGTTGACCCGGGCCTGGTCCTTACCGGAAGGCGAGTTGCCCATAGCTCGCCGTAATAAGCATGCCTGGGACCTAAATATAACTGGCCAATTCTAAGCGGAACATAGGAAGGTACGCCTCTCTTGTGGAATACACACGTGAAACGTTTGTACATGTTATATTGTTTCAAATGCACTTCGTCATCTGACTAGTTTTTTCCCTATGTTGGGGACGACTTCCAGTCTAACCAGATGAAGCTGAATGCCAGTATTTTACATGGAGCGACTGCCTATCTGACCACCACAACCCATCATCGTTACTGGATTATACGATACCCCTTGGTAAGGCTGCTTGTCAGACTTACGAGCTTCTGATAACCCGTAACGACTGTCAAAGAGCTTCTAGCTTCTGCCCGGCCCTTGCTCGTAATCGAAGCGCCAGCCCGCGCCATAGTTGAGCCTGTAGTTTTAAGTTCTCCTGATAATAATCATAACCCTGACTTTATCCAGCCACCGTCGGTGCCTTGCCATCCTCCCTCCGACTCTGCCCTAAGCCGAGGTTCTTTTTTTATTTATTTTTATTTTACTATGGGTTTGCTCTTGACTTTGGTCTAGGTCTGGGTGATAGAGACAAAGTCTACGATGGAGTGAGCTTACCCAGAAGAAGCCTGTTCACTCTCACTTTGAATAGATTAGGGTTGTATGCGTTCGGAAACACAGACGCAGGCAGAGAGTTCCACTCCTTTGCTGGCCGCATTATAAAAGACGTTTGAAAACGCTTAGTGCGAGTTGGTGGAATATCAACTAGGTAGGGCTTGCAGTGCGTCTAGACCGGCCCCCTTCTACCATCGGACATCTAGATGTCCGATGGTAGAAGGGGGCCGGTTCGTACCCCACAGGGGGTGCCCTTAGCGCGCAGTCGTTTAGTTTATAAGTTTTACGCCCTGGCTGGAGGCTTTAAGTGTTTAGGAGCTTAAGGCAACCACAGGAAAGACCGGTTAAAGAGTCACGACCTCTAATGGTTAACTCTGAGATGAACGGCTGACACTAGATAAAAAAATAAATGTCAGAGAGCCACGAATGACAGCCGGGATCAACGGCTCGACGTGCTTTCAGAGACACGGAGGGGTATGTAAAGATGGTCACCCATCCACGCAACAACCGCAGCAAGCGTAGCTTAACCTGATTGATCCACCCGAGTGGCTGTAATTACTTAGCCACAAGCCCCGTTGTTTGTACAATGCACTCGCTACAAATTAACACAGTTTTAAAGCATAGATTGTAAGTACGCTCTCCTGGGTGGTAGTCGACCGTTGAAATAAGCTATTAACGCAGGTGTGTCTTATTCCTAGGCTTTAATTGGGAACCATGTTGTGCCGTATCACTATTGTATCGACGACCAACTACTCAAGTGTTTCCCAATGTTTCTTGTTGAAATTAAACCGAAGGGAATCTATACTATCTTTACTAATAATAATATTATAAACAACAGGAAAGATTTTTTGTTTGTTTGTATCGAATAAGCTCCGAAACTACTGGACCGATTTTAATTTTTTTTTTTACCAATGGAAAGCTAAATTATCAGGAAGTAACATAAGCTATAATTTATTTAAAAAAAAAATTAGATCCTTAAGAAAATTGCATTAATGTAACCCAAAGTAGCAACATTTTGCCTATAAACCCCGGAATCGAAAGTTCGAAACTTACGCAGGTGAAACCGCAGCTAGTAGCAGCTAGTAATTATAATTATTAATTAATATAAAGAGGTAAAATTTGTTCGTAAGTTTGTATGTAGGGGGTAATCTCTGAAACTACTGAACGGATTATGAAATTTCTTTTTGTATTCGATAGCCCAATTCCTGGAGAAGGTAACACCACTCTAACAACCCCAAGGAGCCGGGCAAAAAGGAAAAAGTTTAAACTTAACTTTTTTTTTTCACATATGAAAACGAAGAAATAGCGCAGGTAGGCAACGGGTCATGACGCGGAGGGTTAGGGGTCGAAATTTCACGCGGGCGAAGTCGCGGAACAAAAGCTAGTTAGTAATAAAAACAACACAAACATGATAACAAATATCCTTTTCCGGGTCGTGTTTAAGCTCTGTGCACAGTCTCTTTCAAATCGGTGCAGTAATTCAGGAGGTAACAAGAGACGAACAATCTGACAGTTTTAGACTACATTGCTTGATCTTTTGAATATTGGTGGCTTGTTTGTGATCAGGATGGCGGTCCACCTGAGGATCTGGGCTCTCCACCGCCTGGATAGATGTCTGATGCAATACCTGAGGTATTGCATCTAATTTACGTCCGACCCCAGCTGCGTTTGGACAAGTAAATCTCAATGAATCTTAGTACTGAACTTTTCTCGAGCAATATCTAAATGAGAGTGCCAAAACCAAAATCCATTGAGTAGTTTCAAAGCCTATGTGATTAAATCTACATATTTTTCCTTATGATTGTTTTAGCTCAATTGTTCAACTGGCATTTGACTTCAGTGGAACGCAGATACTTATTGTAAACAAGGTGTGGCTTGTGCAATAATAAGCCTAGAATGCAGAGTAAAGTCGAGGCTAGTAATACTTATACAGTTCCGTGTACTTTCCGATAATTAGAGCAATCTTTTATCAGTGTACGATTATCAAAGGGGGAGGGAAGGAGGGCAGGGTTGATTCCCCCTTCTACGGAATCTTCGGTACCCAAGAAATGGGCGATTGAATAAACTTATTTATTTTTAAGGTTCCGTCGTCTGAATGAAAAAACGGAATCCTTATAGGATCACTCGTGTGTCTGTCCGTCTGTAACAATAAATTTGCTCCTATTTTACCGGACCGATTAGGTTGTAATTTGGTACACTTCTGTGACCCAAACACGGACGTGTAACGGAAATAAATGAATTTTGATTTTGAATTTGGATTCACTTTTGGGGGATAAATTAGAAAATAAAAATAAAAAGTATTGCTAAGTGTACTGTGTGACATATCAAATGAAAGGGCTTATTGTAAGGATTTCAGTTTTTTTTAATAAGTAATTAAAATAAATACTTTAAAAGTTATTTAAGAAAGTAGATGCAAGTTGACAATTCGCCCCCCCCTTATCGCCGAAACTAATGAACCAAAAATTTAGAAGAAAAAAAAAAGTAGAGATAATACTTACAGATTATAGGAAAACCTATAAGAAGTCTCTAAGGTCTTACAATAACATGGTAAATCTTTCAATATTGTGCGTACAAGCTTACATTTGCTGATTTGCAGTTGGAATTTAAGGGAGAACATGTTTTTCAACTACAATGTTAAGTTTGTTCTTGTGATAAATTTATCCCGACTACGGAACCCCTTATTGTGCGTGGTCCAACACGCACTTGGTCGGGCGACGATAACCGACTTTTAATGATTTTTTACTGTATATCACGTCTAAACGAGTAGTGTTAATGATTTGAAAAAAATATGTGTTACATTGGAGCATTTTCTTAATAGCTTAATATATGAATATTTTAGATTATGTTTATATTACATAGTGGAATTAATTTGTAAAGTTATGTCTAACGCGGACAAAAAGCTGAGAATCACGCAAAATCTATCAAGCGTATTTTTCTGTAACTATCACCTTTTTAAAGATAATTTAATTATTAATCTTTTAGTATACGTGTTTTATTAAAATATCTTTTGTTTTATGTATAATAAATTAATAATGCATCTTATTTGGGATAGCGCACCTGGATGGGCGAGTCCTATTACTGGCCGGACGTACGACGGGTTGCGTGAGCTCAGTATAGAACACGCAAGCTAACCACTCAAGGTCACTGGCATATATCTGGGCCTTAAACAAAAGAACATCAAAGTCAAAGTCAAATCATTTATTCCAAATAGGCACTTATAAGGCACTGAACGTCAAAAATTACAAAAATAGTTAATTGATTCTAGTTGCCTCTTCCAAAAGGTAGTTATGTACGGAGAAGGATGGTCAAAAACCTTCAGACGTTTTTAAAATGTTAACTATAGTTGTAAACATTAATTAATAATGATAGGTGAAGACGATTTACCTAGAATTAAATTACTATACCACAATAGGTAAAAAGAATGAAAAGTGAAGTAATGACAGACAAATTAATAAATGCAATAGATACTGGTGCTCACATATTTGCAAACATTGTATATGATTTTTCAAAAAAAATTACATGTAATAAGCCAATGTATGAGTTAAAGTAGGTAAGTATATTAATCACAGAAAATAAAATTAATATCATAAAAATTATAAATTATACAATTACATTAAAAACCAGTTTGATTTTGTCTAGAAAACACATTTAGCAGCTGATGAATCGGATACAGATCTTAAGTAGCGGTTGGTCATTGACCCCGGCGTAAAACCGAAGGGCCTGGCCACCTGCGACTCTAAGACAAGTGAAGCGGCCAAGTGGATTGCAGTTACTAAGATAACGGACCGAAATGATAAACTGCCCCGCGGCTCCGGACTATCTAGGGTTGCCAATTTATTAGAAGGTACCGTTTTTTTTTTGTTGCTTCATGGATGGCCACAGTTTTAGCTGGACACTCGCGCAAAAAGTAAATACATACTAATATTACAAATGCGAAAGTAACTGTCTGTCTGTCTGTTACTTGCAAAATTCACTAGCGGCGAATTTATTTGCGCCACTTTGTATTTTTTTAAACAAAATAATTAAATAACATGAAATATTATTATTGCACATATATAAGGTGTTTTTAGGGTTCCGTACCTCAAAAGGAAAAAAACGGAACCCTTATAGGATCACTTCGTTGTCCGTCTGTCTGTCAGTCTGTCAAGACCCTTTTTCTCATAAATATTTAAGTTCAGTGCATCTTTTTCTTTCTATTTCATTAAGAAAAGGACAGAAGATTTTAGTTAAGTCCTGTCAAATTAATCAGCGCTTGACGTATTTTGACGTAATTTTAGTCGGCAAGTTTTTAATCACGTCTAAAATTATTAGGAGTAGTGACAGGCGCTGATTAATTTGACAGGACTTAACTAAAATCTTCTGTCCTTTTCTTAATGAAATAGAAAGAAAAAGATGCACTGAACTTAAATTTAGTTTAGTTTGTGAACAAGGGAATCGGCACCATTGCCTTTCAAGCGTCGAAATATTTAATATTGTGACAACCCTCGTCGCTCCCGTACACATTGTACATTGTACAAACTGCAAAATAGTTGCAGACTATTTTTAATCACGCTGTGTCCTAATTCCAACCATAACCACCGGTGTTAAGGTTGAAAATGAAAAGTGTGGAGTGGTTGATTGTAGCAGAATTAGGTCGGGACCAAACCCGCTACTATTATGACACGAAAGTTAACGAGGAACCTGTGTCTCGACGGAGGGTGGATTTATTAACTATTTTTTTGTGTGCTGATATAAATCTTAATTATTGACTCTATAAATTGTTTGGAAAAATATAGAATGTTTATACGCATTTGTTTTGGTTCGATTCTCGCTGATGCAAGCTATTTTTTCAAAATGCCTTGTTGGTCTAGTTGTCACAAGAGTAACTGCTGAGCGTAGAGTATTTTAGGTTTAATCCAAACCTTAAAGTTTCGTCTAAATCTGGTCTGTTCGATCCAGTCACTGCAGGGATCCAGCAGAATGTAAGCGTCAGGTATATTTGCCTGACACATGTTGAGCTGGATTCCCATTTGGTGTAAACCTTGAAACGCACATCGCACCATGTATATTTGAGGAGCTGACGAACAGAACCGGATTCGTCCGTGAAATTAAATTTTACAGGATGGCAGAAAAACTAATATTAATTTATGGAGGAGATTAATAAAACTACATTGCATTACTAAAGATAGGTGGATTTGATCTATTGTTGCATGAGTAATACATTTTTAATTTACTTTTATACTCTAGAAGTTATTCAAGAAATAAAAATTGCCTAATCTGGTTTTGTTTGAAAAAGCAAACAATATATTTGTATATATTTTATTTTTGCTGCAAATGTCAGCTTCTGATTAAAAATGTATTGAAGATATGAATACTACATGGGACATATATAATATACTACATACCGCTTCAGAACGAAAAATGGATGAAATTTATAATATCTTTTTTTTAAACTCAGACTAAACCGGTTTCGTTTGAAAATGCATTTTTTAAGCAATTTTTCCCTACCTAAGTACGGAAAAATTGCGAAAATTGTGGGTTAAATTGATTGAACATATTAACAGGGATCGACGCAAAGGGGTCCAAGGCATCATGATTCGAAAAAAATATGTGTTTGAATTATAGTAGACTAATCCGGTTCTGTTCGCCAGCTCCTCATTTGTTATCTGATTGAATTATGCCATAGTATCACTCTATTTCTTTACGTATGTTTTCTATTTGTATAAGGGCACCTTGTTTTTATCATATTCATATAATTTTTATCGTTTAACTGTGCTATTGTGTATTGTGCTGTCTTTTGTGTGCACTGAATAAATGTTCTATCTATCTATCTAATCTCTGGTTTAGGCAGTGTCATTGTGACCCCACTAGAAAATTTCAGTAGCAGGCTGGAGATTGGTGTCCGGATTTTGGTTCGCCCCCAAATGTGGGTGGAATGTTTACATCTGTCTGTAAATCGTCATTATCGTAGAACAGTGACGGATCTGACATTTATGTTAAACTCTGTCGCGCGTAAGTAAGTATAATTTTTATCCAAACTGAGTCAAACATAGATTCGGAATCAGCGCAATGAGCTGATTCCGAATCAATACTCAACTTTTGGACAAAAATTATACTTACTGCTGTTATTGCACGCGCGGCAGAGTTTAACATAAATGTCAGATCCGTCACTGTACTACGATTATGACGAAATGTTCGTAAAAGCGACACAGCCTATGTAACCAATATTTCACGATTCGTATACAAATAGAATAAGATCATTTGTAAACAGCATTGTAACAACTTATATGTAAACTAGCTTTTGCCCGCGGCTCCGCCCGCGTGGATATGGGTTATCGCGTAAAAAAGTAGCCTATATCCTTCTCCATATCCTAGGCTATATCTCTGCCAAATTTCATGACGATCGGTTCAGCGGTTTAGGCGTGAAAACGTAACATACAGACAGACAGACAGACGGATAGAGTTACTTTCACATTTATAATATTAGTATGGATATGGATAAAGACCTTGAAAAATCAAATCAAATAATCAATGATTTTATACTGAAGATCACGTCTAAACGAGTAGTGTTAATGATTTGGAAAAAATATATGTTAAATTAGAGTATTTTTTAATAACTTAATATATAAATATTTTAGATTATGTTTATATTAAAAAGTTAAATTAATTTGTAAAGTTATGTCTAACGCGGATGAAAACTGAGAATCACGCAAAATCTATCAAGCATATTTTTCTGACATCTTCACCTTTTTAAAGATAATTTAACTATTGATCTTTTAGTATACGTGTCTTATTAATATACTTTTTGTTTTATGTATAATAAATTAATAATGCGTCTTATTTGGGACAGCGCTCCTGGACGGGTGAGTCCTATTACTGGCTGGACGTACGCGCCGCGCCGCCGCCGCGCCGCGCCGTTGCGTAAACTCAGTACAGAACACGCAAGCTAACCAATCAAGGTCACTGGCATATATCTGCCTCTTAAGCAGCATTATTTGCAATATCAAACAGAAACCCGGATGGTAGTAAAGCAGCTGTCACATTACTAAGATGTAGCGATAAGCGACAGCGGGCAAGCATCCAGGCAATGTCGGTCGTGACCACGCTTGAGTTACTTTTAATGCGATGCCAGGTGCTATTTACTTTTAATTACCAGTCTAATTAAGTATCGCGATTGGTTATAAGTTATCAAGTTTATTAATGTGTAGATTCGTGTTTTACTTTTTATTACCACAGAGTAAAGAAACGGAACAGAAACAACGCTTCAAAAGAGCGTGCAAAATTGATACCTATTTTGGTAGGGTTGGCATAGGAGGATAAAACTAAATAAACAGAACGTTAATTAGCTGGCGTGTTTCAATTTAATCACTAATAGGTCGGTAGGTATTACATACGTATTTTAAATAATTAATACCAATCATCTGGTATTAATTGTAAAAAAAAAAACTCATATAGTCGTTATTTTTTATCTTGAAGGCACCGTTTATGAGATACGTGCCACTATTCTGTGCCACTTACTAAAAAGCCACTAAAATATTTACGATAAATACAAAAACTTTTTTGCTCCATCGTGACTGGGATAAGTTTTCTTTCGATGTTGAGGTATGAGGTACCTTATATATATCTACTACAAATTAAAAATAATTTTTTATTCTTATTAGATTATGTTTTTATTCCTTCAACTATTGTTCATACATACAGTACAGTAAACCATATTTACACTTTTTCTATTCAAATATTAAATTCCTTATTTATTATGTTTCACTGGCCAGTTGAATCGCTTCAGGGCTGCGCGCGTACTTTTCGCGCGTCATTTTTTAAAATAATTTTTAGAGTTATGCTTTTGCTGGACTGTGTGAAAGATGAAATGGCTAGAAAGGGTGAAATTGGCATTTAATCTTCCTGGCTAACCAATAAGGGAAAAATCGCTGTCGCTTCCGCCTATTCAACGAATATTTTATTAGTTAATCACAAGGTTGTTTGTATGCGTGAGAACGGACTACGATTCCGTTTAATATTAACTAGATCAACTAACTAAATAATAGTCTAATAATAATAGCGATTAGTTTTGCATGCCATTGGGAAAAAAATCTGCAGCCTAGGTATCCTTATCTACGGTCGCATTGACTACATGATCGGCTGTCGGTTCAACGCAGAACAGCAACAACTAGGCTTGCATGATTTTACCGGGACTTTGGCAATCAAAGTGCGGAACATGGCAAAAACAAGCGAGACTCAACTGTCAAAGAGGAGGCGAAAAATACTTTTTTTTTTAAATCAAATCAAATATATTTATTTCGGATTTAAAAATTATATCGATAGGTGTTAGTAACAATAAACTTAGCCTAGTATTAGTACCTACAGTTTATTTATTTATTTTATTTTATTTAAGCAATGGTTGGTGGTTTTAATGGTTTTATTGAATGTTTTACTTTGGCATACAAGACCTACAACATAACGAAAGTTGAAACAATAAGGAAATCTAATAAAACATAATTATAGTAATCACTATAACTTCTGCCCGAAGATTTAGCCGTGGGTACGATAAAACGGGACAATTGGCGTCCTACATACGTCTTTCGTGGGACGCATCCTCTAAAGCTATAGAAACGGGATGTCTCGGCTCTGGCGGGACGGTTGGTAAGCCTAGCAAAACCACAAAGGATTTATAGTTATTCAGGGTGGATTTTAGAACAGCTTTTTTATGAAACTGCGTTGATTGGCATCATAAAAATAAAAAGTGTGAATTGACGTTTTTCTAGCTGACTGTGTGTGCAATAGTGGTGGGTCGTTGTCGAATTTTTGGCGGACGAAACGCAACTGTTTTCCCACGACGAAAACGGTTGCAAAAAACGGTCGTCGTTGTAACTGGGGGTCTACTCCCTAAGCACGAAGTCCGTCGTTTCGGGCTTCGTTTCGGGCGTTTCCTACTCCCTATCACCAACGGACGGACGATTCGTTCGAGGCCCGACGAAGAATGAATGACAACACGATTTGACAACTGTCCCTACTCCCGATGCGTTTTTGTCCGTCCGAAAAGTTGAACTTGACGCTTGTTTTGACGGAACCTTATGTCAGTTGATACGACATCAAAATAGTTATCGTTCTGTCGACGAACGATTATAATTGTTTACACTATTTAGAGACAAAGTAAGGAATTCCAAAGTATGGCTGCTTTTTTATTGCTTGACGAAGCTATACATATAGGAAGAGCGGAGGCAACGTCGACAATATTTACGCCAAGAATTTATGTTGGCGAGTATTCCCGACGTTACTGACTTATCTTAAAGCTATTTGGCAATTTTGCTATTCTGAATTTGACGTTTTTAAACTAAAATTTAGATTTTCTAAATAAATCTGACTATTATTAATCGCGATTAAAAAGATGTAGAATAAAATCAATTAGTTGTCATGAACTAAACTTCACACCAACATCTCGACTACTTGTACAAAATCAGTACTGTTACTGTATATATTTTTTTCTTTTCTTTTGCTTATATCTCGAAAATGGTGCGTCCTATCGCAAAAATAATGAAAATTTCGACCCCCTTTTAGAAATCCCAAACCCCTAAAATTGAACATGTTAGAATGTTTTTTTTTTTTTTTTCCACTCCAAAAGTGAAAAAAGCACGTTGAGGCTGCCCAGCTCCTGCGCGCCTCCGGCCAGAGTCCGTGTCCGTGAGTTTCTGCAGCGGTTGGGGCCATTTTACGAAATGAATAAGAAAGAAACTAAAATAAAATAATTTTAAAACTTCATCTTAGTATCGTTGAATTAATTTGAAAATTTCCGTCAAAATGTCAACGCAAAGGTATCAACAGGATAATGCCGGTTTCCGGACAAAAATGTCAAAAATAATTCTAATCTTTATAACAAAAAGTATATTGTTAAAAATGTAGTCATTTTCTAAGGAAAAAATATTGATTTTTGTTTATTTAGCTTGAAAACTATAAAATAATTAAACCGGTAATCGACCGGTAAAATAGCACAACTCTATTGTCATCAATCGCCATGCGTCCATCGTTCACGAATATTATCTACGATTCCGTTGGAAACTGATGAATCCGAAATTACTAGGGAGTAGGGTTCAGTCCGACGTGTCGGACTACTAACGGACGGGCCCGTTACTTCGTTGACGGACTTAGGGAGTAGACCCCCTGGTTTGAAGACGGACGACGGACGACGAAACTTATCCAACACGAAATAGAATTGCGTTTTCGTCGAGTGAAATAGTTGCAATTTCTTACAACTATCAACGGGTTTGATCGTCGCATCACGAACGACAGCATCACAGAATATAAATGGACAGCATTGTCAACTGGTAGGTAAGATAAGATAATACATTATCGACTGTATTCATTGACATAAAGTTCACTTTCTATTGTAAGGACTGTTTTGTAAACGAACGCGGAACGACAACGCCACGGACGAGATAGTTGACTCATTGCGTTCTCGACTGTATTTTCATAGATGTAAAATAAAAAATCGCACTAAATAATTCGAAGACTGATTTGTGCAACGAAGACTGTTTGAGCCCAGGACGTAAAACGGTTTCATCGTCGCAGAACACAAAACGGTCTTTGAAAACGGTTCGTCGTCGCAACGCCCACTCTTAGTGAGCAACTCATCAAATGGCACAAATAATAATTGAAAGAGGTATTGTGTTATAAACATTTGTCAGGTTTATAATTTTGTTTATTATCTAGTATTTATGTATATTTCTTTGTAATTTTACTTACAAGTCATTTTATTTATTGTAAATTTGTGTAGACATGTGACTTATAACATCGCCTTGGATGACTCTGTAAAGATGTTATAATTGTGATTTAAATAAATAAATAAATAACTATGTTGGGGTCGGCTTCCAGTCTAACCGGATGCAGCTGAATACCAATATTTTACATTGAGCGACTACCTATTTGACCTCCATAACCCAGTAACTGGGTAATACGATACCCCTTGAAAGGACTGGTTGTCAGACTTTCGTGCTTCTGACGATCTGTAACGACTGTCAAAGATCCACAAATGACAAGCCCCGACGGCTTAACGTGCTTTCCGAGGCACGGAGGGGTTTTGGTATGTAAAAATGGTCACCCATCCACGGATCAACCGCGGCAAGCATAGCTTAACCTGATCGATCGACCTGTTATAGCTTACCCACAAGCCCCTTTAGCTGACTGTATCATTTTTCCAAAATCTGTGTTTGTAACTGCATACACAGATTTTGGAAAACCCTGTAATTACTTAAAAAGTAAAGGACAGTCTCCTAAGGACTTTTTACTGTAGCTACAATGGTGAAGGTATGGTATAAGGCCCTTACGTCTTAAGAATACGGAGTATTCCCGTTTGAGCACCTATTGTTTGAGCATTATGCATTGAGCACCGGTATTCCTATTTGAGAATTCCTTTGGTGCTCAATGCATAGGTGCTCAAACGGGAATACTTCAAAAATACACACTGTCTGTATGTATCAAGCTATTGTTATAACTTCTTTATTAATTAATTAAATATGAATAAGTACCTCTTTTTCAAAACAAAGATTATTCGTATAACCTGTGTTTTCTTGCATACGATGCTCTACACAAATACATTACATAGTTTCACAGTAGGTAATCAACAACTAGCTTTTAATAATTATAATATAATCTAATAGACTTAACAAATAACAAATTCTTTGTACTCCATACATCGATAATTAAGCACAAAAGATTGTAACAGCACTATACAAAGGGCTAGTGACGTGCCGACAAAAGATATCGACACGATGCGTGATTTTAATTTTACAAATAAACGACTTTTAATTGAAACGTCAATCTAGTGATGCGCTTGCCCATTCATTTCGTTCACATTCGTTCTTTTTTAATTCGATAGAGGACTCTTTTGTATTGTTTTTTTCTTTTAAGAATATCTTTCTTTGTTAATGTTATTTTAGTAACAACAGTGGTATTTTGATAAAGAAATAATTTGTGGCATACATATTTAATTGATTTGGAGGAGTTACTGGCTAGAATATGACAGCCGCATGAATCGATCGAAGGTTAAGCTACGCTTGTCGCGGTCGGTTTGTGGATGGGCGTCCATCCATTACATACCGAGACTCCTCCGTGCCTCGGAAAGCACATTAAGCCGTTGGTCCCAGCTATCATTCGTGGATCTTTGATAGACGTTACGAGAAGTCCAAAAGTCTGACAACCAGTCCTACCAATGGGTGTCGTGTTACACAATAACTGGGTTGTGGAGTTCCGATAGGTAGTCGCTCCATGTCAAATACTGGTATTCAAATCCATCTGGTTAGACTGGAAGCTGAGCCCAACATAGTTAGTAAACGGCTAGGTAGATTGATATATATATATATTTTTTTTTAAATTGATTTTGTATCGATCCCTCTTACATCACTATCATATATTATCATATATATTCATCACTTCGTGTAGAATAATCTAATTTCATTATATTAAAATATGTATGTTTAGGTTAAGGTATTTATCTATGGGCCTGCTACGCCTGCAATAAAATTATTATGACATTTATTTAATTTTTAATCCATTAGAAATACATTTTTTAAATTATTTTTTCAAATTTTGGAAACATTTAACTTTTCTAATATTATATTTAAAAATATAATTTATATGGATTTATTGAAATAAAGGAAATAATAATAATTCAGACAATTAAATTACAGATTAAATTTTTAAACACAAAATTGATATAAAGATCGCACATTACACAATAAAATAATTCTCAAAAATTGTCGTGATCAAATAAAATTAAAATATAGGTAGTGTTTATATTTTAATTTTATTTGAACACGACAATTTTATTTGGTGCACGTTTTATGTTCACCTTATTATTTTTCCGAATGCATTTAGAATGGAATTGACAGTTCGAAAATTATATGTGCCCTTTTATATGTGGAAAAGGAATGTGTTAGAAAATTGCTTAACATTTTCGCTTCTTGACCGTACAGATACTGATACCAAAGCCCATGAAAACAATTTTAAATAAATAAACAACAAATTTTATCACGGACATAATGCAATCTCCATATTTCCTACTCGAAAAGCGGTTTCTAGCTCAGAAACAAACAGATACACTGTAATTTAGTCTTAGATCTGTTTTGTGTACTTTCTCGTTACAGTTTGTTTTGATGGAATTTCGACGTTGATTCACTTATTATAGGGTTGAAATTAGCATGGGTAGTATTAGTTTAACACTATCTGGGGGCAATGATCATTATTGATAGTGTATGGGCCTTCAAGGTAGAATGCTTGGAGTTCTTAGATTGAAAACATAAGGGTTTGTTTTGTGAACGAGCCCGCGCGACTACTCAACTACAGCGAAGCCAGATGAAAACATAATTATGAGAGCTTTTAAAAGTGCCAAATACAAACTTAAAAATAACTAGGTATGTAGTTACTTAAGATCGCGTGAATCGGTCCTTAAATCTCTGAGACATCCTTCGTCACACAAATCGTCATTCGTGGCATAATTTCGGAGTATTCCCGTTTGAGCACCAATTTTATTTTTCATCATCAGTATCATTTCAGCCGAAAGACATCCACTGCTAGACATAGGCCTCCCCCAAGCACCGCCACTTCGACCGGTTCTGCGCTTCCCGCATCCAGCGGATTCCTGCGGCCTTCACAAGGTCATCGGTCCATCTTGTGATAAATGATAAATGATAAATGATTTTATTTCTGTAAGTAGGTTTTTACAAACACTTTTACACGTCAATCATATTTTAAAACTAGATGAGGTCGGCATTTCGTATCTGACTACTCTGAGAAGAAAGACCGAAACAAACTCAGAGGTCACAGTCTCTTTTAAAGTCCAGAAATAATCTTGGTCAAATCATGTGAAGACCATGTAGACTGGTGTCTGAAATGGTCTTTTGAAGAAAGAACCACACAGATTGAGTGGACCTGTCCATTCAGTGCACGCATTTGTCAGTAATCGTGCAGCTCAACTCAGAACATAAGAAGCTCAACGATTCGACGAACAATACCAAAGAAAGTACATTTGGGCAGGCCGCATAAATTACTCAAACTGCCATACCATGATCAGGAAAAAAAAAAAAAAATATACTGAGAAGAAAAAAATAAAAATAAACAAAAACCCACATAGTCTTCACATTCACAATAATTAAAATAATAACATTATATTATGTGGGAGACTTTCCAACGCTACGTCTTCCGGTACGTGGTCGCTACTCCAGAACAGTATCCTAAGAAGGCTTGGTCATATTGAGAGGATGAATGAAAGGACTAACAAAAGGTATTTACAAGGCAGATGTGAGTGGAAACGCCGGGAGGGGACGCCCTAGGAGAACATATAGTGACCTAATTGGTAATGTTCTTCAGAAAGGTCAGGTGCGTATTACTCGCAACCGCCGTGCATGTATAACCAGATGTATGAATGTAAACGAAGCAAAAGTAGTATGTACGGAGTGTAGCAGGTGACGTTCGATAGTTTCTGTCTACCCCAATGGGACGAAGGCGTGAGTTTATGTATGTATGTATGTATGCAGTTACTTGGAATTACGTAAATCGGCTCTGAAATCTCTGAGACATCCTTCGTCACACCAATCGTCACTCGCAGCTAGGATTGCCAACTTTTTGTACAAGAAATAAAGTGTATTATGGCCAAAGTGGGAAAATAAACAGTATCTCGAAAAAATTTACAGTATTTGAAGTATTTTTTTTTTTAATATATTCATATATCATTCCAATTTCGTAAGCCTCACCAAATAGATGAGGAGCAATATTTTTATCAAATGTATTGAAGCTCTATTTCTGTCGTTCCACCGCTTAGAAATCATCACTCATTCTGAGAATACTGAGGTATCTATAACTACATTTAATACTAGATCCAAAAGGTATTCTGACTGTAATTATTTATTTACTATGTCCCGAAAATTCGGGTCATTTACCAGTTTCATTCTGAAATTAAGGCTAGCTGAATCACCGGCCCATGCCCAGGTGCATGCACGATGTTCAAAAGTTACTATTTAGGCATAGCTCTAGATATCAGTGAAAACAGTATATTCATATACTTTATTTTTGTTGAACAGTAAACAGTATTTTAGAGTGGAAAACAGTATAATACTGTTTTTAACAGTATGGTTGGCAACCCTACTCGTAGCATAATTTCTAAGAGGAACATACACTTTTTTTTTTACTTTTGTGACTCAATTGCGACTTCGAGTTGTGTCACACTCCGCAAACTCTCTTGGGGCTGCCAGACAACCGGCCGGTATTTATTTTAGTTGATTTTATTATTTTATTTACCTTTTAATGTCTCGTCTGTGGAAACGGATAAATCTGAAACAAAATAATTTCATACATTAGTTTAGAAATAATATTTTATATTTATTTATTTTCTAAACACAAAAACATGTATACATTAAGACTGACGAACTTCTCTTAAAATAAATCAACGTTTTTAAATACTCTGTAGCTTTCACCTTAACTTTAATAACCCCTTTATTTAAAAAGTTAAGGTGAAAGCTACAGAGTAGCCCGCAAAATTCAAATTTTGTTTAATTTTTTGCAATTTTTAGGTCAGTATTTTGTGTTGGTTGTATGTTGATCAAAATATGATTCGCGACCGTCAAAAATATGTATTTACTGAATTATAATCATTAAAATCATCAATAAAACTGTTTAACTTCAGATTACTCTAATGATATTTCATGAAATCGTGACATTTTAGGTCAATAGGGATGATTACTAAAAACATATTTTTTACATTATTAAAAAATATTGGACACGTATTTTTATTTTTTTACGTAATCTAAACATTACGGCGATACATTGAGTCCAAATGTGTTATGACGTCACTTCTCAGTAGATTTTATACGTAGCTGTATCTGGGTCCCCCACTCCCCAAGTTTAATGTGTTTTATCTAAGTATTTTTTTTTTAATATGATAAAGCAAAAAATACGTGTCTAATATTTTTTTATTATCTGATTGACGGACTAAACAGTTTTTCTTTTTTTTTTACCCAGGACATATTCCTATTCCTACTTAGAGAATTGTATCGCTGAGTTTAATGATTTTAATTATTTGAATAAACATTTGTTACGGTCGCGAATCGTATACCTATTGATCAACATACAACCTGAAACTGACATGCAAATTCCAAAAAACGTAACAAAATTTGAATTTCGCGGGCTATCTCAGCGCATCCCACTTAAGAGATGTCAGAAATGTATGGTTAAACAGTCCAGTAGTTGTAAGAAAATGTCGTGAGGTAATCTGAATTAATGGATTGAAATTGCCAATACGCACTCACAGTGAGCAATCGTTGTGACGTGTGATTAATGTACGATCTTTCAATGTACGAAAGACATTGCTTCATGCCTTGTGGACAAGAGGTTTTTTAAAGACACAGTTGCCAATATGCCTGTTGCCACCAGTGCCTTATACCACAAAACTTTCACCATCACCATCATCAGCCTATAGCAGTCCACTGCTGGACATAGGCCTCTCGAATTGCACGCCATTCAGCTCGATTCACGGCAACTCTCATCCAGCTGCTACCAGCCACCCTACAAAGATCGTCGCTCCACCTAGCCTGAGGACGTCTTACCTTACGTTTGCCGATTCGCGGTCTCCACTCAAGATCACGTCTACCCCAACGGTCATCGGTTCTACGGCTAATATGGCCGGCCCATTGCCACTTCAGCTTGCTTATTCTGTGAGCTATGTCGACAACTTTGGTTCTCTGCCGAATCACCTCGTTCCGGATTCGAACTCTCAGAGAAACTCCAAGCATAGCCCGTTCCATAGCTCGCTGAGCGACCTTGAATTTATGGACCAGCCGTACCGTGAGTGTCCATGTTTCGGCTCCGTAAGTCAGGCAGGACCCACTGATTGAAGACCTTGGTCTTTAGGCTCAAATCATTACTTAACCTTAATTAACTTTTATAAATAAAGGGGTAATGTGTACCTACCTACTGACTTAACGCTAAGCCACTACGATGTTTTAATTACGCATAATGTCATGAAACTGCATCAAAGTCAGCCATTTAGTTCCTGAGATAAGCATGCACATACAGACAGTACTAAGTACCTACTTCCTCCTGCAACCTGATACCATCTGATATGTTCATACCAACTTATTGAAACGGGTATCAACGATTTCCGCGCTGTGAGCTATAAAGATCGCTTAGATTACGAGTCCTATATATCTAGTAGAGAGTTACCATGTGTTTGAAGTCTCAAGAGGCAACGTATTTAAGGCGCTATGATTGCCGGCTCAAGCCGACTGAAGTAGGCTCGCGAAGTCGCGAGTGGTTTTCTCGCGCATTTTGTAGGTAGGAATTTAATATAGTCATTATTTTAATTTATTTTATCAAGACAATCTCAGCAAATTGTGCTAAAAAATCTAACAACCGTTGCATTTATACAGGGTGTTTGGCAGAACGTTGAACATACGAAAATGGTGGGTAGGTGGGGTCATCTGCTACTTACTCAGCCCTAATTTATTTGGCCCTGGCCGACTGGGTATTTAAAAAAAAAAAAAAAAGTTTTTTTCTTGTTTCACCACTTTCCTAACTTTAAAGTGTATTTTTTTTTAATTAAAAATGGGCAATAAAACAGGCAATTTTTTTTTTTTAATCTTTGATGTTGGCAGATTCTTATAAAATTATTGCTTTGTTCAGATGTTAGCTAGAAAAAAAGTTATGAGTCCTCAAACTTACAGAAAGATGTAAAAAATACTTGAATGTTAATTTCAACTTGCATTTAAAAAAAAACAAAAAATGATTGAGGAGTTCCAATTCTAGCAAAACATCCCTAGTGTGTGAGCTTTCTAATGGTATGTAATTTGCTTTTATAAAAAAAAAAAACTTTAAGAGTTATTTCATAATTTTATCAAGTAGGAAATTTTTGACTAAACTCTACCTTTACGGAAAGTTAAATGTTTTGCGAAATTTAATACTGCAAAGTTGGTAAAAATTAAATGATCGATTGAAATTATGCTGTACCAGTTAGGTGCGTTAATGAAACAATTAAATAATTTATTTAAATAATAAATCATATTAGATGTTCAAATTGACGCCCTTCATTCGCAATACAGGTGCGGCATCTACGTCTGATTTCTACAGTTGTTGTGCGCAGCAGCATCTCCTGTCGCATAACTTCGAAAGCAGCATTAATTCGATTTATCAAATCTTCCCGACTTTCTACTTCTGTAGTGTAAACTAGTTCCTTTGCCCTTCCCCACACGTCGGGCGATCGCGGAGGCCAGCGAATTGGTCCTCCCCTGCCAATCCACGAATTTGGGAAACAATTATCCAAATGCTCACGTACAACTAGACTAAAGTGAGCTGGGCAACCATCGTGTTGAAAGACAATAGGCCTGTTTATGTCTACTTGGAACACTTCTTCCACTAATGGTGGTAAATCATTTATCAAAAAATCCAAGTAGTTGTTCGCGTTGATGTTGTCGGGCAAATAATGAGGCCCTATTAGCTTATCGCCAATCACTCCTGCCCAGACATTCACACTGAATCTCCTCTGGAAGCCTCTTTGTCTCTTCACGTGTGGGTTTTGATTTTTAAGTGCCCAATGGTGAAGATTGTGATAATTGACAATCCCTTCTTTGTCAAATTTGGACTCGTCTGTCCACAAAATACTTTTAAAAAAGTTAACGTCGTCCACATCGGTATGCAGCAAATGGCGACAAAATTGCACACGTCTCCCAAAATCACTGTCATCGAGACCTGGAACAAACAAAACATGTCTAAGAATTGATTTCAATACTGAATCTTTTCTTCCTCCGAGTTCAAACTCTACAATTATCCAAATTTTTCATCTTCAATTTTTAAGTACACTAATTGGCTTTATGGCTTAGCCATAAAGACGTAAGACCAAATTCACAAAAGGGCGTGCGACTTTCCAATTTTGTTCTAAAAAGGACCCATAAGTGCTGGCAAGTTTACCTACGCTGACCACCTGCGCAAACCGAATCCGATATCCGAATCCTGTAAGCGCTGGCCGCCTGATTGTTACGTGAATGCGGCCGAATAGGAATAGTTTATTGAATTTAATTTGAAATTAGAATTGAATGCGCTAAAAACAACATGAGGCAAAACAACTAATAAAGAAAGTGACGAAATCAAGGTTAAATGGAACGATCAATTGAACTGTCTCATAATTTACTACATTCCACAAAATCGTATCAGATGCAGTGCATAAACGGCTTAATCTTACCTTGCACTGGAGTGTAGTGAAAAGCATGTCTACCATCTTGCCGGAGAACAGACCACACTTTCCATATGCTTAAGCCAAGTATTGAAGCTATCTGTCTAATGCTTTTGGTAGGATCCGCGTCAAACTCGGCAAGAACTTGTTCGTCAATGGTAGCATCGGGTCGTGCTGCGTTCACTCGTGGTTCTTGTAAGTTCAGGTTACCGGTTTGTCGTAAACGTCGGTAAGTACTCGCAAACGTCTGATGACTGGGTACTCGGCGGTTGGGATAACGCTCTTGATAAATTCTTCGCGCTTCACGCGAATTTGTATTAGCGCTTCCATACGCTAACAACATGTCCGCGTATTCCTCACTGGTAAAAGCAGCCATTTCTTTACCAATAACAACAGGTAACAGTAATAACAAAAAACTTAACAAACTTAAACTTAACTAGTGATAACAATAAAAGAAAACGAAGTGAACAAAAACAAACATAAGCGTAACGGGCACGTGAGATCGCAGAGGCAGTTAAGTCTCGACTGAATAAAAGAAAAGAATTCATTCTGAGGCGTCACGGTGCCACGAGAGCGAAAGAGAGCAAAAATACGCTATGACTGCGCAAGAGTGAAACAAAATTTCTACCTGCTTTGTGTAAGCATCTCAAGGGAATAGTGAATGTCAATTTGCACCACTGCTACTGGCAAGCCGTCGATCCATAATTTTTACCAACTTTGCAGTATTAAATTTCGCAAAACATTTAACTTTCCGTAAAGGTAGAGTTTCGTCAAAAATTTCCTGCTTGATAAAATTATGAAATAACTCTTAAAGTTTTTTTTTTATAAAAGCAAATTACATACCATTAGAAAGCTCACACACTAGGGATGTTTTGCTAGAATTGGAACTCCTCAATCATTTTTTGTTTTTTTTTTAAATGCAAGTTGAAATTAACATTCAAGTATTTTTTACATCTTTCTGTAAGTTTGAGGACTCATAACTTTTTTTCTAGCTAACATCTGAACAAAGCAATAATTTTATAAGAATCTGCCAACATCAAAGATTTAAAAAAAAAAAATTGCCTGTTTTATTGCCCATTTTTAATAAAAAAAATACACTTTAAAGTTAGGAAAGTGGTGAAACAAGAAAAAAACTTTTTTTTTTTTTTTTTTAAATACCCAGTCGGCCAGGGCCAAATAAATTAGGGCTGAGTAAGTAGCAGATGACCCCACCTACCCACCATTTTCGTATGTTCAACGTTCTGCCAAACACCCTGTATAAACAAAAAAAATCAATCTGCCTAGCCTTTTCCCAAGTATGTTGGGGTCGGCATCCAGTCTAATCGGATGCAGCTGAATACCAGTATTTTACATGGGGCGACTGCCTATCTGACCTCCACAACCCAGTAACTGGGTATCACGATACCCCTTGGTAAGACTGGCTGTCAGACTTTTGGGCTTCTGACGACCCGTAACGACTGTCAAAGATCCACGAATGACAGCCGGGACCAACGGCTTAACGTGCTTTCCGAGGCACGGAGGAGTCTCGGTATGTAAAGATGGTCACCCATCCACGGACCAACCCCGGCAAGCGTAGCTTAACCTGACGGATCGACCCGTGCGACTGTTATTACTTAGCCACGAGCTCCTCTTGCATTTCAATAACTAAGTGTGCTTACTGCATTTATATAAACAATCAGAAAAAAAAAAACTTCAGTTTTGTAGCTATGAGATTGATTAAACTTAACAAAAGGGGGTAACTTAGGGATTTTTTAAATTCTGCAAAGTTAATCTAATCTTGTTATTTAATAACAATTGTATGTCCGCCAGATCCTTAAATAAGATATATCTTTTTTTCAGAATTTTATAACACTGTTGTATCTGTTTCCCATGGATTAAATAAACTAGTAAGCGCAGTCTCTATCGGATCATACCGCCTTAAGAAAGGCGCTGTTTGGTGCAAAATAGTTGGAAGATAGAAAATAAAATACGATAACTGGCGATGTGGATCGATCGACTGGTGATGTGGTGTGCCAGGAAATAAATTGCTTAATGTATATTGATTTTATTGATTGTCTGTTAATTCAAATCATAACTGTCATTATTGACAGTTGTATGAAATGGCAATCAATTTTCCTGACTATACATTAGCTATACATACGATAGAAATACAGACACGATGTAAAAATTGTTATTGAATAAATTAATTGAATTGAAAACTTTTCTGTAGCTTGTCACAACCAGACATTTTTGACATTTCTATCATCGTTATCGCTGAACGAATGTCACTTCTATACATATAATATACAAATACATACAATACAAATAAAACAAAATTAAAGTGTTTTTTTTTTGTAATGTGAAAATAACAGCGTTTTACTAAATGCATATTAAAGTATTTACGGTATAGGTACTTATAACACAAAAAACTATTTTAAATATGACTGTTTGTCTGTCTGTTTGTTCCGGCTAATCTCCGAAGTGGCTGGACCGATTTTAACGGGACTTTCACTGGCAAATAGCTAATGTTATAAAGAGTAAATTATGCTACTTTTATTTTAGAAAAAGCCACTCGGGCGAAGCCGCGGGCAGCAGTTAGTGATGTAAGTATAAGGAATTCTAAACCAACCATAAATATGTTAAAGTGGTGGCCCGAAACTGTTTTTTTTTTTTTCATCGTTGCCCCTCACTAGGAATTTCTCCTGTATCGTGGGTGCGTTTACAAACATTTAAACTCACATACACAAACAGCCGGAGCCGGAACAACTGCTTGTAGGTCATACAAACATTTGTTCCGTGCGGGAATCGAACCCGCGACACGCAGCCCAGCAGTAAATCGCTTGACCACTGCGCCATCCGTGCCGAAAAATCTGTAAAAACAATTCACTTATTTTAAAGTAAAATCTAACGGAAGTGTCGATCCTCGAATTTATTTACTTAATTTTTTTTTTTCAATTTACTGTTATTTTACACTGAATCTTTAAACATTTTATCGAAGAACTGCGGCAGATGAACCATAAATAAAGGTTTAGGAGTACATTAAGATACAAACAAACGTTTTCCGTTGCAGACACGACGGGCTATGTTTATTAGGCTGAGCTCACGTAATGCCGTCAGTGCGCAGCAACAGCATGGAGTATTGAGTAGATGGAATGCTATACAGATGAAACACAAATGAATACTTTTAGGAACAACCTGTATCATCTTCAAACACATTCCTCCACTTTTTGTTTTAAGGACGGTCAGATCGGTCAACGATGTTCGCTCGTTAGTAATAGATAATTAAAAACTATTTCGCTTAATTGTGAATCCGATCGAAGTACCGATAGATATAGCCTGGGATATGGAGAAGGACATAGGCTACTTTTTACGGGATAGACGACATTCACGCGGGCGGAGCCGTGGGCAAAAGCTAGTAAATAAATAAATAATACAGCACCCCTGTAAAACCATAAAATATTATTATCAATTAAACTGGTTGTGAGTGTGCTACAGTTCCAACTAACAAGTCGGCGCCAAACAAATTAAATCTAACTTAACCAAGGACATTCCACTTCTGAAACCATGGGTAATTCAATTCTATCCATAGAATTTCGTTCTCTATTTGACCATTTAGACGGCAAGCCTATTTTAGTATAAAAAAATATCAGCTAAATTGGTTTAACATCAATACCTTGTCGCACGCGTATGTTACAAATGCGCTCATCACTATTTTTCTTATACGCTCCGTGCAAACACAGTAACACAGGTTTTTCCTAATCCTACACCAAGCACCAGCACTTACACTGTGAATGTATACAGTGTGTCTGGGCCTCAAGTCTGCTATTACAATAGTGTCAGAATGGTCTCGCCATTGTGAGTATTTGACAGTGTTTGTATGGCAAATCTGTCAACAGCTACAAAAGTAAGCAATAAGTTGACACTAAAATATCAAAAACTCCCATTAAAACCTTAAAAAAATACTTTAAACGTACAAAGCGAAATTATTTTTTTGTTTTTTTAGTTTTTAAATGTTAAAAAAAAAACTATATTTTAACATTTCTTTTTTTAAGTTTTTAGATGCAATAAGGTATAACCAAAAACTGTTATTTGCTACAAAACCATTGTAAGAGAATATAAATAAACATATTTTGTTATTGTGCAAAGTATTTGAGCAGTCCATTTACGTATTACTCCGTGGTTTTTTACAACGGATTGCGCTTGCACATATCCGTTTTCATTCGGAGGTGTATCTTTGAAATCTTTATACATAGCTAAATAGTCGTGTTGGTTATTTTATTTGAAAATTCCTTGGAAGGTACGGTAATCATTTGTAGGTACGAGTAATTAAAGTTTCTGTTAAAGTATTTCAGACCAATCTATTCGACACAAACATAATATACCTGCAGGTGGTCCTATAATTTACCAACAGTGATTATTTCGACGACGCGGCTAGTACATCCTATACCTACGTTTAGTTTATAATACAAGACAGTTGTCCTGAGTCTGTCCGTCTGTCACGCGGAAGCCCCGAGGTACTTCAAATCGTCCGCTACCTATGATTAAGTATCCGATACCAGAAACCAAGAGTTTGTTTTAATAGGGACTGGTCTTTCTACGTTTGGTATAAGTTAAAAACTTATTTACTATCTTTCCGTTATTTGAAGGCAAACTTTTCGCCGCTTAAAATGATAGGTACACGTATTTAATATGAATTAAATCAGGCAAATAGATTATTGAGCGAATTTACTATAATAAAAACTGGTTAAGGAGCGAGTCGAACTCGCGCACCGAGGGTTCCGTACCAGCCCAGAAAAAACTACAACTGTGCTTCACCCAAAGCACACATAATTAATACTACGTACAGATACCCAATCCCATAAGAAATGACACCTCCCTAAGGCTGGCTATTTTTTCCCTCGATTTTTTAACACATGGCAGCGTCAGCGACTCACTAATTGCCAGAGACTGTAGTTTTACAACGCCATCTAGGAGTCGGCCTAGATACTAGGTGTCATCATTCTCGTGATTTATGAGTTTAAATAGATAAATCAACATTAAACAAGGAAGTTTTGATTTTTACTAATGTTAGTTCGGCCCTATAACGCTTTATATTGTCATAATTTGTTACCTTTGCTGCCATCTGAAAAAAAATTTCAAGACTAATTATAATTTGTTCGAGTTGAGACCCCATGCCCAAAGCAACCTGCTACCTGCTAATATGTTGGAAGGAGTACATTTTGGTTGTGAAACGTGATATGTTTTTAAATTTTCATCGAAAAAAAAAAAAACACAGAAAGAGAAAAAGAGAGACAGAGAGAGAATTTTAACAATGCGGTGTAGAATATTACAGTATTAGGTCATCACCATAATGTAATTTTTGTTGATTTCTGAAAAAGTGTGCTATTTAGAGACATAGTTTTATTTTTCCTGTAATCTTTACTTAAGCTTCTATCACATAGAATAATTTCAGATTTTTCTCTGTGCAAACTTCGGAGATAAGGGGGGGGGGAACGGTATTTTTTTTACATTTTTCATCAAAAGTCGAAAACTATGCGGTCTAAAGAAAAGGGAAAAATTTTTTTTTTTTGAAAATGTGCAAACTGCCCCACATGCCCTAGTAGCCGCATTTAGAATTTTTAAGACTACCTTTCAGTCCCTGTTGCAAAAAAAAATTAAAATCTCTTTTGTTTATTTCTTATTTGCAAAATAGTTGGGCAAACGTCATCTAAAACTATTCTAAATTTCAAGTTGATAGCATCAGTAGTTCTTGAGATATTCAGCTGTGACAGACAGACAGATAGACTGAGTCACACCATAAGGGTTCCTTTTGGTACGGAACTCTAAAAATTGTCCGTATATTCCCATCTTTTTTTGTAAATATAGCAATGAACGTGGGTGAACTGTCAAAATAAAAGCCATTGGTAATGTTAGTGTATTATACAATTACCTCTTATTAATATCAAATACCTAGGCTACCACCCTATATCTTCCCGCGGGTGTCGTAAAAGACGACTAAGGGACTTACTAGAGAATGGGCAGCAGCGTGCCCACGTACCCGTATACTGCCAAGCGTGGCGATTCTGGTAAACCCCCCCTTTGGGGGAGGCCTATCCAGCAGTGGACGTCTTTCGGCTGAAATGATGATGATGAATATCAAATAGCTCTTTGCCAATCAACTGTTTTGCTGTTTGGCAAATACTGATTACTGTTGTGCTGTGTAATATTTATGGAAACAATGAGCAAATAAACAATCAAAAGGGAGCAGAACATATAGACTCAATCACACTTATACATACAGACTCACTCACACTAATACAGCAGAACTGTATAAGTGTGACCAAAATCGTTCAGCGAAACGCGAATGGAGCTGAATAAATGTAGTTACTCGTAGTCCCTAAAAGTGAGACAAGGCTGCCAATTATGATGAAGATGACGGACGTTCCGCCGTCTGTTATACTCGTACCTTGCACCACGATCCAAAAGAATAATGTTTACCCCCAAGAAGTCCGTCGCCAGTTTACAACTGATGTCGCTAAAGATATGTCAATGTTCCGAGCCTATTATAGCATCAGTTATACTGCCATTTTGATCCCATTACAGTGGGTTCTTGGCAACCGTATTATTATCGAAGTTTATTCAAACGATGGACTATCGGTATATCGTTTTATGTTCTTAAATTATTCGCTGTGAGATTAGTTAAAAGTATGGTTTCAGATATTGGACTATTGCTTTAGGCTAGCGTCGTTTACGACGAATTATTGGAGTGAGAATTTAGAACCCTGATGGTGTAACTTAGAAAATGTATAAGATACTATCCTATATTCTAGTTTCGAACTTGTCTGAGGAAGTACGGTAGGTTTTAAGTATTTCTACAATAAACACCTATTTCTGTCGCCAAAAATATATAAATTTACAAGGCCTTCTCATAAAATAAAGTCCTGTCTTTAGAACTGTCTCACTCCCGCGCCAGTAGGCTTACTCTCAACACTCGATCTCAATCGGAATTGGAAATTGGGATCGAAGTCTTGTCATTTGGAACTCTTGAATGCTACACTAGCTCACGATTGGAATCGTATTAGGTGGATTTTTTTGGAACGAAATGAAATCGACGTTACTCGAACGAATGCATTTTTTCGGTACTCTTGACTAGTTGGACACAAGTTCAACAGGTATAAGGAACTGGGTGGAGAGTTCCTCATTCTCCATTGACCAGGGAGAATCCTCCGAAAAGATCTTCAATAATCAAACATTACTTAGAATTCTGAAAGAACCCATTAAAACATGCTTTCACTATCAGCCCTTAGAATCTTCCCAATGATTTCATCCCAGCAATATTTCCCCTGGAACAGCTCATTCAGGCTTTAATCCTCAGTATCTGTCATCATAGCGTATCGCGGCCGTGGATCGTGATTTAAGTCTTAGATCTGAATGCGTCACGTACTTGTGACATTGCTGCCATAGGACAGGTGAATGATAGCAGGTTAGCTTCGAACAAAACTGATCTGTGGAAAATAATCACAGGAGTCAGGGTCTCGTGGTACGATGAAATACACCACCCCTTTAATGTGGATCCTTACGTCATCATCCTTTTGTAGACCACTGCTGGACATAATAGGCCTCTCCAATCCTACACCTTTGTATTCGACCCTCAGCTACTTTCATTTAGCTGCTACGGCCACCCTGCGAAAATCGTCGCTCCACCTAGCCTGAGGGCTTCTTAAGGGCTGCCTGAGGGTTTGACAATTTGCGGTCTCCACTCAAGAACACATCTTCCCCAACAATTTTTGATTCTACGGTTAATATGACCACGGCAATTGTTAACAGCTCTGGTTGTCTATCAATCATTGATGTATTAAAAGCGGTAGATACGTGGCTTAGTAACAGCGCCTGGTCCTATTAAACTAAGTGATGGCCCGTAGTTGGCACTCAGTCGCGCACGGGATATCGTTGATCAAACAGCTCCATAATAACAGTTTTTTTGTGTGATAAATACGCATCAAAATGACTTCTTGTGCAGCTAAACAGTGTTTTAATAATACAAGGAAGAAAAATAAGACACACGGGATTACTTACCACTCGTAAGTACAGCCAAAAATGCTAATTTGTTGAAAGTTATAATAATATTTCATGTTTGCTTCGCCATGTTTGTGCTACCACATGCAATGTCATTCATAATCGTAAACATTCGGCCAAGATTCGGCAGCTAACGCGATTTCGCTCGCACGACAGCAGCGCCGCCGTCTCCTATCTCTGTTCTTGTCTATCGGTAACTTTAGGTTTGCGACTGTCGTCACACTGACCACAGATGTGTGAGTTTTGGTGCATGTAGTCGTGCGCCGAGCCCAGGTTTACTGATTGCGATGTTAGCGCGTAACATATCTTCCTCCTTTTAATATATAAATGCTATCAATTCACTTATTTCCGGAATCAATCCTTAAAACTTTACGAGAGGCACTCTAAGGATAGCTCTTCTCAAACCTTGCTGTATGACAAGATAAGGCAACGTCATAATATTCTGTTGTACTTCTGTTCCTTTCTTGTACTTAAAGCCTTTCAGAGGTACATGTCACGTCTAAATGACACGGCGATGGTGATCTCATTGCGTTTTTGCACGACTCACCTGCGCGTGAGCATTCGTTTACAAAACGTCATAAATCTCAAGAAACACAAGTGAAATTGTATTCTATTATACACTGTCAGAGGTGAATTTCGTTTGTAAGGAAGGCTGTTGTAAAAAAAAACATAGTTGTATATTGAATTTTATGTATGTGAGAATTTTACGCCATCTCTATTTATGTCTTGTTTTTCTTATGATCGGTTTAACAAGAATTCTAACTATGATGTCTCATCCGTCGGCACATCTACTGTTAGTATTTATTATGTTATTAATATTTATATTGCGCTATTTGATCTTATGCGGTAGGCAGAACTGGGAGTTGCGGTAAAAAGTGGTTATCAGAGCCATATAATTTAATAGTTTGTTAATATTCGTATTCATTTTACGTACCTATCTTCTACTATACAAATAAATAAAATTGAAGTGTCTGTTTGTAATGAAAAAATAACAGGTTCTTTCTTCTTTTTATTTTGGCGTCTGTCTGTTTGTTCCGGTTAATCTGTGAAACGGCTCGCGGCTGGACCGATTTTGATGGGACTTTCACGGATAGATAGCTGATGTTTTAAGGAGTAACTTAGGCTACTTTTATTTTAGTAAAAGCCATGCGAGTGAATCCGCGGGCAACGGCTAGTTTATTATATAATTATTTGTGAAGACAAAGTACCTTAAAATTACTAGAGCACAACAGGTAAAAATAATGAAAAGTGAAGTAATGACTGATAAATTAATTTTGTGATAGATACATGTGCTCACATATTTACAAACATTGTAATAAGTTAAATTTCGTTTTATAAGAAGGCGTCGTAAATATATGTATATATTTTAGTTATGTATATATTTATATACAACTTGTTATAAATATATATTTTGGAGTGTTTTATAACAACGCAGTTCACCTTTTATACCTACTCCAAAAAAATCATTAGGACTTCTTTGCAAATGGTTGGCAATTGATTTCAATCATTTTCTTGATCCAATTTTTTGCCTACATCACTGGGAGTAATTTAAAACTACCGTTTAAAATTCCCATTGACTACTGAGGTAGTGACCTTACAGAAGTAAAGAGATAACCATCGAATAGTTAACTTTTTTTTATTTAACTTTTTATATGAACCGTTGTTGTCCGTGGGAATATTTTATCAATGGAGTCAGTTTTGGATTCATTGAAGGGTTAAGGCTGATTGTTGATTGATTCAGTAAAAATAATCGGTTGAGTAGGAATGACACCATCTAAAGACGTCCTGGACCAAGGCCTCCCCCCATCGCCATTGCCCTAACGACCGGTCCTGTGCTTCCTGGGCCCTATATATAACTGACAATGCGAAATATTTGTAAAAAAAATAATACAAAATTGACACATTTTCTCGACTATTTATTTGTGCCTAAAGTAGAAAATGTATGAGAGAAACACGACAAAAAAAAACCACCACTTTATTTGTAAAATGGTAGTTTTTTTTTGTTTTGTGTTTTTTTTTTCGTTTTGTGAATTTTCGGATTGTCGCCTGTCGGTTTTTATTAAATATGTCTCTGCTTCTAGCAGATTCTCGCACCCTTCACCAGGTTATTGGTTCACTTTGTGAGGGGCTTACCTAGGTTTAAATAAGAATGTATATGCCGCAGCCATCTGGTTAAACTAGCCAGCTAATTGGACGCCTAAGGCCGTTCATTAAACACTCAACTAGCCAAAGGACAACTAGCCAAGTCATTGAGCGCAACGTGATGGCTGAATGTCGTGTAGTCATTTTGTTAAATTGAGTATTGATGAATTTGTGATGTTTGGTTAGGGTGAGATTTTACTGCAAGAGTGAGCGAAGCGAGCTCGGGACTTGGGGCACCCCGCCTCGGACAGGTTAGGTACGAAGGGGATGGCGGGGTCTAGTCGAACAAAGACCCCGCCATCCTCTTCATGGTTATTTTTTTTAAACTTTCCAGAAGTAGGAGCCCCGCGAAGCGTAGCTCCGTTGACAAGCCTTATTATTGCTTGGAAACAAATTCGTCAAACTAATGAAGCGAAGCACTGTACTTATACAGTGCTTCGATTCATTAGTTCGACGATCGAACTAATGAATCAAAGCACTGAATCACTTTGCTGAGTCTTGTTCAGTCATCTTCAAAGGGCTAACTTCCAATACGCCAAGTTGTTAAACGTTGAATGATTCTAGTTCAATTAACTATCGGCCTAGGTATCCAATTGGGTGCCGGCGTTGATTGAACGTCCTAGGCGTCCAATTAGTTGGCTAATTTAACCAGATGGCTGCGAAGTATATACACAGAAGCGAAACTTCCACTCCGAACACATTCTAAATACAATTTCGAGGCATACTCGTATCATGCGAATGGCGATTCTAGTCTACACCTTCCATGAAACAGCTAGTTTAGTACATGTCAAGCTTTGCAAGCTCTGAAGTGAGCTACTTGCTGCGCAGTACCGCACCCCTCACCCCGCTGAGACGTGAATTTGTTACTGCGCAGCGATACGCCTCATGTTCCGACCCGCCATAAAGTTTGATTCCGACTGTACTATTTACGCCACTGATCATCAAGACACGAGCCCGTCGTTACGTAATGTTTCAAGTGCGAGGTATTTAATACTAGAATAGCGCAGATATCTAGTTTCTTGATCGTGTTGTAATCAATACCGGCGCCCGCGCCACGGCTGTAGTCTGTTGCGCCTGTGACCGCATCCTGCGCACTTCCGTTTATAATGATATAATTAGTAATGTAGATTCAGAGGTTCTCAAACTTTTAATATACCCGTCCGCGTCACCCCTAACTTTCCTTTATAATCACTGCGCCCCCCTGAGTTACTTTGTCGACTTAAGGCGACGATAACCGACTTTTAATGATTTTATACTTAAGATCACGTTTGACGAGTAGTGTTAATGATTTGGAAAAAATATATGTTAAATTAGAGCATTTTCTTAATAACTTAATATATGAATATTTTAGATTATGTTTTTATTACATAGCGAAATTAATTTGTAAAGTTATGTCGAACGAGGATAAAAAACTGAGAATCACGCAAAATCTATCAAAGCGTATTTTTCTGAAACCTTCACGTTTTTAAAGATAATTTAATTATTGATCTTTTAGTATACGTGTTTTATTAAAATACCTTTTGTTTTATGTAAGTATAATAAATTAATAATGCGTCTTATTTGGGACAGCGCTCCATTAATTTTCCTGTAATCTATAAGTAAGTATAGAACTATTTTCTGTATTTTTTTTTTTTTTCAAAATTTTAGCTTCAGTAGTTTGGAAGATAAGGGTAAATTTGGTAAATTTTCATCACAATAATAATAACACATTCAATATCAAAATATTCATGGTAAATGTACACACGACACATGTAGGAAGTGCAGGTGTTATCGGTCGTGCGTTTCCGTAATTCGATTAGCACCTCCCGAGACCAGCCGAGGTTTTTACGTAATACCGGTAACTCTGTCAATAAACATGGCTGTATGAAGGTTGAATACACATTTTAAGATTACAAAGCCACTACTTGATTACTGTGATATAATTTAACGTAACATGTTGCATGCCATGTGTGTGTACCTAATGTACCTATACACATGTTTTGGATAAATAAATGATCTTATCTTATCTTAAAGCTATACAGAATGATCTTTGTAACAAATGGTCAGCCATCCATGAACTGACCTCGGTAAGCACAGCTTAACGTTTCAGAACGATCTTTCTACGACACATTTTCCCGTTTTAGGGTTCCGTAGACAACACGAAACCCTTATAGTTTCGCCATGTCCGTCTGTCTGTGTGTCTGTCTATCTGTCCGCGGCTTAGCTTAGAGACTCTTCGTACTAGAAAGCTGTAATATGGCATTTTTATACATATTAATCACGCCAAAAAAGTGGTAAAATAAAATCTTGATATAGGTATAGGGTACCTCCCCTACACGTAAAGTGGGGATAATATTTTTATTTCTCGTCCATCCCATGGTGTGGGGTATCGTTGGATAGACCGTTCAAAAATATTGCGGGTTTGGTGAAGTTATTTTTTGATTCAGGGATGCGTTTGCGAAATATAAAGCTTTAAGGTGCGTATTTTTGTTAGAGTCATGTGGCCCCCCTGCCAGCTAAATGGTTGATTTTGGATAAGTGAAAAAATTCACAGCAGTAGTATACAATATAACGAAGTTAAAAGGAAAACTATCACAGAAAAGTATATTTACGATAGCGAGTAATAGTCAACCAGCTTACATTTTCAGTTGGAGAATTGATTGTCACGTATATCGATGTATGGGAGAACATGTATTTCAACTACAATGTTAAGTTTGTTCTTGGGATAAATACGGAACTCTTCATTGTGCGTGTCCGCACTAGACCAGTAAAAAAAAACTGCTTTAGGTTTCATACATACAGGGGCCTTAAGTCTACTAATGTACAAACGTTGCAATGGTCTCTTCATTGTGAGTATTTGACAGTTTTTGTATGGCAAATCTGTCAAAAACTCACAATGAAGAGACCATTGCAACGTTTGTACATTAGTAGACTTGGCCCCCAGGTTGATTGCAGGTTGGTTGATAAGGAAATAAGGAATAAGGAAACAGAGTCAAAGTCAAATAATTTATTTCAAATAGGCACGTAAAAGGCACTTTTGAACGTCAAAAATTACAAAAATAGTTACCTAATTGATTCTAGTTGGCCCTTCCAAAAGGTAGTTATGTTTGGAGAAGAATGGGCAAGAAACTCCATACTTACTCTTTTAAAATGTTAAAAATAGTTTGTAGAGTGCTACAAGGATCTGTTAGCGCCTAGATGGCATTGACAGGGGGGCGTTTTTTTTTCTTTTATAACTCAGCCGATGTCGACTATTCTGAAAATTCTGGGGGGCGTTGGTTGTTGGTAAACATATTTTATGCAATTGTTTTGAGAATTGTCATTCATTCATTTCAGCCGAAAGTCGGCACTGCTGGATATAGGTTCCCATAATCGCTACGCTTGGCAGGCGGGTTGGCGATCGCAGTATGGTGGTAAAAATGCATAGAGAACGCTGCTGCCAGCTGTCCATTCTTTAGTAAGTCCTTATTCGCTTTTTACGACACCGACGGGAAGAAATAGGGAATAAAAATGTGAATTGTCCCTTGAAATGTATTCAAAAACCAAGATGGCGGCGTAGTTCTCATTTTGGCCACAATAACCTTGTAGCGCTTTACTAATAATAATAATAATTCAACATCATTAGAACTACCAAATGACGATCTCATGACTATTACCAAATAATACCGCTTAGGGTCATCGAGCCAACTATAATTGCTGACAGCATTACGCTACCAAAACCCATAATGTACCGACCTCCCTAAATTGAACCACAACCTTATCACTTTGCAAATACAGTTCAAATTCGAATGAATAAAGTTAAGTGGCTGGTGGTTTAAGTTTGTGTTTTGGCAGTGGCATTGGCACCATACGTGATGGTTGGTACGTGGTCTGGTTATGGGTTTAGGCAACTGTCCCATCGCCAGCGATTAACGAGAAGCGACTAGAGCTAGACAAATAAGAACCTCTAGAAGTAAAAATATTATAATGTGTTGGCCCTTTAAAGTTTAATAAAAGTTGTAGGTAAAATTTTGGTCGAAGCGTCGTCGTCGCGTCAAGGCTTGTACAGACACGCGCGATATCGCGGGCGCGACAGGCACCGACAAATAAATTGTGCTACTAGTGTCGCGTCGCGCCCGCGATATCGCACTAGTCTGTACAAGCCTTCAGGGGACGGCTAATAAAAAAACCGGTCAAAAGCAAGTCGGACACGCGCGAGGGTTAAAAAAAAAACATTAGTTCCACTATGGTCAAGAGATGGCGCTGACCTAAAACTGCAATATTAAAAAAAGTGTGCTATTTAGAGACATCGTTTTATTTTTCCTGTAATCTTTACATAAACTTCTATCACATACTTAAAATAATTTCAGATTTTTCTTTATGCAAACTTCAGAGATAATGGGGGGCAACGGTATTTTTTTAAAATATTTTTCATCAAAAGTCGAAAACTACGCGGCCTAAAAAAAAAAGGAACATGTTTGTGAATGTGAAAATAGCCCTCTTACATAATTATTATGATATCCTACGTGCCATAGTAGCCCCACTTAGAATTTTTAAGAAACCTGTTCATTCGTAGCAAAAACAATAATAAAAAAAATCTTTCTTATTTGCAAAATAGTCGGGCAAACGTTATCTAAAACTATTCCAAACAAGTTGCTAGTATTAGTAGTTCTTGAGATATCCAGTTGTGACAGACACACGGACAGACTGAGTCGCACCATACGGGTTTTTTTTTTTGTTTTTTAAGGATATGCTTCCAGATTGGTCCTATTTTTATCAGAATCAAGTTCTGATGATGGAATCCATGAGGAATTGAGGGAACTCCTCAAATATTCAAAATACAAAAATCGCTTTATGTATAAAGCGATTTTTGTATTTTCATCAATAACTGCAAAGCATTTGCAATCAGAAAGTATGATTTGATGAAGTGGAACTGATGAAGAAGACCTGAACTTCTCAATGATAAGTATTTCACGGGTGGCGATAAGATTATCTCGATTAAGATAGTTAAGCGACTATTAAGCGAAATTAAATAAACAATTCTGATGAAAATGCTACCATCGAACTGATCTGAAGAAGCAGCCGGACGGTATGCACCGGAACTCCGTAAACAATGTATCCTAGCCGTGTTTGGGCTTATTGGAATTGTCATGAGGTGCACTCGGTTTATAAATGGTTATTAACCGATTTTTATTAACTTTGCTTGGGTCGTTTTTGAGTTAGCTTCGATAATACGTATTTAATCCACTTTGTATATCTTGTGTCACTGTTGTTTGTGCGGTGTAGCCAGTAGTGGTAATCGAATTTATGTGGGGTAGGTACCCCCCAACAATTCGATTCGATTCGATTTTTTTTTGGAAGTCGGTTGTTTTTTTGTTAAAAAGTTTTTTATTTGCCATCCATTAACTAGGTACTTATAACATCATGTTGAAACAAGGAATCGTCTGTTTTCAGAAATGCATAGCGAATTAAATTATCTATACATACCTACAAAGTATTGATTACAATCAATAAATAATGTTTAAAATCACGTTTACTTGTAATTATATCGTTTAATTGATTATCTCTTAATGTGCAATGGACGGTATTTAACTGCAAGTGTGTTAAATAAAAATCGTGTGTGAATTTTTGCGATTTTAAATGCTCATTTATTTATATGCATAATGTAAAAAATAGGAATAGCATTGGTTATGAACTTATGATTGAAGGTTGAAAATAATTTGTTATTCAAATAACATTTATGTCATTTTAATTTGCTGTGGAACTATTCTGAAATTAGTTGTGACCGCACAAGTAGATAGCGAGCTTTTGTATTGAATTTTATTACTAGCTGCTGCCCGCGGCATCGACCGCGTGGCTTTTTCTAAAATAAAAGTAGCCTTAGTTACTCCTTATAAGATCGGCTATCTTCCCTTGAAAGTCCCGTCAAAATTGGTCCAGCCGTTTCGGAGATTAGCCGGAACAAACATAGAGACAGACCGACAGACAGACAGACAAATATTTAAAATATTGTTTTTTTTTTGTCATAAGTACCTACCGTTTATACTTTCGTAAGCATTTAGTAAAAAATCAAATTTCGACATTACCTGTTTGTAATGTCAAAATAACAACTTGATATTTATTTATTTGTATGCCTATGTATATATATAAGTAAGATGTTTAAATGAAATCATCGCATGTTTTCACTTCCACAACATTGAAATGAAAAGTTGTTTAGAATACTACGGTATACCGTAGTATTGTGATAGTATACTATCACAATACTACTGTATACTATCACTACATATCGGATAATCGGATGCATATTTCCTAAAGTTAAGGTGTTGGCTATTATGGAAAGCACTTTTGTATCGATCGTAATAATCTCGCAATTCCGGAATTGATATACTTATTTACTACTTTTTGACTATCGAATCGAATGCTTCGAATGGTTTAAAGTTAAATAATACCATATATTTAAGCTAGTCGTTTCCATACCATGTATACAATTAGTTGTGCATTCCCAGTTTCAGGAATCCCGGGATTTAAATTAACAAAAAAGTATTTAAGAAGCCGCTTCCATAATTTCTTAGCCAAAAATTAATATGTTTCCGAATATCCGACCTGTCACTATCACAATACTACGGTATACTATCACAATACTACGTTAAACTATCACAAACCTGCTGCAAATTTGCACATGACTTCCACACGCACACACCTTCAAATCTTTAATTTTCCTTTTGAGAAAAATGTTGTCACCCATACAAACATACTAAAGTCTTCATTTAACTAAACTGAATACAACATTACTTGCACAGTACCTCTCCACTACTAGATTTAAGTACGAGTAACTTCTTTGAGGAGTTATCATTTCATGGTGTTTTAATATACCGGACCGTGTACTTTCTTTGGACATTCGATTTAAAAATGAAAAGAATGAACACGCTGTGCCTACCATTCGTCTTTTCAATTTCAAATCAAGAATCGTTTAAGACCTGCCATATTTATTAATGATATTTCAATCAATTGAACCGGTCATAATCGAGAATATTCAATGATTTCCTTATGTATCACGTCCGTACTTTCCTTTTCAGTTTCTAATTCACTTTCTTTCCTATTATTGTGACAAGCATTTATGTTCCATGAACGATTTATTTTTTGCTACAAATTGTGTGTTCGGATATTTTCTATGATTAAGGTAGCTATATTGAAATACGATACGTGTATTGGAACTCATGGCGAAAGTTCAAAAGTGACAGTTCGAAATGAGAAAAAATGGCGCGTGTTTTCTCTTTCTGTTTGCGTTTAAAACAATTATTTTACGGGAAATTACTTCCCGTGCCGCATGGAACAAATATCATGCATGGGGTATGCTAGTGCCAATATTTCAATAATTTAATAAAATCGAACATAATCAACAAAAACAGTAGTATAAATAACGTTAAATGTTATGAAACTACACATTTATCTTCTTCTTTAATACTTAATTTACATAACAAAACGAAATCCTTCAAAATTATTTTAAAAAAAACGAATAAAATATAATAATTCGTTTTAAACATTACATTTTAAATGTATTTCTCCTTATTAATTATTAATTTTACTCTACAATAAATAAAATAACTAGTAATATTATGAAATGAGATATGTTTTTAATCAAACGTGTGTACTTGGTACAGTACCTACCACGGCTAACTAGCCCCGCGTGCGCGCACGTCCGGTGCACTACGGGGTTTTGATTACGGCCAAATAGTTCCCGTATCGCACTAGAGACAAAAAATATCGTTTCTGTGCGTTAGGCAAATATACTTCCCGTTATTTTGTTTCTTCTAAATTTGAATACACTTGAAGCAAGAATGTCGGCAATATAGGCATCTTTTTTTCGTTAACGGGAACTTAGTTTTATCACGTCTGCACCGGGCGGGGGCAGAACAAAGAAAACTAGCTGCCGTACATGGCGAAACTTAATTACGGCCAAATACTTCCCGTAACGCAGCGAATGTGCTAAAATCCTGATTCACATCATTTTCTTCTTATTGAATCTTGAAAAGCAAAAGAAACAACTGCAAGAACATTCTGCCTACAAGCTAGCATAAATTCTTCAAGTACTAAAATTATGAAAACATACTAACAAGATTCTCACGCCGAAGCTAGTAATTTATTTACAGAATTAAATTCTAACGGGCATGTATCTAGGATGAAATTATTATTAATGGAAAACAGACAGACAACGTCTGTTCCTAGTTAGTATGCTGAAATGGTGTTTGTATTAAAAGTTAAAACTACTCTTTGGGTTAACTCGAGATATGTTTGAAATAAGGACGGCTAGCAATAAAGAGGGGCGACTCAATGTTAGGACGTAGTTTCAGGGGGCCAAGTCTACTAATGTACAAACGTTGCAATGGTCTCTTCATTGTGAGTTTTTGACAGATTTGCCATACAAACACTGTCAAATACTCACAATCGCGAGACCATTGCAACGTTTGTAAATTAGTAGACTTAGGCCCCTGGTATTTGGGTCGACTCAGTAAATTAAAAGAGTAATTGAAGTTAGATTTTGTTTATGGGCTAACAGTTTCCAGCTGTTTTGCTTCTTCAGCACGCACTGACGGGGTCCGCTAGGACCGGTGCCTGCCAGGGTTGCGGGTTTGTCCGAAAGGGATACCGTGGCCCTGGCACACAGGCAACTGAAGGAACACGGGTGGGTTTTAGTCAGTAAAAGTCTGACACGCCCCCCCGCTCCGCCCAAAGCGGGAGAAGTTATTTGATGATTTCCCACCCAAAAAAAAAAAAAAGGGTACCGAAGTCAACAAGGAACCCTTATAGTTTCGCCATGTTCGTCTGTCTGTCTGTCTAGTATTAAAAAGCTGTAATTTGGCATGGGTGTACGTTGGTGTGTATGGTTGACTAATAGTTGTTGTTTTGTAAAGCTTTAGCTGTGATAGATTTCCTATTAACTTCGTTATATTACTGCCGGTAATTTTTTCATATATCCAAAAACAACAATTTGGCTGGTAGGCACAGGCACACACTTGATTCTAACAAAAATTAGCACTTGAAAGCTTAATATTACGGAAACGGATCCCTGAATCGAAAAATGCTTTTCACAAACCCGCAATATTTTTGAACGGATAGGTCGTTCAAAAATATTGCAATGATTCCCCACACCATGGGATAGGCGAGAAAAAAAATATCATCCCCACTTTACGGCCGAAGGCCTACCACTCGGCGTGATTCATATGTATACCCATGCTAAATTACAGTTTTATTAGTTCATTTAGTACTAAGTAATAGTTTATTTAGTACTAAGAGTCTCTGAGCTAAACCGCGGACAGACAGACACACGAGTGAACCTATATAGTTCCGTTTTTTCGGAATCCTAAAAAGTCAAAGTCAAAGTCAAATCATTTATTTCAATTAAACACGTAAAATGCACTTTTGAACGTCAAAAATTACATAAATAGTTAATTGATTCTAGTTGCCCCTTCCAAAAGGTAGTATGTATGGAGAATGGGCAAGAAACTCCATACTTACTCTTTTAAAATGTTAACCTTAAAGACAATGCTGATATTGAAAGGGAACGAAGGGCTCTGTCCGTGCGAGCGAATATGTTGGCTCGCAGGTTTGTACGTTGTACTGCAGACGTAAAGGTGACGCTCTTTAGAGCATTCTGTATCACCTTCTACACGTGCAGCCTGTGGGAGAAATATTCGCGAGCATCGTATGGAGCCCTTCGTGTCCAATTTAATAACGCATTCAGAAAACTGATGGGGTTGCCATGGCGTTGCAGTGCATCAGGGATGTTTGCGGGGGCGCGTGTAGATTGTTTTTACGCTATAATGCGCAAGCGCGCTGCATCAATGGTGGCACGAGTCATGGCCAGCCCCAACAGGGTTCTGAAAATGATAGCGGACAGAGTGGACTGTCCTTATATAGTTCACTCTTGTCAGTTACATGTGTCACCGTATTGTGTTGTTTACTAACATGTAGTTGTAAGAACATTGTTACTAACCCTTTATGAGTCTTGGCTCGAAATAAAGTTTTTATTATTATTATTATTATTAACAAAAGGAATTTCGGGGTTTTAAGGTTGAATTCCACTACGTTCTATCATTAGAATCAACTTCTTTAATGAGTCTTAACAAAACAAAACACAAGGAGAAGGTAAGAATTAAAAAAATCTCCAAGATACTGACTGATATTAAAATGTTTGCTCACAGTTAAATAGCATATAAAAACGTAAAAACAGTATATTATGTGACTTCCTGATTCATTAGGATGCCGCCATGCCGCACCCAACTGCCGAGTATTCTACGGTCCCGTTGGCGTGATAAAAACGGAAATATTTCATAAAACGTCATAAGGAAATGCTTAGCTATGCAATTTTCACCTTTTCTTAATTAGCTGACATAATTGGTCTTACTAGCCATGCCAGCTGCATAATCTTTTTAATTAGTATTCAGGATAAAATTAACATTGTCGTTTTTAACTGGGCACTGGGGAGTTTTATAAGTTTTCGGCGATTTGTCGTCATAAACATCAACATTTCAGCCGAAAGAATTCTGCTACTGGGCATATTTATGTAGTTATTAAAACTTTCATCATCATCATCATCAGTCTATAGCAGTCCACTGCTGGACATAGGCCTCTCCAATTGCACGCCATTCAACTCGATTCTCGGCAACTCTCATCCAGCTGCTACCAGCCACCCTGCGAAGATCGTCGCTCCACCTAGCCTTAGGACGTCCTACCCTACGTTTGCCGATTCGCGGTTTCCACTCAATAACACGTCTACCCCAAGTCCCCAACGGTCATCGGTTCTACGGCTAATATGGCCGGCCCATTGCCACTTCAGCTTGCTTATTTTGTGAGCTATGTCGACAACCTCCAACTGCCGGATTACCTCGTTCCGGACTCGATCCCTCAGAGAAACTCCAAGCATAGCCCGTTCCATAGCTCGCTGAGCGACCTTGAATTTATGGACCAGCCATACCGTGAGTGTCCACGTTTCGGCTCCGTAAGTCATAAAACTTTATCCACAAGTAAAAAAAAACTACAAAGGCGGATTGAGGAATTTTCTACCAGTTAACTTTAGGGTGATGCAGAGACAAAACATGGCAGGTGCAATATAAGGGGTAGATAACTCGAAAAAGAATAAGGTATGTGGCGGCATCTACAACGCCACATGTGAACTACGCATCCAAAATCTGACGTCACACAAATCCTGCATCGCGCAAGCAAAGTTTACCGTGCGACTAGCATATATACAACCCACCAGACACAACACCCGTCTGGTCAGAGGATCCCCCCTTTCCTATAGAGGAAGAGTGAACTTTACACCCTGTTCCCTGTTCTATAAATACTAATATACATACATACATATAAACAGAATAAATTTGTCAGGAGAAATAATGATAGGTAGAGGAGAAAACGAATCCAGCAAATCACAGCTGGGATGATTCTGCTAACTTCTTACAACATGGTCACGTGCCTTTACTATAAAAGATAACCGGGTGGTTGCCATCCTGATGTTCAGAGGGAGCGCATTCCAAAAAAAGATCGCCTGGACAAAGAAAGAAGAATGAATGAAGCCAGAACGGTGAGAAGGACATCGTAGAAGATGATTCTTGGTGGAACAAATATTTTCACTATGGGCACATATTGGGGAGGTATAACAGTAAAATAGTTAGTTTAATATTAATTTACAAAAAGCTGTAAAACTGTTTAGCTTACCTGGTTTATTTTGTACTTAGAATTCTCCTTTATTTTGTTAAATTGTATAACGGATTTTTTTTTTTTAATTGTATAACTATAATAAGCTTTTTGGCTCTCATTAGAGCCAAAAAGCTAACCTATATTACAAGATATTAAGTTATCTTAGCGTAGGTGTTAGTTGCAATTCTTATATGTAAAATAATGTAATTACATTTCGGCCTACTTTATTGTAAACCTGTTTCTTTATGTTAATTTTGAAGGTGCAAATAAACATTTTGTGTTATTATTATTATCATTTTAGTCGACCTCGTAACTGCTTTATCACCCTAAGGTTGAATGTCGCTTGTACGTCATAAAACGTCAAGATTTTTGCTTTAAGACCAATTTGACAGTTAGACTGAATTTATGCGACGTATTTGTCAAAAATGGTAAAGCAATTTTGTTACGAGGTTGCTACCTTTAATTATATAATTATGATCTCTTGGTCACTATATCTTCTTTTGTCCATGAACGTAATAAGCCAGTATCGGCGACGATAACGTAACGCATAGCAGTTTGCACTGCATGCGACGTATATCATTGCAACCACAGAACATATAACTAATGTAACCTTGAGCCAAGTGATAGAAACCGGCTTTTATACGAAACTGACGACGGCGTTCGTAAAAAGAGGTTTTTCTCTCTTATAGATGGCATACCATCTGGTGGCAAGTGGTTAATATCGTTGATCAGTGTGGCCACCGACCCCTATCAACTCAGCCTATCGCAGTCCGCTGCTGGGCCTCTCCCAGGCTGCGCCATAACATCCTGTCCTCCGCCTTCCGCATCCAGTCTGACCCAGCCACTTTCTCAAGCTCGTCGGTCAATCTAGCTGGGGGACGTCCCACACTACGCTTGTCGATACGCGGTCTCCACCCCAGGACTCGTCTGCTCCACCAGCCATCGCTCCTTCGACAAACATAGCAGCCCACTGCCACTACAGTTTGCTTACACTGCAAGCTATGTCGGTAACAACGGTTCTTTTGGGGTTCTTGTGGGGCGAACTTGAATTTGTGGACCAGGCCGACTGTCAATGTCCACGTTTAGACATCGTATGTCATGACGGGCAGGACGCACTGGTTGAAGACCTTAGTCTTCAAACTCCCGACGCCTATGGACATTTGCGATACCAGAGGCATCGCATTTGCGTTGCCATCCCGGAGACGAAGCTATCTTATCTGCTTGTAATAATACTGGCACCCTTAGCCATATCCGAAACACCGTAAGAGCTATTCCTGCCTGCACCGCTTGGCAGCTAGAGTAACTCTTATTTACGCTTATCAATCAATAGCATCGCAGCATCAGATTTTTGCTGAACCCCTTGTTTTTGGTAAATGAAACGCTAAGAAACTGGACGTCCTAAATAGGGTGAAGCGATACTTTACGCCTGGACAGCTTTTGACCCTTTACAAAGCACAAGTCCGATCCTGCACGGAGTATTGCAGCCACATTTGGGATGGCTCAGCTAAGTACCAACTTGCTGCGCTTGACTCGGTGGAACGCAGAGCTAAGAGGCTCATTGGTGACGTAAAACTGGTGGATGCCAAGCTTCACAGCTTGGCTCATCGCCGCAAGGTTGCCTGCTTGTCGGTCTTCTACAGAATGTACTTCGGCGAGTATGCCCATGAACTCCACGAGCTCATTCCACCGGCCCCCTTCTACCATGGGACATCTAGACGCACTGCAAGTTACCACCCCTACCTAGTTGATATTCCACCAACTTGCACTAAGCATTTTCAAACGTCTTTTATAATGCGCACAGCAAAGGAGTGGAACTCTCTGCCTGCGTCTGTGTTTCCGAACGCATACAACCCCAATCTATTCAAAGTGAGAGTAAACAGGCTTCTTCTGGGTAAGCTCATTCCATCGTAGACTTTGTCTCTGTAACCCAGACCTAGACTAGAGTCAAGAGAAACGCAAAGCTGTGATCATTGTAACAGAGCCTGATATTTATTTTAACAAAAGTTTTTTTATTGGTCGAAGCAAAAAGGAAGCAAGCAGTCGTGGTCATCATGTGCACGGGATTTTGTTTTCACGGTAGTCAAATGTCTGTACTCGTGATAGTACACTATACTCCATAGTAATGTCCTCAATGTTCAATCTCCGTATTGCAGTCTAAAATACTGCACCGTTATTCGTCGTACGCGCAACAAAATGCATAATATTAACACTTCATTCCTTTTATGTATTGTTTTGCACTTTCTCTCACTGAGCTGTTGAGTCGTTGCATTCTTATACACCATTACACCGCTCATTTTCCATCGTTTTGTAACAATCACATTGATGCTATCGGTACCTGTTGACTGGGGTATTTCTCATGCGTGGTTCTTCATACTTTTTGCTGTGTTAAATGCGAGCTGAACTCCACATTGACCCCAGGAAACACTCCATGGTTAGTAGCTGCGCTTGAGATAACTAGACCAACGAGATTACAGACATAAATGAGCGGCGGTTTCGAGTTACCATCATAGAATGGACCCAGATAAGTTTGCACACTATAAACAAGGGCAATAAATATACCTATTAAACACTAGGTGCTGCCCGCGGCTTTTTCCGCGTGGCTTGTCTTTTATTTAAGAAAAAAACCGGCCAAGTGCGTGTCGGACCACGCACAATGAAATGCAGTTCTGCCTTCGATCAATAAGTTCCTGGTTTGTAAACGCAAAAACGATTTTATGTGATAAAACTACAAATTAGCAATATTCGGAGTTTTTCCTTTACTTGTGCTATGAGACCTTGCTTCTTGCTAAACTTCATGATTCTAGGTCAACGGGAAGTACTCTATAGGTTTTGATTTATTAGCATAAATGTCGCATAAATGGCTGTATCTTGTTATTGCGTTGACTTATAAGCTAGATTTTTTTAGAGCTCCAAGAGAGCATAAATCTTCGTATTTGATATTAATTTCAACTTGATATCTCCACGCGTTCCTGAGAAAGAGGGTCTTGACAGACAGACACACAGACAACGAAGTGATCCTATAAGGGTTTCGTTTTTTCCTTTTGAGGTACGGAACCCTAAAAAAGACACGTTGGTGAAGCCGCGAGAAACAGATAAACTAAAATAAAAGTAGACTAAGTTACTCCTTATAATAACATCAGCTATCTGCCAGAGAAATTTCCGTCATCAGCTATCTGCCAGAGAAATTCCCGTCAAAATCGTTCCAGCCATTTCGGAGATAAGCCGGAACAAACAGACAGATGAAAATATTAATAATTGTTTTTTTTTGTTATAAATACCATATAATATAATTTCATATGGCTTTAGTAAAAAGCTGTTATTTTGACATTACAAACTGACACTTCTATTTTATTTATTTAAATAGGCTTCACAAGGTTTCTGAAAGGCAGTGGCTGGTCAATAATATAATTTGTGGTCAATTCTTATATCAAGTGATATCATTTTCTGTGATAATTTGGTAATCAAAACACAACTGCACAGCAGACACTGATATCGACTTGGAACAAGTTTCCAAAAACCAGTGGAAGACCCACAATAAATTTTAATTAATTTTAGACGAGTAGGCAAGGTAATGTGCCTACGAGATTCTTACAAAGAAACAATTTTTCTACAAAATAACGGCACACGAGTCACACAACAAACAAATCACAACAAGGCTGTACAATGTTCCCACACAATAATTAGTCAAATTACATAATAATTACGTAACAACATACATAGAGACAAACGAACAAATTACGCACATTTTTCAACGACACGTAATGCGAGTGACATACGTCACTTTGTGTTTGAACAATAGGGTTACGAGAAACGGCGCCGGCGCAAACGTGCTTTTGAATGAATGAAAGGAATGGAAATAGAATGAATGAATGAGGTTGTGGATTTTGACGTGACGTGTAAAGGGCTACACTTTACAGGTTTCGAGTTGTCAGTGCAGTCGCCCGCAGACTACACGAAATTGTCAAATTTCACCAAACAATTTTAAACCTTAAAATGTTGGGCTTATTCCACAAATCCTCCCTGAAAATCCCTCTTAGGAGGAAAAGTAGAATCTATAAACAACACAACATTAGGGTTCAGTTTTCCCCAATGAGGGGGATTCTCTGGGGGATTACTGAAATAAGCAGGGGTGAATTCTAGACTGGTTTTTATATATTCCACTTTTCCTCCTAAGGGGGATTTTTCAGGGGGGATTTGTGGAATAAGCCAAAATGTTGATGATTAAGTTCAAAATGGAATGAGAAAATCTGACAGTTTATGGTTACTTGATGTGCTGACGACTGTACAATTCAGGCCAAAAAGTGCCCATTTTAAGGAGTAAATCTGCCTGCCGGAATCTGTGCTTCCCGATAGCAATCATCATTATCAGGCTATAAAGTTCCCACTGCTGCGACACAATCGCCACTGAGTGGGCCATAATCCACCACGCCAGTCCAGTGCGGGTTGGTGCCCAGGTAGCATTTTTACGTCATTATGTCGTCCGTTTACGGTACTGCTCGACGTAAGAGACGTCATGTCTTGACGTCGGGGGGTCCCATCAGATGACGTCAATTTGTCACAGCCTCAAGACATGACGCTAAATCGACGACACCAGGACGTTCCGTCGAGTACTAGACGTTAAAATGACGTTAGTGTGACGTACATAATCGACGAATAAACTACGGACCCAAAAATGACCTTGGGATGACGTCTTTTTGTTGCCGCTGACGTCATTTTGCTACCTGGGTGGATGTCACATGTCTTCAAATTTTTGGTCCTAGGAAATGCCGGTTTTCTCACTATGTTTTGCGGTAAAGCATCGAAAGTTTTGATGGCCAATTTTTAGCCTGACAACGTCATTCAACCGCCAAAAGATGCTTGTACACTGAACAGCAATAGCTTCAATGGGCACGGTTATCGTTTTTGTGCTCCCCAGTTGGTGCCACTGTTGAGTAAGGTCCTGCCGTACTTTCATTTTTTGTTTTGGATATGTTTAAGTACTCATTACTTCATAAAATGTTTATTTTATTACATTTTAAAATATCAAATGAATATTTACATTATAATTTTTCTAAAATTGACAAGCATTATGCAAACAAATATTATTCTTCCTCCCAGTGCTACGAAATTAGATCCTAAGTTGTTACTTAAAATTTTCAGTCATAATTTATCAGGAATGGCACAATCTTTACAATTATAAATAATTAGTATCAATTTGCGATAGAAAATCCCGCAATCAGCGAACGTTCAGTTTCACATTTGACATTTCTAGACACCTCACTCTACACCAACGCCCCTAGCGGCGAATTGAAGCGCGATAGTTCTCATTGTCTCGAGTTTTTGGCTCGTCACATTAACACCGTAATGTTCTGTAAATGGTCACTTATTGGACACATGGCCGCGGTCGTGCGTACACAATGGTCAACACTTTCACTGATGTCTGTTTGTTTAAGAGTACAGTCGACATGTAAAGTTTTTTTTTTTTTGTGAGACTTATTTGTTTAGTAATACAGTGCATTTTGGGAGAAAAACTTGAATTTTGATTTTAGATATTATTAAATTAAGCTATGAGACATTATTTAATTGAAATTAATTGCGGGGCCTGAAATAGGATTGGGTTCCAAACCCTAGTGCAAAACAATTTCTAGACAACAGGCAAGAAACTGAATAATTTTCCGTAAATGTATGTCAATAAAGCATGGCAAGCTTGGCATCATCCTCCTACCCTTATCCTAATTTAATAAATAATAAATATTTTTATTGCAGACCACATGATCCATAAAAAAACACTATTAAAAAAGAGTAAATAAAAAAAAATTAAAAATGGCATACATAACCACATACACACAAACATAAAAATCACGTGTTTCCTCAATTACACATACAAAAAAATAAAAACATCTACGGGGCCATTTCCAACCACCGCTTGTAGGTCTTGGTAGCATACATCCTATCAGCAAGGTCCCTAAGTATACCGTTTCTACACGTACCAACCCTGGACATGAATTTATTTGTGTTCGGCGCAACATGTATTTTTCTATTATTATTAACTTAAGCGGGATATTTACCATGTTTATTCATTGTTCTGAGTTCCCGATATTTCGGCGCTGTTGCAAGCACCATGATCACGGATAAACTGAAGTCACTGCGGGTGGGTGTTTATGAGCAGACAAAACGGTCTACCCTCTTTCTTGTTCGTTTTTTGCACTCAGTACCGCTACCACTATCACTCGCAACTCGATTCTGTTCCCGACACACGAAACTCACTGTGTCCGCTCGCGAACTTTTTTCGGCACTTCTTCGGTTTTTACACAGCTGAACCACTGGATTCCAGGCTCTCGACAGTTGAAACCCATCATCCCGGTTGAAGTTCCTATATTTGGTAATCTCAATAGCTTCTCTAACCAGTCTAGGGGATCCAGTAGGGGGCGGTCTAGGGGTCTAGTCTAGTTTTGTCTGCTCATAAACACCCACCCGCAGTGACTTCAGTTTATCCGTGATCATGGTGCTTGCAACAGCGCCGAAATATCGGGAACTCAGAACAATGAATAAACATGGTAAATATCCCGCTTATGTTAATAATAATATTAGTGACCATGACAGTTTAAAAACTTATGTATTTTTCTTCCATATTTCTCATATTCGTACTCTCGGTAGTCCATGTCCATCCATCGTTTCGTTGTATGCCAAGTTAATTATTTCATAAATAATACCATCGCACTTTTCCAATAATATTTTTCGAAAAGTATTAGCCCAATTCCTTCACATTTAAATATCTAATTCGGCGCTAGCAATATGTCAGTGTAATCGTCTAATCCTGCACTTAGCGATTATTTGCAATAGATTATACTCGTACGGACGGAGTTATGCAAAGCTCAGTCTAACTGGTATAAACCTTATGAGAGATTTCCATAAAAGGAGGTACTGTCAGGCAGTTAAGTTATAGCTTTCGGATAAAATATATTCTAACTATACAAAAAGAATTGGTTGCCTGTAATAAAGTCGGGTTACGGACGATAATTTTACGTGATAACGTAACACAAGCCGAACGCTTAGGCCGATCGTGCCTCTCTATCGCTTGTTCCGCGCTCTCGCTTGCACACTCGGCTCAGGCGGTACGTGACAATGAGTCATGCTTTTTCGTGCGTGCAGCTGGCGTTCATCGATTTATAAGACGTAATCAAGTGAAAAAAAATCATAATATATATATATATATATATATATGCAACCAAAAAAAAAAAATTACCTATAGAACAGTAGACATACTATCTGTCTACTGTTTTTCAGGAGTCGGATTTGAGTTTTATAGGTTGTTTAGTATGACGAGTACACACGGGCAAATATCAAGCTATACATTTCCCAGTATCAGCTGATCTTGCATTGATTTCCGCTTGGATTTCAGTACTATGTGAGGTCAGCTTATACTGAAAATGTATAGCTTGATAATTATGTAGTCGTGTGTAAAAAGGTACAATCACCCCCTTGACGGATGCAGGCGACTCAAATCGCCAACCTGTATAAGAAGCTGTTTAAAAATAACAGATGTGTTATTTTTTCTGGCGAAATGTAGGGGTGTCTTGCCAACCTCTGTAGGCACTAGGCGTCCCTACACTTCGACAGTTATGTTTAAGTCTCATGATAAAGATAGCAATATTTTTTTATAAAGATTTAATACTTTCGCCCTGTCTTGAAATACTTACTTGGTATTTAAAAGGCAAATGCATCAAACCTTTGTAGATAGAACAAAAAGTGTCGCCATGCAACATGGCTGCCTTCTATATTGGGAAGGTTGTAAATGACATCATTCCGTCTGATATCTGTCTGACATTATATTCACAAACCGGGTTTTCATATGATACTCTCGGGATTGTTGTTTTTCGATTGTCTCGTTTCGTATTTTATTGCATCGTTATTTTTATGCAATGCTAGTTTTGCAGTTCGATAAATAATAAATACTCATGTAAGTACAATTATGTAGTGAATAAAAACTGGCCAAGTGCGTCTCGGACCACGCACAATGAAGGGTTCCGTGGTTAGGATGATTTTTTCCCAAGAAAAAACTTAACATTTCGGTTGAAAAACATGTTCTCCCATACATTCCAACTGCCAAAGCTTACTACACTATCCAAGATTTTCTTAATAATTAGTTACTACTACAATCTGTCACCATACACCTAATTCTTATTTTGTAAGATTTGCTTTATATGTGACTAGCTTTTGCCCGCGGCTCCGCCCGCGTGGATGTCGGTTATCGCGTAAAAAAGTAGCCTATGTCCTTCTCCATATCCCAGGCTATATCTCTGCCAAATTTCATGACGATCGGTTCAGCAGTTTAGGCGTGAAAACGTAACATACAGACAGACAGACAGACAGATACATAGAGTTACTTTCACATTTATAATATTAGTATGGATGAACGATGAAATTTTTGATATGTCGCATGCTGACATAATTTATTATTGTATGCCTACTAGGCAGGACATAATGGATCTGTAATTTACCTAACATCTGTCTGTATAACCTATGCCCACGATAAAAAGATTTGATTTTGATTTAATTTGCAAATGTAAGTTTGTACGCACAATACTGGGAGATGTATAGGGATATGTATCTTAAATAACTTTAAAATTATTCAAAAAATGTACTTGAGTCCCTCACAGTAAGCCCTTTCATTTGATACCTATGTCACACGTTACAGTGTGTACAACTTTTTTTAAATGTTGTGTTTTGTCTCCCAAAAGTGAAGTCCCATATTCAAAATTCATTTATTTACGTAACAAGTCTCTGTTAAATTTCAACTTTATCGGTCCATTAGATTCGGAGCAAACTGGCTGTGACAGACAGACGGACAGCCAGACGGACAGACGCACGAGTGATCCTATTTGTTTCGTTGTTTCATTCGGACATACGGAACCCATAAAGCGCGAAAAAGCAATATAAAGAATTACAACATGTTCAATAATTTTCTTACGTTACATACCGAGTTTTCTTGAAATTAATTGAATAGTTTAAAACTTTGTTATCTTTGAAATGTAATTTGCCAACTCGCCAGCACTTTTCCTCTCGACGGTACACAATCTCGTTCGCAACATGTAGTCTACTTTCGATTTTCAAACTACAACCTCGCGATACCATATCGCATTACCATAACTACACGGTTTGCGTTTAGGGTTACATTATAGGGTACAGTGTGGGCGAACGTAAGATTACGTGTTACAATAGGAATTTGTAATTAGGGTATACCAAGATTTTGACTAAAGCACTATGACTAACTACATGTTTGAATCTAAAAGCTCCAAATAATTTAGTTTTTCGGTCAGAAAATGTTCACTTCTTACTGGAACTGTGTCTGGTACCTAAATGACAAAATGCTCGTCCTTATAGTTGGTGAAACGGATGATACACTTCAACCATCCCCTTTAAAAAAAAAAAAAAACTGGCCAAGTGAGTGTCGGTCACGCACAATGACCCTTCATTGTCCGTAGTTGGGACAAATTTATCCCAAGAACAAACATAACATTGTAGTGTAATATGTTCTCCCATACATTCCAACTGCAAATATTAGTTGTGTGACTATTAAGGCTCTTAAAAACAGGCGCGATATGCGACGCAACGCAAAGAGACTGCTCATCGCGCGGCACGTGGTGTCTTTGTGTCGCGTCGCGTGCCGCGCCTGTTTGTAGGAGCCTTTACTCGTTATCTTGTAAAGCCTACTTTTCTGTGATAGTTTTCCTTATAGCTTCGTTATATATACTGCCGTGAATTTTTTCACATTTCCAAGAACAACCATTTAGCTACCAGGGAGACATATGACTCTTAACTAAAATTATTACGCAAACGGATTTCTGAATCGAAAAATGGAATTCACAGACTCACAATATTTTTAAACGGCCTATCTAACGATACCCCACAACAAGACCCAGATATGAGAAAAAAAAAAAAAAACATCCCCACTTTACGTGCAAGTGAGGAGTACCCGAAATATTTATTTTTCCTAGACTATCGGCCTGATTAATTTGTATACCCATACTAAATTACAGCTTTCTAGTACCTACTAAGAGTCTCTGAGCTAAGCCGCGGACAGACAGACAGACGGACATGGCGAAACTATAAGGGTTCCTTGTTGACTACGGAACCCAATCCGCCCGATCATGACCTATGCGAGTCCAGTCTTTCTCATCCATAAAGATGCAGACCCTCCAAAACCGTTTCCTCCGTAAAATCCCGGGAGCCCCCTGGTTTGTTCGAAACCAAAACCTCCATTTAAAACTCAAAATCCCTACTACAGCTCAATTCATGAAGCGCATTTCAAAGCGCTTCTTTGATTCCGCAGCCACTCATCGCAAAACTCTAGTTGTGCAGGCCGCCAACTACACCCCCCCTCGCATCAGTAAGACCAGCCGTCCAAGGCATGCACTGACCGACCCAGACGACCCCACGACTCTCCTCCAGGAGAGCAGTAGGAAATCAAGTACAGCAGCTCGCAAACATAATACACGACCGTCATTCCGACCTCGCCGCCGAGTCCCATCACGAAATCCCCGACTAAATAGTCCTCAACGACCCTTGCTCGTAAGCGAAGCGCCAGCCCGCGCTATAGCTGAGCCTGTAGCTTTAAATTCCCCTGATAATAATCATAACCCTGATTTTATCCTGCCACCGTCGGTCCCTTGCCATCCTCCCTCCGACTCTGCCCTAAACCGAGGTTCGTACCCCACAGGGGGTGCCCTTAGCGCGCAGTCGTTTAGTTTATAAGTTTTTACGCCCTGGCTGGAGGCTTTAAGTTTTTAGGAGCTTAAGGCAACCACAGGAAAGACAGGTTAAAGAGTCTCAACCTCTCAAGGTTAACTCTGAGATGCCCTATAAAAAAATAAAAATAAACGGAACCCAAAAAAGAGGTACGATGATTTGTCGAAATCGAGATGCTTCTAAGGTAGGTAGGCCTTATGTAATTTAATTAAAACGATCTGACATGTGGTGTAACCGGTATTAACATTGCGTCAAATGACACTCAATCTAATTTAAATGCTAATCTTTTAATGAATAAAATCAGCTATTTTGACTTACAGCCACACTCTCAGACTTATTGGCGTTAATGGAACTATTAACTTGGCACTTGCCTTGAGGGATAGGTTTTTTTTTTTTGCTTTTCGATCATCGTATAAATATCATCGTATAACTTTTTACAAAGTAGTCCGATTTTGATAATTCTTTTATTGGAAAGGGTATACCCCGAAGTTGGTCCCATATACATTTGGAATAAAAAATCCAACCCTAAGGGTAGGAAAACAGGGGATGACTGACTGTTCACGCACTGATTGTAATGTATGACCAGTTGACCACGCAAAACTTTTTACAGAGTAGGCCGATTTTGATCATTCTTTTTTTATTGGATAGGGTATACCTCGTATAAATTTGGGAATAAAAATCCCACCCTGGGTGGGAAAATAGGGAAGATTTGTCCACTCACAGATTTTAATGCTGATTTGTGTATTACAATCGACGAGTATATAAAGCCTATTTTTTTTAAAGTATTTTAAATATTATACAACAAATAATAACTAAAGTAAGTTATTTAGATATTTTAAAAGTAATCAAAAATCAAGCATTAGTAATTAGCAGATTATAGCCATAAAAAATTATGAAATAAAAACTTTTTAACAAAAAATCAAACCGCCGAAAAATCTAAAATAAAAAGCAAAATAAGCACTTAAAAGTTAAAAATAATAATTATTTTTAACTTTTTAGTGCTTATTTATTATTTATTTGCTTATTTTTTTGTTAAAAAGTTTTTTATATTGGAAGTTTCTGTATATTATCAGAAAGAAGAAGAAAAAATATTGTATTTTTTTTTTATTTATCTCATTGTATGCTGCACCGGTTGACGTCATCACGTCAACGCCGGCTGTCGCTGAAAACCAGCGCTGGGGCTCTGTCTCGCATAGCGCAGCATTATGCTGAGCGATGGCCGTTTTGCGTGGATGTGATGCTTATTTTCCCCCAATTTGTTTTTTTTTCGTTTGTGTTCTTTTTTGCGTCATGTTTACCACAAATAAACGTATTTTCTTACTTTCTTTTCTATTCTTAAAAATCCTAGTACTTAGGGGTTGCTTTTTAAAGAAATATGTACGAATAAAGATACTTTAAAATTAATGTCTCATAATCATAACCTAGCAGGAAAAATAATGTTAAGAAAAATATAAATACCGATAGAACGGGGCTATTTGGATTTTCGGGGGTTATTTGGAATAAAGTTACGTAAGATTTGAGTTGACATAAATTCTACCAAAACACCAAAGACAGCTTTTATTTTATTTCTTCTCTTGTTTACTTTTACAATTTTTTGTACGAAGATAACAATTCGAATTTATGTCAACTCAAATCTTACAATTGCTTTGTTCCAAATAACCCCCGAAAATCCAAATAGCCCCGTTCTACGGTACTGAAAAGAAAATGACTGATGTCAGAAAAAAATAAATGTATCTAATCATATCCTCATCATAAGTCAATCTGCCCAGCCTTTTTCCAACTATGTTGTGGTCAGCTTCCAGTCTAAACGGATGCAGCCGAATACCAGTATTTTACATGGAGCGTCTGCCTATCTGACCTCCACAACCCAGTAACTGGGTAATGCGATACCCCTTTGTAAGACTGGTTGTCAAACTTTCGGGCTTCCGATGACTCGTAACGACTGTCAAAGAACGACGACCTGGACCAACGACTTAACGTGCTTTCCGAGGCACGGGAGAGTCTCGATATGTAAAGATGGTCACCTATCCCGGAAAGCGTTCTTTAACCTGATGAATCGACCCGGGCGGCTGTTATTACTTAGCCATGAGCTCCTCATCATAAAATAAACTAAAGTAGTCAAATTATTTTCCTAATTCCCACAGCTGGAAAACAGTGTAAGTTTTAGCAACAATTTCTCAACGTGCGTGGAAAACCCAGGGATTTTCCTGAGAACGGCGCCGGCGCAACAACGCGTTCATAGTCTTGTGAAAGATGCTTTAAGATCTGCGTGATGTAGTCTAGTTTTATCGCCAAAGCTACTATTACATAATATGGAAATTTTATTGTGTGCTATCATGATTTATTATAGGTACTATTTGCGACGAGTCGTATATATAATACTTTCTTACGGCCAATCCCAGTAGCTTCTTCTATCTGTAATTTTGATGTAACTCAGTAAGTGTTAATTATTTATTTCATTAACAATTTTACATTATATCGAAATGTATTATAATGTAATTAAAATTAAAAATTAAACCAACATGAAGTCATATTACTTAAATAAAATATTGCGGATGCATGAGTGACAGGTTTCAATATTGCAAATTTTATTAAATGTTGGTACATTATCCCTGATACAAATGTCAAGAAAAGAAAAAACCGGTCAAGGAGCGAGTCGAACTCGCGCACCAAGGGTTCCGTACCAGCCCAGAAAAACTACAACTGTGCTTCACCCAAAGCACACATAATATAATCCTACCCAATCCTATACAAAGAAATATGACACCTCCCTAAGGCTGGCTATTGAGCTGGCTATTTTTTTTCCTCGATTTTTGAACATATGGCAGCATCAGCGACTCACAAATTGCCAGAGACTGTAGTTTTACAACGCCATCTAGGAGTCAGACTAGATACTGCAAATTGTAAAAAGCAGCCAAGTGCGAGTCGTATTTATGACGTATTAAAAAAAACCTACTTACTAGATCTCGTTCAAACCAATTTTCGGTGGAAGTTTACATGGTAATGTACATCATATTTTTTTTTTTACTTTTATCATTCTCTTATTTTAGAAGTTACAGGGGGAGGGACACACATTTTACCACTTTGGAAGTGTCTCTCGCGCAAAATATTCAGTTTAGAAAAAAAAAAATATTAGAAACCTCAATATCATTTTTGAAGACCTATCCATAGATACCCCACACGTATGGGTTTGATGGAAAAAAAAAATTGAGTTTCAGTTCTAAGTATGGGGAACCCCCAAAGTGTGTGAAAATCTTAATGCGGTTTACAGAATACATCTACTTGCCAAGTTTCAACAGTATAGTTCTTATAGTTTCGGAAAAAAGTGGCTGTAACATACGGACGGACGGACAGACAGACAGACAGACATGACGAATCCATAAGGGTTCTGTTTTTTGACATTTGGCTACGGAACCCTAAAAACGTAAGAAAATTTAAATTTCGTGGGCTACCCTGACGCTTTTGCCTTAAGTTAGTTGTAAGAAAATGTCGTGAGGTAATCTGAATTAATGGATTGAAATTGCCAATACGCACTCACAGTGAGCAATCGTTGTGACGTGTGATTAATGTACGATCTTTCAATGTACGAAACACATTGCTTCATGCCTTGTGGACAAGAGGTTTTTTAAAGACACAGTTGCCAATATGCCTGTTGCCATCAGTGCCCTATACCACAAAACTTTCATCATCATCATCATCAGCCTATAGCAGTTCACTGCTGGACATAGGCCTCTGCAATTGCACGCCATTCAGCTTGATTATCGGCAACTCTTATCCAGCTGCTACCAGCCACCCTGCGAAGATCGTCCACCTAGCCTGAGAGCGTCTTACCTTACGTTTGCCGATTCGCGGTCTCCACTCAAGAACACGTCTACCCCAACGGTCATCGGTTCTACGGCTAATATGGCCGGACCATTGCCACTTCAGCTTGCTTATTCTGTGAGCTATGTCGACAACTTTGCAAGAAAACTTTGTTTTTGCCACAAAACGCCACTCCATAGAAAAAAATATTATCTCGTGACTGAGAAGGAATTATGAAAACCGGCCAAGTGCGTGTCGGACCACGCACAATGAAGGGTTCCGTACTTGGAAAGAATTTATCCTAAGAACAAACTTAACATTGTAGTTGGTAAACATAATCTCCCATACATTCCAATTGCAAATGTAAGTTTATACGCACAATATCAAGAGATTTACCATGTTATTTTAAGACCATAGACTTCTTATAGATTTTCCTGTAATATATAAGTATAGAACTATTTTCTGTTTTTTTTTTGTTTTCCTTTCAGTACTTTCGGAGATAAGGGGGGGGGGGGAATGGTCAGTTTTCGTCTATTTTCACTTATAACTTTAAAACAATTTATTTTAAAATTATAAATAAAATATATTTGAGACCCTCACAGTAAGCCCTTTCATTTGATATTTCACACGGTACAGTTTAAAAACTTTATTTTTTATTTTTTTTATTTGTCCACCAAAACTGACCGCAATATTCTAAATTCATTTATTTACGGTTCACGTCCGTGTTTGGGTCACTCATATTGATATGTAAACCAAATTTCAACTTAATCGGTCCATTACATAGATAAGGGGGGGGAGGGGAATGGTAAATTTTCGTCTATTTTCACTTATAACTTTAAAACAATTTATTTTAAAATTATAAAAATAAAAAAATAAAACTAGAGGGATGTGGCCGTTTTTCTATAGATTGAATTTCGTTTGCTTAATATTTGTTCCGTGCAGGAATTGAACCCGTGAAATGCAGCGAAGCAGTCCACCGCTGCGCCAACCATGCCGTCAAAAAAACCAGTATAAGCTGGCCTCTTATTCTAGTGAAACTCCCTACTACGCTAGGCCAGCGCAAGTTCAAAGTGTTCGACGTGCAGCCAGTACAATTATGTTTGTCGGCGTGTCATTGGTCAGCCGCAATACCTACGTAATTTTGTTTGCAATTCCATGTTGTTTGTTCTAACGTTTTCGATTACGATTAGACTATTGTGTTTGTAAACAGACGAATGCCTGTTTATGTTATTATTACGGCGGCATGCACGCGGCATGTGACCGAGGCCAGGATTTCAGTAAAACACGATGCAATTGCCTGTGGCATACGATAAAATTGAATCAACAAATTACTTGCCTCTAAACACTGTTTAGACCAGGGGTGGGCAAAGGTTTTTTCATCAGGGGCTCCGACCAAATAAAAAACCAAGACAGAGCGCTGCGCTGTCAACAGATACGTGAGGCCGGTTTCGTAAACATGTGTGCACTTAGTGAGGTGTAGTTTGATTGTAAATGGTTGTAAATGTGTGGGTGTTAGCGTGTACAAACAGCTGTGTAAATTGAAATGTATAGCTTGATAAGTAGCTACTTATCAAACTCAAACTCAAACTCAAAGCATTTATTTCAAATAAACCAATTACAGGCACTTTTGAATTGTCAAGGGGTCGGTCAGTCAGAAAGATGAAGCTAGTTGCCCATTCCAAAGCGTAGTAGGTTCCTATGGAGAAGAACGGACAAGAAACTCCATGGACACTCTTTTAAAACAAAATATTGTTACAAAATATGGGTTACATCATTCATGTTGAAGTTATACATGTGAGAACAATGTAGAAAGACGTGCACGTTAGAAGCGTCCGTAATAGAAACAATTCAAAAATTAAAATAAGCCGTGGCAGCTAAGAGATGACCAGTCCCAACTGACGGCGCCCGTTCACGAACATGACGCATGGATCAGCACCATTTAGCTCAACCATTTTGAAGGGAACTTAATGATCCAACACACACGCCACCACCAGCGAGACATTTGAGTGAGCATGACATACTCTCAGCCGCCAGGGCACATTCAAGTCAATAAAAGACATATTACCCGGTAAATGGTAGCTCTATAGTACATAGTACTCACACCTGTGCTATGCAATTATATAATTCAAGGACATTGAGTTTATACAATGCAAAAATAGTTTACAATCTTCAGCAGCTCCAACATGATTGTCAAATGTTAATTAACTAGCTGAGGTTGTGGAGCAGGACCAGCATTCAGCCAAGCATTTTTATCAGCGATGTAATCCCCCAACTTATAATATGCCTGCCTGCATAGTGTGCGTTTTATACAAGATTTAAATTTAGTCTCATTCAGTTGAAGTATGTGGGGAGGAATTTAATTTATTTATCAAGCTATACATTTCCAGTTTGAGCTGATCTCGCATTATATAGGACTAGCTTCTGCCCGCGACTCCGTCCGCGTGAAATTTCGGCCCACCCATCGCATCGCATCCCGTCGCTAGCCCGCGCTATTGCTTCTTTATCGCTTAGCGTTCTTTCTGACTTTTGTTCTTTTCGCTTGGCTCCTAAGGATCATAGCGTGATGTTATATAGCCTATAAGCCTTCCTCGATAAATGAGCTATCCAACACTAAAATAATTTTTCTATTCGAACCAGTATCTAGTTCCTGAGATTAGCGCGTTCAACCAAACAAACTCTTCAGCTTTATATTATAGCTGATGTTGATTGAAATAAAGTGATGTCAAGAACAATTTTGTTGACATTTAAATACTTGTGATTAATAATATATTTATTTGGATAAGAATTAATATTATGTTGATAAAACTCCTTCGCAAATAATGCATTAATTTCGAACAAATTTGATTACCATAAAAAAGGTTATAGTGAGTCAATCTTAAAAGATAGACATGCTGTCGCGGACTTTTTTTTAGAACTTTTAAAGAGGAACAACTCCATCATACATGATATTTGCGTAACTTAAACCGTTAACGCAGCGCACGCAACGGAAGCTCTCAAAAAGGAATAATTTTTCCCATTTTGCAACATTTTTCATTTATGCTCCGCTCCTATTGGTTGTAGCGTATTGTTATATAGCCTATAACCTTTCTCAATATATGGACTATCCAACACAAAAAAAATTGTGATGTTCTTGAGATTAGCGCGTTCAAACAAACTCTTCAGCTTTATAATATTAGTATAGAAGTATAGATAAGTATAGATTTCCGTACAATAATAAGAAGACAGCTTATACTCGAAAGGTATAGCTTGATATGTAGCCGTGTGTACGCACAGCGGAGGTGTAGTTTCAGCATGCTTCACTGTATTGTTCGCAGCGCTGTCTTGGTTTTTTATTTGGTCTAAGATTAGGGGTCAGAAAAGCGCAGGGAATTCAGGGGTCCGGAATAAAAAATAGCGCAGCGCACCAGCGATTTTTTTTTATTAAATTCGAATTTGGGTATGTTTAGTTAATAAAGTTCACAATGACCCTAAACGTACACAAACTCCAGAACATAATTTCTGAGAGCAAACTCAACTTTAAAAAAACAAAAAAAAAAAAACTTCCACTTTCAACTCTTATGTCAAAATGACGTTGGCGGGCGGGCCGGATTAAAACTCTTTGCGGGTCGTAGTTGGCCCGTGGGCCGTAGTTTATCCATCCCTGGTTTAGACGACGCAACTTTTATTTTTCCTGCAATTTATGATATGCCATAGACAATCATATCGCACCGTGTAAATCAGGCTTGAGCGTCTTGTTCCCTGCTTTTTGGTTCTGTTTTTTTTTGCAGTCGGGATTATCGTTTACCTTTCCGTGTCGTCATAGAATCATGCCGTTAAAAGTGGGTCGGATCCGTGACAGGGACGGTAGACGGTACTATGAGTGCGGCATCTTACTTTCATCGGATGACCTCACGATGTGACCCCAGGCTAGGGTACAAGACCTCAGTTACGACACAGGGTGAGTAGGAATCTTTAATACAAATTGGATGTTTTCTTTTTTTTTTTGTTTGTTGTGCTGTTAATGTTGAGGGGCTTGTGGCTCAGTAATAACAGTCAAGATCAAGTTAAGCTACGCTTGCCGTGGTTAATCCGTGGATGGGTGGTCCATCTTTAATACAGAGACCCCTCCGCGCCTCGGAAAGCACGTTAAGTTGTTGAACCCGACATTCGTAGATCTTAGACAGTCGTTACGGTTCGTTAGAAGCCCGAAAGTCTGACAACCAGTCTTACCAAGGAGTATCGTATTACCCAGTAACTGGGTTATGGAGGTCAGGTAGGCAGTTGCTCCATGTAAATACTGGAATTCAGCTGCACCCGGTGAGACTAGAAGCCAACCTCAACATACTTTGTTGTTCTGAAAAGGCTAGGCAGAGGCAAAGGATGTTTTCTTAATTTACTGATGGAGTTAACAAAAAAAATAATCTTCTATACTCTATCTTCACTACATAGTATAAAACAAAGTCACTTCCCTCTGTCTGGCCGAAGTTCGGCCGAACTTCGGTTCAATTTCGCGCGCTTTCTCGAAAGTGACACGTCGTAATTTGTTTAGGTACGCATTTACTTCAATTACTTATTGCTAGATGTACCCCGGCCGCACACCGCACTCCCGGCTACTCCTGGAAGCTCTGTATATTCTGAGCGACTTTTTTCGGAGGCAGGATACACGAAAAAAAGTAACAAACTTCTGCCAGATAAGGCAGAGTGTTTTTGCTCCATAGCCTGCCTCTAGTAAATTTTAAATATGAGTGAGTAGATAAATAAGAAGTTTGTTTAATTTGATTGTTAAAAGAAATACCCCTTAATTGTAATAAAAAATATTTGATTTTAATTAATGTTTAGTTTGTGAACCAAAAACATGATTTTTTCATTCAATTTACGAATATTATAATCCAGATGTTTGCTAGAAGAATACTAAGTATATTTCATTTTTGTAATAATATGTCTAATTAATTAGGCAGAAATTTTACAAGACTAATAAGAAGAACTGATTTAATGTAAGGTTTACATTTACAATGTTCCTAACTAAAATAAATTACCATGAGTGAGTAAAAGACATATTTTTTTTTATTATTTTACAGTAATGCTATTCTAATTCTATTAAATTTCAGTCAAAATAGTGCAAGTAGGTATTATTTTTCTTATGCCGAATGTTCGGCATCTGAACCGAATTTCGGCCGAATGCCGAAGTTCGGTTCAAGCTGCCGAAATTCGGTTGAACCGAATGTGAACCGAATTTCGGCCCATCCCTGATAAGTACCTATCTTTTGAACAAAATTTCTTCAAGTAGAGTTTCAGTTCATCTTGATTGTTCGTTGAGGTTCATTTAAGCATTATTTTGCGTTGAATCCTTGCATAGTTCTGTACATTCCCTTGTTAATAATTGGTTTTATTTTAGTTACCTACTTACCTACTGATGTATTACTTACCATCTTAAACTTGTTTTATTTTAACGGGTTTTGGCATTAATTACCTGTAAAAATAGAAAGAAGATGATTAGATACATACATAGAGTAGTTACACGGTAGGTAATAACTAGTGATGTGCCGGATCGTCAAAAATGTATATCCGCGGACACGGATCCCGATACGGATATTTAGTGTCAAGATCCGCGGATACGGACACGGATACAGATCTTTATTTTCTCACTCAATCGGTGTCGGCTTGAAACGATAGTTGACGTCACGGCCGCGCTGCAACGACGGGCAGGATAGGTTTCGACTTGCATTTCGCGCGTATTACTTTTGTTTAGTGTGACACTGGCAGGGCCTGATTAACCTTTAGGCTAATTAGGCTGCAGCCTAGGGCGCGAGGATCGGGGGGGCGCGCTGAAATCGTGTCTACGCATGCACTATTAATCTAGAGTAACAATAGAAGTGCAAATGTTACGCTTGCAGATTGATCTGAAAATTTTTATAGATAGTATGACCATGTTAAAATTTTCACACTAGTAAACAAAGTCAAAGCTAATATACTACTTTTTAGGCCGACCGTAACACACCAGGCGGGGGCGCGTCCTTATAATTAGCCTAGGGCGGTCAGAACTCTTAATCAGTCGCTGGACACTGGGCCGCATAGATAACGTTCGTTTGTGTGCAATTAAAGGTGCCAAATATTCGATTTTAAGAAATGTAAAAGTTGTTTGTTTTAAATTTTTTATATTTATTAAAGTAATGTCATAACTTTCTATTTGTAATAGTGATCTCATAAGATAGTTGATTTAGTATCTTAGAGTTTTATACTATTGGTATGGTAACTTACTAGAATATATGTTTGCAATTAAAGGTGCCAAATATTTGATTTTAAGAAATAAAACTACTCTGAATGGTTTTTTTTTTAAATTATACTACTTAATCACTTAATCTAAGTTGTTATGCAGCATTTTATCCTGTCAATTGAATTTGAAAATTAATAAAAGATCCGTAAAAGATACGCGAGAAAAGTGACGGATACGGATACGAACACGGACCTCATTTCTCCCGCGGATATCCGCAGATACGGATATCAGGAACATCACTAGTAATAACATAACATAATAACATATCAATAACATTAATACGAGGATATAAATAACAAAGATAAACATTCAGATAATAATATTGATAAACATGTTTCACCTTTGTTTTGTTTTTTTATTGTCACCTTTGGATCTATAATTTAAATACAGCCTTACTAATACTGGTACAGTAATACAGTACAGCCTTACTAATAAAAATATTTTAAACACTTGTTAAACAACTGTATATTTATGCATTGTGTAAGCTGTGGATAAGAGTTACAAAGATAAATAACACTTCCTTTACCTACCAATAATCGGTGTGTAAGCATTGTATAGATATAAATTCGTTATGACAAAAGTCACTGGCAACATTCGACGGAAACGTTTTGAAACTAGATTACCAAATTGTTTAGACATTTAGAAAACCTTGTAAACAACATAAACAATGTTTATTTTTTAAGAAATAATACAAATTGTGCCCAAAATGTTGTTTCGAAGTGTATTTAAAAATAATTATATGTTTTTTACGGTAAAACGAAAGAAAGAACGTGTTTGTAATTGAGTTTAAGAACGCACCTTTCAATCAAATGTCAAACTACTTTAGTGTCTTGTCCACTATCCCGTTATCAACGCGAAATTATATTTGGTTTTTAGATTCTTTAATAATGGCTAATATTAACATAAATAGTGATCAGTTGAAGGCAAAAAGAAAACGATCTGTAAATTGGGACACTTTAGAAAAGGTATGGTCATTTTACCAGATAAAACATTCGTCTACATATTTACCACACGGTCATCCTTTTCGTGATTAAACTCGTGCATTTTACTTTTCAGAATTTATTGAAATGCTGTATGAAGGAGTTTGTTTCCATTATAGAAAATAAAAACACTGACACGAATACCAATAAAAAAAAGACCATTGCTTGGATTGCGGTCGCAAAAAGGTTCGTAAAATACCATGTTTACATATGGTATGAATTTGGTTTAATGTTTCAGATACATAATCAAATATTTACTTAGAGTGAAGTCTGTCTTGCATAGGGCATTATCATAAAAATGTTTATTTTTAACTGTAGTTTCTATTCTTTTTCACTTACTTATATAAATCAATCTAAATAAATAAAATATGTTTTCTAAATGTTTTGTAATTGCATTTCCTACTACTATGTTTTAATGCATGCCGTGGCAGCCTTTAATTAAGGCTACACTATAAAATGTAAAAATAATATGGGTATTTTAACATGTATTTTTGGTGTCTTTGGTTTCCCTCCTTAAATAAATAAATTGTAAATATTTTCAGATTCAATGAATTAAATAGCCGAGACAGACAAATGACTGAATTAAAGCAACAGTGGCGGACACTGAAACTTGATGGCAAAAAATCCTTGCCACAAGTAAAAAAATCCTTGAAATGTACTGGTGGAGGGCCAAAACCTCCTAGCCCGGATCCTGAAACCATGGACATTTTTAACGAATTTGAAACGGATTCCAATGTCTTTGACAGTGACAGTGTAGCGGTGAGAGCATCATATATTATTTGTAATGATAACTGGCATTAATTATCTCAAATCTTGAAATACTAACCAGTCCTTGGTCAAAATACTAACCTTTTATAGAGTATGTTCTGACGCCAATCAATGAACAAGAGAATGAAGAAGAGGTTTGTTAATTTAGTTAATAACTTGTGTCTGTTATGTATTATGTAATATATTTTGTTATAATTTATTTATTTAATCTGTTCCTTTCTTCTTGTCTGTTTATAAACAGACAAGAAGAAAGGAACAGAAAAATACGTACAAAGGTGATGCTTATTTCTAATGAAATCTCTTCCAGCATACCTGCGATAGGAAAGTAGATATAGAGATGTAGACAATGTGTGTAAGTGTAGAAGAGAAAAAAAAAAATAAAAAAAATATACATAAAATCAAAATAGCTATACATTATTATAAATACCTATAAACATACAATAAGAGAATATACTAATACATGCATATTTTCTGTTTAATATTGATGTTTTGTTAATTTCTAATGACTTCTTTGTTTTTGTTTTAGAACATTACAGCAATGCCTGTAAAGAAGGTTGTACCCAAAAACTTGTTAAAACCTCTACAAAAACGGAAACTACGATTTGATGAAGTGAAAGATAATGAGCACGAGACAACATGTGAGGTAAATTAAATTTGCTTAGTTTATTTTAGACAAGCTTCTGCCCGTGTGGAAGTACAAATTATATTATATTATTTTGTTTTATTATTATAAAACATATCTTATGACACTCAGCAATAGTGTTGCTGTCTATTAGTGAAATAATTTTTAAATCTGAGGTGTTTCAGAGATTACCTTCTACATCCAAACAAACAAACTTTACCTGTTTATAATATGAAGTATAGATATAAAATGATATGGTGATTTGTGATACTCAAATCTTTATTGCATTCCACAATGTATAAGCTTAGGTGGTAGACATAAATTAAGAAACAATCGTGGACCCTGTCGGGCACAGCAAAAGACACAGGAAGATGATTGATAATTTATCAATTTATTTCAGGACAGGGACTTTGCGAGAGAACGCCATTATCTTCTTATCAATTGTATGAAGGAGGAACATGATGTGAAAATGAAAAATATGCTAGAAGCTCATAGTTTTATCAAGGAAGAACATAATTTAAAAGTAAAACAAATTATTTTAGAGGGAGAAGAAACCCAGCTAAGAATTGAAAAACTAAAATTAGAAATGTTAAAAGTAGAAATTAAAATCAACTAGGTAACTTAAATACATATTTTTTTTGCTAAAAATGTGTTTCTATAAACAATCTTCTCTTTTCTTGACCAGATTGGCTATCAATACCTTCCCATGGCATTTGATGTCTAAAATTATTTTCTGTTAAGATAGGTTCAAGAAAATCAATGTCTTCATTCATGTCTATGGCAATATTGTGCAATACAGCAAGTGCTACTATGTATAATTTCATATTTTCCAGTGACACACTACAAAACCATGTAGTAGACATCGGATCCTCTGTTTCCAAACTCCAAAACATCTTTCAACTGTGTTTCTAGTCAATATATGTAGCCTATTCTACGAGCTCCATCACATTGCGGGGATTCTGGATTGGTGTAAACAAATAATTTGTTAATCCATAACCTGAATCTCCTAGTAAACGGCCACTGAAGTCCCCACTTTCAAATCCTCGCCGTATTCGGCTTTCTCTAAAAATCCTAGCATCATGTGTGCTGCCCCTCCAGTGTGCTACTATGTCTTCTATCTTTAATTGGGAATCGCAAACCACCTGAATATTTAAGGATGAACATCTCTTTCTGTTTATATAGTATTGAGCACTATCCCCACCAACTTTTTTAATTTTAATATGTGTGCAATCGATAGCGCCAATCACATTTCTGAAGCCACAAATGTTTCTAAATCCAGAAACTACTTGATCTTGCTCTTCAAGAGCCCCAGGCATAAGTACAAATTGAGCCGCTCTATTTGCCGAAGCGAGGCTACTCTTCGGCATACATTCGTAATGGATTGTTGGCTAAGTCCATGAATGTCTGCTGCGTTATCTTGAACTTCTTGCCTAGCCCATGTCCTGAGAGCAGTACAAACTTGAAGTTCTACAGCCTGCCCGCCACCACGAGCTTGCAGTTCAATATCACTTCTAACTAACTTAACTATTTCCCGTACATATATTTTACTGAATCTATATTTCATTCGAAAGTCATTGTCTTGTAAAGTAAAAGGATCAAAACGATTTTTATAACATTTTATTTTTCTTGGTGGTTCTTCACGGTCCATTTTATCAAAAAGATCGAAATAATGCAAATAATCCATCACTGAGACTGAGATTTGAATTCGAAAGTTCCTAAAAGCTAATAACATTCCCCCAGACGCCCGCCAGATGTCTGGTTATTACGGTTACCCGCTCACTAAACAAGGGTCGAGGACTGAATAACAGTTGGGTAACTTCTCATACAATTTAAACTACCGCTATAACAGATGTATACAACTGTATCATCCTAAATTAGCATGCATTAAACATTTTCTTCTTTTCTTTATTTATTTTCTTTCTTTTCTTTTTTTCTTTCTTTTATTAGAAAAATTAGTTTTTGAGTTTATCGCGATCAGACAGACAGACAACAGACAGACAAACGCGACGGAGGACTTGTGATAGTAAAAATTCAGTGTATGTATTATGATTAAGAGATCGGATATTCGGATGCATATTCACCTAAAGTTGAGATGTTGGCTAATATGGAATGCGCTTTTACATCGAAAAAATCCCGCATTCCGGAATCGACAAATTTTGTGTTTTTTCTGATTAAAGAATCGGTTGCATATCTACCTACGTAAGTAGCCGAGGTAATATTTACGCCCAATCAGAATATAGTACTTAATTTAATAAAATTGGTTGTCTGTAAAGTTGGTTTACGGACGATAGTTTAACGTGACAACGGCAACGTCATAACAAAACATTCATGCGGCGCAAGCGTACAACGAGCGTTACGGGACAATGAGTCATCCTTTTTCGTGCATGCAGCCGGCGTTCATCGATTTATTAGACGTTGTAACGTCAAAAAAATATGTTTTTTATTTTATTTGTTTTAACTAACACACACCACCCCTCCTCTTACAAACTACATACACATATTTTCATCGGAAGTTAAACTTTAATTTTAAATAAATATGCATCTGAATAGTCATGCAATCCAAGAATCCCAGGGATTTTTTGACGTGACAACGTCTCATAAATCGATGAACGCCGGCTGCAAGCACGAAAAAGGATGACTTATTGTCCCGTTACGCTCGTTGTTCCGTTACGTTAATTGTCCCGTTGCGCTCCTTGTAAGCTTGCGCCGCATCAATGTTTTGTTATGACGTTGTCACGTTAAACTAACGTCCGTAAACCAACTTTACAGACAACCAATTTTTTTATAAATATTTTTAGACGATGCTTCCATACTATAAACCCAACTAGATATGCATTCCCGGGGTTCCTGTCATCCCGAGATTTTTTTACCAATAAAATATTTTAGCAATATATTCAATTTAGGTAAATATGCATGCGAATATCCAATCTCTAATTATGATTTATGAATTTATGATTATAATAATATTATAATAATTGTTAATATTGTTATTATTAATATTATATTGTTTGGTGGCGTGCATTAAAGGCTCGCGACAAAAAGGCACCGCTCGTCGCACGCCACGCGGTGTGTTTGTGTCGCATCGCGTGTCGCGCCTGTTTTTAGGAGCCTTAATTCCGGAACATGTAGATAAGATGACACATATTATTATGCATCATTCGTGAATGCGTTAAGTTACGTCACCCAAACTTGGTTTCTGAAGGTTTGAATTCGAGGTTAAAATATTTATGAAGACATTGTGTATTGATCTATACCTACATTGTTATGAAGATCAATGTTATATCACCTGTACAATGTATGTATACGTAATGGCTACCTTGAAATATTATGTGTAGGTACTTCTATCTACCTACATTAACCAAAAAAAATATGCTTTTACACCTACGGATATGACGAGCATAATCATAGGTAATCGGCCTATAATGTTCCGGTTGCTGGGACACAGGTGTCCTCTCTGTGAGATCCTAGGCACCACAAGTGAATAATATATGTCGTCTGTAAAGATGTCATGTATGGGTTTAAGGCGAGGTTCTTCAAGTTAACCTGTAGGAAATGTAATTATGATGGCATTTTATTTAGAAACGGTAATGATTAAACACGTGAAAAAAATATATGTTGCTTTTGAGACCTTTCTGTAGGTACGTCGGGTACTCGTTACATAATTGGACAAAGTTCACTCGATAGAAAAAAAAATCCAAACATACCCTTATTTTGTAGATTAAAACTCATTTCATTTCAATATTATACTACTTTATGTATTGAAAATCACATCAAAATAAACGTCAATGATGATGTAATGTCTGTCAGGTTTAACATTGTTAATATCGTAAAACATATAATTTTCAACCCAAAATTAACGAAGTTCACGGCAAATTTGTTACGTATCGCTACTCATTGCGGGGGCTGGGGTAAGCGTTACATGCCTACGACGCTCGAGGAACCTCGCCTTAATATAATATAGGTAATACAAGAGTGGTTTGGCTACTGAGCTTTCCTAATTGAAATATATATCTATAACTTGTATGTATTTTTAATGAATAGATATTATTGTTATGATACAGGGTGTAAGGGACAGCCCTCCGCAAACTAAGAGGGTTCATTCAGCTCCTGATTTTGAATCATATTCCATAGGAAAGCTCAGGAAAAATTTCATTTTTTAAATCCTTTTTCAGTTAATATTCATTTATTTCAATGTAAAATAACATTCTCTATATGCAGCACTCCATTTATGTAAATAAAACAGTTAAGATCAAAAACCCAGCAATGGATGTTGAAATACTCTAACGAACGACGCGCGAAATCAGCTGTTCACTTTCTGCCTAGCTACAGAGTTCATCGAAATCACTCGCTGTGCTGCCGTTCGCTACGTGCGTTTTGCCACGATAACAATACATTGCGTGTGAGGTTAAATAAAACAAATCAGGTTTATTGGATTTCCATAACGTTCCTGAAATAATTTCATGTACAGGTCATCTTAGTATGATATACTGAATTCACCCTATCAGTCTGCGGATGGCTGTCCCTTACAGCCTGTATAGTACAGTCAGTTACTGCCATTAGCAGCCCCCCTTGCATAAATTGTTGAGATTTTTTAGAATACGAATCAATAGAATTTTCGATTTGTTAGTCAAAAAAAACCTCAACCATTTAAGCAAAGGGGGGAAGCATCCGCTAATGCTAATAGAAACAGTTATAATACATTATTTAAACATAAGGTTTTTAACATGACGTACTTTTTCACGGCGTTATATCGAAAAAACTGAAAATCGTTAACTGTTAGAATTCGCGTCACGTAAAAAGACCGCTGGCCAACTGCACAATTGTAACGTTTTATAGATCGTGCAGTGACGGATTAAGACTACTTGATGCCCTAAGCAATCCACGCCTGTGGGCCCCCCAACTAGAATCGGTCTTTAGAGCTTTACCGCCTAAAAACATTATATTTTTGTAAAATAAGATGATGAGATGTAACGTACCTTAGAAGTGGAGTAGGTGCGACAACACCGGCCCGGCACAATTACTCAAAAAACAAAACATTTGTTTGACACAGGGCAGGCGGGGGGCCTGCGGGGAAGGGGTGGTTTGTGATTGGCTGATCGCAATTCCGGTGCGTTCGAATAAGATTGGAATTGCCGAATGCACTAGCGGGCAGCGAGTGGGCAAGCGGGAGCGGGGTTATGACTCTAGGTCGGACTCTATGTTAACTTAAAACGCGTGAATTTTCAAATTAGTCCTAGAAACTTTTTTGGTGTGGTTTTTGGTGACGTGAGAGTGAGACGTGATGCTCTAAGGACAGATTTTTTTGTGCTTCTTCTGGTGCCCCCCCAGACGTGATGCCCTAGGCAATTGCTTAATTTGATTAAGGGTTAATCCGTCACTGAGATCGTGTCACGTAAAAAGATCGCTGGCCCACCGCGAAACCATACGTTGTATTAGTTCGCGTCACGTAAAAATGGTACCTATGGTATAGTTGTACGGTTGGCCTGCGCGCTTCTTACGTGACACAATCTATAAAACGTTACAGTTGCGGTTGGTCAGCGGTCTTTCTACGTGACGCGAACTATAAGTAAGTATTAATTTTCTGTTAAAACTATTATGTTAAAACAAACAAGTTAATAAATTAATTGGACATTGAACGGTGTCGCTGTTAATGTCACGATGCAAATGCATTTCCGGACTCTTCACATTACGACAAACCAGGAAGACAAACTGGCTTCCTTTATTTATATGCACATTTTTTTTTTAAATTAAACCTTATTTTGAACAATCTTGGTAATATTTTACCATAATTATATCAAATGCCGCTGGAAACAATGATTATTTATTTTACTTTAACTTAAAACTATTTACCAAACGTTTGCCCAACCTTTTCTGTTTACCATGTAAGAGATTTGACGTAAGTTTAATTTTAAAACAGCAACGGAAGTGTTACCAACATCCTTTAAAAATAAAATAAATAATAGACACTAAGAATAACAATCATTGGTTTTGACACTGACAGCCAACTCCTATTGACAGTATATCGTTCCATTCTACGTCAACACAAATAATCGTAATAATTACAATATTGTACTTTTATGTATAAAAAACGTGAATGTATTTTTATATTAACTTTTGTATGTTTTTCTTATATTTTACGAGTACAAGTGTTGTTTATTAAAAAAAATTGACAAGCGTAAACGTCTGCAAATGTAAGAACGTAAATCATGTAATGATTTATTAGGTTGGAATGTAATACGAAACACGGTGCGTTTAATAACTGCACGATGACTTATTTTTAAGTAAATAAAAATCTTTTCTAACTTTTAATTCCCATCATCTAGTGACTCAATATTTTTTATATAATCCTCTTACAAACTCTTAATTAAAATAAATATGAACTTGCAAGTGAATGACACTTCGTAAATTTATAAATAATCTGGGTCCAAACTCGCCATCCTTCTTTACTCGTTATATAAGATTCTTACTTAACATCTTGACCATTAGCGTAGGTGACACAAATACTTGCAAGTCGCAGGCTTGTCGTGATCATTGGCACATCGATGGTCGATACACTTCAATAATTGCAGTATTATGTACTGTAATAACGTTGTTAGTATAGTATCAAGGTCTATTTAATTAAAAATGTTTACTGCATCGTATGTATGTTTTTACAAAATCTGAATGCCTAGTGTTAGTGAAAATGGGCAGTAGTAGGTTCTTAGTAAAGGGAGAGACTATACTTATGTATTTGGTATTTTATACATAACATTTAAAGAAAAATACATTGGACAGAAGCTGCTTATAAATTAAAAGTAAAAGTAAAATTTTAAATTTAAACAAAGTTAATAACTTAAATAAAATCAAATATACATAAATCTATTATAACCGAAATTATGTGAATAAATGATAATTGTCAAGTATTTTTTTTCGAATAGCACACAAAAAGTCATGACATATTATAGGTATCCAGGTTTGAATTTTAAGTTTTTGTTGAGCATATGGGCACCAATATTATTACGACGGAATGGAGGACAAAATGTGTCAGGACAACGCGGGGTCTCTTACATGGAACTGTGACTGAAACCTCTGCTAGGAGATATAGAGGTATGAGGAACAGGGTGTAAAGTTCACTCATACTCTATGGAAAAGGGAGGATCCCCGACCAGACGGGTGTTGTGTCTGGTGGGCAACTGCCCGACGGTTGACGTCGGGATTTTGTATTTTATGCTAGTCGCGCGGTAAACTCTGATTGCGCGATGCAGGATTTGTGACGTCAGGTCTTTGATGCGAAGTTCGCATGTGGCGTTGTAGATTACTGAGGTTACTGCAACCATTCTTCCCGTTTCTACCGTCTAGCAGCGTAGCTGAGTTCCGCTGTTCCGAGGTAATTACTGGCACATGAGACAGTTTGTCATCTTGTGTTCTCAAGACAGAACTCCGAGACTAAGATGACAAACTCATATATATAAGTACTAGCTTTTGCCCTCGGCTCCGCCCGCTTAGCTGTCGATTATCGCGTAAAAAAGTACCCTATGTCCTTCTCCATATCTCAGGCTATATCTCTGCCAAATTTCATGACGATCGGTTCAGCGGTTTAGGCGTGAAAAGGTAACATACAGACAGACAGACAGCCAGAATTACTTTCACATTTATAAAATTAGTATGGGTATGCCTGTGGTATTGTAGATATCAAGCCGCGGTGACTATCTACCAAAAGGTAAATAAAATAAAACAAAATGTGAAAAATAAGCTACCGGAATTTTGAAAATGTCGTGAATGTTTCTATAAAAGTGTGATTTGTAAAACTGAAAACACACATCACACATTATTTATTTATTTAAAAACACAAATTGTCTTCTTATAATTAAACAAAGCACACTATTAGACCCCTGGGGTCTGTCTTAGCATGCCATGGTCTGGATTTAACTCGACGCGCTATTGACAAATTAACGTTAAATGGAGTTGTAGTATTCTTTGAGCCTGTGTTTTACGTTTTTACTGTTCATTGAGTCGCGAATGTCTAAAGGTATTTGGTTTAGTAAATAAGGTATTGTGAAAGATGCGGTGCGTCTACTATAAAAATTATTTTTACGTGGCACTTGAAGTGATTTTAATTTTGACTGACGTTCACTGGAATCTGGATCTCAATGTTGTCAAAATATTATATGAGAATCAAGTACTCAGCACGTACATGTTATGTTAAAATGTTTTTGACTAAATAGAGAAATCTTTTACTCATTTGCACTGCAAGCAAATGAATAGTCATTGAACGTTGCAAACTACGCAGGCATTGCGTCATCCGTATCTTTAACATGCAAATAAATGGCAGCCATGCACCCGGTACTTTCTCTGTAAAGCCTAATTTCTCTTTTTACTGCAATATAGTTGACTTGCATTTTTGTTTGGCGTTTTTCTAATGCACATGTTTAATGAAATGAGTTGGAATGCATACAAATGGCCTCTATGAGTGACACACTGGACAGTCAGCCCCGTACCCCTCGCTGACTGGCTTAATGTACTTTTACCAAGGCATAACCTTTTATAAAGATACAATTAACTTAGTATTACATTTTATTATTTTAAATAATGTGTTATATAGGGTGTATCTATTCAAACACGAAATATTTTAAGAGATACACCTATAGGTGGTACAGAAGTCACGACAACGATTAAAAAAAAAACTGAGCATTTTATTAAAAAAAAATGATGATTAATCATCAAAATTCATCGCGCTCGTGCCGCCACCATCGTCGCCGCGTCCGGGCGGGTCATTCCTAAAATAAGTAAATTTTTGGAAAATGCAACTACTTTGCAAAATATTTCAATTTTAAAATTATAATAATTATGTAAAAATATAAAACACTAGACAATTTTTTTTTTCGCTGCTGTACGGTACCTATTTGTAAATATGTGAGCACCATGTATCTAACACATCATTAATTTATCCGTCATTGCTTATTTTTTTTGTGTTTTTATATTTTGTGGTACCTACCTATAGTAATTTTATTCTGGGTACATCGTCTTCATAATTATGTAATGATATAATTGATGTGTATACAAAGTATTGTAAAGCAGTTTAAAAGAGTAACGGTGGAGTTTCTTGCCCATTCTTCTCCATGCGAAACTACCTTTTGGAAGGGGCAACTAGAATCAATTTTACCTCCGTGTTTGACGTTCAAAAGTGCCATTTATGTGCCTGTTTGAAATAAATGCTTTGACTTTGGAAATACCTACCAATTTTCCGGCACGCCTAACTTAACTCAAAATTCTACCTCCAACAGGACACGATATTCGAAATAGACTTCAAATAATAATAGGACCTTACATCCAGTCACTAACCGGGTCCGTATTTGGACCTCAAGGCGGTTAGGTCCATCGCCCACGTTAAGTATTTGCAATACTAGCTATGTGATGAAAATATCAAGTCCGTTCAAATAACTGGTCCAAGGTAGAATTTGGATTAGGATTTTGTTTTATTTTAAACTAGCTTTTGCCCGCGGCTTCACCCGCGTGGATGTCAAAAAATATCCGATTTAATCTAAAAAATAAAGAACTTTAATTAAAAACAAAATTTCATCCCTCTTTTCACCCCCTTAAGGGTAGTAATTATAACAACACAGTTGCGTTAGCTTCCAACCATAAGCCTAGATAGTAAATTTAGTGATTTTTCTTCGAAAATTAAGGACTTTTCAACATCACTCCCCTTTTACACCTTCGGGGGTGGAATTATTAAAAACGCTGAGACACGTATAAATTAATTTTCAATCGTCAGCTTAAATGAAAAATTTGAAGATCAAAACTTTTTTGACGGACTTTGATATAAACTTCCATCCCCTATTTTACCTCTTAGGGGGAAATTCCCAAAAATCCTTTCTTAGTGGATACTTACTCTTCACAAAGAACACATCCTCCAAGTTTCATGTCTCTAGGACCAGCGGTTTGGGCTGTGTTGATATATCACCCAGTCAGTCAGTCAGTCAGTTTACCATTTGATATACGAGTATATAGATGTTGTCTTGGTTTTAGTGGGGTTTGTGGCTAAGTCAGTCGCACGGGTCGATAGATCAGGTTAAGCTACGCTTGCCGCGGTTGGTCCGTGGATGGGTGACCATCTTTACATACCAAGACCCCTCCGTGCCTCGGAAAGCACGTTAAGCCCCGACTGTCATTCGTGGATCTTTGACATTCATTACGGGTCGTCAGAAGCCCGAAAGTCTGACAATCAGCAAGGGAAAAGTAGTATTTATTGTACATGTGTTAATGTACATATGTACATGTAGAGTAGTAAGTTTTTAATGTACACGAAACCTTTTATTCATCTCGATTGAACCTATTTTTGCTCTATCCCACACAGCACTAATATTAAATGTTTATATTCAACGTCTTTAGCAGGCCTTTAAGACAGCTTTTCTATAAAAAAAGATTCCCTTTGCTTTAAGCAAACATGTATCGTTAGGTAATGTTCCTCCTGTGACTATAAGCGGAACACCATTGCAGCGTGTTGCTCAGGTTAAGTACCTAGGTCACGGAGGACTTTTCTGATGATGCAGATTTGGACAGAGAGCGCAGGGCGTTGGCTGTTCGGTGCAATATGTTAGCCCGCAGGTTTGCGCGCTGTAGTAAGGATGTGAAGGTGTATCTTTTTAAGGCCTACTGCCAAACCTTTTACACGTGCAGCCTATGGGTGAAGTATACGCAGATGGGCTACAACGTCCTGCGCGTTCAGTATAATAATGGTTTTAGGATGTTGATGGGGCTTCCGTGCTTCTGCAGCGCTTCGCAGATGTTTGCGGATGCCCATGTCAATGATTTTCATGCCATAATGAGAAAGAGGGCAGCGTCAACTATGGGTAGGTCGCGGAAGCTCCAACAGCATCCTGAAAACATACGACAAGATGGATAGCCCCTTTATTAGGCACTGGGTGCGGAGGCACGTGCCAACATGTGTTGAGCAACGAGTTATTAGTTTGTAAGTTTTACGAACATAGTTTTTTAAGTTGTTACTAATACTATATGGATTGTGTGTATTTTTATGTGTGATCTGCAATAAATGAGAATAATAATTTAAAACTGTTCAAAAAAATATATCCCATGCTTCAAAAGACCTACGCGAATGTACACGTAACCATAAATTCACACGGCACATGAGGTAAAGTACACCCGAGACGAGTCACGATTTGCACCCGTTCCATTGCGCTGCGTACGGCACTTATCTTTTGCACACGAGTTGACACACTGCATATTATAAATTCAGTGTAGTTCACCTTATCAGTATCATTACAACTCTCACGGCGATTAGACGCGTTACGTGTTGATAAAGTGTAAACAATTCTTTGTTATTGTTTTGTGTATTTGAGTGGTGAATATTTTTTTGTGAAAGGTGAGGTTTGGAATTGTTTTTTTTTTTGGAACTAAGTAATTTAGTATCTAGGTACTAATTGTTGAATGCAGGCCGTTTAACTAATTATTATAACAGGACATGAAACATGATGTGTAAATAATACTGGTAAAGCCAAGTATGTTTGTTTACTATACAAATAAAGATTTTCCCATGCTATGTAACAATTATTATGTGCATACTTTGACGTCTTGTTGTTGGAGGTGGAATGCAGAATTGCAGATTATGTAGTAAATAATAATGATGCTGTTTTAATTTCACAACAAGTTTTGTATTTTAAACGTATCTCTGAACCAGAAAACGTATCTATTTGAAGAAAAATAGACGATGAAGAAATATAATATTCAAAGTTTCTTTATTGAAACTCTCTTTTTATTGATTCCCTTTTTTAAATGATGAACTAATGATATTCTTATTTGTTTTCAGAACCAACCATGCCGTGCTGCAAAGTATCCATCAAAAAGACCCTCGTCTGCTCCATGAGTGAGTGCATCTGCGTCCCAACGCATGGCAAACCCTACCTCTGCTTGAGCAAAGACGACGAAGGAAAGATCGTACCCTGCTTTGACTGCGAAGCAGTCCAAATGGACGAAAACGAATGGAAATGTGACAACTCCTCCTGCATCTGCCTTCCAACTGGCGGAAAACCTTGTCTTTGCATCTGTACCGACGAAGAAGATGCCATTAAGTCTTGCGACGATTGCTCTTGCATCAACGCTGATGAGTGCAAGGAGACTTTCAAGAGATGTGGTAAAGCTGAATGCGTCTGCTTACCAACTGGTGGCAAATCTTGCATCTGTGTCTGCAAGAAGAATGAGAAAATTGTTCTATGCGAGTGCAATGGAGCTGGAATATGTGGCAACTCTTGCGAATGTGTTTCTACCGAAGGTGGCAAGTGTCTTTGTGTTAGCTGCGACGCGAAAGGCAACATTAAAGTCTGTAAAGAGTGTACTTGCAATCTTAAGGAACAAGAAGCCTCTAGCTGCAGAAAGAGTGAATGTCTTTGCATTCCAACTGTTGGAAAATCTTGCATCTGTGTGTGTAAGAATGATGCTGGAAAAGTTGTGTGCTGTGATGACTGCAAGTGTGATGATTCTGCCAAATGTGACAAGCCGCAATGTGTGTGCATTCCAACTGATGAAGCGAAGTGTGTTTGTGTCTGCTGCGACGCTACAGGAAACATTAACGTACGTAAAGATTGTACTTGCGACACTAAAGAACAGGAAGGCGCTAGCTGCAATAAGGGTGGATGTGTTTGCATCCCAACTGTTGGAAAATCTAGCATCTGTGTAGGCAAGAATGATGCTGGAAAAATTGTGTGTTGCGATGACTGCAAGTGTGATGATTCTGGCAAATGTGATAAGCCAGGATGCGTTTGCATTCCGACTGATGGTGCAAAATGTGTATGTGTTTGCTGTGATGACAAGGGAAGCATCAAGGTATGCAAAGATTGTACCTGTGGTGCTAAAGCAACTGTAGATCCTAAATTTAATAAAGATGAATGTGTTTGTATCTTAACTGATGGGAAATCTTGCATCTGTGTGTGCAAGAATAGTGAAGGAAAGATTGTATGCTGCGATGACTGTACGTGTGATGATTCTGGGAAATGGGACAAGCCGGAATGCACGTGCATCCCAACTGATGGAGTGCAGTGCGTTTGTGTCTGCTGCGATGACAAGGGAATCATCAAAGTCTGCAAAGACTGTACCAGTGATGCTAAAGCCACTGTAGCTCCTAAATGTAACAAAGCTGAATGTTTTTGTATCTTAACTGATGGGAAATCTTGCATCTGTGTGTGCAAGAATAGTGAAGGAAAGATTGTATGCTGCGATGACTGTACGTGTGATGATTCTGGGAAATGTGACAAGCCGGAATGCACGTGCATTCCAACTGATGGAGTGCAGTGCGTTTGTGTCTGCTGCGATGACAAGGGAATCATCAAAGTCTGCAAAGACTGTACCAGTGATGCTAAAGCCACTGTAGCTCCTAAATGTAACAAAGCTGAATGTGTTTGTATCTTAACTGATGGGAAATCTTGCATCTGTGTGTGCAAGAATAGTGAAGGAAAGATTGTATGCTGCGATGACTGTACGTGTGATGATTCTGGTAAATGTGACAAGCCAGAATGTGTTTGCATTCCAACTGATGGCGCTAAATGCATCTGCGTTTGTTGTGACAATGGAAAAATTACTGCTTGTAACAATTGCAATTGCTCTACCGATACGAAATGTGGCAAGGATTGTGTATGTTTTTCGACTGATGGAAAGTCTTGTATTAGTGTGTGTGAGGAAAATGGTAAATTAGTCCGTTGCAAGGATTGTGTAAATGATGATGCTTGCAAATGTGAGAATGAGTGTTGTGTCTGTATTCCAGCCAAAGATAAAGATTGTGTTTGTGTGCATAAAGATGCTAAAGGCAACATTGTTGTGTGTTACGACTGCGATTGCGCCTAATCTAGGTTGTAAACCATTGATACCCTATTTAATCATATTATTATGGGTAAATATTGTATTAAGATAATCCATCATAGTAGTGTTTTGTAGTAAATAACACTACATATTGTTGTTATTCTGGTGTGTATACTTATTAATGGATATTTTACTTGTCTATTAATCTTATTTTATTCAATAATCTGTTATTTTTATTATTTTTTTGTAAATAAATACTTGTAATTATTCAATCGACTATCTTATTTTTATTTTCCTAAAACAACAACTTGGTTTTTATGAAGAACTTAATAAACTGTACAAAAAAACATGCATAAGGTTGTAATTACTGTGCGCTTAAGTTGCATAACAATCAAAACAAGTTTAAAACAGTTACAAACACAATAGTCAGTTATTTTAACGGACAGTAAGACAATTTCGAGATGACGTCTGACAGAATTCATTACTGTTGGAAACGTCAAGATTTGTGACGTAAGCGCTTGAGTTGTCAAAATGACAGACATGGCCGACAGCGCGCCACATCATGGGTGGCATTTTATATATAATCGTAGTCTTTTGTTTGATGTACAGTTGTTTTTCTTTTGTTATTTTTAATTAAATAATTATATGAGATGGGACTGAGAGGTTGAGGAATGCATTAAAAATAATAGATGCATGGTGCATTAGTATGCACCATGCATCTATTATTTTTGGTTTTCAGCAGTGGTTATTGGCTCAGTGGTAGTCCACTGAGCCAATAACCACTGCTGTCCAGAATTCCAAGAAAGTAGATTATAATCATTCAAGTAGGCCAAATATTTGTTTGCTGTTAAATTAGTATCTCGTCGTAGATAATTAAGTGGGTAATTTAACAAGCAGGTATTTAATACTAAATATATTTATTGCTTCCACATGTGAACTTAGGTGGTAGGTTTTACAAAGATATGATCATTGTGGACCCCGTCGGGCACATCAAAAGTAGGAGAGAGGAAGAGGGGCTTTTATTTGACTACTTAGCAGTTATAATAATAATATTGAATAGGTATTGTGATTATTAACATATAACATGTTATTTAAAATTTGTCATTTAAGTATTCTTTGATATTTTAATAGCATTCAGATAATAGAAATTGTTTTAATTTATTTATGAATGTATTAAAGTTTTTGTTCTTCTTTAATTTTTTTTGGTAATTTATTTTAATTAACATGATTTGTGTACTTGTTGAGTGCATTTTTAGCTTAGATCCTGGTAAGTTTAACCTATTTTTATGGCGCAGTGTGTATCTTGACTGTATATTTTCTCTTGTCGTGTAAAAGTATTGGTAATTACGAACGAATTTGCATATTTCTAGAATGTATAGGCAGGCTAGAGTTAGTATCTTATGTTCTTGGAAATGAGGTTTGCAGCCGTCGGTGTCTTCTATATTTACAAGGATTCTTATAAGTCTTTTTAATTTAATTTAATTGATTTAAATTGTTGAATTTCTCGTAGGTCTTGTTTAATTTGTACTTTCAAGAAATATTTTTACACTGATCTTGAAAAAGAAACGCGAAAAATACTGCATTATTTAATCATTTATCATTTCACAACTGTTTCCACAAGGTAAACTAGTAAGAAATATTATGGGGAATTTCAAAATTGATATAAATTTTTTTGGTGAGGAAGATTGACTGTGAAACTGAGTCAGACTTCCACCAAATAAAACCCCATGGTAGATATTGGATTGGAGTTCCTTATCAAACGCTATTTTCTGCACACTTGGCGAATGAGGGCTAGACCGAAAAAAGTGTAACATTATGACCGTAACGATATTTTTTTAAATTTTATTTATGGTACGAAGTTCTTTATCGCGGCGTGTGGTAGGAGTTCACTGGTAGAAATCGTCACGTAAGAAAAAAGCGTTATGCCCGAAAAGGTCAAAACTTTTTGTTTTAAATCATATGTGTGAAGGAATTTCGTTCCTGACGGAGATCCCTCGACGACACAAGTTTTTTATTTTCATTTATTTTCCATTTTAAATAAGATAAGACATTTAAAAAAACTTTTTTTATAGTCCGTTCAACCGACTTTGACTTCTATTCCTTAGACATAAGTATGGCATTAAAAGCAAAAAAGTGGTTAAAATACCAACTGTTTACTGCATCTGCCATTTGTCATGCCACCAACGCAATAGAAGTTAAGTTTAACAATGTTTAGTTTTAGCAATGTTAAGTTTGTTCTTGGGATAAATTCATACCAACTAGCCCTTACCTACCAAGGAACCTAATGAAGGGTTCCTTGGTAGGTAAGGGGTAGTTGGTTAGTACCAAGGAAACCTTTATTGTGCGTGATCCGACACGCATTTGGCCGCTTTTTTATTATATATTATAGATTTGATATTATATTATAATCTGGAGGCCCTAGACTATTACTAACATGCAAGTAACAAATACTCGTTCAAATGAATCGAATTGACGTCACCGCCATAAAAACTAGTAATTCCAATATTTTATATCTTCTAAGTCAACTTTATTGAGGAAAATAGCCAAAGCCGGTTTCATACTATGTATAATTAACATAGCATATGTTATTCATTACGAACCTAATGTCAACTTCAATGATTTAGCAATGATAATAAACAAGTCCTATTGACAAGAACACTTGGAAGACGATAAATAACATTCTTTTCAAAATCAAGCTTACAAATTACTCAATAAATATTATACTAAAAGTCATATTTCCCAGCTCAACGTGCGTAACAAATTCTAAGACAATATTGGTAACCCTTCAAGAGTTTTCTCGTTAGGAGACGATTCTGGCTGCAGCATCGGGGCGTATCTACCAAATAAATGTATTGTCATCAGAAGGAAACAAGCATGTCAAAGTTTCAACTAGATAAACCAACAGGAAGTTGTCAAAAATTCGCTTGCGAAATTTATACCAGAAGTGAAAATAAAAATAACATTTAATCTTCAAAACCTACAAAGCTTAAACCAGAGACTATTAAAACTAGATTAAGTATGGTGTACCATAATGCTTTATGGTTAAAGTTAATTTTAACCGCCATGGTCCAGTTAACAAGTGTGCCGTCGATGGTAGCCGAAATAGTTAAACTTGAACTAGAGACGAGAGTTAAATACCGTGACACTAACTACTCGAGTTTTTCTCGTTAAAACAATGTGTATTTAGGGAATTGCAGTGATGAATTCTGCGGAAAAATTTGCATAAGTAATGTTTCTACATATAAGTAGTTGTGGATTTTGTAGGCCCGATTCTCGAATTTGTAGTAAAACCATTAAAAAGTTACAGGACGCTTAAGATGACTCCTCAATTCAGACGTCTGAATTGAGGAGTCACCTTAGAACTCGAAAACTAGCCGGTGGATACTTCTGAAAATTTGGTATGATTTAGTAGTAGACAATTAGCAATATTTATATTTAATGTTGGTATTACCCGCGTTTAAATATGACACATGGCTCCTAAATCCATATATACACAAGTAATTTATTATGAGTCTTGATTATGAGTTATGAACTTACCTATGTCAATCAAGTTTTTTACAAAGCGTCTTGAATTCTTGATTGTAGCCTATGTATTTTTTACTTGCAATTTACAATAATTAAATGTTATTCAGTGCATCGGCACAGCAAGCATATCTTCTTCTATAGTCATCTCTATTTGATTTGCCGTCATCTCAGAATTCACTTCCTTCTTAGCCATTAATCATCTTTCACATAATCCATTCATACTATCTTAGATCTGCCTCTTTTCCTATAGGCATTCATACTAAAATCAGCACTAAGTTACCTTCACAATATAATCAAAAAGTAGAATAAAACATACTTGCAGTCAATTAGCATATTTCTCTTAGCACAATTTTATGTGGCCTATATGCTAAGTCAGGTGTAACTAGCTTTGTTTGAAACTAGATTTTTATTGTATTCAGGTTAGAAAAATGTAAGTACAACTTTAAACAAAGGTGGTTACTTTGAACAATGACTTAATTATTGATTACTCATAGTGAGAATTTTAAAAGTTATGTGAATTATGATTGCTACACGAATTACGATAAGCGGTAATACCCGCGGGGTAATTGCGTAATGTTTTTTTTTGCAGTTCAACTATATTCTAGTGAGCAGACAAATTTTTCGAAAATAAGAAGCAATGGATTAGCCTTCAAAATCATTCAGATTGTGATTGATGGTGTTTTATGCAATTTGGGTGACAGTTTCTAGAACGAATATCAAAACAAAAATAAGCTTACAAATTGTCAAACGCACGTCAGCTGCTTGATTATCAACAGCCAATCAGTGGGGCAATTCCCATAGTTTCGCTTTACACCCTTCCTCCTTTTTTTTTGTTTTTTTTCTTCTTTTTTATCTTCGCATTGTAATGTCAGTATCAATCTGTCAAAAACATCTCTAATTTCCCCACATTTTTGACCCTTTAAAATTAAAATATAATATCCTAACCTAACTAAAACTATTAACAAACTAAAATATGGCGACGAAAAATTCCTCCCTATCGCTATCGACTTGTAATGTACCCAAGAGACTGGCGGTATTGCCACGTTGTATGGCAATTCTTAGCCTGTGGCCAAGGTAAAAGCCAGCACTTGGGTCACGGGAAGTGTCAACCAGCCGTTTGGAGATTTCGTTGAACAAATTATGAGGATTCGGACCACACGGCCCGAGGGTTACAATCCCAAACGGCTCGAAAATATAATTACCGATAAGGTATACTTTCGCTTCTTGAGGTTTTCCGCAACTGCATCAGCGGCAGCGGCACCAGCATAGCCAGGAAGATGGGATGGCGCAAGAATATAGTTTGTGACATTGTTAATGTTTATCGCTAATATGAGATTACGACTACATTTTGGACGTATTGACTGAATTATCAATAGCCAATCAGATGACATGAGTTCAATTGGAACGAAGTTTTTTAACGTGCCTTGCGGTATAAGTTGACTGGTAAAGTTGTCACGTAAGGGAAAAGCGTTATGCCTCCTCCATGCGACTTTTTCTCTCTCTCTTTATTTAATATATAATAGAAAGAGACACATAGAGAGATAAAGTGTGAATTTAATACGCGTTTTGATACAGAGTAGAGCTGAGTGAGAGCTTCTGAAAACTCATAATAGATGGCTCTGTATTAAAAACGCGTCTGTGGAAAATCTATTCCAAGGTCTCAAGGTTTAATTGTCAAAAGTTTTTGTTTTTGTTTTAAAACATTTACGTGAGAAGAAACTTCGTTCCTGACGGGAGTCCCCGACTGCACAGTTTTTTTTTGCTACGTTCGTTCCAGGTGAAAAATGACCCAAAAAACCCTGGACAGTCACTTTGCTGACTCGCTAATATTTTACTAAAGCATGAGCATTCTCAGAAATATTATTGGAAAAATTGTGATATTTCTAGCACCTTATTGTTCTTTTAACCCCGTTTTTCCCGCGTTCACACATTCCCGATCGTTTGTTGAGCATACGATTTTCTGAATAATTAATTGCTCAGCGCGATAAGTACTGTTATTATGGTGTTAAGTGTAGCGGGAATTGTCACGTGATTTGTTTAAAGTATCTATTAAAGAATTTGTTAATATTATTTCGAGACTGAGAAGGAATTATGAAACCCGAAAATACATTTTGTAAAGTTTCATATTGAGACACGAAGCAACAAAATACGATCTAGAGGAATGTGGCCGCTTTTCTTTAGATAGAATTTTGTAAGTATTACAAGTGTTGTATACCAAGTTTCTATGTGTGCAAGAATATAAATACAGAAAATATGTTCGTACTGAAAAGGCATTTCATTTCATACCTACACCGCAATGTTATAATTTTCTATTTCCTCGCTTCAATATACCGCAGATTCATCTCTATATCAAACGGCAAAATGCATGAAACAAAGTAATTTTCTTGTCATAATTTATGTAAGTAACCGCTTAACTTACTCTATGGATATGTCGCGGCGTCGTGTGTAACCGCACGTCTCCGAGACGTAATGTTGTCTATGACGCTGTCGATCGCTTGAAAGGCGTATAATGAGTGCGGGATCACCCGTTACTTTGTGATAGATCGAACAAGGCATAAGCGGTAGCGAGTTTAAAAACAGTAAATAAAAAGGAACGAAAGAAAATAAATTTGTTTGACCCAGGTACACAGGCAGGCAATATTCACGCAAAAAAGACAGAAAAAACTTTGAAAAAGTATAGTGTACCTCAATACATTTTGCCTCGTACTTATTTCATTTTTTTAGTGAACGATAACATCGTGAAGAAACGAAAATGTCTTAAATGTCATGTCCTAGAACCAAAAATTCGAAGACATAATTATATAATTATTATTAATAATTCGAAGATATATAATATGATATCCAACAACCCTAACTGGGCCTTCGTGGTGGATTATGGTCCACTCCCTCTCACATAGAGGAGGTCTGTGTCCCAGCAGTGGGAATGTATTCATTCTTATGCTAAGAAAAAACCATCAGCCTCTTGTCGTCATCCCAATTTCTTGATGTTCGCGCATCATGACTTCATCTTCCATACATCTACTCTATCAGCCGTAAACATCACAAATCGGGTGTATTCCCACTGTCCCCACCGCCCCTGTCCCCATTAATAGTATGCATTATATTTCACATAAAATTTTGAAGAAAAAAAAATAAAATTGGTTCCATTTTCTTTTAAGTACTGATTTTGACGTGATAACGTCTCATAAATCTATGAACGCCGCGCCGCCGCCGGCTGCACGCTAGAAAAAGCATTACTCATTGTCACGTTCCGCCTGAGCCGAGTGTGCAAGCGAGAGCGCGGAACAAGCGATAGAGAGGCACGATCGGCCTAAGCGTTCGGCTTGTGTTACGTTATCACGTAAAATTATCGTCCGTAAACCGGCTTTACATACAACCAATTTTTCTTTTAAATTGTTATTTCTTAAATCAATACTTAAAAGAAAATGGAACCATTAGTTTCGCCATTTTATGTGAATTACCATTAATGAGGACACTGGGGGTTCTGTGTGGTGACGGACGTAAAGAATAGCACCACCCCATTTCCTCCCGTGGGTTCCAAACGTGGCCATTATGGAAAATCCCATAGGGGGAGGCCTATGTCCAGCAGTGGACGTCTTTTGGCTGAAATGATGGTGAATGATGATTGTCAACTTATAGCTTATAATCAGGGGCCTAATGCCCAAATACTCAAACGTTACTTAACTTTAAGACGTTCTTATAAGTGTTTCTGTCGCTACAAAACAGTTTAAAGTGACAGAGACAGCATTAGACTTAACGGCGACTTAAAATTGAATTGCGTTTGAGTATTCGGCAGTAAGTCTACTAATTTACAAAGTTGCAATGGTCTCCTCATTGTGATTATTTGACAGTGTTTGTATGGCAAATCTGTCGAAAACTCACAATGAAGAGACCATTGCAATGTTTGTACATTAGTAGACTTGGCCCCCAGGTTATGTGTAACGTTACAAAGGGAGCCTACTAAGAGACTAACAAAACCGCTGTCACTGTTCACTTGGCCTACCCATCCGTATCTTGTTAAGATCAGCAGAGTTACGGTAAGTGTCATATAGTAAGTCAAACAAATAGCAGACTATAAGATTATCGGTGAAGCACGTGCCGTTACTTAGTAAACACTTGTTAAACGGAGTATGACTAGCCATCCGACGGAATGTTGACAATGACAACTGAACCGAACATGCGGTATTGTCGACGTAATTGTGATTTGTTTTGTGAATTGATCGTCATTTGTCGTGGAATGATCGATTCTTGATTCCTCAATCGTTTTACTATTTTCGCTGAACCGTTATTGGTTTTTAAATGGACGTTTTTCATAGTCATCTATGATGTTTTCGAACCTTCGTCATATAAAATCGTAGTGTAGCCATAGAAAAAGCAAGCTGAAGTGCCAATAGGCCGGTAATATTAGCCATGGAACCGATGGCCATTGAGGTAGACGTGTTCTTGAGTGGAGACCGCGAATCGGCAAACGTAAGGTGCGATGTCCTTAAGCTAGGCGAAGCAATGATTTTCGCAGGGTCACTGGCAGTAGCTGAATGACAGCTTTTTTTTTTTACTATGAGTTTGCTCTTGACTTTAGTCTAGGTCTGGGTGACAGAGACAAAGTCTACGATGGAGTGAGTTTACCCAGAAGAAGCCTGTTCACTCTCACTTTGAATAGATTAGGGGGCAGGCAGAGAGTTCCGAAAATCGAGTTTAATGGCTTACAATAGGACAGACCTATAACCAGAAGTGGACTGCTCTAGGCTGCTGATGATGATGGTGGTGTAGACATAGAGACCCTTTTGAATCGTTAAAGCTTAAGCGATTCAAGTAATTGCTTTCAAGGTGTTCCGTATTTTTTTTTAAATTCTGTTCAGGTTTATTTATGAGTCTAGAAACAAGGATTTTATAGACTACTAGCTTTTTCCCGCGGCTCTGCCTGCGTGGATGCCGGTTATCGCGTAAAAAAGTAGCCTATGTCCTTCTCCATATCCCAGGCTATATTCATCTCTCCAGGCTATATATATTCTCTGCTAAATTTCATGAAGATCGGTTCAGCGGTTTAGGCGTTTTACTTCTACATTTATAGGTAATATTAGTATGGATAATTTAATTGAATGTCCATTTAAGTAATTTCCCTACTTTGGTTCTTTCCCACAATAAAATACCGTGTGAGAGCGACTAAATAATAGGTATTAAATGTAATTAATAATATTGTAGTTAAATAGTTGATATATCTACTTCTACTTTAGGTTCTATTATAACAATTTTATTATTGTTTTAGTATTGTAGATTTATTTATTTATTTAAAAACACATACAACTATGTTGAGATGTTGGAACGCTGACGTCTCCCCTCTCGGAAGGGGGCGCTCATATCTACAACACAGTTTTTTAAACTAATGTTGTTAACGAACACAAACAATTAGTGAATCTGTTTTTTGTTCCAATAAAAATATTTTGGTTTGATTTGATTTTCTCAGTTGGTTGATTGATAGTCATTTTTTGTGTAACGTACGATTATATATAATCAAAGACATTATTGTATCTTAAATCTCTTTGTATATAATCAAATCTCAAAATCAAGTCTAGTATTCAAGTCAAATAATTTATTTCAATTTGGCACTTATAACGCACTTTTGAACATTGAATTAAATACAGCAAACCTCATTAAAATGTGTCAAAAAAGTGTAACCACAATTTAAAGCTTTGAAACCACTAAACATTTAAAAGTAATAAGATACTGATTCTTATTCTTATTGAAAAGTTATTATTAAAAATATTATAGTAAAATATATAAATAAAAATAAAAATAATAATAAAAATAAAATAAAATAATAATAAAAATATTAATATATAATATATTATTGTAGTATTATAGTAATATATAAATATATACTATATATTATAATAATAATAAATAATAATAATAATAATATATATATATAATAATATATATTATAATATTATTATTTGTTATTTGTTAGAAATTATAAAAGCTGTATACCGTGCGTCCATCTTGCAAGAGAGGTAAAAGACTTTTAATAATAATATATATTTTAGTTATGATATTTTTGTATTTTAATGTAAGTTAATTTTATTATTAATTCTTATTTTAATCTGTGTTATTATTATGTTGATGTATGTATGTTATGTTATGTTATGGGTTTAATAATTGCCTGAAATAAATTATATTTAATTTTAATTTAATTTATTATTATTATTAATATATTTAGGTTCACTTCGGTTGGCGTCACACATAGCACTGAACTGACGTTAGCTACACATATGGCTGTGGCCATATGTCAAGTGGCAACGCCGTAGCGCGGTTATTACTAATCTATACCCAAAGTCTCTAATTCAGATAATTTATGTAAACAAAGTAATGTCAAGAAATGTCACTGTCAAAATGACAGGACAGTGGTGCATAACATTTTATCATATATTTTTTTTGTAAATAATCATCACTGAAATTAAAGCGAATTAATTAGAAGAACTATGCAAACAAAATAACGTTGCCATACAATGTTTTATGTAGTGTGTCGGAGACACGGCCTATGATCGTCATAATCAGCCCTTTTAAGTCCACTGCTAGACGTAGGCCTCCCAAAATCGATTTCCACTCGAAACAGTTTACAGCCGTTTTCATCCAAAATGTGGTTCGATATGCTACATACTCGTACAATATGAATCTATGGATGAGAGTTGTAATATTAGTGTTGTTGAAGATGTAAAAAATGTGAAAATGTTTGGATCTCCTGCATTGTTACCAGTATCATAAAATATTTTATACCAGAAAATTTCCTTTAATTAATAACTTTGTTTAAAACCGAAAATTTATAAAAATAATTACGGTGTGATTATTTTTATTAATTATTACTTAAATTCAGTACATAAAAGAAAATGGAACCTTTTTTTCGCCATTTTATGTGAATTACCTTTACGAAGATGTTTTTTTGATATGTTATCCCCTTTGTTTACATAAATGATCTGAATTTGAGACTTTGAGTATAGTGTAACTTCATTGCTTTTGAATGTCAAAATTAACAAGGAAATAGAATTGATTCTAGTTGCCCCTTCCAAAAGGTTTTTAATTACTCTTTTAAAATGTTTTAAAATATTGTGTATCTCTGTGAACAATTAAAATAATAATCGATGATATCACGCAATGAAATATTCATGATCCGCGGATACATCGTATGTTAATAATTATGACAAACAAAATACCTAAGACAATTTTCTTGTTAAAACTAACATCCTGATTTAGTTGTGATTAATCACGATTTTGCATAAATACTAATTAACCTTGTATTCAACGAATTTAATATACGGATAACCTGTTATTTTTTGTCTAAAACGAACTGTTAATTCTAAGTAATATGTTTTGGGTTTTTGTCATAATTTTAGTAAAATAATAAGCAATGATTTTTCAGTAAATAAGCATCAGTATTAAAAATACTTTCCTCCTCCACTGACAGTTATTCTCCCACCTTGTAAACAGGTTGTATTTTTTTTAATAGTTATTTTCTTTTCATATTTCTACTAGCTTCTGCCCGGGACTCCGCGTGAAATTTCTTGTTCCCCCGACCCATAGCCCGTCCGCGATTTTATTTTGTTTTCACTTAGCATTTTTTCTGACTTTTGTCTTTTTACTCGGCTCCCAAGAGTCACAGCGTGATGTTAAATAGCCTATACTGCCGTGCTAAACGCAAAAGCGGTATCTCAGGGAAAGCTAGTTTCGAAAAAAAAAATCGTTTTGTAAACTATTCTAATATTGCTTAGTAAATGGAATTGATATGTTATATTGGGTACATTTTTTGTCATTTGGTTAAAATATCAAAAATGCATATGTGTACCTTTTTCATGAGATACTGCCATCTTGCTAGGTGTTTCTAGAATTAAGAATTGAGTTTCCGCTTCGTTACCCTTCCTTGGCAGTCGGGTGAAAATGATATAGGGAATACTTTTTTAAGGGTTATTTAATATGTTTTAAATAAGATACCGCTATTTGGCTTAGTTCATTAGATGCGTATTTCTATAAGCTATGCGATGCAATAAAAAAAATTTTTTTTTTTGAGATTCCGCTTTTTTGCTTAGTACGGCAGTATAACCTTCCTCAAAAATTGGGCTATCAAATGTAAAAAGAATTTTTCAAATCCGACTGGTAGTTCCAGAGATTACCCCCTACATACAAACTTACAAATAAATTTAACTCTTTATAATATTAGTATGTATCGTTTTATTATTTAAACGATGCCTCACACTTGGAATTTCTCCTGTGTTATGGGTGCGTTTACAAACATTCAAAACTCACATACACAAACAGCCAGACCCGGAACAAATACTTGTAGGTCATACAAATGTTTGTTGCGTGCGGGAATCGAACCGGTGACACGCAGCGCAGGAGTCAATCTCTTAACCACTGCGCCAACCGTGCCATCACAGTATAGATTTAGCTCATGAATCCTTTCAGTGTTTTTATTTATTTATTTAAACTTCATGTATAATAGTGATACATAGGCGGACTTAATGCCACAAGGCATTCTCTACCAGTCAAACTTTGGGTTAAATATAAAAACATAGTGATAGGGTACAAAAATAATGTCTAAAATACTAACTTCTAGATTACGAGAATTTATATAGTTTTATGATACTAATACACATATACGAATAAAATAAACTAATAGATATTTTAACAAATACCACCTAATAATAATTAGTATGACTAGACTATTATTTAAGACTATTTAGTCGTAGAGAATTATTTAGTCTGACTTATGTAGTGGTTACGAACTTTTCTTTTAAAAGTAAATTTGTTTTCAGATTTTTTTATGCCAAGAGGTAGCGAGTTCCAGAGCTTTTCTCTAGGACCTGCACCCAAATTGTGTAACATACTATCAATCACAATCTGAATGATTTTGAAGGATATTGCTAATCCATTGCTTCATATGTCCGAAAAATTTGTCTGCTCAACAACGTAAATAACGCAATTAATGTTGTTGAACTGTCAAAATGAAAGCCATTGCTACTGCAATTGTGTAACGCTATTACCCCGAAGATTCTGTTTTCAGAATCTATCCAAACTGGCTTGAAACAAATAATTCACCCTGTAGATATAATTAATCGAAAATAAAATCTGTACCCCAGAGGTATACAATAGTAACTCCACTTTTTTCAAAAAATAGTTTCTTGCACCATTAAAATCGCAAGAACCAGTTCTACATACTGGTATACGACATTAAGTCCTATGACATCTATGAAAAGAAATATCCAATCGTATATGACATTAAATCCACTTACGTCTAATGGGTATAGGACCTCAAATGACGATAAGATTCATCTAATAATAATAAATACTGTTGAACGCAACAGTATTAGTTTTGCAAAAAAAAAAGAAGCATAATTCGAAGTTTCACTCCGCGCATTTTTGCCTCTCCTGTAAAATTTTCGTTTCAACACATAATGTTGTATACCTCTGAGGTACAGAAATATTATCTGGGCAGTCGAGATAAAATGTAAGACCATGTTAAATATTAATGACAACCTGTGTTTGACATTTACCTGACATTCAATCTAGTTCGGAGCGGTCAGGTGAACTTTACGTGGCGCTTTTGAAGTAAGTTTTCGCGCATCGTTAAAGCGCTGCACTTAAAAAAAAACACGCTTATTTAATTGCATGCCTATGTTTGGTGCAAGGCATGAGCGTAAAGTGACATCATCAAAATATGCAGCGACCTCAGCGACAGTTAATTATTTGAAAAAGTAGTGAAAATATTGAACTGTGTTTGCAAACAAATGCAAAATTACTTTCTTATTATTATATAACAGCTATTATTAAAATTAACCAAAGGGCAATGGAGAGGGCTATGCTTGCAGTTTCCCTACGTGATCGAATCAGAAATGAAGAGATCCGCAGGAGAACCAAGGTAACCGACATAGCTCGAAGAATTGCCAAACTTAAGTGGCAATGGGCAGGGCACATTGCGCGCAGAACAGATGGCCGTTGGGGCTGAAAGGTTCTGGAGTGGCGACCGCGTACCGGAAGACGTAGCGATGGAAGGCCTCCCACAAGCTGGACCGATGACCTTGTGAAGGCCGCGGGAGTGCGCTGGATGCGGGAAGCACAAAACCGGTCGAGGTGGCGGTGCTTGGGGGAGGCCTATGTACAGTAGTGGACGTATTTCGGCTGAAATGATGATGATGATGATGATTACAAACAGATTACAGACTTTTTAGCAAGAAAAATCTTGTAACTAAAACTGCATTTAGGCATTTCAGTGATTAGTGTGAAGAATGTTTTCCTAATACGGAGTGGAACGATTTTTTCCCCCACAATTCTAATATCAAGCGTAAAAAGAAAAGATGTGTGCTTACATAAGGAAAATAAAATCAAACAAATCTTCAAATCTTACTGCAATAAAAATGCGGTCACTTTCCATCAACATTTTCGCATCTCCATACGGTATCCCACAAACAGTGTCGCGAATATTTTGCAAATATTTTTATATTTATTTTATTTTAGTACTGGTCATTGGAACAGGTTATGAGAGCAACTGATCCAAGTATTGGATTAAAACGGCAGGTCTTCAACACATGTATACTACCTTGCATTACATACAGGGTGTTTGGCGCATGGACTGACACAATTTTTTGGGGGGTTGGGAGGGTCATTAGCTAGGTTTCATCCAAATATTTTTTTTAAATAAAACTAAGTTCAAATTTTTTTATACTGAATTTAGAGTTGTAATTTTTCACACATTTAAAAACAAAATTGACTTTGGAAGCACATAAGTATTTTTTACAGATCAATTGCATCAAATAATGATATATTTAAAATAAAAATACATTGCAGAATACAATACAAAATTTCGTGCAATTATAACCATTAATAAAAAAGTAATGACGATTTAAAGGCGAGATTCCGGGTAATTTTAGGAAAAAACCTAAAAAAATCATATCTTAATAACCGTGGGCACTTAGGACATGGGGTCTTTGGATGAAACCTCGCTAATGACCCTCCCAACCCCCCAAAAAATTGTGTCGGTCCATGCGCCAAACACCCTGTATGGTAGCGAAATTTGGTCTCTTACAAAACTCCACAGAGAAATGCTGGCACATTGCCAAAGATCAATGGAAAGGAGTTTGGTATTAACAAGGCAGGATACGAAATACCCTGATTAGAGAAAAGACAAAAGTTATTGATGATCTTACCAAAATAGACCAACAAAAGCGAAGATGGACAAGTCACATGTTAAGAGGCATTCAAGACAAGTGGAGTAAAGTTATGACGTAATGAGAAAGAGAGATATCGCAAAAGGAACAGGAGAAGACAATATAAAAGATGGCAAAACGAATTGAAGCTCACAGCTGGTCCAAATTGGAGAAGAGTTGCGAGAGATAGGACTCAGTGGAAGTTGTTAGAGGAGGCCATTGCCAAAAGGCCCACTGAACTAAGAGACATTCTATAAACTACTGAATATACCACAACGCAAAGATGATCAGAATAAAAAGGGCTTATTATTATTATTTTTATTATAGTCAGGAGTTCAGGGCTCTAACCATTGATGCCTTTAGCTTAAAACTGGTACCAAGCATGATAGTCTCACATAATGGAACCAGTTCTCTTAATGTATTCCGTTGTCTTATTCACAACGAGTCCTGTAGGTCATTCTTGTGGTGTTTATGTCGAAACACGTCCTTAAAGACCGGTTGGCTTACCTTAACGCCGTGACACCGTGGTTTTATGGGAGTAAACAGGGTTAGAGAAAATGGCGGACTTATGTTTTGAAAGGTTGAAGAATTTTCTTAATTATCTTTCAAATTATGTTATTTCTTTACGTTGTTTATTTTTAAGTAATAATATTATGTACAAGTATATTAAAAAAAGGTAGGGGAAAGAATCAATGGGCATCAAAAAATTCGTCCGCATCGCTGTCAACAGGAAAATGCCCAAAAGGCTGGCAGCATTGCCACGTTGTATGGCAATACTGATTCTTTGGCCAAGAAATAGGCCAGCCTTCTGGTCGCGAGAAGAGTCGACTAACCGCTTGGCGATGTCTGGATGTCCCTTTACGTTCTTTGTTGTTTTTTTGGAGGGGCTTGTGGCCGTGATAACAGCCGCATGGGCTGATCGACCAGGTTAAGCTACGCTTGTCGCGGTTGGTCCGTGGTTGGCTGACCATCTTTAATACCAAGACCCCTCCTTGCCTCGGAAAGAAAGAAGAAAGAAAGAAAGAAAGAAATAAAGAAAGAAAGAAAAAACGTTTATTTGCGGTACCTAAACATGACGCAATAAAAAACATAAACAAGAAAAAAAAAAAAACTATGGGGGAAAAATGCGTCACATCCACGCAAAACGGCTATCGCTCAGGATTATGCTGCGACCCTAAGCAAAACAGAGCCCCAGCGCTGGTTTTCAGCGACAGCCGGCGTTGACGTAATGACGTCGTCCGGTGCAGCAAACAAATATTAAGACTGTACCAGTACAGCGTAAATATTTTTTTTAAATATAATTTAATTTAAAAATGTGATAGAATATAAACAAGAATATAAAAAAAAAAGAAAAAGCAATTATACATGCTATGAGAATACTCGTATCATCCTCAAAAAAAAGTGTTACGCACGTGTGAATTGGTCCCGGCTGTCATTAGTGGATCTTTGACAGTTATTACGCGTCGTCAGAACCGAATGTCTGACAACCAGTCTTACCAAGGTGTATCGTGTTATATTATCCAGTAACTGAGTACTTCTATTTTGTTGAGTACCTGGTAATTGTTTAAAGGCCTACACTGTCCTCCCATAGCTATTAACACTGTTATTTGAAAATATTGTAAAAGCCAATTATTTTTAAAAGAGTAACCGTCTAGTTTTCTGCCGGCTCTCCATAGGAAACGACTAATTGGAACCGTGCACCTAGCTTCTGACGTTTCATAAGTGTCCATGTAGGTTTATTTGAAATAAAATATTTTGATTTTGATTTTCGATTTAGAAGGTGTATTTTTTTACAATAATTATTTAAATTACCAGAGCATAGTGGCTATTTTGATCTCGAATGTAGACTTGTTCCACAAGATAATAATATTAAACAACAAGTAGGTACTCAAACTCATTTATCATTATAATTCTGTTGTCAGCTGTCTTGAACTTTTAACCTTTCTTCATTAGCAAACTCAAATAAAAACTATTCAGAGAAGCCTTTTTTCTAAGAACTTCAATTAATATTATAAACACACTAAGATGACACTATGGTTTTGTATGGATTTTTTTGTATGACAATCATTTTCATACACGAGCTTTTAAGGTGAAGCTATTCGACGGCTCGAACTCGTTGGTTGGCGTGGTCAAAATGCATGATATTTCATCCAACATCCTGTGCGAATGGGTCCGACACCGTGATGAGCAGTAAAAAGTTAGTGCGCGCAAGGATACACACTCCCGTAAATATACAAATGCTAATAACGTACACATGCGCGATTTCATTTTATGAACAGACCTTTGGGCGTATTGATATAATGTCAAAATTAATTAATATATCTATTCAAAATAAAATTATTTGAACTTTTCAATAAACTACCAACTATCATCTATGCGTGTACGGTTTCTATTTTTCTATTTCCACACAACATAATCTATTTATTTACGCCCAAATATAAGTTGAAATCAATGTTGAAATTTGGAATTTGTGACGCTTATAACTTCCTAACCAATATTTATTTCCAAATTTTGCTTCCATACAGCACTAGATAATGGCGAGACAAATCGATATTATTTTTAGTTTTGAATGTACACCGTTAAACAGACGCGTAATCACTATACTGCGTTTTTGTGGAAGAATGACCGACTAGAGTGTCCTTAATGAGCTCCTTAAATCCTGAGTTGAGATAGGTGTGGACGTAAAGGCAGTGCCGGTTTCCCATGACCCTCCCATCAAGGCGATGAGGGAACTCCGCTGAGTTTTAGTGGGTATACTGCCATTTTGGCAGGGAGTCCCACATACCCCGTCTCGTCCCCCGACGAGCGGGCATGCATTACGCATTTCTCAGCGCCAAAAAAAAAAAAAAGGTACACGTTTACTGACAAATGCTTGCACTGACTGGACAGGTCCACTCAAAATTGTGTGGTTCTTTCCTCAAAAGACCATTTCAGACAGATCTACATGGTCCTCACATGATCTGACCAAGATTATGTCTGGACTTTAAACAAGACTTTGACCCCTGAGTTTGTTTCGCCATTTCTTCTCAGGGATAGTCAGATAGGAAATGTCGACTTCCCCAAGCTTGTTTTTATATTTTTATATGACGTGTAAAAGTGATTCCGATATCCTATTTACAGAATAAACGATTTAATTTCATTAATGTCGCTATTTGGTTTTTGGTTAATCAGAAGTAGGTACAAGAAATATAAATAATGCAAAATCATACGGAAAATGGAACAAATAATTATTTAATGCACATGATGGTTATAATGTTTTTTTAAGTTGGGAAAAGGCTAGGCGGATTGATTAGTAAAACCTGAATCCAGAGTCTGGATTTGTGTCCGTTTGATGGCAATAGACTCGCCCCCTATCCTATTACATGGGACTTAAACATAACTGGCGAAATGTACTTAGGTACACTTCTATTACTTATTTATTCATTACTGATTGGGCCTGCTCTAGACCCCGATCTCGCCCTCTCTGAAGCGAAGGATGAGGTCTATGATGAAACGAGTGTGCCTAGAAGATGCCTGTTCACTCTTGCTTTGAAGACAGACGGGTTATATGTGGAAGGGAACACAGACGCTGGCAAAGAGATCCACACTTTGACTGCGCGCATAATAAATGTGGAGGAGACGCGCTGAGTACGACTGGACGGAATATCAACCAAGTACGCATGGTACCCTGCAGTACGTCTGGTAGTCCGGTAATAAAAGCCTCTAACTCTTCGGAGAATACAGACATGATTTTATGTTGTTTTAGTAAAAAAATAGGTTACTGGTACATATCCGGCTCGAAGGACCAATATTTGGATGACTAATTATATTAAATATAAGAATTGGAATTTGGCGAATACTTTTTTTATTTAATATAATTAGTCATCCAAACCTACCGATCATTTGCATACAATCACAGTAAGTTTGTATTTAAAACCTTTCCTTTTAGCTGGTTTCTCCGTAGTCGGCCAACTACAAACGTGAGCAGAATAAATGGCCATTGGAAATATTGGAATTAATTCTCATATCCTTATTGCTACCAGTTTCATAACATGTGTGTTTGTAATACTTGTCATACAAGTTGCATGAGTCAACTTAACGCTGCTGACAAAACAGAATGTTTGATAAGTTAATCTATCAATCTATCTATATATATTAATACATAATTATTCTGTGCCGTGTGGTGCCGGACGTAAAGAATAGCACCACCCTATTTCCTCCCGTGGGTGTCGTAAAAGGCGACTATGGGACTTACTAGAGAATGGGCAGCAGCCTTCTCTATGCAGTTTTAACACCATACTGCGATCGCCAACTCGCCTGCCAAGCGTGACGATTATGGCAAACCCCCCCAATTGGGGGAGGCCTATGTCCAGCAGTGCGTCTTGCGGCTGAAATGATGATGATGATTCTGTGCATGTGTATATGACTGAACTTCTCCTAAACGGCTCGACCGATTTGAATGAAATTTTGTGCGCATATTTGAGTGGGTCCCTGGATGGTTTAGATCCACAATCGGACCTGGTAGGTGGCGCTGCGATCGAGTTTTAGGAAACAGGCCAACGACTGTCCGGTCAGCTAGTACTTATATAAAAAACAATTGCCGTGCGTTAGTCTCTCAAAAACTCGAAAATGGCTCGACTGATTGTGATGAAACTTCGATGAGTTGTTGTGTGCGCGCGTAAAGATTACAGGAAAACTTATAAGAAGTCTATGGTGCTAAAATAACATGGTAAATCACTCAATAATGTGCGTACAAACTTACATTTGCAGTTGGAATATATGGGGGAACATGTTTTTCAACTGCAATGTTAAGTTTGTTTTAGGGATAAATTCATCCCAACTACGGAACTCTTTACTGTGCATGGTACAAAACGCACTTGGCCGGATTATTAAATTGATATTTCAAGTGACTTAAACTAACTGCGGTCTATATCCCCACAAATAAACATGATCAAATGAATTTGTATTTTATCATGTTTTACGCTAGCTAATTTAATTTGATCCTGTATACTGAGCCTTCTATAACGGAGTCGCTATTCGAGGACTTTCGATTCCATCGACCATCAGTTCAGCTAACATTGTAGTCCACCCACTGACACTTAAGTTTAGCAACTCTTCAGGCTATGTAGTTACCTTGTATCTCAAAATGGTAACTGTAGTTAAAAACGAAAATATTTCCGCTACACTCATATGTGACTAAACAAACATACTGAACGCATGAATACTTGAAAAACTATGCCAAGGTTATTGCGACCCATTCATTGATGTACACCCACGGCTTGCATAATCGATTCCTAATTAGGTATCTAAAAAATATTGTGAATGTGTAATCGGGTCCGATAAAACAATAATGTTATAAATATACAGGTAGGTTTTTGCCTTTAAGTAGATCATTAATTGAAATATTTGCCGATCTTTTGTGTAATAATCTCACCGATTTTTTTGTTTTCTCACTAGGGAAAAAAATCTACTATTACTAAAATGACCTGTTTTTATGACTGTCATCTAGAAACCTACTTCAACAGCGGTAACTTGGAATCTGGGCAGAAGTCTTAGGTACCTACCTATCTCTACGCACAGCAAAAAGAATCGCGGGACTAGTAGCTGCTTTAAAAATATATTAAGTATTCTAAATATGTTGAGCACTTAAAAATAAATAAATTCAGTCCACGTAGCAAGGTTAGATCCGTTGTAGGTGTCTGACAATATTTACATACAAACAAATCGGTTGAAGGTTTCAACCCATTCAAGACAATAAACAGAACTGCTCAAAAGGTCCATTCCATACTGGTGAACACAATGTCGTATCATCATCATTATTCAAGGGCGAAAGGGTGATGGCGTTATTCGTCCTGTATAACTCTATCTCTTTTTCGCACTTCGACGCTTCCCTACGCGGTATATTTGGCTTCATGAAAATTTGAAGCTGTGAATAATTCGCTACATCTAGATTTACTCAGGAAGCTTTCTATTTGGATGGATCACGTAATAAACTATACTCAAAGTCTCAAATTCAGATAATTTATGTAAACAACGGGGATAACACAACAAAAAAATATCTTCGTAATGGTAATTCACATAAAATTGCAAAAAAAGAGGTTCTATTTTCTTTTAAGTACTGATTTTAAGAAATAATAATTAAAAAATAATCATACCGTAATTATTTTTATAAATTTTCGGTTTTAAACAAAGTTATTAATAAAAGGAGATTTTCTGGTATAAAATATTTTATGATACTGGTAACAATGCAGGAGATCCAAACATTTTCACATTTTTTAATCTTCAACAACACTAATATTACAACTCTCATAAATAGATTCATATTGTAAGTAGCATATCTAGCCACATTTTGGACGAAAACGGCTGTAAACTGTTTCGATTGGAAATCGATTTTGGGACGCCTACGTCTAGCACTGGGCTTAAAAGGGCTGATTATGACTATCATATACCGTGTCTCCGACACACTACAAATAACATTGTTTGGGAACGGTATTTTGCTTGCATAGTTCTTCTAATTAATTCACTTTAATTTCAGTGATGATTATTTACAAAAACATTTAATGATAAAATGTTTTGCACCACTGTCGTGTCATTTTGACAGTGACATTTCTTGACATTACTTTGTTTACATAAATTATTTGAATTAGAGACTTCAGGTATAGGTATTTTCAATTTATTTATTCAAAATCTGTATTATCAATAACACATAAAGTCTGCCAAACTGCATAACAGTTTGTCAGCAATTGTTCTCGTCAAACGACGTGCTAGTATAATTTACTTATGCTAAGTAATACTATTATCTACAGTCGAGATAAAAAATGACACATTTTACAAAAAAGGCAATTTCGCATACGTGAGGAATCGGCAGGTTTTTTTAGACCAACGAATAGCGAGATAACTCTACAGATCGGTTATGTAGACACTTATGGATGAAGTGGGCCTACTGTTTCTTTCTTTCTTTGGACCGTCTAATATGTATGTCACCTTCGATCGTCGCCTTCGAAATGATATAATGCGTTCACAGAAATTATGGATTTTGCGTAATAAATTGACGGCAAGCATTAATTTGTCATTAGTTTTTAATGGCGAAGAAAAACCATTAGTATTACATATATCGTTGACTTCCAATATACAACTCATTATTTTCCAACGATCCTAAACCCATAAACTGACCCATAAAATATGGTTGTTTGTCGACAAAATAACGATGTTTTGCATGCGCATCAAGTTTCTGAATTACGTACGAGTCAACCATGTTAAATATATGTAGAGGGTGTACGAACTTTGGTTAGACTGCTACCAGAATATTTTCATTGTTTTTGGGTTCACTGTAGTAATAGAAATAAAATTTGTCATTAAAAATAATAATTGGCCCACCCCATGCGCTCTATTGAGCAGAGATCGGATATTCGGATGGATATTCACCTAAAGTTGAGATGTTGGCTAATATGGAATGCGCTTTTGTATCGATCGTAAAAATCCCGTGATTCCGGAATCGACAAATTTAGTGGTTTTTCTTACTATAGAATCCTACCTTAACCTAAGTAGCCGAGGTAATTTTTACGCCTAATCAAGTTATAGTACTTAATTTAACAAAAATAATTATTTTATTTAATGTTTTTCTTCTTCTTGTTTTAACTAACACACACCACCCCCTCTTAAACCGTACATACACGTTTGCATCGAGAGTTAAACATTCATTTTAAATAAAATTTATTTAAAATGAATGTTTAACTCCCGATGCAAACTATTTAAAACTATAATATTTTATTTATAACTATTGAGATGAATATTTAATATGCATCTGAATAGTTATGCAATCCAAGAATCCCTGGTTTTTTTTAAAATAAATATTATTTTAGAAGTCGCTTCCATACTATACCTACACTCGTCTAGTTATGCATTCCGGGTGTTCTTGGCATCCCGGGATTTTTTTTACAGAAGAAATATTTTAAGAAGCCGCTTCCATACATTCACAGCTAAAAATCAACTTTAGGTAAATATGCATCCGATTATCCGATCTCTACTCTACTATTGAGAGACGACATCTCAAAAATGTTAACGAATATTTAAATTATTTTATTTTGTGTGACGGTAGGTAAGATAAAATTTATTTACAAACATAATATTATATTGATAAAAGCAATATTCTTGACAAGATCCACTCAATTGTTCACGTGTCCTCATCACTCACTTTTGCTTGGAAAAACTGCGTGATTGTTTTTTGTCAGTGTAGTTGGCAAAAACTAAATTTTGTTTATTATTCATTTAGTTTGAATTTTAAAACTAACTGCAAAAAAAAAAGGAGGTTCTTCATTCGACTCGTATGATTGTTAGTTCACGGTTTTCGATAAACCAAAAAAATTGTTTTGACAATTTTGTCATTAACGTAATCTTCATACTTTAAGTATTACAATAAATTAGGTTGTGTGTTAATTAGGTTAACAAAACTTGTTGAATTATCTTGTTTTAAATCGAAGAGCGCGGGGTGGGTCAATTTTTTTTCACGTGCATATGAAGTTGCCTAATTCAGGCTTTCTGAATCAGAATCGGTGGATTCAGAAAGCCGGAGCGGAGTGCCTGATCTCCTCCATTGTTGGCGAATTATTTGGGTTATGTTAGGTTAGAACAGTGACCATTTTAACTAGGAGTTTTATCATTAGACTAAATAGGTTTTATGTCTTTTGAGTGGTATATCAAACGATTTTATATTCAATGATAAAGTTTACTGCCTGCTCGCATGTCTTCCCCTTCCCCGCTTTCGTCTTTTTCAGACATTGCCCGCTGTGCATTCGGTACTGTATAGAATGCCTAGGCAAAGTATAAAATAAATAATATTTCATACATTACCTAAACGTTTTAGGTATTCTATACATTGCCTAGGTATTGTATAGACTACTGGATTATATAGATTGCCGGTAATATGTACACATACATCTTCACGTTATGTCGTTGTCTTTTCAGTATATCATTTATATATCTCTACACCCTATGTGTCCCACAATCTTTTCCCCTAAACCCGTCATCGTATAAATCGTATTCGGAAACCTATCATGACGTTAACACGTCATCCTTTTTGTACCCTACCGGTTGTTGATACAACATAAAAATTATATCTGCGTAGTATTTTAACAGTTCCACCATAAAATAAAATATATAATGATACATTGACGTAAGCAGAGGAATTCGCATGTAAATAAACAATTACCTACACGTCTTTCAATAAATGTGAAGTTTTCTTGAAAATATTTACGTTACAAGAATATATAGCGCAAATAATATGATGCTGTTTATTTCTCAAACTGAATATATTCCGTATTAAAATTGTTTGTGAAGAAATGTTTACTTTTTCACTCTGACGTTACTGAATTTTTGACGATACTTTACTTTACGCGGTACAATAGAACGTGAAAATTGTGATACCTTTACAGCGAGATAAAAAAAATAAAAATCTGCTAAAATAACATCCTGTAGATAACAGTCATAATCATCATTTCAGCCGAAAGAAGTCCACTGCTGGACATAGGCCTCCCCCAATTGGGGGTTGCCATAATCGCCAGGCTTGGCAGGCGGGTTGGCGATCGCAGTATGGTGTTAAAAATGCATAGAGAACGCTGCTGCCCATTCTCTAGTAAGTCCCTTCTGCCCATTCTCTAGTTAGTCACCTTTTACGACACCCACGGGAGGAAATGGGATAGATAGTGGGATGGGATAGGATATGGATAGTGTGTCTTATCAAATTATAATAATGTTCCCACTGATGGGCCACTGGCCTCCTCTCTGTGAAAGGGAGAGGGCCTCTATTCACTACGCTATCAATTCAGCCAATCGCAGTTCACCGCTGGACACAGGCCTCTCCCCGGCTGCGCCAAAACACCCTGTCTTCCACCTTCCGCATCCAGTCTTTTCTAGCCACCTTTTTAAGGTCGTCGGTCCATGTTGGAATTTATGCAATTTATTTTCTCTTCTCTGGCTTGTAGTTTTCAGGTATTAAAAAAAACAAATGGAGTAATTTACAAAGTTACTCAGATTTTACGACATCCAGCGAATGATGGAATGTTGTTGTTTCACGAAAATATTTTTAGCTTTTATTTAGGTTTGCATCGTTAAGAATGATGTTATTGTATTGAAGCTTTTGATGTTTAGTTTTGAAGTAAATGGTCAATTATAATGTGAAATTTGTTTTGCTTGGTTTAGTGTTTTTGCGTCAAACTGCATGTTTGTCTGATTGCTAAGGCGATCCCCTCATAATATGAATACGTGAATGAACGATCTACATAAGTAGGTGAATAATAATTTTATGACAATTTTGTGGTTGGAATTTAAATTTTCGTCAGCCTGTCCTTGACCCATGCTATTTTACTGAGAGCGACACAAAACGTTTTGAAGTGAATACGTCTTTAAATTTATTTTTATAGTGGGAGGGAAATCAGAAAACTGATGATAACAAAATTGGGGGATGGGGTTTAGTTTTGCAGCTACATATCTGTCATTTACATCCAAAATTTAATTATACCACTCGATAGCTAAAGGTTAAAATAATTCGTTACGTTGAGTGAAGACGGCGAGTACTGCGACGCATCGCGCGCGGCGGATAGTGAAGCGCCGCCATCGTTTCGCTGCGTCACATAATTTCCGTTTGGTATAAATTTTGAAGCGGAGAAGCTACGACGTTCGTTTGAATTCCATTCGTTAGCTCTCGTCAAGATCTATTAATTGCGTATATAAAACATTAGTGTGAAATAGTTAAAGTGAATATAATTATATGCAGTTAAAGTATTATTTTTTTAATAAATAATGTAATGTCAGCCTATGCTCGTCAAAAAGCCAAATAAAAGTATAGAGATAATATACGGTCTGAAAGGGCTTCTCAAGAGCAATTCAGTGATACCCATAAAACACCATATTACAGAGTAAAGCGGTGCCGAGAACGTAAAAGAATGAAGGCGTCCCGGCGGATCAACGACGGTGCCAGAACATCTGCAGACGTGTACACGACATAGCCAAACCCCGATTTTTTGTTTCTTACCCATTTTCGCCTATTAGCCGTCACGTATTACTTCCTTCTCATTGATATCTTCATCATACAATTCATTCATATTTTTTTAGTCTAGGTCTACATTTCCATTCTACTAATAACTTATTGGAAAACATTACATTACGCCTGTTTTCTGGGAAGGGTTAGGCAGTACCTATACTGCCGCGCTAACGAAGAATGCTATAACTCCATTTTGGACGATTTTGAGTTATATATTCGTTGAGTTATATATTGGAATCAGCGAATCGAAATCTAAGAACTCTCTCTAAGCAACTTTTTATTGATCCTTCACGAACTCTGTTTTTCACTAAGCAAGAATGCAATAACTAAAACTTCATAACAAATTCAATAATCAAAAATACAATTCTCGGAAGCGGCAAAATCGAGTTATTGCATTTTTCGTTAGTGCGGCAGTATAGTACACAACATAATCATACATTTCGCCAGTTCTGTTTAAGTCCCACGTGCCAGGGGGGCTAGTGTATTGCCACCAACCGGGCACACATCCAGACTCCGGGCTGGTACTGAGAAATTCCAAATGGAAAAACCCATTTTCTCAACACTAGCGCATGCAAAAATTATCATATATCTTGCTAAGACAAAATTGTCTTTATCTAATATTTAAAGAAACAACTCTACCGGAAAACGTAGGTTAAATAAATCAATGTTAACTTTAGCAACAAAGCCTACACAACCATTTATACAGCATGATGTCACCGACAACCTTCTAAATATAGAGATATATCGCCATTTTGAATATTGTTTGTTGCGTTGCCTGTCCGCTTTTGGATTGATGCATTCATTGAGTTAGAGCTAAGGACAGATCTTTCTGAAGGTAGATTCTTTAAGTCTGCACAATATCACAGCAATAATTATTTCGTACTAGTCGGAACTTGCGAATGCTTTGCAACGCATTTTTTTTTTTTGTTGGGTAGCTGCTCCGGCGCACACACAACAACTTACACAAGTTTCATCACTATCGGTCGAGCCATTTTAGACCTTGCAGGACTGTATTACTAACATCATAAACAACAACTTTAGTTCTATGACTTTTAATAATCCATCAGATTTTAATTGATCAGACTTTCATCCTAACAAAAAAAAAAAAAACAACGCTCTATAGGGTTTATTTATACACGTTGCTTAAAGTTAAGTGACGTTCAAACGTCAAAAATGTGTGGTTAAACAGTCGCTAATCATTACTTAACTTTAAGCAGCGTTTAAAAATAAACCCCTAAATGTCAGTCTGTCTGTCTGTGAAATGCGCTCTCTCAGGAAATCAGGATGGCAACCAACTGATTAAGTTCGCGAGCACATTCGTAAGAAGCTGGCAGTTTCACAACAATGGTAATGTTATCCCATTGTTTATCTTATTTGCCTTACGAGTAGGGAAAGACCAAATAAACGATGGATGGACTTTGTAAAAGATGATATGGCTAGAAAAGGAGTGACTACCGATATGGCGACTAAGAAAGAAGTATGGAAGAAAAATAAATGTTGCGCCGACACCAAATAAATAGGGATAAGGGCAGGCGAATGATGATCCTTCGTCTGGGGATAGTGGAAGGTTATTTTGGACTCCAACCGACTTTTAGTCGGAGTGCAAGTGGTAGCGATAGGTCCGTGAAGTTCTCATATGTGCACGCACCCTCAACTGAGCCAAATTGTCCTACTGCAGCTTGGGGTATAAGTATGTCGAAGATAATATCGTTGCTTTATAGTGAAGGGAGCTATTCCAAACTAAACTGGTTCCAAGATAAAGATAAATCAAAAATTCACCACTTGTTTTTTTGTTCCTAGTTTCATTTAACTCCTTTCACGTCTGAATAAAAAACCAAACATTTAGTTGAGCTATCACTTAAATCTCTTCACCACTAGAATCTCTGTTTAACCACGAGTATGGTGGTGTTCATAACTCAATTCGGTCAAAAGTGTGGCTTAACTCTCTTCGCCACTAATGCGACGATATGTCATTACTATATTTTGACACAAGCCCCGTCCAACGTATGGCGACGGACCACTGTGTTTGTAATAGAGACGCTGTGGTAGAGAATTTAATAACAGATAAATCCCACCTTCTCTATCTTCATTCAATTTACTCACAGACTCGGTCAATAATCCTACTATATATGTAAATATTATTATATGTGTATATATATGTAATATTATAAGGGCCTTACAAATAAACACGGAATAAAGTTATCCTAGGAATTCGGTATAACCATACATTTTTTGACGTTTATACCTAGCATAACTGTATTCCGTTTTTATAGGGTAAATATTTCGGTTTAGTCCTATCTCTTCCCCTTCCCCTCTCTTGACCTATGCTTTTATATCTACAAAAATTTCCCATCTTTTCTATAAACGCATAGGGGAAGAGATGGGACTAAACTAAAAGTTCAGATGTTTGTTACTCAATCACGCAAAAACGACTGGTACCTATTTGGATGAAATTTGGCACACAGATATTTTATAACCTGGATTAATACATAGGATGCTTTTTATCTCGGTAAACCGACATTTAAGTTCAAGATAAACTCTTCAACAAACTTACAACAAATGAACATATAAAATTCCAGTAACAAGAGATAGGATGTTCGATGTTAATTCCGGAGCCATTAACTCAAATTTATAGTCTCCATAACTCACTCGAACATAACTAGGCCACTATTTTGATGGAGGTTAATGAAGGATATTAAAAAGGTTCTAAACACGTAGTAGTTACTGCTAGTTGTGTTCCCACGGTTACTGTGTTGCGTTACTGTAAGGTGAACTTAACCTAAAAAGTTTATAGTCAGCTGTAGTGATACCCTGGTACACTTTGACGTGCATAAATTCATTTGCCGTTGCCTGCAACGTGCAACTATTAACCATTACAATATGCACAACAAAAACTTAAATTTAAAAAAAAACCGGCCAAGTGCGTGTCGGACCACACACAATGAGGGTTCCGTAGTTGGGATGAATTTAACCCAAGAACAAACTTAAAATTGTAGTGGTAAAAAAAAATACACTAGATCTCGTTCAAACCAATTTTCGGTGGAAGTTTACATGGTAATGTACATCATATTTTTTTTTTAGTTTTATCATTCTCTTATTTTAGAAGTTATAGATACCCCACACGTATGGGTTTGATGAAAAAAATAATATATATATATATATATTATCGCTGCTATTGCTTTTTTTACCACCTATAGATGTTTCTCTTAAAATATTTCGTTTACGAATAGATACACCTATATACATACATACATATAAACAGAATAAACTTTGTCAGGAGAAATAATGATCAGTAGAGGAAAAAACGAATCCAGCAAATCATCGCTGAGATGATTCTGCCAAATTCTTACGTATATGTTCAGTATGTTCACGTACCTTCACTTTAAAAGACAACAGACTGGGTGCCGTCCTGATGTTCAGAGGGGTGATCTTGTTATCAATGTTCATATTCGTACGAAAAGATGCTTTACTTCACAAAGTAAAGTCAAAGTGCTTTGTCCTTGACTGTACAAGGTAGACATCATGGGTCCAAGTGAATAAGCATGTAAAATATATTTTTTATTGGCATTTATCCTAGAAAACGGACTGCAGCGCCCTTCACTTCGTGGTTAGATCGTAAGCTTAGAATTTATATTGATAGTGAAATCAGATATTAACAAATTAACTCACGATCCGATAGCGGACTCGGGCTTGCTTTTAGAGATAGATACCTATATTATCTATGTACACTCGCGAAATGAAAAGGTTAAGCATTTTTTTTTAAACCTTTTGCGTAGCGGATACATGTCATACATTTGAACTGTCATTTCCATTCATAATGTGCTCTGTGCAGTACGTATTCAGCAAATTAATAAGTCATCATCATCATTTCAGCCGAAAGAAGTCCACTGCTGGACATAGGCCTCCTCAAACCACCGCAACTTCGACCAGTTCTGTGCTTCTCGCATCCAGCGGATTCCTGCGGCCTTCACAAGGTCATCGGTTCATCTTGTAGGAGGCCTTCCAATGCTACGTCTTCCGGTACGCGGTCGACACTCCAGAACCTTTTGGCCCCAACGGCCATCTGTTCGTGTGCCCTGCCCATTGCCACTTAAGTTTGGCAATTCTTCGAGCCGTGTCTGGCAGTATAAGTCCCCATTCCCTCCCGTGGGTGACGTAAAAGGCGACTAAGGGACTTACTGGAAAATGGGCATCAGTGATCTCTATGTATTTTTAACACCATACTGCGATCGCCAACCCGCCTGCCAAGCGTGGCGATTATGGCTAATTCCCCCCTATTTTGGGGGAGGCCTATGTCCAGCAGTGGAGGTCTTTCGGCTGAAATGATGATGATGATGATGTCTGGCAGTATAAGTCATCATGAGATGTATTATTTGACGTGTTTTTTTTTTTTTTTGTTTTTCTATCAAATCAACATGTTTTTCTCTTTCAAATCAAAACGTAGTTAAGAAACTCTAGGGGTGGTCGATTCAGCAGAAATTTCGCGTCAAATGGTTATTAATAACCATCATTATCTGCCTAGCTTTTTCCCAACTTTGATGGGGTCAGCTTGCAGTCTAACTGGATGCAGCTGAATACAAGTATTTTATATGGAGCGACTGCCTATCTGTCCTCCACAACCCTGTTACTTGGTCATACGACACCCTTTGACAAGACTGGTTGTCGGAGTTTCGGACTTCTGACGAGCCGACTGTCTTATCCACGAATGACAGCCGGGACCAACGGATCATAAACAAATAAAACTTCAACTATTAAACGTAAAATAAAAATATATATATATATAAACAGCTGTTAATTTTGGATTATTTTTATAATAAACAATAAAATACCAGTATCTCTGTGTTTATTTATAAAGCTTAAGAGATAAACTTTTTTGTAATTAAAATATTTTTAGATTTTTAGCAAATATGTATATCGTAAACAAGATATAAAAATGTATTTAAGGCCCAGATATATGCTAGTGACCTTGAGTTTCCATGTGCTGTACTGAGCTTACGCAACGCGTCGTACGTCCGGCCAGTAATAGAACTCGCCCACTCAGGAGCGTTGTCCCAAATAAGACGCATTATTAATTTATTATACATAAAACAAAAGGTATTTTAATAAAACACGTATACTAAAAGATCAATAATTCAATTATCTTTAAAAGGGGGAAGGTTTCTGAAAAATACGCTTGATAGATTTTGCGTGATTCTCAGATTTTTATCCGCGTTAGACATAAATTTACAAATCAATATCACTATGTAATATAAACATAATACAAAATATTCATCTAATAAGTTATTAAAAAAATGCTTTAATTTAACATATATTTTTTCCAAATCATTAACACTACTCGTTTAGACGTGATCTTCAGTATAATACGAGTATCATTAAAAGTCGGTTATCGTCGCCTTAAGTCGCTTTCAACTGAAAACATTGGTTTTAGTTTTTTTTATTATTGTAGCTATAAGTACACCTCTGGCTAACCTTTTGGGGAAAACAGTATTAATCATTACTGCCAAGTATTAAAATTATCTATAGTAAATTTTGGTTCAAGTAATGAATTAATAAACAGTTTCATACTTTCTGACGTTTAGTACCTTTAACAAAACTTTTAAATGCTTATGTAAGTCCCACTACCACTATAAACACTGTCGAGCAGGAAACGCATATTTCCTTAAGCGTTTTTAATGTTAAGTGTTGTCAACCTCCAGGCGGTATTTCACATCATAAGATCAACCAGAAGATCCACTGCCTTCAAATAGGGAAAGGACCATGAGTGAAAACGTCTCATCGTACGGAGTTCGCGTCATCCTTGAAATACAAAAAAAAAAAGAGAAAAAGAGTATATAGGTGATGTCCTTCTTCATAAAAATAACAATTTGTTAGGACTTTCTTTGAGTGTATGTCATTAGTTCGAAAAGTGTGCGACATGTCATTAGGTCGACAGGTCGTTAGGTCGAAACTTCGAGGTTGAAAGGTCGTTAGTGCGCCAAGCTATGTTTTTATGTTTCACAAATATGACTTCTAGGTAATACGCGAGTTATTTAGAATCTCGAAAAATTATGGATCGAGACAAACTATGCGGCAATAGCTCATGGCACTCGTAAAATAAAAAGCCAGGCAGCAAGGTGGTACTGCTAGCGGGGCTGCACAGGGTACGCTAGAAGGATTGACATTTCACCCCAGAACCATTGTTGATGTTTCAGCAGTGAATGAATAATAAAACAATAAATTTAGATAAGGGCAGGAGTGCTCTTAGTTCCAAATTTTGGGATCGACGCAGCATGTCTTCTTCCAAACATCTCTATCAAAGTCATAGTCAAAACATTTATTTCAAATAGGCACTTTTGATCGTCAAAATTTACAAAAACATTGAATTGATTCTAGTTGCCCCTGCCAAAAAGTACTTACGTATGGGGAAGAATGGGCCAGAAAACTTACTCATTTAAAATGTTAACAATATTTTGTATACATTAATTACAAATAATAATTATAATTATGTAAAGACGATGTACCTTTTACAATCATACTCAAATCTTTCCTCACTGCTTGTACCTTCTGTAGACAACACTGTTATGTGGTGTTAAGGCCGTCATCTGACTGCTAGCACCTTCCTACCCACCCACGTATTGTTTCCATACATATGTTATGTCAGTATTGGTAATAAAAGTCGTTTTAGTTTTGTTTAATGACGTCATTAGACATTGACAGGTTTAATTACGTATCGTTGTGGTGGGAGATGAAATGAATGAGTTGGTAACTGGAATAATCGTGGTTTTGAGACACTCAGAGATTAGAAGAACGCTATTTGAACCTGTTTTTTCCAGGTCAATGTTCAGTGGTAGATATTTAAGGGCTGATTATGGTGAAATTGAAGGTGCCAGAGGTGATAAGAAGAATTCAGGTGGGCTGGGCAGCTTGGGAAGCTTCGTCGAGTCTTCTCGTCACGTATTCCATAGAGCTTAAAGACCAAGATCTTCAATGAGTACGTCCTGCCAGTTATGACATAAGGAGCCGAAACGTGGACATTCACGGTACGGTTGGTCCATAAATTCAAGGTCGCTCAGCGAGCTATGGAACGGGCTATGCTTGGAGTTTCTCTGAGGAATCGAATCGAGAACGAGGTGATCCGGTAGAGAACCAGAGTTGTCGACATAGCTCACAGAATAAGCTGAAGGGCCAATCGGCCGGCCATATTAGCCGTAGAACCTTACCGATGTCCGTTTTTTTAACGGTTAAAAAAAAAATGGCGGCCTGTACTGTAGGTATGCCGCGGATCTTCAAACCCCTTTACAAAGATTACATCATGGTGTGTTTACACTGTAAACATCACATGATGTAATTTTTGTTAAAATAATAGAAAAAGAGAAACAGATATAATCAGAAGCGCACATTGAATTGTGCACCGTCTGAATCTGTAGCACTTTGATTGCACAAACAGATTAAACACAGCCCCGTATTAATGCGTTTTCTACTATCGTATAAAAGAGTGTTTTTGTTTTACACTCCGTGAGTTAAAACCAGTAAATAAACCGTAAATTAGCCGTATCAATCGGTTGTTTAACTGATAAGTGAATAATTTGCGATGCAAATGTCAGGTAATATCTTACGTATGGTCAGAGTACCATGTGGTGATCTCATGGTTGCATAACACTTTCGCTAACCGACCGGTTTCCATCCAATTTCTTTACGAGAATGGCGTATTACGAAATTTACGCCTCCTTAGTGTTGTTCGTTCTTTGTTTTTGAGTGCTTTTAAGATGCTGTTTCTTTTAGGTTTTTTTTATGTGTCACTGCAGAAGTGTTGAATTGAAGTTTATTTTTGCAGGTACAGACGCGTAGCTTGTGTTTTAACTTATGTTAAGATAAAGTCTAAAAAAAAAAAAAAATTACCCACCTAAGCTGGTTCTCTCTCACACAGAGATGATTCTTGTGTCCTAGCAGTCGGAAAATGCTAAGTAGGTACTTACTTCAGTGAATAAAAAAAAATAAAAGAACAAATGGACTCAGCGATCATTGTGCCGATAGTCGCGATCAGCGAATTGCATAATTGCCAAAAGCTTCGACCAATACCTAAGAAGGCTCTAGTTGGGCAGCTGGATCAAGGGTTTGATTCAGAAAGCGGTACTTCTGGACACGGCTCATATTTTTTAGAAGGTTCCTCTCATCTGGACCACTGACCGGCCGGTAGTATGGACCCTGTTCCCGATACCGTCAATATTTTTTTTTTCAGCAATACATTTCCAGTATAAGCTGATGTCGAATTTTATGGGATTTCCGTACAATAAGAGGTCAGTATAAACTGGAAATGTATAGCTTGATATGCCGTGTAGCCGTGTGTACATATAGTGTGTTACAAATAAATATGATTTAATAATTTACGGAAAAAGAGTCACGATCTCTAAAGGTCAACTCTGAGATTAGTTAGTTAAAAAATAAAAATAAAATGGGGAAAAATCGTAAAGAGAGTAACAATTATTATAATTGAATCTGGCGTCCTAGCTAGGTTACATGGTAACCTGTATTAAGGTTAGATAAATAAATGAAATATTAATTATTGTTAAATGACTGTTTAATTAGGAAATAAGAAGAAAAAAAAAATGGCAGTCATACGCACTGCCGACAGAAGTGGAAACTCAAAACTTTGGAATAACTGACAGTCTAGCTTCTAGCGCATTACGTCATGATAATGTCGCGCATTTCGGTGACGCGAACCCATAAGTTGTTCCCCTACCAAAGATCGCTCAACACGACTAAAGAAGTTTTCACTTCAATTAAATGTATGGTAGCCAGCACATCAAGTTATCACAAACTTTCAAAATTTTCTCGTTCGATTTTGAACTTAATCATCAACATTTTGGAGGACAGTTTCATGTAAGCTTGATGTGCCGGCCAATGTACATTTTGTAAAATTATTCAAAACAATGCCAGAAACAAGATCACAGAGTTAAGAATGGTGTGTACCAACTACGAACGGTTACCGTTGTCCGGTACCAAACGTTCCGGGTCGCCAGTCAGACCGACCATCTGGCGCTCTTCGCGACACCTGCCTGCTGGGGTAGACAGTACACTGTTATCTTAATATCTAACAGTTTCGTACGGTGACTGACAAAACACGTACAACGTGTACAGATATGAGCCACTTAACTTGGTTAGAACTTTGATATGGTATGGAAATGTAATATTGAACGTTGAACAACGGTATGAATCCTTCCATGATATATTTGAGTGTCTTCTTCCTCATTTTATACACGGTTATTGTTAAAAAAGTAACAACTTTGCAGGACTGTATTATACTAACATCATAAACAACTAATAGTTATTTACGCAACTGTTGTATAATAAGGGGTATTACACATGTAGCCGAGTGTGATAATAGTATCACCTGAGTGTTTTAATACCTAATTATGTACAGTTGCATACAAGACTTTATCTACTCTTTGATATTTTCCAATTCATGAAATCTTGATACGCCTTTTCATATTGTTTTCTCGACTTTTCTAGTAATAATAATTGGTTAGAAATGTCCTTTGCTGCATTAGAAATATCTGGTGGTGTTATCAAAGCTTGTATCACTCATTTTTATAAACAACAAACTTATAAATTTTTGCAATACTAATATCGAACAAAAATAGCGGGACGCGACGTGAACTCGAATAATCTATAAGTTTTTTTTTTTAAATTACGGCGCTTTGGTAGTAAAACGCACGTGCATGACAATGTTCTTTTTTTAATGCATAAATGTGGCTGTTTGATGAGAAGGGATCGAAAACGCAAAGGAGTTGCATAATGAAGTACAACATTATAACACTCGTTTGGATGATATTATTATGGTTACTATGACACCGGTTGTTTTAATACAACAAACTAACTGCAATAAGCTAACTGTTTCAGAAACTTTTATAGAGGATTTATGGCATGGGTGTAGATAAAATTCTTTATGCTACTACAATAATGATTTTGTCATAAGTCTGCTACTATAAGTAAAACAGAGAACGAGGAAAACCAAGATTTCGTCTTTCTATACATTCAGAGCACCGTGTACCGTGTGGTGCCGGACGTAAAGAATAGCACCAACCCGTGGCGTCTCTCGTGGTCTCTCGTGGGTGTCGTAAAAGGCGACTAAGGGACTTACTAGAGAATGGGCAGCAGCGTTCTCTATGCATTTTTAACACTGCGATCGCCACCCACCTGCCAAGCATGGCGATTATGGCAAATTCCCCCGTTTTAGGGGAGGCCTATGTCCAGCAGTGGACGTCTTTCGGCTGAAATGATGATGATGATGAATGCTAGCATTAAAAGCTGTAGAATCGAAAATATTTAGTAAACTGTTGTAAAGCTCTCTCTGAAAGCGAATTCCTGCTCATCTTATCTGATCGGAGAGAGGCAAAATAGGCCTTGACTGCAATACACTATGATTCATCCGTATGTAAGTACAGTCAGGCTCAAAAAGAGGTATACATACATCGACAAGAGAGGGATGATGACTAAAAAAATATTTTTTGTCCGTTATGTAGATTATTAAAAAATATTGGACACGTATTTTTTCTTTTTTTACGTAATCAAAACATTACGGCGATACATTGAGTTCAAATGTGGCATGACGTCACTTCTCATTAGATTTTATAATGAGCTGTAACGAGCCCCCACTCCCCAAGTTTAATGTGTTGTATCTAAGTAATTTTTTATTAATATGATAAAGCAAAAAATACGTCTCTAATATTTTTTTATTATCTGATTGACGGACTAAACAGTTTTTCTTTTTTTTTTACCCAGGCATCATCCCTATTTGTGTTCCATAATTGGTACTGTGTCAATGTGTAGCTACAATTAAGTAGGTGCTATAGAGGATGTAACATAATATGGTTTAGAATGAAACCTCCGCGGGTTTATCTAAACATCTATACCAATAAATAAAATTGAAGTGTCTGTTTCTAATGTCAAAATAACAGCTCTTTACGTCGCCGCTTTATTGCTTATGAAACAGACAGATAGAAAGACAAAAAATGAAATCGTTTTTTTATTATAAGTAATGTATTACTGTATGTACTGTATCAATGTGTACCAATTTTTTTTTGTGGGTACAGATATTCATCTACCTAGCCTTTTCCCAACTATGTTGAGGTTAGCTTCCAGTCTAACCGTATGCAGCTAAATACCAGTATTTTACCAGTTACTGGGAAATACGATACTCCTTGGACTAGACTGGTTATCAGACTTCCGGCCTCTGACGACTTGTAACGACTGTCAAAGATCCACGTATGACAGCCGGGACCAACGGTTTAACGTGCTTTCCGAGACAAAAAGGGGGTATATGGTGTTTTTTTGTGGCTAAACATTAATGCAATATTATGGATCAAAGCTTGTAGACGATAAACGGAATTCTGTCATTGTATAACTTGTATCTTTTTGAGGCTGACTGTACCTTCCTACTTTCGGAGTACAATGGAAATTATGTTAAGGCTACCTTTTTAGGTGTATGAAGGACGGTCAGTTTTCATTTTTGGGTGCACGAGATCTGGGGGCCAAGTCTACTAATGTACAAACGTTGCAATGGTCTCTTCATTGCGAGTTTTTGACAGATTTGCCATACAAACACTGTCAAATACTCACAATGGCGAGACCATTCTGACACTATTGTAATAGCAGACTTGAGGCCCAGTGTTTGTGTTCGAAGAGTTCCATCAAATGTGACAACATACCTAATATGTCGTATTGGTTGAAGAGTCCACCTTTTCCAAAAATAAAAAGGTATGAAGTTAGGGTGCATTGAACTTTGGCCATACAATAATAGAATATAATCTTTATTATGTCATTGCAAGCGCTACTGCTGAGCATGAGGTCCCGGGTTCGATTCCCATGTCGGGCAAAGTGTTATTGGGTTTTTCATCAGGAATTTCTCAATAGCAGCCCGGAGTCTGGATTGATGCTTGATGGCAATAGGTTCGCCCCCTATTAAATGGTACTTAAGGCGACGATAACCGACTTTTAATTATGTTATACTGAAGATCACGTCTAAACGAGTAGTGTTAATGATTTAGAAATAACATATGTTAAATTAGAGCATTCTCTTAATAACTTAATATATGAATATTTTAGATTATGTTTATATTACACAGTGTAATTAATTTGTAAGTTATGTTTAACACTGAGAATCACGCAAAATCAATCAAGCGTATTTTTCTGAAACCTTCACTTTTAAAGATAATTTAATTATTGATCTTTTATTATACGTGTTTTATTAAAATACCTTTTGTTTTATGTATAATAAATTAATAATGCGTCTTATTTGGGACAGCGCTCCTGGATGGGCGAGTCCTATTACTGGCTGGACGTACGACGCATTGCGAGAGCTTAGTACAGAACACGCAAGCTGACCACTCAAGGTCACTGGCATATATCTGCGTCTTAAGTGATAAATGCGCATTTTGGTACCTTATAATATTAGGTAGGTTAGGTACATACTTGGTAACTAACCTACTTGGTTCAAACGACCTGGGAATCGAACCCAGGACCTCATACTCAGCAGTTGCTTTTACGCCCATTAGACCAACGAGGCAGACACAATTTATTACAAAAGCGGATTTGTGCATAAAAATCCTGATGCAAGGTAAGTCCAAAATGATTTCAACATAAGAATGTAATTATGAATCTTAAACTAGATCCATCTAAGGCCATTGGCCGCTAACAAAGTTTCTTAATCATTGAAAACAAAATGTGAACGTGCAAATACGATACTTGATACGACTCGTGCATTAAGTATCAAGTTTGTCAATTCAGAAACAGCTGTCATACATTAAGGAACTTCATGAACTTTTTTTTGTATTCACAACTGGGAAGCTCTTGGCCTTCATTTCACCTGATAGTAAGTGATGATAAGGCCGAAGGTGGAAGCGAGCTTCACGAGGAATCCTCAACCACAGAGGAACTGGCTATCTTACCTCTAACTGCCGAAACACAACAAATGCTGTTCACATTGTTGTTAGGACGACAGACTTGGATAAGATGGTGGTAGCTAGCCGGGCGGACTAAGAACAAGCCCTATCACCAACCAAACCGAGCAGAAAATTATGCTCCCGCTGGGAAACGAACCCGGGTTGTTTTCGAAGTTTAAATTAGGTAGGCATAAAAAAAATACAGCCTCTTTATTTCCACATTCTGAAAATACTCATCAACTACTCCTGCTGACTGTACCAAATTAGTAATGATAATGATCTGGGTTTTAACCGGGCTTTTAAACTTTAAATTAGCTAAGGCTAAAACATCTGGCTTTTTTAAATATTTCTGTAACAAAATTGTTTTCAACACAGTCCATGACCTGAATATTTTAATAAGTTCATATTAAAAGAACATCAAACACCTTTGATTCTGAATTAACATCTCACATGATCAAAACTCGTAAACATACCAACAATAACGCCTACACACAACATATTTCAACGATTTACAACCACCATAAAGTTTAAAACGATCATTTTGTTACACATTAACCCAAGGCACGTCAATAAGACGTATAAATACGCAAAAGTTTAGCAATATCAACGAAAACGAGAAACCTGTATCGAAAGACTTGCGAAACAATGAAAAAAATCGATTAAATTATCGATATACGGAATCGTTACAGAACACTGTATTAAAAACAAAAGAAACGTTTCGGAAATCAATAAGCTCACCTTGATAATCCGTTTATTTTGACAGCTGGTGCACGTCAACAAAGAAAACTATTGTGTGCACTTGTCCACGACTAGTACTGATAACTACGAAGAAAACATCCAAAACTTTTTTCGGGACACCTCACTACAGCATTTGAACACTAGGCTTTAAAGAACACGGACTTTAAAATCAAATTCGGAACACTGATACACTTTTTCGGAGAATTCGTTGTTATTTTCAAACATAGAACGCGTCGCGGCAAGCGCACGCGTCGCGGTCGTACACAACACTGACTTCGCGCAGCCGCCATTTTCTCGGCAAATGGTGGGAGAAGGCACCGAAATAGGAAATAAAATGGAAAAAGAAGGCTGTTCGGCTAGGTTGGCGTGCGCTACTCATTAAAAAAAAAAAAAAAGAAACGGGATGCATAACCTTCTCTGATGTGGAGAAAATTGAGACGCCTCCTTTGATGTATGCTTTGAAGGCTGTATGTGTATGTAAGCTGATTGGGAAAGGCATATTAATCACAGTTATTAGTAGTGTCTTCGAGTGGGCTGTTTACTCGACGACCAATTTAACTGGAATAAGTAATTGGTTCTGTGTTTCGAAGCGTTAATCCAAGGTCTTTAAAGGCCCGCATCAGTTGTATAATTAAGTGACAATGAATCTTCTGAGATCTGCTAATGTACCATTAATTTTCCTTGAACTATACAAACAACGGATAATAGCGAAAAATGTGGAGAACCTTGAGCTTATTCGTGACCCAATTGCCTTCAGGAAAATACCTACTCTGTTCTTGGAACTGGGTTGATCACGTTTGCAACATTTAATGAGCTATGGGAGATAAAAAAACCGGCTAAGTGCGTTTCGGACCACGCACAATGAAGGGTTCCGTAGTTGGGATGAATTTGTTCCAAGAACAAACTTAACATTGTAATTGAAAAACATGTTCCCAATACATTCCAACTGCAAATGTAAGTTTTTACGCACAATATTGAGTAATTTTTACTATGTTATTTTAAGACCATAGACATCTTATAGGCTTATAAGTATAGAACTACTGTCTGCATTTTTTTTTTTCAAAATTGTTTGCTCTACAGTTTCGGAGATAAGGGGGGAAAGGTAAAGATCGCTTTTAGCGACAAGACCGCCCATTGTGACACCCTATGTAACAGTTCTACATTTATGTCTGTAATTTTTATGGTGTACATAATAAAGAGTATTCTATTCTATTCTATTCTTTTCATCTATTTTCTTTAACTTCTAGCCCTTTTATTTGATATGTCACATGATAGAGTTTGCCAAACCTTATTTTTAATTTTCTTATTTTCCCCCAAAAGTGAACCTATATTCAAAAATAATTTATTTACACACTTACAGAAATTTATACGAGTATGTGTACCAAATTTCAATTAAATCGGTCCAGTAGATTTGGAGCAAATCGACAGGAGGTCCCAAATAGTAGTAAACAATTTCGTGACAGACTCCAAAAAGAGGTCGCAGGATAAACTGCACGAATTAGCGTTAGGTGGCAGCAGACTGGCGATAAGTCTCCTCGCGTCCAGCCCTGGTCCAGGCCATGGTCCGGAGCGACAGTGCATTCCCGGCAGCCATCACCTCTTTCTGCGAAGCAGTAGTGCTCGCGAAGGAGGAGGCAGAACGTGTGACGGAGAGGCAGTCTGTGCGCCCTCACGCCCCTAATCGCCGCAGGAGATGCCCTGGGCGGCGGGAATTGATAGCCGATTCCCGGCCACCGTAGGCGTGGGCTTGCGGACGGCGAGCTATGGGCAGCCCGCCGTCCAGTAAAGGACCAGGCCCGGGTTGATGGCGCGTTGTGTTCCACGCGCGCCTAAAAGAGATGTCAGCACGCACTCACTCGCAGGACCGATGCCTGCTAGGGTTGCGGGTTTGTCCGAAAGGGATACCGTGGCCCTGGCACACAGGTAACTGAAGGAACACGGGTGGGTTTTATTCAGTAAAAGTCTGACACTCTCGCTCCGCCCAGAGCGGGAGAAGTTATTTGATAATTTCCCACCCAAAAAAAAAGGTAGCAGACGGAGACAAGTGGAGGGAGGGAGTAAGAATTTGAGAGTTGTATTTTTGGGACAAGCCCGCCACACTTTTCCCGACCACTGCAACTCTTGAAAGCCAGAAATAACAACGGCAACCACCAAAAAGCACCGAGGCAATTAAGTTGGATGAGCAGGTACTGGAGAACGTTTCGACTCTCATGGATCGCAACGAAGTTAATCAGAAAACAATGTCGGAGGAGTAAGAAAAATCATAGTTTTTTTTAAGGATTATGTCAGACTCCCTTAATGACGAAAACACAAAAGAGTGCCTGCTACCATGATTCGGAACTCGGCAGCGAAGAATACTATCTCATGCTTATCGTTCTGCGAGGGTCAAGCAAGGTGACTAAAGTCCTTTAACTATACAAGTCCATGTAATTATGAATTATAATTAATTTTGTACACAGTATGATGCGAAACTCTGTTTTGTCTAAAGGTCTCAGCAGTCACCTTGAAGAATTTCTAATTAGCCGAGGACATGACGCATTCTTCATTAAGGTGCTATGAGCCTACTGAAGTAAGCTCGCGAAGCTGCGAGTGGTTGCCTTGCGCATTTGGTACGTATTTAAACATAGTCATTACTTTAATAATTTTATCAAGACACTCTCAGCGAATTGTGTTGAACAATCTTACTACCTTTTCATTTATATAAAAAATAAGAAAAAAAAAAAAAAACTCTGTTTTGTAGCTATGAGATTGACGTATTCCACATTAGGCACCCGCCAAAACGGCACCTGAGGTATTCCACATACGGCACCTATCGATATTTTTCGCAGGTGCCACCAGTTTGATTAAACATTACGAATAGCGGTAACTTGGGGATATTTTTCTATCCAGCAAAGTTAATCTCATCGTGTTATTAAACGCGATTGCATGTCCGCCAGATCCTTAAATAAGACGTATATTTTTTTCAGAATTTCATACAGCTATTTTTAGGGTTCCTCAGTAAACAAGTAACCATTATAGTTTCGCTATTTCCGTCTGTGTCTGTCCGCGGTTTAGCTCAGATACTCTTAGTAGGTACTAGAAAGATATATTTTTTCTCGTCTATCCCATGGTGTGGGGTACCGTTTGATAGGCCGCCGTTCAGAAATATTCATCATCATTCATCATTTAAGCCGAAATACGCTCACTGCTGGACATAAGCTCCCCCAATTGGGGGGGTCTGCCATAATCGCCACGCTTGGCAGGTGGGTTGGCGATCACAGTATGGTGTTAAAAATGCATAGAGAACGCTGCAGCCCATTCTCTAGTAACTCTCTTAGTCGCCTTTTACGACACCCACGGGAGGACATGGGGTGGTGCTTTTCTTTACGTCCGGCATCACACGGTACAGAAATATTACGGGTTTGTGAAAACCATTTTTCGATTCAGGAATCCGTTTGCGTAATATTAAGCTTTAAAGTGCAAATTTTTGTTAGAGTCAAGTGTCTCCCTCCTTGCCAGCTAAATGCTTGATCTTGGATATGCGAAACAATTAACGGCTGTAGTATATAAGGAAAACTATCACAGCTAAGTAGGCTTTACAGGATAACGAGTAAAGGCTCGTACAGACTAGTGCAATATCGCGGGCGCGATGCGACACTAGTAGCACAATTTCTTTTTCGCTGCCTGTCGCGCCCGCGATATCGCGCGAATCTGTACGAGCCTTAATAGTCAACCATCTTTTATTTGCAGTTGGAATGTATGGGAGAACATGTATTTCTACTATAATGGTAAGTTAGTTCTTATTGGAGGTTGCATATATGTATGCACTGGCCTGTGTGAATAATCATATATGCACATGTCTGTCATGTATTTGAAACAGCATAGTTACGGTTGTTGATGTTCTTTATATTGTCACTTGTGTTTAAAATATAGACCACGAAGTAATATAGTAACTATAATATAATACCACTGCTGCTCTTTTATTGCTACTGTTTTTCCAATACTTCTTAGGGTAAATTCTTAGATCATATACTTTATATGATCTAAGGGTAAATTCGTCCCAACTATGGAACCCTTTATTGTGTGTCGTCCGACATGCGCTTGGCCGGTTTTTTTTTTTCTTGAGTGTAGTTGTTATTGTATATTTGTTGGTATTATTGACGTGTGCTAGCTGACATATGGCAAATTATTTAATTGACTGTTCTGTGTCTCGTAATGTTAATTACTTTGCGTACCTACTATTGTATAGAATCAAGTTTATCTAATTGAACAGACAGATGTGCTGCTGGGGAGTTTGTTGCGCCACTTCTTCTTCCCAGCTAAACCACTAGGAACTGGTGCAGGCCGGGCATTTTGAGGGACTGTCTTATGTAATTTTGACATTCGAAAATTGCTGGGGGCCAAGTCTACTAATGTACAAACGTTGCAATGGTCTCTTCATTGTGAGTTTTTGACAGATTTGCCATACAAACACTGTCAAATACTCACAATGGCGAGACCATTCTGACACTATTCTAATAGCAGACTTGAGGCCCTGATTCTCAGCCTAAATTGAATAAACGACTTTTGATTTTGATCTGCCTATATAACACATTTATGTCAGTAGACGATAATTATATACCAAAATCGGGATGCTATAGTAAGTATAAAACTTATAACAATTGAACATTAAGAAAAGTAATGTCATTAAGGTCAAGCCAATGCGGTTAGAGCATTAAATATAATTATTATGAACAACAATTTAACCGCAGTGGTGAATTCGACATTATGGTTTTGTACCTGTAGTGGCCTAAAAATAATATAATGTACAGTCGGAGAATTACCGAGAAAAATAAGAGACCAATATATAAATACCGGGATTTCGCATGTACGATGTGTAGGTAACTGAATGGAAACATAATGAAAGCAGTTTGTTACTGCACCCAGTGTGCGATGTACGCATTAGACAGGGTTCGAAAAAATACGATTTATTATATATATATCGGATATTTATCGGATATATATCCAGGCCAAGAAAAAGAAGCGAATTTAATTCTGTAAGGGGATTAAACACTTAAAAATGTGAAAGGAATTTGTAAAATAATATAAGTGTCAAATTACCACATTTTTTATTTAAAAAAAGTAACAAAAGATTTGTGTTTATTTGAGAAATATTTTTTTAATGAACACTTGAAAAAACAAGTACCTATTATTATTATAATCTTCATTTGTTTGTGAGAAAAATCAACAAATTTTAATAATAATTTGTAATCATGAAAAAGTAAAAAGTAAATTATTCTGAATTGTAGTTTTTCGCTACGTGTTACTCCAAAATTTTTTGTTCAGAAGACAGGAAAAAATCAATTGATGTATATCAAGATAAAAATCTATTGATATATATCGTGATATAAATCATGATATATAAAGAAGAAAAAAAAGAAAGAAAAAACGTTTATTTGCGGTTGCGGACGCAAAAAAAAAATACACAACACAAAAAAAAAAAATTGTTTGGGGTAAATATGCGTCACATATACAATATGAGCCCCAGCGCTGGTTTTCAGCGACAGCCGGCGTTGACGTGATGACGTCGACCAGTGCCCGGTGCAGCATACAATGATATAAAAAATAACATAAATACATAATACATAATTATTACTAATAGTTTTTATAAAAAATAATATTTTAACAATAAAAAAATGGCAACATTCCATTCCGTCGGCAGCGGCGTTATATATTCGCTGCTATATGTCGGCGTACCCTGGTTATAGATAACAAATAATGACAAACATGCGTCTACAACCGGCGCAGCATTATCGTAAACTGAGGGCGTATTTGTCGTTGTGGTTTTGGGGGGCTTTTGTAAGTTTGTAGGAGCAACGCCATGAAGGTAATTATGACAAATATTTCATACAATTTGAGGCATGAATGACACAAGTGAACTGTGCCGACTTTTTGTATAGTTAAATGTAAGAGTACTTAGGTACTAAGTACCATGCCAAAAAACATTAAGAATTATTATGAACTAGTACAGGCAGGTAGGTACTATTTGTATGGTATGGTAAAAAAAACACACGTCTACAAATTTTATTTCTAGCCTTTCATAATTTTGTTAGATTTTAATATGCCAGTTAGTTTAAAAACAATGTTGATTATTGTTACCCACTGAAAAAGTTTATGTATGTGCTATTTTATAAATTTTTTAGAGTGTTGATTTTCGTTATTGCACAGAAAAGTTTTACTTTTAATTAACTTTCTGCGCAACAACGTCATACACACACGCCGCACGCACGGACGTCGTTTCTGAAACAACCTTAATTTTAAAATATAGAGTATGCCAATATTTTGGTCATCTGTATAATCATATAACCATAATCATTATAAATACATATTTCATTTTAATAAAACAATAACTACTAAATGGATACAATGAAAAAAAAAAAAAAATTACGTTTGTTACTTATGACGTTGTTGCACCCGGTGTACGACATATACACAAAAAAGTAAGTTGGAGTTTCATTTCCTACAAAATGAATGGTTTTTTTTTACGATTTCTGTCTTTTCTAGTGCTCAAACCTCAGTTGATCCGGTAGAATTTTTTAATCCTTATACTATGCGAAACAGGATCGATTGGTATCAAAAAAAGTTTTTGTGAAAATGACTCATTTTCTAGCAGAAAGATTTTTTTTTTCAAAATCTGTTAATGGGGATAAAAATTTCTCAAAAAAATAAAGACAGTGTCCTGAAACCGTTTTTCTGTAACTGCAACGAATAAGGTACCTACCCTTACTCGTACTGCCCCATCTAAAAAATCCATCCTGTAAGTAGTATTACTTAGTATTACTTGGCTTCTAAAATAAAAGTTAGTTAGCTAGTGAAAGTCCCGTCAAAATCAGTTGCTGCCGTTTCGAATATTAACTGAAACAAAAAGACAGACGAAAGTATTTTTTTTAAATATAAAAATGTTATATGTACCGTATGTCTATACATACGGTACTTATAACATTTTTAATTAAAAAAATATATATATGCATTTAGTAAAAAGCTGCTATTTTGACATTACAAACAAACACTTCAATTTTATTTATTTGTATAGATATCTGAAACCTATCAATCAATTAATTAGTTTATTCGCAAAATATGGGTTTACAAAGATGTTACATAGGTACGATTTCACCATATTCAGCTTATGTTAGCATGCAAATTATAATATAGTGTCATAATATGTAAACAATTAGATCATATCCTTGAAAATAATATAAATTATACATTGATAGTCAATCCATTCCAAATAGTCATCATGATATTAAAGTAAAAGGTCAAAATCAATAAGAGTAAAATTATTTAGATTAAATAAAATAATTATGCTGGGTAGATTACAATTATATTCCTACAAAATATTCCTCCAGCTAATTTTGGTGCTGACCATACTTCGCTGATTTACCTACAAAAAACTTGTATTCACGTCTCATAAAATGCTTTAACTAAGCTTAATTCGCGTAACCTATTTACTAGTCGTGAAAGTATAATTATTATTAAGTATTTGTTCACTTATGCATCACTCCAACTGGGGTTGTTTGTTTCTTATTAACTAACTGAACAGACAGCCGTGCTGCTGGGGAGTTTGTTCCGCCACTTCTTCTTCCCAGCTGAAGCACTAGGAAGTGGTGAAGGGCGGGCGTTTTGGGGGACTGTCTTATGTAATTTTGACGTTCGAAAAGTGATGATGCTCAGCCTAGTTGGAATAATTGACTTTTGATTTTGATTACCGCTTTTTTCTTTTTTTTTGGGTGGGAAATTATCAAATAACTTCTCCCGCTCTCCCACTCCCGGAGCGGGAGGGCGTGTCGGACTTTTAATGGCTAAACGCCACCCGTGTTCCTTCAGTTGCCTGTGTGCCAGGGCCACGGTATCCCTTTCGGACAAAACCGCAACCCTGGCAGGCATCGGTCCTCGTCGACCCCGTCAGTGCGTGCTGACATCTCTTTGAGGCGCTCTTGGAACACAATGCGCCGTCGACCCGGGCCTGGTCCTTACCGGACGGCGAGCTGCCCATAGCTCGCCGTCCCCAGGGCGTCTCTTGCGGATTTTGATTACCGCGCGTATACGAGCTACATGCTCAAGTGACACGCGGAGTTCGGAGTGATCAAATGAAATAAGTTTTGGTAATTCATGGATAAGGAACTTGATGATTGGACATTTTGACACTTTTTATTTGTGAAAAATTTAGTAATATCATCTACTCTAACAATATTTGTAAATGTGTGACCACCATGTATCCTTAACACTGAATTAATTTATCCGTCATTTCTTCATTTTTTATTGTTTTTACCTGTTGTGGTAAAGTAATTTTATTCTGGGTACATCGTCTCCACATGTCATGTAATGATATAATTGATGTATACAAACTATTGTAAAACAGTTTAAAAGAGTAACGGTGGAGTTTCTTACCCATTCTTCTCCATGCGAAACTACCTTTTGGAGAGTTGGTTGCCCATTCTTCTCCATGCGAAACTACCTTTTGGAAGGGGCAACTAGAATCAATTTTATTTCCGTGTAAATTTTGACGTTGAAAAGTGCAATTTATGTGCTTATTTGAAATAAATGCTTTGACTTTGACTATATTGTATTAAATTCAAGGTGCGTGTTAGTAACGATGAGTAGATATGAGTATTTGTAGATACTGTTTTCCTATTTTCAATACGAGGTACATCATTATAATCGGCCTATAATTTTCACCCAGGCCTCCTCCCTTCAAGAGAGTAGATTGAAATCTACCACGCGGGCCCAGAGCGGGTTGGTAGATGTCACATGTCTTAGAATTTTTGGTTCTAGGACATGCCGGTTTCCTCACTTCTGGTTTCCTTCACCGTTATGAGAGCAGTGGTGATAAAATTATTTACATATAGCGCCTACCTGAGTTCGAAACCTGGAGATAAAGACGAAGCGGAAAATTGCTACTTTATTATACCTACACTTTGACCGCTGTCCCCACCGCCCGTGTCCCCATTAATGGTATGCAACCAAAAATTAATGGTATCATTAATGGTATTCAGTAAAGAAAATGAAAACTTTTATTTATTTATTTATTTAACAATTTATGTACACACATAAACAGACAAGAAGAAAGGAGCAGAAAAATAGTACAAAGGTGATGCTTATATCTAATGAAATCTCTTCCAGCATACCTGTGATAGGAAAGTAGATATTATAGAGATGTAGACAACGTGTGTAAGAGTAGAAGAGAAAAAATATACATAAAATCAAAATAGCTCTACACTAATATAAATACTCATGAACATACAATAAGAGAATATACTTACATATATACTTCTAAAATAAATATCACTCAATATATACTTAGAACTACAATGTAGTGGAAAATAATAAATACATAATAATATGCAACTATGACGAAGTGGAAAGATAGTGATCTTTTATTCTTCTTTTAAAGGCTGCAAAAAAATAATCTACTATATAAAAATAAGTCGGGTTTTCCTTCCTGACGCTATAACTCCAGAACGCACGAACCGATTTAACCAATTCTCTTTTTTTAATGTTCGTTGAAGTCCAAGAATGGTTTTTAGGTTTTTTTTTTTATGGTTTTTACGAAAAATTAGGGTAGGGTAGAGTAGGGTAAGTTAGGTAGGTAGGTAGATAGGTAGGTAGATAGGGTAGGGTAGGGTAGGGTAGGGTAGGGTAGGTAGGTAGGGTAGGGTAGGGTAGGGTAGGGTAGGGTAGGGTAGGTAGGTAGGTAGGGTAGGGTAGGGTAGGTAGGTAGGTAGGGTAGGGTAGGGTAGCGTAGGGTAGGGTAGGGTAGGTAGGTAGGTAGGTAGGTAGGTAGGGTAGGGTAGGGTAGGGTAGGGTAGGGTAGGGTAGGTAGTTAGGTAGGTAGGTAGGTAGGTAGGTAGGTAGGTAGGTAGGTAGGTAGGTAGGTAGGTAGGTAGGTAGGTAGGTAGGTAGGTAGGGTAGGTAGGGTAGGTAGGGTAGGGTAGGGTAGAGTAGTGGAGTTTATACTATAGCTTTTGACAGAACGAAGTCTGTCGGGTCAGCTAGTAATATATAATATTATTTCACATAAAATAGCGAAAAAACAAAAAAAAAGGTTCTATTTTATGTGAATTACCATTATTAGGGACACGGGTGGTGGGGACAGCGGGAATATCATTTTGACGCTCCATAATGATTTTCTTCGCACATAAAGTTTTTTGCAAATTAGTTTAGAAAACTAGACACAATGAGTGTCGACGTGCCAGAAGTTTCCAATTCATTGTTGTTAACAAAACGAGACATAAATTGCAATCGTTTATGCTAGGTATGTAGGTTCAGTAAGTACTTCTTGTCTATGATTTCTCTTGTTGGGTGATCACCAAACTATGGAGCTTGCTATAAAATCAGTATCTATACGTCAATGCTATTGACGTATAAATTATTACACTATCAATATTATCATGATCCTGGATATCGTGATATTATCATCAGTAAAATTATCGATGTAGTAATCATAATTTGACATCATCATCATTCATCATTTCAGCCGAAAGACGTCCACTGCTGGACATAGGCCTCCCCCAATTGGGGGGGATTGCCATAATCGCCACGCTTGGCAGGCGGGTTGGCGATCGCAGTATGGTGTTAAAAATGCATAGAGAAGGCAGCTGCCCATTCTCTAGTGAATCCCTAAGTCGCCTTTTACGACACCCACGGGAGGAAATGGGGTTGTGCTATTCTTTACGTCCGGCACCACACGGAACATAACCTGATGAATTTGACATCAATACCATCAATATTTCATCAACACTGGATCGCGATATCGAGTATCGCGTGATAATACTGATAGTGTGATAGGCCCCTATGATGGACTTGACCGAATGCGAAAATCCCTTAGTCAGTAATTTTCGTATTCATGTCGTACCAAACCACAAACAGGAAGAAAAACCGGCCAAGTGCGTGTCGAACTACGCACAATGAAGGGTTCCGTAGTCGGGACGAATTTATCCCAAGAACAAACTTAACATTGTAATTTAAATAAATGTTCTCCCATACATCGATATATGTACGTGCCCGGTGACGATCCATTCTCCAACTGCAAATGTAAGTTAGTTGACTATTACTCGTTATCTAGTAAAGCCTACTTGTCTGTGATAGATTTTCTTTTAACTTCATTATATTATACTAGCTTTTGCCCGCGGCTCCGCCCGCGTGGATGTCGGTTATCGCGTAAAAAAGTAGTCTATGTCCTTCTCCATATCCCAGGCTATATCTCTGCCAAATTTCATGACGATCGGTTCAGCGGTTTAGGCGTGAAAACGTAACATACAGACAGACAGACAGACAGACAGATAGACAGACAGACAGAGTTACTTTCACATTTTTAATATTAGTATGGATACTGTTGACGTGAATTTTTTCACATATCCAAAATCAAGCATTTAACTGGCAGGGGTGAACACACTTGACTCTAACAAAAATGAGCACTTTAAAGTTAATATTTCGCAAACGGATCGCTGAATCGAAAAATGGGTTTCACACAAATGCAATATTTTTGAACGGTCCTTATAAAGGCTTTGTCGGTGACTGTCGCGCCCGCGATATCGCGCGAGTCTGTACGAGCCTTAATGACAAATGGGATAGAAAAGGAAAAAAAAAAGTAACCACGTTACCCTAAATTTGATTTTATTTTACCACTTTCTCGGCGTGATTAATATGTATACCTACCTACCCGTGCCAAATTACAGCTTTCTAGTACTAAGAGTCTCTGAGCTAAGCCGCGGGCAGACAGACAGACAGACGGACATGGCGAAACAATAAGGGCTCTTTGTTAACTACGTAACCCTAAAAATGTTTGGTACATGTTAAAAGTTTTGATTCGTAAGACATTACTGTAACATAAGGGGTAGGCAGAGTCGCACTCTACTAATGAGATCATCTACATTTCACCAGTAATTATGACCAAGTCCCATGTAGAAGGTAGAGGTTATTGCTGTCATCATGAGCCTAAATCCAGACTGTGAAATTCCTAATGGAAAAACTCAATAACTCCATCCCTGTACCCTAATTGTGAAACACACTGTCAATCGCGATCTTAATGATTTTAAAGAATATTTGCTAATCCATGGCTACATAATGACTGAAAAATTTGTCTGCTCAACAACTTAAATAACGCAATGAATGTTGTTAAACTGTCAAAATTAAACCCATTCCCATTCCGCTAACCAGGGCCTCAAGTCTGCTATTACAATAGTGTCAGAATGGTCTCTTCATTGTGAGTTTTTGACAGATTTGCCATACAAACACTGTCAAATACTCACAATGGCGAGACCATTCTGACACTATTGTAATAGCAGACTTGAGGCCCTGAGAAATCGTAGCCAGGACACCAAGTTTACCAGTCGAGCTCACGACCACAAGACCAATGAACTCAATAGTAAATTACTTTATAGGAATCAACAAACTTAATCTCGAAAGCCTCATAAACGCTCAAAAACCTTGAACTTTTACAATAAACGGTACTAAGTCGTTGATCGTAGTAATAAGATTACATTCACTTATTCGATCCAGTTTCGTACTATCACATCAACATCAGCATATACCAGTCCACTGCTCGATCTGCTAGCCGAGAAGTGAGTAAAATGGCGTGTAATTTGAACGGCCTTTTTATTGGGTGGGAAATTATCAAATAACTACTCCGTGGGCGGAGCGGGAGTGTGTGTCAGACTTTTACTGACTAAAACCCACCCGTGTTCCTTCAGTTGCCTGTGTGCCACGGTCACGGTATCCCTTTCGGACAAACCCGCAACCCTGGCAGGAATTTGAGAGGCCTAAGGCCTTGTTTACGGAGACGCGGGGCGTCGCGCGTCGCGTGCGGCGTGGCGTCTCGCGGCACGTCGAACGTTTTTTTTTCAATTTATAGACAGGCAATGTACTATGCTGTTTATTAAGATGCGAGGCGTGACGCGGGGTGTGGTGCGGGGCGTGAAGAGTAGCAGTGAGCTGGCTGCAATGCCGCGTGCGCCGCCGCGATATAAGTTGCGTGGGACCCGGCGATGTTATCCGCGGGCTCCGCCGGATTTCAACCAAACGCGGTAAATTCGCTTCTCCGTAAACGCTTTAGTACAACGCCATATCGCACCTTTAGAATTATAGAGACCTAATTTCTTCAGAAGTTGAAAAACATCACCAAATTAGGTCACTATAATAATATTATAGTGACCTATATTTGAAATTTTAAGATTTCAACCTTTCTAAAGAACATCACCAATGAGGTCACTATAATATTGTGAATTAATTGATGATGTCATTAACTGATGATGTGATTGATGATTTCAAATAAGGTCTCTATAATTCTAAAGGTGCGATATGTTTGAATTTAGTGCGTGCCGCGCCGCACAACGCGTCGCGTGACGCCTCGCGTCTTCGTAAATGAGGCCTAACGGCTCGGCCACGACATTGCGTGGCGGCGGCTGCGGCAGCGGTTTTCCTAATTCATTGCGTGTGATCCCAACTAGCCACAGTGCGTTGCGCGTCTCGACCGTGCAATAAACAGAAAAAACGCTTGCCGCGCCGCAATTCGCGCTATGTCGTGGCCGGGCCGTAAGTATCTCCAATAGCACGCCATTTTACTCGGTCCTCGGCTACTCTCATCCAGCTGCTACCAGCCGCAATATCATAGCTCCAGCTAGTCTGAAAGTTAACAACTCATGCATATTATTACATAATAACAGATTTCTAGCAACATATACAAGGCGTGCGCCAGATGGGAGTTCCCAGTGGCAAAAAAGGCGAAATTCCTTAAAAAAAATCATCTAATTTATTATATTAACCATTTTCCAGATTATCTAAAGCACTTTCATCTTATATGGGGTACTGTATTAAATGTTACAGTAAAATACCTTCTGCTATTATTACAATTAAATGAATTATGTTAAAATTTTAGGAATATCATCTACTTTTACAATGTTTGTAAATATGTGGGCACCATCACCATGTTTCTTTTTACCTCTTGTCGGAAACTAATATTATTCTAGGTATATCGTCTTCACATATAATTATTGATTAATGGATACAAAATATTGTTAACATTTTAAAAGAGAGTATAGAGTTTGCCCATTCTCCTTCATACGTACCTTTTGGAAAGGGCAACTAGAATCAATTCATTATTTTAGTAATTTTTGTCGTTCAAAAGTTTATTTTATGTGCCTATTTTAAATAAAGGATTTAACTTTGACTATACATCAAAATCCTAATATATTATAGAGGTTTGCAGAAAACCGAGGATCCTCCAACCAGACGGGTGTCGTGTTTGGTGGGCTACTGCCCGAAGATGGTGTTTTTTTTTTTGTATTGACCTCTCGTTGTTGACCTTGACCGTGGTTGTGGTCGTGACTACTTAACCTGTCAATCCTGCCTCCAGCCAGAGGCGAATTTCTTTATAACGACTGCACGCTAAGGGCACCCCCATTTAAACATAGTAATTATTTTAATCATTTTATCAAGACAAACTCAGTGTGTTGTGCTAAACAATCTTACCAACTACCTTTTCATTTTAATAAAAATTTGAAAAAAATAAATTAAAAAAACTGTTTTGTAGCTTGAGATTGATTAAACATTACGAAAAGGGGCAACTTTAGGATTCATTTTCTATCCAGCAAAGTTAATCTAATCGTGTTTTAAAAGCGATTGCATGTCCGCCAGATCCTTAAATAAGATCTATTTTTCAGAATTTTATAATAAGCGCGGTCTCTGTCGGATCATACCGCCTTAATTAGGCGTCGCTGAACTTGACGTTAGTGAAAACAGGCATAATTGTCATTTTGTCTGCCAGGCAGAGAGACCTTAGTTTAGTTAGCTCTGACTGCCGAGTTCAAAATGTTCAAGGAAACTTATTTTGCAGGTTCCTATTAAATGAAGATGAGCAACGAGTCGAATTCGGGTAGAATTCAAAAGACAATCATCAGGCGTTCACTTAAAAACAATACAACATCGGAACATCGTATGGAGCAGAGTAAAAATTGGTAAGTGGTCACTAGCGTCCATGGATATTGGCAATATCAGATGCATCATTTGATGCGTGACCAATTATTAGCACAGAACTGCGATCACTTCATAATTATAGTGGTATCGTTTAACTTTAAAACACCCACCGTACCACCAGAGGTACGGCCAGGGGTACATACGGTGGGTCTGCAGTGATTTGCGTTCATGGGTAAGAATTATTTATGTATTAGCTTCTGCCCGCGACTTCCGCGACTTAACACAAAATATAGATATCATTTATTGTCCTGATACTTCTTATTCGCATCTCGTTCTTTCTGACTTTTTTTATTTTTGCTAGACTCCTAAGGGTTGTAGTGTAACGTTATATAGCCTATACCTTTCCTCTAGAATTGGGCTATCAAAAAGAATTTTTCAATACCGTCTGGCAGTTCTAGAGATTAGCGCGTCCAAACAAACTCTTCCGCTTTTAACTCTTCAGTTGATGGGGCTTCCGCGCTTCTGCAGCGCTTTGCAAGTTTGCAGATGTTCGCGGAAGCCCATGTCGACGATTTTCATACCATAATGAGACAGAGTGCAGCGTCAATATGGTTGGTTGCGCGAAAGCTCCAACAGCATCCAACGACAAGGTAGATAGCCCCTTTATTAGGCACTGGGTGCGGAGGCACGTGCCAACGTGTTGAGCCGCGATGCTATTAGTTTGTAAGTTATACTAACATAGTTTTTTAAGTTGTTGTTACTAATACTATATGGATTGTGTGTATTTTTATGTGTGATCCGCAATAAATGAGAATAATAATAATAATTTATCATTAAACTCAAACTCTAATAATTTATTTTAATTAAACCATTTACAGGCACTTTTGAATTGTCAAGGAGTCGGTCAGTAAGAAAAATGAAGCTACATGTCCGGGTGTTACTACTGTGTGGATCGCCCGGAGGACACGGTGGAGCATACGGTGGAGGTCTGACCGGCTTGGGCAGAGCACCGCCATGTCCTCACGGAGGCGATCGGTGGCGGCGATCTCTCGCGTTCGGCCCTGGTCCAGGCCATGGTCCGGAGCGAGAGTGCATGGGAGGCAGTCACCTTCTTCTGCGAAGCAGTAATGCTCGCGAAGGAGGAGGGGGAAAGCGTGAGGGAGCGAAGGGATGAGGTCTATGATGGAACGAGCGTGCCCAGAAGATGCCCTCTTGCTTTAAAGACAGACGGGTTATATGTGGAAGGGAAGACAGACGCTGGCAGAGAATTCCACACTTTGACTGTGCGCATAATATGTGTGGAGAAGAAGCGCTGAGTATGACTTGATGGGATATCAACCAAGTAGCTTCCCGCGTCTAGCGGATTCCTGCGGCCTTCACAAGGTCATCGGTCCACTTTGTGGGCGGTCTCAACGCTGCATCTTTCGGTCGCCACTCCAGAACCTATCGGCAAGAAAAAACAACCGACAACCTTTCAGAAATTTATATGGAAGTTCGTAATTTTTGACAATGGGAATGTCATCGGGCACACGGCTTGTACTTATAAAAGTTTGTTGATCACATCCCTGTTTTACCGAACAATATTTAAATATTGTAATTCGCAGGTCAAATAATTTCCATTGAGCAGCGATACTGAACACTGTTAGACGTTTTTCCAAATAAAAATCTTTTGTAACCTTTTTCTCCCGAACTAACGTTCGAGAATCAATCCACCATGGCTGGTGTGTTATTGAAAATTCATATTCTAGTGTTATTAATTGTTAGCGGTCAGTGTGGTGATTTTGAAGACATGGACGATTGTAAGTATTTTTTAAGGTTCCGTAGTAAACAAAGAACCCTTATAGTTTCACCATGTCCGTCAGTCTGTCTGTTTATTTTTTCCTGTCTCTCTTTCCGCGGCTTAGTTCAGATTCTGAGTGCTAGAAAGCTGTTCTTTGGTATGAGTATACAAAAATTAATCACGCCGAAAAAGTAGTAAAATAAAACTTGAAAATTTTTTTTTACGGTACCTGCCCTACACGTAAAGTGAGGATGATATTTTTTTTCTCGCCTGTCCCATGGTGTGGGGTATCGTAGGATAGGCCTTTCAAAAATATGTGTGGGTTTGTCTAAACCATTTTTCGATTCAGGGATCCGTTTGCGTAATATTAAGCTTTAAGTGCTAATTTTTGTTAAGAGTCAAGTGACCGCCTGCCAGGTAAATGGTTGTATTTGGATGTATGATTTTTTTAATACATAATAGTAAAAATTCTGTGTACGTATTAGATAGATAGAATACTCTTTATTGCAAACCATAAAAATTACAGATTTATATGTAGTTTCTTCTTTTTTTTTCTATTACGATTATAACAAAATATTCTAATTGAGCTCTATGGCGGTGTACGTTAATTCCGGGACAAGTTGTAGATGAGTAAGACCCCTGCCCTTCAAATTAGGAAAATCTTGTATCTTGAAGGACCGTGTTCATTAGTGGGATTAACAAGTTTCACAAAATATTTATAACTAGCTTTTGCCCGCGGCTCCGCCTGCGTACATGTCGGTTTTCGAGTAAAAAGTAGCCTATGTCCTTCTCCGTATCCCAGGCTATATCTCTGCCAAATTTCATGACGATCGGTTCAGCGGTTTAAGCGTGAAAACGTAACATACAGACAGACAGACAGACATACAGAGTAACTTTCACATTTATAATATTAAGTATGGAATAGTATGGATTGAGCAATAGTTCTGATGTTAAAATAATTCATTTATTGAGTGGGTTTAATGGTTATTTGTGAGGAGTGTTTGTGTGAGTGTGTTGCTATGCGTTTTAACTGTATCCTGATTACGTAACACACTATCAATCGCAATATGAATATCATTCAGATTGCGATTGTGTTCCTCCCCGACCCTTGCTCGTAAGCGAAGCGCAAGCGCCAGCCCGCGTCATAGCTGAGCCAGAAGCTTTAAATCCCCCTGATAATAATCATAACCCTGATTTTATCCAGCCACCGTCGGTCCCTGGCCGTCCTTCCTCCGACTCTGCCCTAAGCCGAGGTTCGTACCCCACAGGGGGTGCCCTTAGCGCGCTTAGTTTATAGCGCGATAGATAGGTACAGCGTAAGTAAAAAATAAATAAATATTGATTTAATTTCATAATACTGCATGTAGTAATTAAAAACATTTGCACGACTGATACTATAGTGTATGTATATGTTGTAATTAATAATATTGTTGTGGAACTGTCGAAATAAAACCCATTCGGACTACGTAATTACCCAGCTGGTCTGTTTGGGTTTGTTTGAAACGGCTTATTCCAGAAATCCCCCTTAGGAGGAAAAGTGGTATCTATAAATCAGTCTAGAATTCACCCCTGATAATTCCGCTTAGGGGGGAAAACTAGAATTGAAAGTGATTATTTACATTAGGGTTCAGTTTTCCCCACTGAGGGGGATTCTCTCAGGGGGGATTAGTGGAATAAGCCGTTTGAAACGGAAACACAGCAAGTTTACTTGTTTACGTGCCTCCAAAAATTGGTATGGTCTGGACGTAGTGCTTCCGCAGAGCTCCAAAACAATACATAAAGAGCTCTAGAGACTATACTAAATGGATTGTTAGATGGTTGACTTTACAGTCTATATTTAGCTAGAGGTCATTATGTATTCTCTGTCGTCGTTTAATAGAGCAATTCAACAACTATAAACTCATTATTCTGATAAAAAAATATAGCTCTGATGTAACTGATTACAAAAATTACAAGTATCAAAAATGATGACAAAAAAAAAAAAAAAATGATTGCAAATGCATCTAATTGTGCTCACAAAGTAACTTTAAATTATTTACTGATACCTAAATAATTTACCTACGTTTTTATAAGTATATAATAATAATAATAGCTTTATTTCGGACACAAAATCTCCATATAGTGTTAGTAACATACAAAAAATAACTTATTGTCTAGTGTAAAATCTAATATATCGCCGGGTTAAAGACAAAACCGACTACTCGTATCTGTCGAAACCGATTAACCCGGTTTAACCGGTTTGATTAAACCGATTATATCATAATCGGTTTTTACATTCGCAACAACTCAGGAACAGTAAGTCCTGCGGTTTATTTGGTTTTACCATTAGATAAAGAATCAAATGCCGATTCGAATGGTACTTATATTAAAGTGAAAAACTAAAAACGCAGATAGTCGGTTTTGCCTTTAAACCAGCGATATATCTATACCCAAAGTCTCTAATTCAGATAATTTATGTAAACAAAGTAATGTCAAGAAATGTCACTGTCAAAATGACAGGACAGTGGTACAAAACATTTTATCATATTTTTTTTTTTTGTAAATGTTATTGCTAAAATTAAAGTGAATTAATTATAAGAACTATGCAAACAAAATACCGTTGCCAAACAATGTTTTGTGTAGTATGTCGGAAACACGGCATATGGTCGTCATAATCAGCCCTTTTAAGTCAGAGAGACTTTCATTTAAAAAAAATGGTGTTCTAGTTAATAGGAATGTAATTCTTCCTCAAGAATTGGGCTGTAAAATGCAAAAAGATTTTTTCAAATCCAACTCGCAGTTCCAGAGATTAGCGCGTTCAAAAAACAAAAAACCGGCCAAGTGCGAGTCGGACTCGCGCAAGAAGGGTTCCGTACCATCCATACAAATCCTTATCCTTACTAATATTATAAATGTAAAAGTAACTCTGTCTGTCTGTCTGTCTGTCTGTCTGTATGTTAAGTTTTCACGTCAAACCGCTGAACCGATCGTCATGAAATTGACATAATGCAGAGATATAGCCTGGGATATGGAGAAGGACATAGGCTACTTTTTTACGCGATAACCGACATCCACACGGGCGGAGCCGCGGGCAAAAGCTAGTTACTTAAAAAGGCAAGAAATTGACTTATTTTATTAGAAATAAATGGATTTTAAATAAAATCGCTAGATACCTACCATTTGGTTTGATTACTAAACATAAGCTTTATCTATGCATCTTGATTCAGACTATGTAATATACAAAGTTTTTATTAAATGACGTTATATCATCATAATTATGCACTACCATAATTACATATAGTATATTTTGGTAAATCATGGATTCTATTACTTGACAACTTCAGTTAAGGCGGTTGAACATTCGTTCATATGATTTAAACCGAATAAAATATTTTCAGTTAAAAAAAAAAATGATTCTTTAGAGCGCTGTCACCGGTCCACTAGCGCCACTACTTTAAAAACATATTATCTCGTGACTGAGAAGGAACTATGAAAAACGGCTCAATCAACTATATGAAATGAAATGAAAAAAAATGAAAAAATCGTTTATTCGTTGTTACATCCATACTACAAAATATTTTACTTCTGCCAAACTGTAAAACAGTTTGTTGGCATATGTAGCTCCCATATACAATTTTAATATTGATGTAACTATTTGTTAGTATTATATCAATAACAACTTTTACCTAAAACTAAACACACTTATTTTAAACAAAGGCTGACTATAAGCGTAAAGTTAAAACATTTTAAGTTGCGCAACAGAATTTAAATTCACAACGGTGAAGCCGCAAAAATCAGATAGTATGACATAAATTTAAACAACAACAAACAATCATAAACGGAATCTACACATCTCCAGTCATGAAGTTTTGACAAAAGGTGCTAAAAAGAAACTTCCCCATTTTGTTTTTAAAAGATACTTTCGTGGTACAGCTATTTTCTAAATTGGAAGGTATGTCGTTAAAAATTGTTGGCACTAAGCATTTTCTACATCTTTGCCCATAATAATTAGTACAAGTGGGTACCACAAATCTTCTGATACATTTATTCCCTATAGGTCTTATAATAAATAAACGGCTCAATCAGCTACCTCGGTAAGTGTCTAGAATTTTCTAATACCTTTTATAACGTTTCATATTGAGACACGAAGCAACAAAATTCGATCTAAATAAAAACAGCCACGTTCCTCTAAATCGTATTTTGTTGCTTCGTGTCTCAATATGAAACTTTATAAAAAGTATTAGAAAATTCTAGACACACTTACCGAGGTAGCTGATTGAGCCGTTTATTTATTATTTATTGCAAAAAAAACGTAAGAGAGTATGAATTTCGCGGGCTACCTTAGCCCCCCCCGTATCCCCTTAAGGATTTATTGACAGCAATGCAATCTAAGGAAGTATGATAATTATGATGACTGATAGTGACGAGCTTATTGCCCTTTGCTCCAACAAGATCATAACATCAATTTTATTAGTTGCCGAGGTCACAGTACAACGTATTAATATTCATTACTTTTTTTTTCTAGTATTCAGAAATTACTTCCTACACACTACAATATCATTGAAAATCATTTAATTTTAATAATGTATCGTCGCCGCCATCGATTATGTCAAGAATTGACTACCCTCAAACTCAAACTCAAAGCATTTATTTCAAATAAACCAATTACAGGCACTTTTGAATTGTCAATGGGTCGGTCAGTCAGAAAGATGAAGCAAGTTTCCCATTCCAAAGCGTAGTAGGTTCCTATGAAGAAGAACGGGCAAAAAACTCCACGGACACTCTTTTAAAACAAAATATTGTTACAAAATATAGGTTGCATCATTCCGTTTGAAGATTATACATGTGAGAACAATGTAGAAAGACGTGCACGTTAGAAGTGTCCGTAATAAAAACAATTCAAAAATTAAAATAAGCCGTGGCAGCTAAGAGATGACCAGTCCCAACTGACGGCGCCCGTTCACGAACATGACACATGAATCAGCACCATTTAGCTCAACCATTTTGAAGGGAACGTAATGATCCAACACACACGCCACCACCAGCGAGACATTTAAGTGAGCATGACATACTCTCAGCCGGCAGGACACATTCAAGTCAATAAAAGACATATTACCTGGTAAATGGTAGCTCTATAGTACATAGTACTCACACCTGTGCTATGCAATAATTCAAGAAGATTGAGTTTATACAATGCAAAGATAGTCTTACAATCTTCAGCAGCTCCAATAATATTTTCCCTCATGTTATTACTGTCAGGTAAATGGTTAATTTCAGGTAAATGTTGATTTACTTGGGCAATAATATGTCTAGTTCGAAGTATGAAGAGATCCGCAGGAGAACCAAGGTAACTGACATAGCCCGAAGAACTGCCAAACTTTAGTGGAAGTGAGCAGAACAGATGGCCGATGGGGCCGAAAGGTCCTGGAGTGGCGACCGCGTACTGGAAGACGTAGCGTTGGAAGGCCTCCCACAAGGTGGACCGATGACCTTGTGAAAGCCGAAGGAATCCGCTGGATACGGGAAGCACAGAACCGGTCGAAGTGGCGGTGCTTGGGGAGACCTATGTCCAGCAGTGGATTTCTTTCGGCTGAAATGATGATGATAAATAAATAAGTCTAGTAGACTGAAGTGAAATTATATCAAATCCAATAGTGTCATACAATCATCAGGCCTAGAAAACCTGACCCCTGCGCACCGCTGGGTAAAGAGACCTTTACCTAGCAGTGGACCCGTTTTATATTCCGTAATAAACAAGGAACCATTATAGTTTCGCCATGTCCGTCTGTCTGTCTGTCCGCGGCTTAGCTCAGAGACTCTTAGTGCAAGAAAACTGTAATTTGGTATGAGTATACTGTGGCGGTATCAACAACGCCACATGCGAACTACGCATCAAAGAACTGACGTCACAAATCCTGCATCGCGCTGTCAGAGTTTACCGCGCGACTAGCATATATACAACATCCCGACATCAACCATCGGGCACTTGCCCACCAGACACCACACCCGTCTCGTCGGAGGATCCTCCCTTTACTTATAGAGTATGAGTGAACTTTACAGCCTGCTCCTCATACCTCTAAAATACATAAAATCTTGAAATACTTTTTTTTTAGGGGACCTCTCCTACACGTAAATTGGGGATGATATTTTTTTTCTCATCTATCCCATAGTATGGGGTATCATTGGATAGTCCGTTCAAAATTATTGTGGGTTTGTTAAAACCATTTTTCGATTCAGGAATCCGTTTGCGTAATATTAAGCTTTGAAGTGCTAATTTTTGTTAGATTTAAGTGTCCCTCCCCCCCTGCCAGCTAAATGGTTGTACTAGGATATGTGAAAAAATTCACAGCAGTAGTATATATAACGAAGTTAAACGGAAAACTATCACAGCTAAGTAGGCTTTACAAGTTACCGAGTAATAGTCGACCAACTTCTCCCATACATTCCGTATGAAAGTACATGTTTTTCAACTAGGTACACACGACTACATATCAAGCTATACAAAACTAGTTTACGCTGGTCTCGCATTGTATAGGATTTCTGTATAATGAGAGATCAGCTTATACTGGAAATGTATAGCTTGATATGTAGCCGTGTGTACAATATTAAGTTCGTTTTAGGGATAAATTCTACTACGGAACTCTTAATTGTGCGTGGTCTGACACACACTTGGCCGGTTTTCTAATATGTATTTTTGGGTAGATTGACAGCTGAAACGTGAGTTAGTCTGGTACATTAAAAATTTAACAGCTCTGAAACACGATTTCGAATTTCCGCATTTTGGTGGCTGTCTGTACTACTGTAGTATATGATTGCATACATTAAAGGTCTATCTAGACAAAAACTAATTTTTAGGGTACCGTAGTCGACAAGGAACCCTTATAGTTTCGCCGTGTTCGTCCGTCTGTCTGTCCGCGGCTTAACTTAGACTCTTAGTAGGTACTAGAAAGCTATAATTTGGCATGCCGGCAATAAAATGTCGACAATCACGCCGATAAAGTACCAAAATATTTTTTTTTTGGGTATATCCCATCCCATGTGGGGTGTAAAGTGGGGATGATATTTGTTTTTTCTCGTCTATCCCTCCTGCTGCCAGCTAAATGGTTGTTTTTGGATATGTGAAAAAATTCACGATAGTAGTATACAATATGTAACTGCATTAATGCACGTTATGAAAGTAGTTTGTTCGGATTCTTTTACCGAATCTATTTCTGACATTTTTAATATAGTTAATTTTGAATTGAAACTACGTAAATTGGTCACATTACCGCTGTCAAAACAAACCAAAATGGACGAAGTACCTACTTCGCTAGAACCTATTATGTGTGCAACTGTGTGCATGCGTAGATTTGTAATGTGACCACAATTTCCTCCCATAATCAGTATAACTAAATTAATAAATAAACAATGTTTTATACATAGTAGTAAAAATTCAGTATATGTGTTATGATTATAACATAATAATCTAATTGGGGTGTTTGGTGTTGTGCGTTAATTCCGAGACATGTTGTATATAACAAAGTTAAAAGGAAAACTATCACAGAAAAGTAGGCTTTAAAAGATAACGAGTAATAGTCTGCAACTGCATTCGATTCGTTTTCAATCTGCGTAAATATGATCATGTCTGTGCGCATCAGTCGCTTCTAAAGTGGTTGCCAAACGCCAGCGCAGAGAGCAAAGGGCGCTGACCACCTTGTTTTCATTTCATGACTCTCCATCTTCCCCTCGTTACCTAGCCCCCCACTTTCAGTACATTTGCGCCAACCACAATAGAAATCTTCGTTCATCTCACAATCGTCTTCTTCAATGTCCCACTCACCGCACAGACTTCATTCACTCTTCCTTCTTCATACAGTCTATCTCTCTGTGGAATGCGCTCCCCCAGGAAATCAGGATGGCAACCAACCGATTATCTTTTAAAGTAAAAGTTCGTGAGCATATTCGCAAGAAGCTGGCAGTATCATCATAACGGTAATGTTTTCCCATTGTTTGTCTTATTTGTTTTAGTATACATATTTATGTGTATTTATTTGTGCTTATATTTATATATAATAAGATTTATATATTGAATTTATAGTTTGTAATAGGTTTATGTATATCTTTATATTTAAATGAATATTTATTCCTCAATTTTCGCTATTGCACCTTCTACTGTATGTCTCTGCATCACCCAAGGGTTGACTGGTAGAAAATGCCTATGGCATTAAGTCCGCCTCTGTACATTTTTTTGTGCTTAAAGTATTAATTATATAAATAAAGAATAAATAGTCAACCAACTTATATTTGTAGTTGGAATGTATGGGAGAATATGTATTTCAACTAGTGTTAAGTTTTTTCTTAAGATAAATTCGTCCCATCTACGGAACCCTTCATTGTGCGTGGTCTGACAGGCAGTTGACCGTTTTTTTTTTGTTTTTATTAATAACAAGGTTACTTTTTATCAGTGCTGTAACTGAAGTTGTATAGTCATACAAAATGTGCGCTAATCCTTTCGATGTCATTCATTGAACATTTGGGCACCGACTCCGCTTGTTTCGCGACGTTTTTGCGGAAAATACTTATTATAAAAACATTAATATGTTTATGTTTCGTGTGTGTTTACTATGTGTTATGTTTGTGAGTGAATCTGTTTGTATGTACAGTTCGAAAGCTCTGGAAGGTTATCCAGCTGGTTATTTGGCTAATTGTGAGTACCTACTCTTCTTATCAGCGTTTCCAATCACATTGAATATTATCGCCAAATAATACTGGTCCTTCAGGCCGAGTTTCGACCATGGCGACCAATCTCCTCGGAGAAACAGCCTTCGGCGCGGTAGATATTGTAGTCTAAAAGTGTGTGCGCAGACATAGGTACACTGTCTCTTCCCTCACTCTCATAGTCCGATGGGATGGCAATCCGTCACGACCGGAGAGAGATCAGGCGCAGGACCAACGGCTTAACGTGTTTTCCGAGGCACGGGAGTACCTATCACACCGCCAACTACCAAACTCCGGGCTAAGAAATTCCTCATGGAAAAACCCAATAATACTTTGCCCGACATGGGATCAGTCGAACCAAGGATCTCAGTAGTCGCACGTGAAGTGGGGATGATATTTTTTTTCTCGTCTTCTACTTTTAATCTATCCAAAGGTTGTCTGTAAAAGAGTGTTGTTTTAGCGATTAGACCGCCATTGTGTCACTCTATGTAAGATGTCTACATTTATATCTGTAATTTTTATGGTGTACCTACATAATATAGAGTATTCTATCTATCTATCTATCTATCCCATTGTGTGGGGTATCAGTTTTTAAACTGTCATGGTCACTAATATTATTATTAACATAAAAGGGATATTTACCATGTTTATTAATTGTTCTGAGTTTCCGATATTTCGGCGCTGTTGCAAGCACCATGATCACAGATAAACTGAAGTCACTGCTGGTGGGTGTTTATGAGCAGACAAAACGGAACGGGAACTCAGAACAATTAATAAACATGGTAAATATCCCGTTTATGTTAATAATAATATGTATATATGGTATCGTTGGACAGGCCGTTCAAAAATATTGCGGGTTTGTAAAAACCAATTTCGATTCAAGGATTCGGTTGCGTAATATTAACAAGCTTTAAAGTGCTCAAGACCCCCTCCACCCCCCAGAAAAATTTTTGATTTGGATATGTGAAAAAAAAAAAAACACGTCACTAGTTTATAGGGTGTATCTATGCAAACACGAAATATTTTAAGAGTGTATCCTATAGGTGGTAAAGAAACGATGGAAACGATTTTTTTTAAATCTGAATATATTATTTAAAAAAAATATATATAATTTAAAATTACTTGATATGATGATTAATATTAAAAGGCACCGCGCTCATGCTGCGACCGTATAAAACACTTAGATCAAAAATAATTCGCTGCTATGGCTTTTTTACCTTCTATAGATGTTTCTCTTAAAATATTTCGTGTATGAATAGATACGCCTTTTAATATAACGAAGTTAAAAAGAAAACGAACACAGAAAAGTAGGCTTTACAACATAACGAGAAAATTAAATAAATTCGTCCTAACTACGGAACCATTAATTGTGCGTGATCTGAGACGCACTTGGCCGGTTTTTTAAACCAATACAAGGTAATTTCCCAACCATCACATTACTTGCAGGTAGTGTTTTGTCATTCTTCACCTTTTTTTTTTAAGTTGGGTGTGGAGTGAGGACGATAAATAGTATGAAAATAGCCACCTCAAAATGACGTGTAATGACAATATTTGACTAAAAAACAAAAGGGAATGCGTATCGATGTGCTAACATTGTTTCTGTATGTTTGTTTTTGATAAAAATTCAAGGATCGAAGCGATATGTTCTGTTTGAAGAAGTGGCAATGTTTGTTTTTTTTTAAATATTTTGGTGGATGGAAACATCATATTCATCATCATTTCAGCCGAAAGACACCACGTCCACTGCTGAACATAGGCCTCCCCTAATTGGGGGGGGGGGGAGTTTCAATAAGTGGAACGGTCTACATTTTAGGTCCGTTGAATCATCATTTCAGCCGAAAGACGTCCACTGCTGGACATAGGCCTCCCCCAATTGGGGGGGATTTGCCATAATCGCCTCGCTTGGCAGGCGGGTTGGCGATCGCTGTATGGTGTTAAAAATGCATAGAGAACGCTGCTACACATTCTCTAGTAAGTCCCTTAGCCGCAAAGAGATTTACGTATAATTTAATGTCTTTGCTTAGTCGCCTTTTACGATACCCACGGGAGGAAACGGGGTGGTGCTATTCTTTACATCCGGAATCACAAAAGTCAAAAGTCGATTAAACACTCGAGTATTGTAAATTTAATAATTGAGCTCAATATTTAATTTAAAACGGAGCAGAAGTAAAATTAAAATAATATTAACTCTTAGAAGTATTACGAAATGCTGACATATCAAATCATTTTGTGTCAATTTGATGTGTAAAAGTCGACTTTTGTTTCTGACAGTTAGGTATGGTCAGGTACAATAGTCGGGCTTCTCCGGACTAATTTCAACCTAATTTCGTCGCCTTGGAGGGTAATGGAGCTATTCCATAGAACTACACTTCTGAGTTAAAAACGTTTAAAAAATAAATGATTAGCGTAAGAACAGTTATTTTAACATAATCAGCGTCATAACACCATATTATGATGTCATAATTTTGGAGGTCAAGAGTTCTATGAAGTCTTACAACTATTGACCACTGAATAAATACTTTCTTTGACTTGTAATCACAATAAATTTAAGCGGCATATAATTTTTGACTCTCATTGAAACTACACTAAAATTAAAATTAAAACTGCTTATTGTCACATATAAGTTTTTAAACTGTCATGGTCACTAATATTATTATTAATACGAACGGGATATTTACCATGTTTATTATTTGTTGTGAGTTCCCGATATTTCGGCGCTGTTGCAAGCACCATGATCACGGATAAACTAAAGTCATTGCGGGTGGGTGTTTATGAGCAGACAAAACGGTCTACCCTCTTTCTTGTCAGAAAGAACGCTAAGCGATAACAAAGTTATAGCGCGGGCGAGCGACGGGATGCGACGCGATGGGTGGGCCGAAATTTCACGCGGACGAAGTCGCGGGCAGAAGCTAGTAATATTATAAATGGGAAAGTAAGTTTGTTTGTTACCTTTTCAAAGTCAAAGTCAAATAATTTATTTCAAATAGGCACGAAGATGCACTTTTGAACGTCAAAAATTACATGAATAGTTAATTGATTCTAGTTGCGCCTTCCAAAATGTAGTTATGTATGGAGAAGAATGGGCAAGAAACTCCATACTTACTCTTTTAAAATGTTAACAATAGTTTGTATACATTAATTAATATTTATAGGTGAAGACTATGTACCTAGAATAAAAATATAAAAAAAATAATCAAAATTACTTACCACAATTGGTAAAAAGAATGAAAAGTGAAGTAATAACAGAAAAATTAATAAATGCGATAGGTACATGGTGCTCACATATTTACAAACATTGTATATGATTTCCCAAAAAAATAAAAAATAAAAACAACATATAATAAGTCAGTGTGTGAGTTAAAATATTAATCACAGAAAATAAAATTAATATCATAAAAATTATAAACTATACAGTTAAATTAGCAACCAGTTTGATTTTGTCTAGACTCTAAATTGTCCTATGGAGCAGGACCAGCATGTTTCCAAGCATTCTTATCTTGGATATAATCCTCTAATTTGTAATATGCTTGTTTACAAAGTTTTATATGCGTTTTAAATTTTCTTTCATTTAATTGTAATATATCAGAAGGTATTTTATTGTAACATTTAACACAGTACCCCATAAAAGATGTATGTACCTTAGATAATCTGAAAAATGGTTGATCTATTTTATCTTTATTTCTAGTATTAAAATTATGCCTATCACTGATTTTATTAAAAAGATGTAGATTTTTTCGTACATACATAATATTTTCACGCCTAAACCACTGAACCGATCATCCTGAAATTTTGCACATACGTTGTCAGGTGTATAGAAACGGACATAGGGTACCTATCCGAAAAAAAATACTGTTCCCGAGAAAAACAACAATAACGTTCTTATGATAATAGATGGCGCCACGTGTCTTTCGAATCATGTTTGAATTATATTATTATACAAACTTTGGTAGTGTGTTAAGATCTTTTTTCTTAAATCGAAATTAACGCGAGCGAAGCCGCGGGCAAAAGCGAGTTATAAATATATCTATTTCCAGGTCCAGGAACCAACATACCACAACCAATACCACCAGAAGACTTAAAATACCTGACCATTTCTGTCCAAGGTAAAGGGAACATCTTTCAGCCAAAGACGAAGTACAATTACCACCAAATGAAGGATTTAGCCAAAGACCCTCAGGTTGACTTTAAGAAGCCCACTGTCATGTATGTAGGGGGGTTCTTGGACCACCCTCAACTACCCTTTGCTTTGACAGCTGGGGTAGTATATAAAAAACTGGGGTACAATGTGTTTCTGCTGGATACTAATAGGTTTACGACTGTTGCTTATCCTGTGTGAGTATGCCTTTATCAATTGTTATTTTTTACTGCGAAAGCGATAGGATAGCCCGCTGATTAGTATTGTCATACTAATTTATATTCACATTTATCTATCCCTTTCTCACGGTCTCTCTCTCTCTCTGGTACTGATCATCAGTTGATCGTCAGTGATCGTCAGTTGGAACCGGTCATCTCTTAGCTGCCACGGCTTATTTTGTTTTTGACGTGACAACGTCTAATAAATCGATGAACGCCGGCTGCATGTACGAAAATGTCCCGTTACGCTTATTGTCCCGTTACGCTCATTGTACGCTTACGCCGCATCAATGTTTTGTTATGACCTTGTCACGTTAAACTATCGTCCGTAAACCAACTTTACAGACAACCAATTTTTTTTTTGACGTGACAACGTCTAATAAATCGATGAACGCCGGCTGCATGCACGAAAAAGGATGACTCAATGTCCCGTTACGTTCATTGTCCCGTTACGCGCATTGTCCCGTTACGTTCATTGTCCCGTTACGCTCATTGTACGCTTGCGCCGCATCAATGTTTTGTTATGACGTTGTCACGTTAAACTATCGTCCGTAAACCAACTTTACAGACAACCAATTTTTTTATTTAGTGTAAGGTCCTCACATGATCTGACCAAGATTACGTCTAGGCTTTAAAAGAGACTGGTAATGTTTCTAGAACACGCAGCGCTGGGGCTCTGTCTCGCATAGGGTCGCAGCATTATGCTGAGCGTTGGCCGTTTTGCGTGGATGTGACGCATATTTAACCCAAACTTATTTTTTTTTTGTGTTGTCTTCTTTTTTTGCGTCATGTTTACCGCAAATAAACGTTTCTTCTTTCTTTCTTTCTTTCTTTCTTTACTCAGAGGATATTTTTCTCTGTTTCAGAGCTGCCGGCAACATGCGGACCATCGGAAAATACGTCGCCGAAATGCTCTCCACCCTGTCCAAGTCTGGCTTAGACCCCAAAAAACTGGAACTCGTAGGTCTGAGCCTAGGAGGCCACACCATAAGCTTCATAGCTAAAAGCTATAGACTCCAAACAGGCATGAACATCTCCAGAATAACTGGGTTAGACCCATCTGGTCCTTGCTTCAGAAACTTAGGCCCAGAAGACCGATTGGACCAGTCCGATGCTGATTTCGTTGACGTCATAGAAACTAATATTGATGGCTATGGCATGGCGGCTCCTGTCGGTCATGTAAATTTTTACGTCAACGGTGGGGAGTTCCAACCTGGGGATATTTTATGGGTTCCTTGCAACATTATTTGCAGTCATGTGAGGGCTTTTACCATTTGGATTTCAGCACTATTAAACCCAAATAGTTTTATTGCTATGAAATGTGACTCTGTTCAAGAAGCAAGAAATAGAGAGTGCTATGATAAAAATCCAGTTGTGACCAATATTGTGGGTCGAAATACAAATAAAAATGTACAGGGAATCTTCTATTTGGCAACTGAGAACAATTTTCCTTATTTTATGGGTCTGAAAGGGCTGGAAAAGGAAAACGAATTTTTCGACTCCAAACTAAATTTGAATAAAAAAACTAGCTGGTCTTTATTTTAAAGCAAATTTTTTTGTTATTCGGAATAAACAGGTTTGGGTTAAATATTGATTTTATTATTGAATTACCTTTCTAGGACTCTTAAATTTGAACACTACTAGCGTTACTAGTAGCGTCATCTGTTTTCTACTTCTTGTAATTGCGATAATCATGGCTACACATTCATGTTAAGTTCCGTATAAAATTCTATCTGTGAGTCGCGCTTCATCTGAATGTAAATAGAGGGCGCTTTATCACTTCGTTACACATGTGTTACATAGATGGCGTTAGTAGAAGCTCTGGGGCTCTGTTTCGAGCATGAAGGCACAAAATGATTAGATTTTGATTTTCAAATCAATTGAATCAAATCACACCTAGTTACTTATTGTTTTTAATACAAAAATGTTATATGGTTATTTATATATATTTTTTTAAATCTTTTTGATATCTTATTATTGTTGGTTACAATTTAAACAGTTTTAAAATTTTTGTTTTATAATATTTTGACATTTACTTTTACAATTTTAATTATTATTTTTAATGGACAGAGAATTAAAATTTTATTAAACACAGTTTTAATTTTGGGTTTTTATTTGTTTTAAATAGTATTATTATAATAATAATTTTAATGTATGTGTGTGTCTATGGACTGTGAATGTCTGAATTAAATAAATTATTATTATTATATAATTGGAATTAGTTGTGGACTTGAGGATTCAGCCATTTTTAAGTGAAAATTTACCTATTTGTAGGTAAACCGCAATTGTTACCACTAACTACATCTTTTTGCTCGTAGACATCTCTAACTTACGGTGAAGAAAAATATCATGAAACAACCTGAAACTTTTATGGTGTAGGTACTTAAAACTTAATAACAATTCATGTAACATCAATGAAACTATTTGTTGTTCATTATTTACTATCTTTCTTCTTTGCAGCTTATAAGCGCCATCTACAAAAAAAACATCCCATACAATTCTTTCAGGTCAAAATTTCAAACAAAAGTTTTAACAGTTTTTTTCTCATATCCATTCATCGCATTTTTCAAAGCATAAGCTTCCTCATTTTCGAGGTCAAATCTGGCCGAATTAAAGTGCATTGTAATAAGGACCAGCTGGTTACCTGACCCCTGTCTAATAGGACCAACGGCCTGTGTTATTTACCCTCGTAATTATGCAAATGTCAATAAGGGTCACATTGTCCGAATCTCTAACCCTTTTTGACTGGGTTTGCGCGCGGATTCGGCTGCCGTTCTGTTGGATGTTGCAGATGTAGTGTTTTTCTTTCTTTATGATTTTTAGAATGAAGTAAATATTATCAGTGGCAATGAATTTCAGTTTGCCGGTTAAAAATTTTTAAGTAGGTACCGCCGACACGAAAATAAGGTGAAAAAAAAAAAATGTATTTCTTTTACATTAACGTATTTTCAATTCGTGAAGGCTGACTTTTCAGTTTGAAAGCTGATTAAGTAGCCTGTCGTAGGGTATATAAGAAAAACGGTAAAACATTTTCTTCTCGATCTGAATTCTAAAACAATTAAACATTTCGGATAAACAAACTCACTTGGTATAGATTTTTATATTGACAGTGCATAAATTAGCAACAATCAAATTCAAGCTAACCCCTTATTATAACAAAGTTCAATTTCCATTAATTCAATGTAAACAATAAATACTTTACGCCTCAATTAAGTAGGGTCAGTAAAGAAATTCCTTTAAAGCATTTTCAGTACATACTATTGATAGTTTTTTAGTTTCTAATGGGCACCTGGCCCTTATTTGAATATAATTATTATTCTGCTGACCGTATTTGGGGTCCTTTTGAAACGGGAAGGATATTATTTTTACTAGTCTATTGTTAATTAGCTGACGCTACCCTGCCCATCCTATATGGATGCGAGATGACGATATTATTATCTAAAGTAATCTAAAGGGTATTTAATCCTACTCGCCTGTAATAATTTGCATTTGGTTTTAAAGAATTGCAATCATGTCATTAATATTTTATGTACTTAGATTATTTTATATTTTGTGAATGTGAGAACGTTGTAAGCCTAGTAGAGTGTAGATTTGTTGGCGGTTTTCTATTTTGTTAAGTACCTGGTAATTGTTGAAAGGCCTACACTGTCTTCCCATACCTATTATCACTGTTATTTAATAATATTGTAAAGCCAATTATTTTTAAAAGAGTAACCGTGGAGTTTATTGCCGGCTCTTATTTATTTATTTATTTATTTATTTATTTAATACTTTCAGCACAAAACATGTACAGAGGCGGACTTAATGCCATAGGCATTTTCTACCAGTCAACCTTTGGGTGATGCAGAGACATACAGTAGTAGGTGCAATAGCGAAAATTGAGGAATAAATATTCATTTAAATATACATAAACCTATTACAAACTATAAATTCAATATATAAATCTTATTATATATAAATATAAGCACAAATAAATACACATAAATATGTATACTAAAACAAATAAGACACACAATGGGAAAACATTACCGTTATGATGATACTGCCAGCTAATAGGAAACGACTAATTCGAACCGTGCACCTAGCTTCTGACGTTTCATAAGTGCCCATGTAGGTTTATGTGAAATAAAATATTTTGATTTTGATTTTGAAAGCAAAATGGAATGAGAAAAAAAAAAAAACATTGTTTTGAACTCTTGCTGCCCTGATCCCAAATAAATTAGAATATGAGCAGGAGACTGATGACCTTTTATTTTCTTACAAACTAAAATCAATAATCTTTCACTTTACTTCTTTTTTTTAATCCACAATTGGAAACTCTTAGCCTTCATCTCTCCTGATGGCAAGTCATGATAAGGCCGAAGGTGGAAGCGAGCTTCACCCGGAATCCTCAACCACAGAGGAACTGGCTATCTTACCTCTCAAACTCAAACTCAAATCATTTATTTCAATTAAACCATTTACAGGCACTTTTGAATTGTCAAGCAGTCGGTCAGTAAGAAAAATTAAGCTACATTCCCATTCCAAAGCGTAGGTACCTATGGAGAAGAACGGGAAAGAAACTCCATGGACACTCTTTTAAATTAAATTGTTACAAAAGTATTCGGTTACATCTATAATGTTGCATTTATAACTAAAAGTGAGAACGATGTAAAAATAAAAATAATAAAAACTTACACGCTAAAAGCGTCAAGCGTAGGTACAACAAATAGAAACAAAATAAAATAAAATAACCCGTGGCAGCTAAGAGATGACCAGTCCCAACTGACGGCGCCCGTTCACGAACATGACGCATGGATTAGCACCATTCAGCTCAACCATTTTGAAGGGAGCTAAATGATCCAACACACACGCCACCATCAGCGAAACCTTTAAGTGAGCATGACATACTCTCAACCGCCAGGGCACATTCAAGTCAATGAAAGACATATTACCCGGTCAATGATAGCTCTATAGTACATAGGACTCACACCTGTGCTATGCATTTATATAATACAAAGAAGATTGAGTTTATACAATGCAAAAATAGTCTTACACTCTTCAGCAGCTCCAACATGATTGTCAAATGTTAATTAACTAGCCGAGGTTGTGGTCTAACTGTCGTGTTGTGGTCCAACTGCCGAAACACAACAAATGCTGTTAGCATTGTTGTTATGGCGACAGACTTAGATAAAATGGTGGTAGCTAAGCGGACTTGAACAAGCCCTACCCTACCACCAACCAAACCGAGCAGAAAATGTTGTCCCCGCTGGGAATTGAACCCGGGAACTCTGGGTCAGGTGGTTTTACCACTAGACCGCAAAGGCAGATAAATTACGGCGGTTACTTTTACTTTCCTTTACTTGCCTTAACTTTGACTGGTGCCTAAACTGTGCTAGTTTTACCTACACCTCTGCCCGCCCATTGGGATAAACAAGCATGATGTTATGTTATCATCATCATCATCATCATTTCAGCTGAAAGACGTTCACTGCTGGACATAGGCCTCCCCCAAGCACCACCACTTCGATTCTGTGCTTCCTGCATCCAGCGGATACCTGCGGCCTTCACAAGGTCATCAACCACCTTATGAGAGGCCTTCCGACTTTACGTCTTCCGGTACGCGGTCGCCACTCCACTCCTGCGAGCAATGTGCCCTGCCCATTGCAACTTTAGTTTGGCAATTCATCGAGTTATGTTGGTTAACTTGGTTCTCCTGCAGATCTCTTCATTTCTGATTCGTTCATGTAGGGAAACTTCAAGCATAGCCCTCTCCATTGCCCTTTGGGTGACTTTTAGCTTTCTAATAAGGCCCATTGTGAGCGACCACGTTTCAGTGCCATCGATCATCACTGACAACACGCACTGGTCAAAGACTTTCGTCTTGAGACACTACGGTATGTAGGACGAGAAGATATTGCGTAGCTTCCCGAAAGCTGCCCACCGGATTCGATGATTGACCTCTTTCTCGAAGTTGGACCTACCTAACTGGACAGTTTGTCCTAGGTAAACATACTCGTCTACAACTTCGAGTGTAGCGTCCCAGATCTTCATGAGAGTGGGTGTTACATGGGCATTTGACATGACCTTTGTCTTGTCCATGATCATTCTAAGACCCACTCTTTCGGAAGCTCTACTACGGTCATCGAGCATTGTAGGTACTGTTATGTTATGCAAGTATATAATTTAATTTTGTTCCATATTTATGTTTGCCAAAATAAACTGGCCACAGTATAAATTCGCACCCGGCCATTGTAATCGGCCCATAATTGATCCTTTTTTTACCATTCTTTAACATACTCGTATGACAAGCAAATTAACTCCCATAAAAAGTGAATAAACCTGAAAAACCACTTAACTCTAACCTCTTTACATACGCTACTTATTTATATTAAATACCTTTCTTTGTTTTCGAATACAGTTTTTAAATAATCGTTTAATATTTACTCGATTTTGTAACAGCAGATGCAAGGTGTCACATGTCATTATGACATTTAATTTTGTCTGACTGTTATCGATTCATCGATTTTTTAATCGATTTGAATTGATAGTGGAACGATTATCGCCGTTTTACCTAGCGGGCTGGTTATGAAGAATCCCTATTCTAAATGGGAAAGTAATTCTCTGTCTGTTTGATACATTTTCACGGCTAAATTTGGTTGATTTACAGACAGGATTATTTACAGATAGTTAATTTAATCGAATCAGCCCTGAATTTGTAAAATAGGGTGTTGAAGTTTGTTGAAACAAACAAAGGTAGTCGATTTTACCAATAAGTACCTACATGTACAACAATAGATACTTAGTGGCGGTTGACCACTTCCCACCCTTAAGCCCTTAATGATAAATATGAAAAGTTGTCCACCACCAGTGTCCGCGATGGTATGTGCTGTACATACGTAATTGAAGCCCTAAATTATGACATACCTAACTTGTCTTAATAAGTTACACGAGTAAGGTAAAGTACTTGCTGATTCTCCAAGCCAAAGGGTTGTTTATTCCAACCTCCATATCGATTACATGATTACATTCAATTAATCGATTACAAAATAGATCAATCATCTTCATTAGTGACGTGAAAATATGTGTCTAATCGATTCTATGGGAAGCCATTTGATCAGCTCGACTGGTTGTACGGAATTTTTTAATTATTATTGATGATTATAATATGTTCAAAAGTAAATTTATTTCCGGAATTCGAATTATCATGTTAAGCCCTTTTGAATTTTAGATAAACTTTAAGCTATACTCGTATATAACGTCTTTTGAATTGTTTCGATTCGTAACGATTAGAAATTGAGGTAATAAAGTATGGATTTTATTTGTTTGTGGGAACATCGACATTATTATTATATGGATTACTTTCATTCCTGATTTTGTTCAAAAAATACCCTAGAAGCCGTAATGGTGAAAAAGTAGTAAAAGTGGCTAGTTTTTCACCATTACGGCTTCTAGGTTACACTCCTGATTTTGTTTACTTTTGAACAAAATCAGGGAGTACCTAAGTAAACTGAAGTGGCAGTGGGCTGGCCATGTTTGTCGAAGGACCGATGGCCGGTAGAGCAAACGAGTTTTGGAGTGGAGACCGCGTATCGGTAAGCGTAGTGTGGGAGGCCCCACAGCTAGATGGACCGACGACCTCAAGAAGGTGACTGGGACAGACTGGATGCGGAAGGCTGAGGACAGGGTGTTGTGGCGCAGCCTGGTAGAGGCCTATGTCCAGCAATGGATTGCGATAGGCGGAGTTGATTGGTTGAGGTACTTGCCTATGCATATATATTATTTATTGTAAGAAGATTGGTGTTGATATTGGAAATGATGAGTTGGAGATGTGGAAGAATCCAATGCTCAGCAGCATTCATTTAAAAAAGAAGAAATTTTCTGTCTTCTCAAAGTCGAAATGCCTGAAAAACTCACAACTCCAAACTTTTCTGTCTATGAAAGATAAGACAAAATAAGGTTTTTTAGGGTTCCGTAACTCAAAAAGAAAGAACGGAATATTTTGAGGATTACTTCTGTGTCCATCCGTGTGACTGTCTGTCTGTTAAGAAACTTTTTCAGGAACGTGTGGAGGTATCAAGTTGAAATTAATATTAAATAGGTCTACGGTCCCTTGGAGATCTAAAAAATTCAAGCTTTTAAGTCGCCGCAATATGGCCATTTATGCGACATATTTTGATACTCGCAAATACATGAAAACCTATAGGTAAGGGTGCTTCCCGTTGACCTAGAATCATCATCAAATTTGGCAAGAAGCAAGGTTTCACAGCACAAGTAAAGGAAAAAGTCCGAAAAGCGTTCATTTGTAGATTTATCAAATAAATTTTTATTTTATTAGAATTACATGACGTATATCAATGTATGGGAAAACATTTTTTCGACTACAAGGTTTGTTCTTGGGATAAATTCATTCCAACTACGGAACCCTTCATTGTGCGTGGTCCGACACGCACTTGGCCAGTTTCTTTTTTAAGTGATCGCACTGTGCTCTAAACAGAAATTGGTACCATTATAACTACACCAATTTGAGCTACTTAGGTACAGTCAGAGAAATTAACTGCTAAGCAAATTGACAATCTATGTCAATTTGCCGTGATAGAAACATTTCATACAACTGTCAAAGAACGTCAACAGTCTTTTTCTTTTCGTGTGGGTATTGATTAACCTGGTGTCAGAGTTTTTATGCCGTCCAAGGGCCTCTGACTTGGCTACACATGCCGTCGAGAAATATCTCTCAATTTCTTTCTTTTTGGTTTCCTCATGATGTTTTCCTTCACCGTTTTTTTTTTTAAGCAAATGGTAATTATACAATAATTGGAGGAGCTCGTGGCTAAGTAATAACAGCCGCACGAGTCGATCCGTCAGGTTAAGCTACGCTTGCCGGGGTTGGTCCGTGGATGTGTGACCATCTTTATATACCGAGACTCCTCCGTGCCTCGGAAAGCACGTTAAGCCGTTGGTCCCGGCTGTCATTCGTGAATCTTTGACAGTCGTTACGGGTCGTCAGAAGCCCAAAAAAAAGTCTGACAACCAGTCTTATCATGGGGTATCGTGTTACCCAGTTACTGGGTTGTGGAGGTCAGATAGGCAGTCTCTCCATGTAAAATACTGGTATTCAGTTGCATCCAGTTAGACTGGAAGCCGACCCCAACATAGTTGGGAAAAGGCTAGGCAGATTGATTGGTAATTATACAATACGTACCTACATGAATCCGAAAAGTTAGAGCTGCGTACCTTGGGTTCGAACTCGAGACGTATAACTTGGCAGTCTGACGGTCACACCACTAGGCTAACACTGCTATGACGACAGTAATATGATTTAAATATACGGATAATTTAAGTCCATTAATTTCTCTGACTTAACTTACGTGCTTGTATTAATTACAAATAACTTGTTTTAACTTAATACTTACCGATAACTTTCTCTGAAACATCTGCCAGTAAACCATGTTGGGGAGAAAGCGTCGGTTTATGTATATACCAAAAAATATTACCAAAACAGCTCCTAAAAAAAAGCCTAAAGTCATCAGATATGCGTACACCGGCTTTTGAAGTCGATAGCATCAGATACTTAGACACGTCTAGTGCATAGATTAACATCGAGGGCCCTTCGAGAGGGCTAGGTGAGTGTATATTTCCAGTCAGCGATCTAAGAGGATTTGTTGTTAGTTTTTTGTCTTGGTTTTGTACTTCATTTATTTAATTTAGTTAGTAACACCCTGCTTTTGAAAAGTCAAGTCTCTAATCAGTTATAAGCTACGGTTTTCCAAAAGAACAGTGGCTGCACTTAAGGCAAAAGCGTCAGGGTAGCGCACGATTTTTCAAGTATAAACATCTTTAGGCGCGTTGAGCACTTTTTGGGTGAACGAAAATCATGGAACTCGCGTCATCGTCACCGAACGCTTTCCATGAGCTATATGTATACTGTGTATATATGTGCACTTTTTGAGCGAACAAAAATCATGGAACTTGCGTCATCGTCACAGAAGGCTTTCCATGAGCTAATATGTATAAAAGAACAGTTATTCCAAAGTTTTGTGTTTTCACTTCTGTCGGCAATTTGTTTTTACGATTTTTGCGATTTCAGGTAGTATCAGGTTGCAATGGGCAGCTCGCCGTCCGGTAAGGACAAGGCCCGGGTTGTCGGCGCGTTGTGTTCCACGCGCGCCTCAAAGAGATGTCAGCACGCACTGACGGGGTCCGCTGGGGCCGAATATGCCTGTCAGGGTTGCGGATTTGTCCGAAAGGGATACCGTGGCCCTGGCACACAGGCAACTGAAGGAATACGGGTGGGTTTTAGACCACCCAGACCCAGACCACCACCCAGACACAACACACAGACAGGCAGGCGGGAGAAGTTATTTGATAATTACCCACCCAAAAAAAAGTATCAGGTTGATCTAAATATGATTCGCAGCCAGACGCCAGGATTAATTCAGTTGAAAAAAATTGGGATGGACACCTAATTTTCAACCTAAATCAGAATAATTGTGGACTTGATTAGAATCTTTGATTTTGTTATTGGTCCCGACTTACGTATCGTCGTGGGTCGTCGGTTCGCATCCAGGCAGGCAGGTGAAGGAAAAGATCGTGAGGAAACCGGCATGCCCAAGAACCATAACCTTCAAATACATGTTACATAGCTACCAACTTGCACGGAGCCCACGTGGTGGATTATGGCCCAGTCCCTCTCAAAGAGGCCTGTGTCATAGGCCGATTATGCATTAAGAATCGTTAATAGCGAAGGCTTTGGGGCCTAGGTATGTACGAGTAAATGACTTTCATATGCCTATATACAGCGAAACAGGTAAGAAACATAGACAGTGGCAGTATATGAGGCCTGCTTGAGGGTAGCTTCGTTCTGCGCACTTAGGTCTGTTATGCACGGGGTGCTGCGCCCCTCACAAAAAGAAACAAGCCATGGCATACAGGGTGTCTGTGTGTCGGGATGAAGGAGTGTTGATACTTGGTGATTTTGCATTTGGGTTAGAAATTATCTGTTAAAAATTGTGTAGAATAATATTATATGAGTACCCCGATCTCCGAGGCCCCCGTTCCGGAGAACCCCGAATTACTCTCTTAGGTTAAAGTCTTGCAATAAAAAAACTCAGAATTAAAAGCTAGAAAATTAATAATAAAAATAGGCACATATAAGAACTGCCGACGGAAGTAAAAACTGTGTTCTTTTTGAATTTTTAAATCGCTAAGCGCTACGCGTCACCAGTCTGGCGCAACACGCCACGAGCATGCCACGCATTTCGGTGACACGAACCCATAAGTTTTTCTCCTGCCAAAACTCGCTCAACGCGACTAAAGAAGTTTTCACTTCTAAAATATCGTGTAGGAATCAAAATTACGATCTATGAATAGTCATCGTGGGCCATCGGTCAATTACTAGTAAATAATGTTTTCTATTAGACAAATTGAGTCTTGTTTTAATAACAACGTCCTGACTAGCTAAATTTCTTCACGCCCGTGCTTATGACGCAAGTTGTGGAATTCTTCTTCCAGACTTTCAGTATCATATCAGCCGAAAGACGTCCACTGCTGGATATAAGCCTCCCCCAATTGGGGGGTTGTGCCATAATCGCCACGCTTGGCATGCGGGTTGGCGATCGCAGTATGGTGTTAAAAATGCATAGAGAACGCTGCTGCCCATTCTCTAGTAAGTCCCTATATTTCGTCGACCGTAGGTTCAATTGAGGTATGGGACTAAATACGATTTTTCAGGAGAGGCCGACAAAGTTTTTTTTCGGATTAAATCGCGCATAACTTTTTTTGTTATTAACCTTTTTCGGATCTGACTTGACACATAATCTTGTATTTTAGTGCTCTATCTACCTGTGTAACATTTATTTAAATAAGTTATCTATTTAAGAAAATAGACGTCCCTTACACCAACGTATTTTGTTAGTAATGTCCCTTACTGACCAAGTATCTGGTAGTCCCATCCCTTACATTAAATTGACCTCTACGTTAGATCAAAAATAGTGTAAAAATAGTGAAAAAATAGTGTAAAGAGATTGTTGACAGAAAATAAGGACACACTTTTGGTGTTTGGATATCTTAAATTTGGAAACCGTTACCTACCTTACCTTATTTGATTCGATTGGCGGCGGTAATTACACCATTTCAAGTTACTATATTGCATGGTTTTTCAGATACATTGTTATTACGGGGCCGATTCGAAATTTGTATCCAAAATTCAGTAGGGTAAGGGACATTTTTCTTAAGCTAGATTTTTTTCATATACACCATTCGAAAGAGCGAAAAATTCTGAACAAAACTGGATACTCAACTCATTTTGGGTATTTTGTCCCTTACGTCAATTGGACCTACGGTCGACGATATATGAGTAAGTCCCTTAGTCGCCTTTTACGACACCCACGGGAGGAAATGGGATGGTGCTATTCTCTACGTCCGGCACCACACGGCACTTTCACGGCGACTTTCAGTATAACAATTGAATTCCTTTCAAAAACTAATCGAGATTACAAATAAGCGCTCCACTAGCCGATGTTTTGCAAATAATCTATAAAACTTCCCCAAATAATACTCCGAACTCAATCTCAAGTATCAAGATTCCTGATCCCGCTACAGAATCCCGTTGTTAATAAGGAAAAGAGTGGGTACACAAGGGAATCTTGCGAACGTCGGTCCGCTGGGGAGACGGCGCGGTTCGAATTTTCTTTTTCACTGAGTTTTAGCGTTGAAGGTTTTATTTATAACCGGATTTTTTCGAAAACCTACCTGAGCGGTGTGGATTAAAGGGTTATGTGACTTTGAATTTTCGGTAAAAGGTATGGGCAGAGATATTTAATCTTCCTCGGTACCAACTATCAGAATAGCTTATTTCGTGATAACGACCACTATGTTGTTGGGGTCGGCTTCCAGTCTAATCAGATGTAGCTAAATACCAGTATTTAACATAGAGCGATTGCTTATCTGACCGGGTAATATCAATGATGAGCAGAGTGAGTGGGAGCAGCAATAGCATTCTGAAGGTTTTCAGATGGGTTAGAAGGGCCTACAATGGATAGGTTTATCATGCATGCTACATGTCAGACATCATCATTCATCATCATCATTTCAGCCGTAAGACGTCCACTGCTGGACATAGGCCTCCCCCAAGCACCGCCACCTCGACCGGTTCCGTGCTTCCTGCATCCAGCGGATTCCTGCGGCTTTCACAAGATCATCAGTCCACCTTGTGGGAGGCCTTCCTACGCTACGTCTTCCGGTACGCCACGGTATGTCAAACATGGGGCTTGATAAATCTTCCTCTAATTGGATGCTGTGTTTTTGTTTCGTTTTTGAGCTCTTGTGTGTTACTACTAACAAAGTTTTTAAGTTTTTTGTTAAAACTAACATGCTATGGGCCTTCGATGCCTGAGAATAAACGTTTTTTTTTAATTCTATCACATTTTGAATTAAATTAAATTATATAAATTTTCTTTAAGTACGCTGTGCTGGTACAGCGTCTTAATAATTGTTTGCTGCACCGGACGACGTCATTACGTCAACGCCGGCTGTCGCTGCAGCACTGGGGCTCTGTCTTGCATAGGGTCGCAGCATAATGCTGAGCGATAGCCGTTTTGCGTGGATGTGACGCATTTTCCCCCATAGTATTCATTTTTTTTTTTCATATATGTTCTTTACTAGCTTTTGCCCGCGGCTCCGCCCGCGTAGATGTCGGTTATATCGCGTAAAAAGTAGCCTATGTCCTTCTCCATATCCCAGGCTATATCTCTGCCAAATTTCATGACGATCGGTTCAGCGGTTTAGGCGTGAAAACGTAACATACAGACAGACAGACAGAGTTACTTTCACATTTATAATATTAGGATTGCGTCATGTTTACCGCAAATAAACGTTTTTTCTTTCTTTCTTTTTCTTTTCTTTATAACCCTTCGTAAGACTAGTTCGCAGACTTTCGAGCTTCTGACGACCCATAACGACTGTCAAAGATTCACGAATGACAGCCGGGACCTACGGCTAAACGTGCTTTCCGAGCTCGGACGAGTCTCGGTTTGTAAAGATGGTCACCCATCCACGCACCAACCCCAGCAAGCGTAGCTTAACCTGACGGATCGACCCCTGCGGCTGTTATTACTTAGCCACGAGCTCCTCCAAAATATGAGCCATATAACAGGGTGTTATTTATCGACGTTAGGGAAAGAAACAAGCTGTTCAAGAGAAGTCATTATACTCAAACTCAAAGTATTCATTTCAATTACAGGCACTTTTGCTTTGTCAGAAAGATGAAGCTAGTTGCCCATTCCAAAGCGTAACAGGTTCCTATGGAGAAGAACGGGGAAGTAACACCACGGCACTCTTTGATAACAAAAAAAAAAATATATATATAAATGATACATACATTTTAAGGATTCCGTATTCAACTAGGAACCCTTATAGTTTCGGCATGTCCGTCTGTCTGTCTGTCCGCTGTTTAGCTCAGAGACTCTTAGTAGATGCTAGAAAGCTGTAATTTGGCATGGGTATACATATTAACCACGCCGACAAGGTGGTAAAATAAAATCATGTCTTTTTTTTTTAGGTTACACTTAAATTGGGAATGATATTTTATTTTGTCGTCTATCCCATGGTGTGGGGTATCGTTGGATAGGAAAAATATTACGGGTCTGTGAACACCATTTTTCGATTCAGGGATCCGTTTGCGTAATATTAACCATTAAAGTGCTAATTTTTAAGGTTGGTTGGTAGAAAATGCCTCAGGCATTAAGACCGCCTTTGTACAGTATTTTTTTTTAAAGTGCATTAAGTTAAAAAAAAAAAAATTGTTAGTGTCAAGTGAAACTTGATACCCTGCCAGCTAAATGGTTGTTTTTGGATACCTACGTGAAAAAATTCACGGCAGTAGATAGTATATATAAAGAAGTTAAATGGAAAACTATCACAGCTAAGTAGGCTTTGCAAGTTGCCGAGTTATAGTCGACCAACTTACATTTGCAGTTAGACTGTATGGGAGAACATGTTTATCAACTACAATGTTAAGTTTGTTTTTGGGATACATTTATTCCAACTACGGAACCCTTCATTGTGCGTGGTTCGACACGCAATTGGCCGGTTTTTATTGTTATATTTCCTGTGCGTATCCCAAATAAAATATTTTTCTTTTTTTCTTTCTTTCTTTCTAAGGGGGAAATATTTTTTGTTTTTGTGCTGCCGGTATTTTTCCATCAATGGCGCGATTTGTTACAATGAAGCGATATTAGTTAAAGAAGCACCTAAAGAAATACACTCAAAGGTGGGAAATTCAACCCCTATTTTGTACACACGACTGAATATCCACAGAGGGTTATTTAGCATTTTCTTTTAACTACCCCCTTTGAAATGTAAAGGGGTTCTTAAAGAAATACCCTTGCCCATGGGTTTCTGTTTGGAAACCCATAAAAGCGAACGTGTCTGAAGTTTTTTCAAAGACTTTGTTACCTTTCAAAGTTTCTTTGAAGTCGATTTTGTAATTCGGTAGTGACTTGTTTTATTTAAGTTCACTTGAATAGACAATATTGATGGGGGGTGGAAGTTATTATGTTCGTCATCTTAAGCATTCATGAAAGAGCATTTCATTTTTATGAATATGTAATAGAAAATATAAACTTTCAGGTGCATAGAAAAGTAAAATATACCCACTTAAAGAAAACTAAATAATTTTAGTAAAAACTCGTCAATGGTTAAGTCAAAGTCAAAGTCAAATCATTTATTTCAAATAGGCACATAAAAGGCACTTTTGAACGTCAAAATTTACAAAAATAATTAATTTATTGATTCTAGTCGCCCCTTCCAAAAGGTAGTTACGTATGGAGAAGAATGGGCAAGAAACTCCACACTTACTCTTTTAAAATGGTAACAATATTTGTATACAGTAATGATTAATTTTATGTGAAGACAATGCACTTACCTAGATAAAAATTACTATACCACTATAGGTAAAAAGAATGAAAAGTGAAGCAATGACAGACAAATTAATTATGTGTTAGATGCATGGTGCTCACAATTTTAACATTTAATAACCTATGTCAGTGTGTGAGTATATTAATCACAGAAAATAAAATGAATGTCATAAAAAATATAAAGTAGGTAAGGTAGTTTTAAAATGTAGAAAATAAACTGAGTTAAATTAAATCGGCACACTAGAACTTATTAATCTGACTGTACTTTAACGTGCGCTCAGGAAGGTAAATATCTACAAACTTATCCAATGTAATGTAGGGTTGCCAAACAGGAGCGTTGTCAGACGGGAGCGACCCGAATGCAGGGGTACCCTCCTTCTTTTTCGAAGTCGGATTAAAATTAGCTTTTAAGTATCGAAGTGCAAAGTAAACGCATTTTCTCGGGAATATTGATCACCTAATTTGTTACCGCCAAAGAATAAGCCGATAAAAACAGGTATGGCAGACGATCCTTATCTACCTATCTACATACAAATAAATAAAATTGATGTGTTTGTTTATAATGTCAAAATAACAGCTTTTTACTAAGTGCATAATTATAAAATTATATACGGAAATTTTAACGATTTTTTTTTGTCTGTCTGTTTCTTCTGGCTAATCTCCGAAACGGCTGGACTGATATTGACGGGACTTTCACTGGCAGATAGCTGATGTTATATGGAGTAAACTTAGGCTTTTTATTGTTTTTATTGACTTTTATAAATGTATTTAATGAATTTTATTTTAATTTCAATTGTATAATGTTACTTTTTAAATTTTCAACACAATGTACCTATATTGTTATATTGTTATATATATATATATATATATATATATATATATTATATATATATTATGTATATTAGATTAAGTTAGATTATAAGATAAACGATGAGTCCATCTCTACCTAATATCTTTCTTTTACTGTTGCCGACAGGGTCCACGATTGTTCTTAAATTATGCTAATTTATACCACTTAAGCATATACATTGTGGAATGCAATAAACTATTGAGTATTGAGTTTAAAATAACATTGCAGTGACGTCATTCGCCGGTAAAATCTCAATTTATTTAGGGTCGAAAAAATCTAAACTGTCAATCAAAAAAAAGTTTTCTATTCCAAAATTTAAATAGTAGATTAATTATTAGCGCTCCGGAAATGTGCGTCTGCGTCACTGCCGGATTGAAACCAGTCTACCACCCGCACGGCCGGATATTGCGAGGCGCAGTTGGCACCCCTGTACCGTTGGAATTGCTTCTTGATTATATTACGATGACCGACAATCCGTCACGGAGTTTGGCACTTATTTAGAGGCCTATATCGGTTAAGACTGGTAATTTTTTTGTGGTTTCCGACTAAGGATAATGAACAAGATGACTTTATAGGAGACTAGCTGTTGCCTGCGGCTTTTTCTAAAATAAAAGTAACCTAAGTTACTCATTATAACATCAGACGGAATTTTCATCAGCTAGTGAAAATTCCGTCAAACTCGGTCCAGCCGTTCCGGTGATTAGCCGGAATAAATAGACACACCGACAATTTTTTTAGACAGTTAAAAAGGTTTTTAAGAATATACGGTTCTAATGAACCGTATTTTCTTTCGTATGCATTAAGTGAAAACTGTTATATTGACATTACAAACATACATTTCAGTTCTAAAATATATCTGTATAGATGGAATGTCAAAAAAATGCTGAAGGTTCCACCTGGCTGATAATAAACACTGCAATCATCAATATGTCTGCCAAGCGTGGTGATTATTGCATTGTTATCAAAATCAAATCAAAATCAAGTATATTATATTTCACATACCTAAACCTACATGGGCATTTATGAAACGTCAGAAGCTACCCACACGGTTCCAATTGGTCGTTTCCTATGGAGAAGAACCGGCACGAAACTCCACGGTTACTCTTATTTTATGACGGTTTTTTTTTACGGTTATGTATTTTTTTGTTACGGTTATCTTAGAGTAAGGCCGATAGTTTCTTAAAATAATGCCCGGTTTACATTATTCCAGACCAGCGATCGAATCCAGCGCTGGATTGCTTACTGGAAAAATGTAAACCGGCACTGGAATGCACTAAATCCAGTTAGCATTCCAGTCCAGTAACTGGATTGGCGGTCTACTTTTGAATCCACTACGACCAATCCAGTGCAACTGGAATAATGTAGACAGCCAATCCAGTGCCATTCCAAACGATTCGAAACTGATCTCTTCTTGAAATCATTGTCACTGTAGTGTTCACAATTCAACGAATTCTAAATAACTGGAATAATGTAGATGTTACAGATCCAGTCCAGCACTGGACTGGAATAATGTAAACCGGGCATTAGTATCTAACTTCGTTGCTCCCCTAAGTGTCTTGTAAGGAAACACAGGAATGAGATGTCAAAAGGATAGGTCGCTTCTTCTACGCCAATGACAGCATACTACGACCACCAATCCATTTCTGTAGGTATAAAAAACAAAAAACATCACAATCCAACGTCCGACATACACAATCTTCACATAAAACAAACAGAAATCACAAAGCAGCTAATTCACCAAACAAATCCGCATATTTAAAGAAAAATCTCAATAAAAATAGGTAAAAAAGTCTTACATACCCATTTTTATTTACTCGTATTACATCTGATAAATCGATGGCGACGAATGCTATGCCGCGGTAGCGAGTGCGCATGCGTCGCAAAAATGGCGGCTGAAAAAAAGCCGGGAAATAAGAGAAAGAAGTGGCGTGGGGTGACCCCGAAGTAAGGAGAGCTCGCGGTGTGGTTCTGATGCTAAACTAAGTTGAATGCGAGTTTGCTTGCGATTTTGTGGGGTTCGAACATAGGGCCTACCATAGGATTAATCATTAGCAGGGCAGTTCCTGTGCAGGGCGAAGGTGACAGTTAATAGTTGGGCCGCATAAGTGTAAAACCGGTTGACATTTTCCACGAAACTTCACTTTGTATTTTCCTCTAATGCCATGAAGTATTTAGTATTTTTCTGTCTCAGATTTGCAGTATACATTCGTTTTAACGATAAGCTTCTAATTTTTTAAACTGGTTCGTACGAAAGGATCAGATTTTTTAATAATATTTTTCAAAACTAAATCATCATAAGTTGATCAATAATAAAAGAACCAAAACCACATTAAACGTGTTCTTAAAATATTACATTTGATTAGAGTCTAACTGCCTAAGAAAGTATAATCCATCGGTAACAAACGGTCAGAATGGTTTGAATACGAGTAAGAAATATCAACGTTCATAAAATGGTTTTGCTCCTGCACTTCACCGCGTGCCTAGGGGTGTGTCTTCCCCTCGGTTCCCGCCCCCCGGGAGGGGTGAACGTGCCCTCGTGAAGACTTCACTTGAGCCCCATTCACTTACTCACGGCAGTTACTCGCGCTAGTTAACTTGCCAGTTGATAAGAGAGTATTAGTTGTGTAGTATGAGTACCAGTTGATATAATTGTTAGGGATGTTTGTTTTGTTTTATAGGAACTCAACTTTTTGGCGATTTTATTTGTGTTCCTGAAAATATCTATTTATTTAGTGTTCATGGTCATAGCATAGGTACTAATTACACATAAGTATCTTATGATAATTAAAAACGATGGATTAATTTTAAAGTTTTTCAAGTGAAATTGGAACAAAATAACTAAAATACGGAAACTGTTCGATGTGGGTACGAAATAAAAGCAAAATTGTCATATTTGGCATATTATCTACGTTCAACAATGTTTATTATAATTTATTTTTTTTTACCTGTTTTTTAACATAATGTTCTACGTCTAGTAATGGACAGCTGACTGATGATGATGATGATTTTATAGCTTATCTTACTAGTACTCGCTCAAGTACTGTCCTAAGTCTAAACCAACATAGATACAAGGGAATGTCACATCCATCTTTTCTTCATCCTGATAATGTCAAAACAGGGATTATAGGCCCATAGATAAGCAAATTTTTATAAGAAAAAAATTACAAATGGCACCAGTGTCCATTACTTTCAGACTAAAATTAAAATCTGTCACAAAATGATATATCTGAAAATAGACTTTTATTTTTAGAACTTTTCACCTCGACTCGTCAACTGAGTTTAAAACTTTTTTTTAAATGAAGCGAAAAATAATCTCTTTGGATTTGTGTTCAAGTATTTCAGCTTAATACACATAGGTTTAATTTGATCACAAATCTGCCTAGACTTTTGGCAACTATGTTGGGGTTGGCTTCCAATCTAACCGAATGCAGCAGTACCAGTATTTTATATGGAGCGATTGTTTATCTGATCTTCATAACCTAGTTCGGTACTGGGCAATACGATACCCCTTGGTAAGACTGGTTGTCAGATTTTCGGTTTTCTGACGACCCGAAACGACTGTCAAAGATTTACGAATGACATGACATAATGTTTACGTTGTTGTAGGTTCTGAATAAAGGCTCCTACAAACAGGCACGACAAGCGACGCGACACAAAGTCACCGCTAGTCGCGCGTCAAGCGGTGCCTTTGTGTCGCGTCGCGTGTAGCGCCTGTTGGACAAGCCTTATGGATTGAGCCACAATATTACATACCTTATCTAAAAAGCATATTATAAGATTAAAGACTACGTTGGAGACAAGGAAGTTTTCAGAAGTCATTATCGGCATAATTATGTCACATATTAGTGTCTATTAACTGCTCCCAAATATTGAGTATCTATCAGTATGCAAACCGTACCTAATAATATGCTACTGAATAATAATATTAGGTACATTCACATAGCCCGACAGTTGGGCAGTTTGATTTCGCCCAGGGACGTCAGATCTGGCCTTTAGTACCATGCATATCAAGCAATTTAGAACTGAACAATTATTTATCGTTTTGGGAAACAAGCTAGAAATAAAACGCAGTATGAGTTGTTGTGACATGTTTTTTCTATAATAATGTCTATACCCAAAATCTCAAATTTGCAAACAAAGGGGATAAAATATCAAAAAAATATCTTCGTAATGGTAATTCACATAAAATGGCGAAAAAAGAGGTTTCAGTTTCTTTTAAATACTGATTTTAAGAAATTATAATAAAAAAATAATCATACCGTAATTATTTTTATAAATTTTCGGTTTTAAACAAAGTTATTAAAAAAAGGAGATTTTGTGGTATAAATTTATGATACTGGTAACAATGCATGAGATACAAACATTTTCAAATATTTTACATATTCAACAACATTTAATATTAAAACACTCATTCATAGATTCATATTGTAAGTAGCATATCTAGCCACATTTTGGATGAAAACGGCTGTAAACTGTTTCGAGAGGAAATCGTTTTTAGAAGGCCTACGTTTAGCACTGGACTTAAAAGGGCTGATTATGACGATCATATGCCGTGTTGCCGACATACTACACAAAACATTGATTGGCAACGGTATTTTGTTTGCATAGTTCTTATAATTAATTCACTTTAATTTTAGCGATGACTATTTACAAAAATAAAATATGATAAAATGTTTTTCCTGTCATTTTGACAGTGACATTTCTTGACATTACTTTGTTTACATAAATGATCTGAATTACTGACTTTGGGTATAGGTAAGTAGTTGAATATTTATTAACGCACGTTTTGATTTATACTATAAACGTAAAAGTAAGGCTAAGTTACTCCTTATAACATCAGATATCTACCAGTGAAAGTCCCGTCAAAATTGGTCGAGCCGTTTCGGAGATTAGCCGGAACAAACAGACAGAAAGACCGACAAAAATATCTGTTATAAGTACCGTTTAGACTTCCTTAAGAATTTTGTAAAAAGCTGTTATTTTGACATTACAAATAGACAATTAAATTGTTTATTTGTTTAAATCTAGATATATGTTAGTTTGTAAAGTCAAAGTCAAAGTCAAAACGTTTATTGCGAACTAAGTGTACAATGTTGGTGTTATGTCATGTTAGTAAGTACTTATGACTTAGCAGCCTTTTACAAGCATTGCAATTATCTTTCGTCTGCCCTTATCATCCCAAATTAACATGTATTAAACATTGTTATTACTTAATTATTTTCTTTCATATTAGTACCTACATACAATTAAATTGAGAAATTATAGTTGTGTCAAAATTAAATGTCAATAATAATGAATTTCATCCTTTTCAGGTAGTACAAATTATTATTATAATTTTATGAAGTTATATAGAATAGAATAAATCTTATTGTTTTTATAGGACAGATCGCCACTTTTATACATGAGAGAAAATCGTTATTTTAAGCTTGACTCTAAATATACTTTTACTGAGTATAGAAACATTTTTGGATTAGATAAAGTTGTAGCCTTTTTTGGAATATTGTTACAGATTTTTCGGTTTTAAACATGTTGGGCAAGCATGTGTTGGCATGTTGGTATGGTAAGTCGAGGGGTAAAATGGCTCGTTTATGCCCGAGTTATTAAATACACTCTGCTTTTCACTTCATCGTCATTCGATTTGGTTACCTACTTCACAGTGCCAAGTCATAAAAACGATTCTTTGCGTTTTTAAATAATAAAGACAACTATTTTATCTGATTTTATTATATTAACGATAGAAAACACGGAAGTGATATAAATTAATCCGAATGAAATAAAATAATGACTTCAATCTGCGACGTTTTATTGTGCATATGACTGTTGGCTCTGATTAGCTTAGACTTAGAAAAAAAAATACATTATGCAATAGAGCATAAAAAGCGACTTTATGTCTCCTACGCACAACATAAAGACGAACTTTTAAGGCATGAGAAGTGAAAAGTTAATTATTATTTTCCCCTTTATATTATATCATATTATAAATACACAAATAAATTATTTTTTTAAATATAAGAATATAAAAAATATAAAAAAATTAAGCCTACTGGTAACGAGGACAGGTTCCAATTTATTATGATTAAAATGAAAAAAGTAGTAATTCAGTATGAGTTGATTGGGCCTAGCACAAAAGCAATCAATGAAGATGTTAATTATGCATTGTATACCGTAAGGACCACTTAGACCTAGACCTAGTTTATGTAGTTTGCATGATTGGATTTGACTTTATTACTATTAATAAACAAGTATTTTAATTATATTGCCTGTTATTTACATGTTCTTGTTATATTTCATTAATATCCAAGTAGGGTATACCTCATAATAGTCATAATAAATGTCGGTTTCATTAATGATTTATAAGTTTATTACCTACTAGCTGCTGCCCGCGACTTCGCCCGCGTGGATTAAAAAAAAAGCCTAAGTTACTTCTTATAACATCGGCTATCTGCCAGTGAAAGTCCCGTCAGTCAAGCCGTTTCGATTAGCCACAACACAGAACAAACAGATAACTAGAAGGACACATAAAACAAAAAGAAAAAGATTTTTTGTCATAAGTACCTTATACAGGGTTATTTGTAAATGATAAAAGATTGTATTTCTGTAAGAGGTTTTTACAAACACTTTTACACGTCAATAATATTTTAAAACTAGATGAGGTCGGCGTTTCGTATCTGACTACTCTGAGAAGAAAGGCCGAAACAAACTCAGAGGTCACAGTCTCTTTTAAAAGTCCAGACACTTGGTCAAATCATGTGGAGACCATTTAGATTGGTATCTGAAATGGTCTTTTGAAGAAAGAACCACACAGATTGAGTGGACCTGTCCATTCAGTGCAGCCATTTGTCAGTAATCGTGCAGCTAAACTCAGAACAGTCTTGTTAGTCCCGTCTCTTGAGGTGTCGGGAGTCACTAACAACCTTGCAGGACTAGATTACTAACATCATAAACAACAACATTTGTTCTAAGACTTTTCCGAAAATAGACAAACAAAAATCAACTCTCCATACATGTCCGAACAGCTGATCGAGTATTGAAAAGTCGCCTGTTGCCTGTTTTCGAAAAAGTCGTAGAACAAATGTTGTTGTTTATGATGTTAGTAATGTTCTCCTGCGAGGTTGTTGGTGTTTTACAAATAACCCTGTATACTTTCATATGCATTTAGTAAAACGTTGCTATTTAGACATTACAAACAAAGACTTCAATTTGATTTGTTTGTTCAGATGTAGAAAATTATAAAAGTTGACATCTGGTCTCAACTTCGGCTCCACCATCGAGTGCAAAGCTCAAACTGCGGCCAAGAAACTGGGCGTCCTAAATAGGGTGAAGCGATACTTTCCGCCTGGACAGCTTTTAACCCTATACAAAGCACAAGTCCGTTCCTGCATGGAGTATTGCAGCCACCTTTGGGATGGCTCAGCAAAGTACCAACTTGCTGCGCTTGACTCGGTGGAACGCAGAGCTAAGAGGCTCATTGGCGACGAAAAACTGGTGGATGCCAAGCTTCACAGCTTGGCTCATCGTCGCAAGGTTGCCTGCTTGTCGGTCTTCTACAGATTGTACTTTGGAGAGTGTGCCCATGAACTCCACGACCTCATTCCATCGGCCCCCTTTTACCATCGGACATCTAGACGCACTGCAAGTTACCACCCCTACCTGGTTGATATTCCACCAACTCGCACTAAGCGTTTTCAAACGTCTTTTATAATGTGCGCAGCAAAGGAGTGGAACTCTCTGCCTGCGTCTGTGTTTCCGAACGCATACAACCCTAATCTATTGAAAGCGAGAGTGAACAGGCTTCTTCTGGGTAAGCTCACTCCATCGTAGACGTTGTCTCTGTCATCCAGACCTAGACTAAAGTCAAGAGCAAACTCAGAGTAGAATAAAAAAAAATAAAAAAAATAAAGTACTTACTTTTTGATTTTGGTTCCTTATTTGGCTTGCATAATTGTATTTTTTTTGCTGGGTCTATTAATTGGTGTTATTCGTAGCAAAGCAGTTTTTGGAGAAATGGTATAGGTACTCAGTTATTATTTTATGGGAACTAAGTAGTATGTAACAGAAGTAGTATGTCCCAGTAGTAGAAGTAGCAGAAGTATTACTTAGGACCTAGGTAATACATCTGGGAATATTTTTCGGTAGTTCCAAAGTACCTATACCTATTCCATTTGAAATAACATTAGACCTTTAAAAATAAGTTTTTTACAGTCCGTTCAACTGATTTTGATTTCTATTGCGTTGGTGGCATGACAAATAGCAGCTGCAGTAAACAGTTGGTATTTGTAACCACTTTTTTACTTTTAATGCCATCCTTATGCCTACGGAATAGAAGTCAAAATCGGTTGAACGGATTGTAAAAAACGTTCTTTTACATGTCTAATGTAAATATATAGCTAGTATAATATAATATAGCTTCTTCTTCTTTTCGTGTCGATGTTACTTTCTTTTTATATTGTTTGAAGCCACGTGGATTGCGTCGATCAGTGGCGTTCATTAGGTCTTCTTTAGTGCAAGTGAACGGGCTCTTAGGACACTCCAGCAATTGGGACATCGTTCTATCAGAAACACCGTACTCGCACTGGGTTTTGGATGACTCAGTAATCCCCCACTTTTTCAGATAAAGAAAGAAAATATGTTTATTTGCGGTCGAACGCAAAGAAAGAACACAAGCAAAGCAGCGATGTTCTTGTTCGCTGCTTTGCTTGTGTTCTTTCTTTGCGTCCGACCAGTTGGGGGAAAATATGCGTCACATGCACGAAAAATGGCCATCGCTCAGCATAATGCTGTGACCCTATGCGATACAGAGCCCCAGCGTTGGTTTTCAGCGACAGATTGTGTTTGCTAGCTGGGTACGCAATCGATTGAGAGCTTTCCATATAGGCTACTGCACCTAGCTGATAGATCATCATCATCATTTCAGCCGAAAGACGACTGCTGAACATAGGCCTTCTCCAAGCACCGCCACTTCGACCGGTTCTGTGCTCCCCGCATCCAGTGGATTCCTGCGGCTTTCACAAGGTCATCGGTCCACCTTGTGGGAGGCCTTTGCACGCTACGTCTTCCGGTACGCGGTCGCTACTCCAGAACCTTTCGGCCCCAACGGCCATCTGTTCTGCGAGCAATGTGCCCTGTCCATTGCCACTTAAGTTGCTGTAAGCTGATAGATAGTTTACCCTATTTCGTAATTGACGAACTTTAGTAGGCACTTCAGAGATTTTACAATATCGTTCGTTACCAAAAAACCTGTTCTAAACACGGCAATAAACTTATTTCTGTACCGAAGGACCAAAGGAAAAATACAATAATTTAAAGCAAAACGAACTCAATTAGTCGGACGGACATATTCAGGTTACACCACCGAAGGGTAGTACTATTCGATGCACTTTTACGCGGGGGCGAAATGGGGTGAAATGCATAAATACGGGCGAGGGAGGGAAGAATACAAAAATAGGGTGCTAAGAGGCACCGGCGCCATCTTGAAATCACCCTCGCAATGTCGATTTTTCGTGACGAGGGAGATTTTTATTACTATTTCGCACGTAGATTGTTCTTCGAGGCTAAGTTAGAAATAAGTTTTAACGATGTGGCGTTAATTTAAAGAATTTGTTTTTATGTAGGCTGTGGCTTGGTGCTAAAAGGGCCAAAGTACGTTTTTGTGAGAAATGAGGTTTTACTGCTAAATTATTGAAAAAAATTATATATATATGTGCTAAAAAAAAGCGTAAGTGTAACGGAAATTTCTCAAAAGATAAATAAATGAAAATAAAATAGCTATGTTTGTTTTACAAAAAGTAATATAAAAACTGCATGCAATCAAAATTCATAATTATAATATTATGAATTATGATTGCATGCAGTTTTTCCATAATTCCTAATTTCCTAGTTTTTAAACAATTTTACATTTATTTATTTATAATTTATTTTCTTTGTTATATTTTATTGTTATTTTAACGTTTTCAGTTTTTGTAGCAAGAACCGCTCTTAGTAGAAGGTGAAGGCCTCCTCCAGAGATGATCAACGGTCTTTCTTTATCTTTTTTATGTTTTTCATTTTATATTTAGTCTTAGGTTTTGCAGTGGTTCCATTTGTTCCAGATCCAAATGGTAAAAAGACCAATGTGGTGTGTGCTTTCCATAAAATGCTGTTACATAAAAATTATTATGTGTTAAAAGGGCTGGGATTAAAAATAAATAAATTAAAAAAAACTGCTAGCAATAGAGTCGGAACTAAAACGATCAAAGTTAACTTACGCCCTTTTAAATTTTATACGTAATTTGGAACTAAAATAGAATTTTTGTTACTGCTAATATTTGCAAAAATAGCAATTTTTCCTTAAATTTGAAATTTATTCATAAATCAACTTACAAATATGTATCAAATAGTAGAAAGAGATTTTCGCTAAATTCTACAATATAACATGTAAATGATAACGATCAATCAATGCTGGATTATTGTTTTAATACATAAATTACTGACAATAAGAAGTAAAGAAAAATAGGTTTATTTGTCACAGAAAGGAAGGATTTGGTATTGATATTGGTCCTTTTAGCACCAGGCCACAGAAATGTAAAAGGAGCTAAGTAATGTACTTAGATTTAAAATTTTCTCTTTTAAGTTAGAATACTAATTAGGGTTGATAATTAAGTATGCTTGCTTATTACTTGAGGTTGAAATTAAAAGAAATTGAGTTTTTTTTCTTGGTTTGTTTTATTAACTTTTAATAAGTTTTGCTCGTGGTGGAATATGATTTAGATAAGACTAATTAGGGTATCTTGCATGTGTATTTTTTTTTCTTTTATGGCTAGTCGAGACTGATACATTTTTATAATTGGAAATCACATTAAGGAGATATTTCTTATTTATGAAATAGGTACGATGTTTTTATGGTGTACATAATAAAGAGTATTCTATCTATCTATCTAGGTACTTAGATGTATGTATAATTTAAATAAATATATAATATATTTATTATCCCTTCGTTATATACTGGACGTCCCGAGACTTTGAAAGTACCTTAAATACATACTGTAGATAGAAAAATTTACTGAATGGTTTCATTTTTTTTTTTTAAACAATACGATTTGCATTTAAAGAATTTTAAATAATTGTCTGTCTGAACCGGGAATAGAACCCGCTAATGGAGAAAAAAAAAAAAAAAAAAACTTGTATTATTTTTGTTTGTTCAAAATCGTTGCCCCACCTTGGGAATTTTTCCTGTTTTGTGGGTGCGTTTACAAACATTTAAAGTCACATACACAAACAGCTATTCCCGGAACAACTAGGTACCTACTTGTAGCAAGAATTAAAAAAAAAAAAAAAAAAAATACTGTCATCGAAAAGCTCAATCATATAAATTTATTTCTTCTAAATACCATAGCATGTAAAATAAAAGAAAGACCGAGAGAATCTTTGTAAACGAGAGGTATTTAAGTACAGTCTCTACTCATAGATAAATTCCCTCCATCTCTGCCCTAAGCCGAGGTTCGTACCCCACAGGGGGTGCCCTTAGCGCGCAGTCGTTTAGTTTATACATCTTACGCCCTGGCTGGAGGCTTTAAGTTTTTAGGAGCTTAAGGCAACCACAGGAAATCCGGTTAAAGAGTCATTATCTCTAAAGGTCAACACTGAGATGACCTAGTTAAAAAAAAAAAAAAAAATACTAGTAAATTTGCTGATGGAAAGAACAAAAGTCTTTTGTTTATGATGTTAGTAATATAGTTTATACCCAAAGTCTCTAATTCAGATCATTTATATAAACAAAGTAATGTCAAGAAATGTCACTGTCAAAATGACAGGACAGTGCTGCAAAACATTTTATCATATTCTTTTTTTGTAAATAGTCATCGCTAAAATTAAAGTGAACTAATTATAAGAACTATGCAAACAAAATACCGTTGCCAAACAATGTACTGTGTAGTATGTCGGAGACACGGCATATGATCGTCATAATCAGCCTTTTTAAGCCCACTGCTAGACGTAGGCCTCCCAGAATCGATTTCCACTCAAAACAGTTTACAGCCGTTTTCATCCAAAATGTGGCTAGATATGCTACTTACAATATGAATCTATGAATGAGAGTTGTAATATTAGTGTTGTTGAAGATGTAAAACATTTGAAAATGTTTGGATCTCCTGCATTGTTACCAATATCATAAAATATTGTATACCAGAAAATCTCCTTTTTTTAATAACTTTGTTTAAAACCGGAAATTTATAAAAATAATTACGGTATGATTATTTGTTAATTATTATTTCTAAAAAACAGTACTTAAAAGAAAATGTAACCTCTTTTTTCGCCATTTTATGTGAATTACCATTACGAAGATATTTTTTTGTTATGTTATCCCCTTTGTTTACATAAATTATCTGAATTTGAGACTTTGGATATAGTTAGTCCTACAAAAATTTCCCATCTCTTCTATAAACGCATAGGGGAAGAGATGGGAAGGGGAAAAGGTAGGACTAAACCGTTAGTGTTTTACCAATGACAGTGTATTTTTTTTTTTTAATAAACGTTGCCTCACCGCCACGGATTACCAGCGCTTGCGTCTCTTTACTTGTCAAAGCGATGCCATGCCACAGACACTAAAGGCATAGATAAGTAACTGTTGTTACGTCGGGTACTGACACGCGGATTGTGATGATTTTTATTAAATATTTATTTTATTTTACGTTATTTCGCTCATATCTATTTTTTATTTTATTTGTTTTACTTTTTATTTCTGTATCTGTCCGTGACATCACAGCGGGCCCTATCAGGATACCAGCGCTGCAACACTTATTTTTAAATGTCGCAGCATCATGCTGAGATAGGAGCCTTTTGGCCCCGTACAGGTTTTGTTTTCATTTTACTTTGGTTGTTTATTTTATTTTTTATTAGTGTTATTATGAGTGTTTAGTTTAAAATGTGATCTTCCTGCATGAGTCCCAATAAATACTTTTTATTTTTCTTTCTTTCTTTCTCACACTAGGAATTTCTCCTGTATTGTGGGTACGCTTACAAAAATTTAAACTCACATACACAAACAGCCACACAAATAAATGATTTATGCTTTATGATTTATATTGTTATATTCAGCTCCTTCACATGGTATGAGCATTGTGATGAGGAGAGAGGAAACGCATGTGACGAGGAGAGTGATGAATATAAATGTGGATGGATGGGAGAGGGAGACGAAGGCCAAAAAAAAGATGGATGGATTGTGTGAAGAATGTTTTTTTTTTATTCTACTATGAGTTTGCTCTTGATAGGTCTGGATGACAGAGAAAAAGTCTACGATGGAGTGAGCTTACCCAGAAAGAAAAGGGAGATATAAAAGAAGAAGGGGGATATGAAAGAGAAGGGAGTGAATGATAGAGTGACGGTTGACAGGGGAGAATGGAAAAATAAAACGTGTTGCAGTAAAAAATAGAAGATGATGATGATGCTCAGGTCCTTCACATTTGCTGTACCTATACCTAGCTTATTATGTCTACACTCCGTGTGGTGGGGCCCTGGTGATCTGTTATACAGGTATTCCTAGTGGAGACACCAGTCTCTCACAAACTTTGTCACGTAGTTTTTAGGGTTCCGTACCCAATTGGTAAAACGGGACCCTATTACTAAGACTCCGCTGTCCGTCTGTTTGTCTGTCCGTCTGTCACCAGGCTGTATCTCATAAACCGTGATAGTTAGACAGTTAAAATTTTCACAGATGATGTATTTTTGTTGCCGCTATAACAACAAATACAAAAAAACAGAATAAAATAAATATTTAAGGGGGCTCAAATACAGCAAACATGATTTTTTTGCTCGTTTCTGCTCGATATTGATTACGGCAACAGGTAGACGCTTGAAATATTCGCAGAATATTTAGTTACCTATATATTCACTTTAAAAATTAAAAAAAAATATTTAAGGGTGGCTCCCATACAACAAACATGATTTTTTTGCCGTTTTTTTTTTTAATAGATAATGGTACGGAACCCTTCGTGCGCGAGTCCGACTCGCACTTGGCCGGTTTATAAGCTTGTTTTAAATAATTTATCATGTCATTGTTTGTGAAGAGAAAATAATTTGACTTAAATTCTTTAGTTAAACTAGCAAATCTACACTTGACCGTGCCTATAATAAACATTAGCCCACAAAAGTTGAAGTGATGGTAAAATGGTAAATTTAAATTTAAATTCACATCTATCAATAATTTCACACAATTCATAACCTGGCAATATATTTAAATGTCAAAAACTGTAGTGCGTGTCGGTGCGTGCATATCAAAACCCCATCTATCTATAATACGATTCCACCATCAGCTTTCCACTTGATTTAGGACTAGAAAACACCATAAACACTACAACCTATTAATTAGCCATTGTCTTTCACGCAACGCACAATATCCACTTTTTAGCGTTCCGTACCCAAAGGGTGCCAACGGGACTAAGGTTCTGCCATTTGTTCGTCCGTCTGTCTGTCTCAGGGCAGTATCTTTTGTATTTGCTGGTATATTGGCGTGTGCTAGCTGACATGGCAAATATTTTAATTAACTGTTCTGTGTCTCGTAATTTTAATTACTTTGCATACCTATTATTGTATAGAATCAAGTTTTTGTAACTGAACAGAAAGCTGTGCCGCTGGAGAGTTTGTTGCGCCACTTCTTCTTCCCAGCTAAAGCACTAGGAACTGGTAGAGGGCGGGCGTTTTGGGAGACTGTCTTATGTAATTTTGACATTCGAAAAGTGCTGATTCTCAGCCTAATTTGAATAAATCACTTTTGATTTGAACCGTAATAGCACCACCCCATTTCCTACCGTGAGTGACGTAAAAGGCGACTAAGGGACTCACTATAGAATGGGCAGCAGCGGCTTCTACGCATTTTTAACACCATACTGCGATCGCCAATCTGCCTGCCAAGCGTAGCGATTATGGCTAACCCCCCCTTCCTTTGGTGGAGGCCGATGTCCAGCAGTGGACGTCTTTCGGCTGAAATGATGAATGATGATGATGACATTTTCACTGAGTCGGTTCTACTATGGCCGCTATAATAAAAATAGTTAAAATAAAATCAAGTCAAAAATTAAAGGGTTAAATTTAAGTGAGAGTGAACAGGCTTCTTCTGGGTAAGCTCACTCCATCATCGACTTTTTCTCTGTCACCTCTGACCTAGACTAGAGTCAAAAGCAAACCCATCGTAGAATAAAAAATAAAAAAATGTAATAAATATTATCGGGTGGTACTGAACCATTTGTATGCGAGTCCGACTCGCACTTGGTCGCTTTTCTATTCCTAATTGTAATTCACTAATAAATCCAGCGTATAGCACAATAAATTATGTACCACGAGTATCAAACACTTTATATTCCATAAAAACAGTTTTGTTATCTGCGAGGCAATCGTGACGCCTCAAACATTGTATGGTGAGTGTGTAAGCCAATGGTCTTGTAGCTAGAAATAATTATTACGAGCAGAAACCACGCCTTTGGAGGTTAAATTACGACTTCAGGTGCTTGCTTACTAATTATTCTGAATACCCTGTTGTGCATATGTGATATAGTGTAGGCAGTAGTGCAAAACATTGGATGTTTTAACGTGGATGTCGGTTATCGCGTAAAAAAGTAGTATGTCACTCTCCATGTCCCAAACGATGTCTCTTGCCAAATTTTATGACGATCGATTCAGCAGTTTAGGCGTCATCATCATTTCAGCCGAAAGACGTTCACTGCTGGACATAGGCCTGCCCCAAAGTGGAAAGGGGGGGGGGTCGCCATAATCGCCACGCTTGGCAGGCGGGTTGGCGATCGCAGTATGGTGTTAAAAATGCAAAGAGAACGCTGCTGCCCATTATCTAGTAAGTCCCTTAGTTAAGACTACTAGTTAGTGAGTTACTTTCACATTTATAATATTAGTATGGATTTTTTTTTTTTTTTTTTTTTTTTTTTTTTTTTTTTTTTTTTTTTTTTTTTTTAAAACGTTGCCCCACACTAGGAATTTCTCCTGTATCGTGGGTGCATTTACAAACATTTAAACTCACATACACAAACAGCCAGACCCGGAACAACTAATTGTAGGTCATACAAATATTTGTTCCGTGCGGGAATCGAACCCGCGACACGCAGCGCAGCAGTCAATCGCTTAACCACTGCGCCAGCCGTGCTGCCGCAGCCGTTTGTTGGTGATCGTGCTTCAGGATCCTATAGATACCTAGACTAAGATATCTTTCCGTGTGTGACGAAAATGGAGACTAGTATTATTCTCGTAGCTGTGCCTGTGACTTTGCTCGCAAATCCATACTAAAATATGAAAGTAACTCTGTGTGTCTGTCTGTCTGTCTGTATGTTATGTTTTCACGCCTAAACCACTGAATCGATCATCATGAAATTTGGCAGAGATTTAGCCTGGGATATGGAGAAGGACATAGGCTACTTTTTTACGTGATAACCGACATCCACGTGGGCGGAGCCGCGGGCAATAGCTACTATTTAATATAAATAATTCAGTTAACAATGCAATCTGATAAATAAAAACTCAAACTCAAAGCATTTATTTCAAATATTATACCAATTACAGGCACTTTTGAATTGTCAAGGATTCGGTTAGTCAGAAAAATGAAGCTAGTTGCCCATTCCAAAGCGTAGTAGGTTCCTATGGAGAAGAACGGACAAGAAACTCCACGGACACTCTTTTAAAACAAAATATTGTTACAAAATATGGGTTACATCATTCAAGTTGAAGTTATACATATGAGAACAATATAGAAAGACGTGCACGTCTTAAAAAATAATGGTATTCTGAAGTTTTCTTTTAATAATTTTTCATCCACATAATTGATATTAAAATTCAAATATCTACCCTCGGGCCCGTGGGGTCCGAGTGCTCATGGTTTGTTCAATGAAATCTCCAAATGGCTGGTTGACATTTCCCGAGACCCAATAGCTGGCCAGAGGCTAAGAATTGCCATACAACGCGGCATTGCCACCAGTCTCTTAGGTACATTACCACTTTACCAGTCGACAGCAATGCGGAAGAATTTTTTGACGCCATATTTTATTTTGTTAATAGTTTTAGTGAGATTAGTTTAGTATTTTATTTTTTTTTCATATCTATAATTCTATTTAGGTTCTTACTTAACAATTATTTATTTTTGGATAACAATTTTTCTATACATTTTAAAAAGCCTTTTGTTAGAGAAAGTCCATTACAGCACTGACGAATTTCTAACTGGCAAATTAATTTGATTTGTATATTGACATCCTAATTTTATTAATAATTGATTTAACATTTGTATTTTTCTGCTTTGTATTATTTACTATGATGAGTTTATGACACTATTTGATTGTATTTTTGTTATACCATTTAGTTAAGTATGGTCTAAATTGGATTGTTAATTGCTATATTATTTGCTGTGTGTAATGGACGAATTTAAAATCAATGATGCTGTGTAGCGTCCGAAATCTTATATTTGCACGCCGTTCAGGCAAAACATGACTGTCATAATAATTATTATTTTATTTTATTTCAAAGTCAAAGTCAAAGTCAAATAATTTATTTCAAATAGGCACGAAGATGCACTTTTGAACGTCAAAAATTACATGAATAGTTAATTGATTCTAGTTGCGCCTTCCAAAATGTAGTTATGTATGGAGAAGAATGGGCAAGAAACTCCATACTTACTCTTTTAAAATGTTAACAATAGTTTGTATACATTAATTAATATTTATAGGTGAAGACTATGTACCTAGAATAAAAAAATAAAAAATATAAAAAAAATTCATCAAAATTACTTACCACAATTGGTAAAAAGAATGAAAAGTGAAGTAATAACAGAAAAATTAATAAATGCGATAGGTACATGGTGCTCACATATTTACAAACATTGTATATGATTTCCCAAAAAAAATAAAAAATAAAAACAACATATAATAAGTCAGTGTGTGAGTTAAAATATTAATCACAGAAAATAAAATTAATATCATAAAAATTATAAATTATACAGTTAAATTAGCAACCAGTTTGATTTTGTCTAGACTCTAAATTGTCCTATGGAGCAGGACCAGCATGTTTCCAAGCATTCTTATCTTGGATATAATCCTCTAATTTGTAATATGCTTGTTTACAAAGTGTACTTTTAATATGAGTTTTAAATTTTCTTTCATTTAATTGTAATATATCAGAAGGTATTTTATTGTAACATTTAACACAGTACCCCATAAAATTTTAATTTTATAATTATAATTTGATGTAACATCTTGCATGCTATGTGTACCTACTTGTATACTCATGTCTTGGACAAATAAAAATTATCTTATCTTATCTTATCATTTAAAGTTGAAATCTCATTCGGAAACTGTATCATGCACATTTCGAACGCTAAGTACTTTTCATCGGTACATAATTTATCTCACAAACTAAATACATACCAATTTTTCATCTCGATAACTATCGACCCATGGGGGCGAACACCCATAAATAAGCACATAATGATGTGCTAACCATTGTGATTACGTCCCCCTGATGAAAAAATGTCGAAAAAAACTTTAGGGGTGAAGTTCCACCCTCGCGGGTTTTTTGTCGTCCATCACTCACCCCCGTTTTTGATTTTTCGTCTCTATTGGTACATAATAGGTATCGATTTTGGGGTTGTGTCGCCTTTGTGTTCAATTCTATAGAGTAAAAGATTTTTATATAATTGTGCATGTTTATTGCGTTGTACAGGGTGCTCGCTTTTTTTAAATCCGTTAACTTTGGTTAGGTACAAAGTTTTTAAATACCGGTAGAACGGGGCTATTTGGATTTTAAATTCTACCAAAACACCATAGACAGATTTTATTTTATTTCTGGTCTTGCTTACTTTTAGAATTTTTCGTACGAAGATCACAATTTCGAATTCATGTCAACTCAAATCTTACAATTGCTTTGTTCCAAATAACCCCCGAAAATCAAAATAGCCCCGTTCTACGGTACATATCATAATTACAGAAAAAAATTGGTATCAATCATAAGCTCTGTTTTTTTGTAATTTTATTTTTGTTTTAATTCATCCCGATTTCCTACAGGACGTCATACTAGCCAAACGTCAATACTATCATAATAATTTTATAGATAGGTACTATCGTGGACAGACGAATCGGACCACCGTAAGGACTATTTCTGCTTGCAGCGTTCGGTCCTCGGTCAGTTTCGTCTTTTATTGTTCTATTCCGTAGTACCTACACCGTGTAATGTAGATTAACGATATGGCACGGTGAACCCAAAATAATCTTTCCTCAAATAATGAATAAGTTTATATGTAAGCGACATAGCTCGAAGAATTGCCAAACTTAAGTGGCAATGGGCAAGGCACATTGCGCGCAGAACAGATGGCCGTTGGGGCCGAAAAGTCCTGGAGTGGCGACCGCGTACCGGAAGACGTAGCGTTGGAAGGCCTCCCACAAGGTGGACCGATGACCTTATGAAAGCAGCAGGAATCCGCTGGATGCGGGAAGCACAGAACCGGTTGAGGTGGCGGTGCGGTGCTTGGGGGAGGCCTATGTCCAGCAGTGGACATCTTTCGGCTGAAATGATGATGATGATATGTAAAATAAACCTTTAATGTAGGTAAAAATGGTGACATTAAAAAGGATACAATAACAGCTTTTTACTAAATACATATGAAAGTACTTATATAAAAAATCAATTTAAAAAAATTGTCTGTCTGTTGGTCTGTCTGTCTGTCTGTTTCTTTGGCTAATCTCTAAAATGGCTGGACCGATTTTGTCGGGACTTTCACTGGCAGATAGCTGATGTTATATTTAAGGAGAAACTGAGACTACTTTTGTTTTAGAAACAGTAACGCGGGCGAAGCTGCGTGCGGCAGCTAGTTTTAAATAAAATTTCGTTTATATTTTCATGCTTCTGTTCAAAACTCGTCTAAAATATAAAAAAGATGTCAGAAAAAAAGTATAGCAGTTTATTCCTGTCCAAGAGAAATATTTAACAGAAAAAATACCTCTAAACAAAATTATAATGAACTCTTGAAATCAATTAACAATTCGCTGAGTTTAATAAAACAATTTAATTAATTAGCTTCTAAAAGTTTTGCGAAGTTTCATAAGGGGTTGAGTTTTTCCCCGCACTTGGGGGTGAAACTGGACTCTCGTTATTGCCGACTTTGTACTAGCTTTTGCCCGGTTTTATTTGTTTTTTTTTTTTCTTCTTTTTACTGGGGATTACTAACAACTAATTAATAATAATCTAGACACCAATTCTAGGACTTTAGGACCAAGATTCAGTTTGCCTGTGTGACAGGTAATAAGGTTTTGATTAAACGAATATAGTTTCTTAATCTATGAATTAAGAATAAAAAGAAAGACAATCACAAAAAAGACATAACAATTCAACAAATAAATGTTTAAAGTTTGACATTGTTGTTCATTGCTTGATGTCAGGGCAGCTCACAATTTAAATGATCACACACTATAATAAGATAGTCAGTAGGTAAATACTAATTCCATAAGTCACACTAAGACCAAAGACAATAGATCATAAACTACAGTCGGCCGTCGAGAGAGTGAGGTCCTAGCACCTGTCAGTTGGACAATTTCTAGTCACTTTAAGGATCAAATTCGCTAAATACATATTCGTTATTATGAAACTGACAGGAGTCAAGAACGCATTATTTCGGAGGCCAGGTTGTAGGTATGTAACTAGGCTTTGCTAGTCATCAGAGAGCTCACGAAAGAAAAGATGAGAATTTGTTTGAGTTGCTGTCACATAATAATGTAGGCTTGCCATTACTTTTAGGGACCAATACGGGACGTTTCAAACAAATCAAATAAAAAAGTCGAAATTAAAGTTTTTATTCGACTTTTTGGCCCTGTCATATTTTGAGCTTGATTTTACTTTTGTAATGATCTCGTTTTTTTGTTTAAATATAATCATAGAACTGAGCGTATGTCATTTTAAAATTATAATGACGAATCAATATGGATTCAAATGTCTCTACCGACAACCTGTTTCGTTCGTCCGTCCATTGGCCAGTCATAATTTTGTCGAAATTATTGAAATACGGGACGATTACGGGACGTATAGCAATACGGGACGCGATCGTCAAATACGGTGACAATCCCGTATATACGGGACGTATGGCAACCCTACATATATGTCGATACGGTGAAGAGGACTATACTATATACTACACTATACATAGATAACTAATATTCCAGGTTTTACCAGTTACTAATAAATGATTGGAAATTTTTGGTCCTTCGCCTCAACCACAGACAATTGCTGGGATCCACACACTCAAATAAACTGGTCCTTTTTCGCAAACTCCGAAAATATTTTGTTCACATCCGTACACCATTAAGTTTTTACTTACACACAAACACAAAAACCTTAAAAAACGCCGTATTATACTAGAGATTATATCTGCAAACGTTATGTAAGTACGGAAACTGGTTCTCCATACAATCCCATAGGCAACGGGTTCCATTGATCTTAAGAAAACATTCCCCCTGTGAACCAAGTTGTACGTCGCAAGTAGAAGCACTTACGGATGAGAAAAAAAAATCTAAATGTTGTTTTGTCGCGATGGTTCCGTAGGGAATAATAAGACAAAGAATTAACATTAAAGAAAGAAAGAATAAAGTTTATTTGGTCACATTTCGTGAAACACAAAACACAAATAATAATAAAAAAAGTGAAAAAGTATAAGTATAGTGTGAAAATTATGTTGTAGTTGTTACCGTTGAACAACTAGTGATGGAAGGAAAATTTTACTTTAAAAGATAAGCCAATTACGGACTGTATTGCCAGGGCTTACATTTTTATATTAAATGAGGATAGAATGTTAGTCTGCTACATAACATAAAGTGACAATCTGTAAAATATTTTCTGCAAATAAATCTACTTATTCGACTTCTAAAAAAGGAGGAGATTATGCATTCGGCGACTTATTTTTAGAATAAATATTAGTAGCTTACCTACATTTACCGTACCATGAAATTAAATATATTTATTGCTTTTATTAATTTGTACTGTGTGGTGCCGCCCACTTCCTCCTGTGGGTGTCGTGAAAGGCAACTAAGGGAATGGGCAGCAGCGTTCTCTATGCATTTTTGACATCATACTGCGATTGCCAACTTGCCTGCCAAGCGTGGCGATTATGGCAACCCCCCCCATTTGGGGGAGGCTTATGTCCAGCAGGGGACGTATTTCGGCTGAAATGATTAATTGCGGGAAAAGTGTTCCTGGAAGGACTTGGGGGAGGCCTATGCCCAGGAGTGGGACATTATAGGCTCTGTTAAAAAAAAATACGTCTATAAACAGTAGGTACCTCCTACCACTGATTTTAGGGAATAATAGTACTCGTACTGGTTTAGTGTGACTTGGCCGATCTATTCAGTAAAAATATCACAGTGAAAAATTTGATGAAGTTAGCTGTCAATAGCAACGTATGTAATAACAACTTTGACTGCTCTGATATCGCTAATAAACTTTGTTATATTGTACCCAGAACTGTATTACAACGACAGGCGCGCGTGCCCTGGCTGTTCCATACTGTACAGCTGTACAGAACCAATGCCGGCGCAAGGGAGCCCCTCCGTCGTCTCTTAGAAATATATAACACACACTTTTTCGATCTTGATATATTTTCACTATCTCAAACAAAATTTAAAAGAATGGCTATTCAATTGCTTGCACAATAATTTATGATTTCTTCCTAAGCTATTTCGCCTCCAGTAGATGCGAGGTTTTGTTTTGTTTCATTTCTCCATAATATTATTCCGCGGACATTGGTGTGGGTTACATGTTTACCTCTATTACCCTAGTTTGTCATTCACTAAAATTGTATCGTGTAGCTGTTTTATGTCCCAATAAAAAAAAAATAAAAAAAATAGTGTCAATCCCTAGCATCAGTGGAATGACCGTTCACTTCAAGATATATTTTTTTTTCACCTAAGTTTTCACTATGAGATTTTACAGAGTAAACCGACAGTATATTTGGTCCACTATGCACTTACAGCCTAATAAACAGCTCAGTTTTACCATTACGCTATGGAACCCTAATTCCGATAACCTACGAGTAAAGTTCAAGTTTATATAACTGGTTTCTGCCGCTAGCTTGGACCTGTTCCAAGTCCCAAGGTTGGAATAGCGGTGTAACTGCAAATGTAACGTGTAGCTGAGGCTGAAGATAAATGGGAGTCATTTGGGAAGGATTATTGAGAGGAACCGAAATATTTTGTTGAAGATTTTAGGAAAGAATGTGGAGATTTTTGTTAAACGACGTGGGAATATGAATGTTTTTTGACGTGACAACGTCTAATAAATCTAAATCACGAAAATGTCCCGTTACGCTCATTATCCCGTTACGCTCATTGTCCCGTTACGCTCATTGTACGCTTGTGCCGCATCAATGTTTTGTTATGACGTTGTCACGTTAAACTATCGTCCGTAAACCAACTTTACAGACAACCAATTTTTTTTAAGGTTGAAGATTTACGAGTACTCAGATTGTTAGCGAGTCTAGAATTGGGATGAGATGTACATAAGTTGTTCATTTGGCATGTATATATATGCAAACTTTCCTACAATACAACCAATAGACCTAAGTATAATTAATATTAGGCATTATTTTTGTCCCAGGGATCGTAGGTACAGTCAGTAACTGCAATTAGCTGACCCCCCCTGATAGCTGATCCCCCCTGATAGCTGACCCCCCCCTGATTGCTCAAATGGTTGAGGTTTTTTTAATAACAAATCGTATTATTTTCATATTTTTCTAGTTTTGGGTAGATTTCATATAGGTATTTAAATAAAATTAAGAATTATAAAATTCTATCGATTCGTATTAAAAAATCTCAACCATTTATGCAAGGGGTTGTCAGGTAATTAGAGTAACTGACTGTACTCATATAAGCTAATTTTTTTTTTTTATTAAATAAACTAAAAACCCAACTACGTTAGCTTTAGCTATTCAGTTTTTTTTTAAACTTAAGTCTTGTGACGCAGTCGGGTTTTTTAGTTTTTTTACTTTGTTTATTTCCAGCTTTTTAGTTTACAAATGGGAAAGATTTCGCAAACGATTTAGCTATTGCAAGGAGTTTTGGTCGTGAGGGAACAAAGAAACTGACATACGAACACATAAACCTCCATTTGGGCTTCGCCGCAGTCGGGTAAAAACGGTTTTACTTATAATATTTTTTTAGTCATGCATAATAAGGATAACAGAAAAAAAATACGCTATTTTTATCACACGCTAAGTTACCCGAAAAAAAAAATCGCAAACGAAAAAAAAAGTCGTTCACGATTACGAAAGTCACACGTTTTTCTTTGTAAAAAAAAAAAGAATCGCAAAATACTAATTCAAAATACATCTACCGTAAGCGAGTTAAGTGGCAAACAAAGACAAAAAACAAGAAAAAAAAAGTCTTGGGTCCCATAATTAGAATTCCGTTCACACATCGGATCTATTTTTGCCCGCAAAAAAATTTAAATAACAAAAACGGTTAAGAGGTTTTTTTTTTCGCGAAAAAAAAAAGTGCAAGAGCAATCTTTTTTTATGATAATTCGAAGGGTATTTTTTTACCTGCTGTCACTTAAGGATCGATTTGACTTGGATCAATAGAGGTGTTGATCCATTTCTATACAATCGTTTATTTATTTGGCACGAGCCAATACTAATAGGGGATCAATAGGTTTTTTAAAGGCATTAAGTGTGGCAACACTTGAATTATTTATTGACAGGTTTTATTGTGACTTATTTAGGGTGCATCTTTAGCTCTATTGTTATGAAGCCACAAATTATTGTAGGTATTTATTTATAAAGATCAGACCACGTGACAGATTACCGAATATGAGTTTTGCTTCATACAGAGCTCCCTACATACGTACCTACAGTGCGATCAGTGCGTGTATATATCGATGGTTAAAAGGTAGGTAAAGGTAATAGAAGCGACATTTTGGTCTAAAAAGAGTCACCAAAATGTCGCTTATATTACCTTTTAACCGTCGACATGTAGTTCAAATGGATTTGTATTTGTAGTGTTCTTGATTTAGCTCTACTAGACACATTTTTTTATTGTTTTCTTTTATCTCTAATATACAAATGTCAATGTCATTCATACTTACCTGCTCTACCTGTTATTTGTATAGTTACTCAAATGCCAATATAATCTGTTTTGTTTAAAATTTGAATTGTAAATGACTGTACTGTTGGTGTGCTTATCCTACTAATATTATTATTAATGCGAAAGTTTATATGTATGGATGTTTGTAACTCAATCAAGCAAAAACGGCTGAACGAATTTGTATGAAATTTGGTACACATATAGTTTATAGCCTGGATTAACACAGAGGATACTATTTATCCCGGTAGTTAGTTCCTGAGGGATCATTTCCGACGTCAACGCGGGCGAAGCAGCGGGTAAAAGCTAGTCGTAAAATAAATGAATAATAATCTTCAAAATAGCTCGGAGAAAAGTCATTTTAAAGGGCTGTAAGAAAGAAAGAAAGAAAATACGTTTATTTGCGGTAAACATTACGCAAAGAAAGAACACAAACACGAAAAGAACAAGTTGGGGGAAAATATTCGTCATATCCACGCAAAACGGCCACCGCACAGCATAATGCTGCGACCCTATGCGAAACAGAGCCCCAGCGCTAGTCTTCAACAACAGCCGGCGTTGACGTGATAACGTCAACCGGTGCACCATATAATAAGATAAAAATAACAAAATAAGAAAAAAAAAAAAACACTGTTTGGTTCTAAAAGTTTATATAAGTATTAGGTTGGGGAAAAAGTCTTTTCGCATTATAGTATGTATGAACTGGTAATAAAATCTATTTGGATTTATATTTGTATCTGGCTGGTTTTGGTATCATTGAAAGTTTAAATTTTAATGAACATAATTCCAAATTCAGATTAGGAAAATGTGCGATTTTCATTTGTTTTTCGTACTGCCAAGATGAGTGAATCTAATGAATAAATTCGATACATTTTAAAATTTTACTACAAAAAAGGTAAAAATGCAACGCAAGCCGCGAAAAAAATTTGCGATGTTTATGGACCTAGTGCAGTGTCTGTGAGAGTAGCACAAATTTGGTTTAAGCGTTTTCAATCCGGAAATTTTGATGTCAAAGATGCACGTCGCTCTGGTCGCCCTATTACGGATAAAATGGATGCCATTTTTGAAAAAGTGGAGCAATAGTTACGACGTACCTGACAAGACAGCCGAAGAGGCCGCTTTTGTGCTGACAGCCTCAATTATGATACATTAAGGTCTTATTAAAATATAATAAATAACCTAACCTAAATAAAACTATTTACAAAATAAACTAAAATATGGCGTCGAAAAATTCCTCCGCATCGCTGTCTACTGTTAATGTACCCAAGAGACTTGTGGCAATGCCACGTTGTATGGCAATTGGTAATGTGGCCCTTGACACCTGCAGGAATACCTACATCTCCCATATAGAATCACGAGAAAAGAGTAGGTATATAACCAAGTAACCAACCAAAAAATATTCGCCTCAACAATTTCAATTTCGCTGATATCTTATTTAAGGGGAGAGACTTATTTTTCACCCCTAAGTATACGCCGCCCCTTACGCTCGCGTGCTCTTTGCGAACTTCAAAGGGGGTTGCTTTTCCCCCCTTGTTAACAAACTTCCACCTATCTGCATTTTTATTTAAGTTTCGACAAAAATTTTCCACCCCTTAATTCAATTTTTTTTCTCTCAGTTGCTCTAGGAAATTAATTAGAGAACATGAAGCTGATATCGTAGTCGATTTTGAAGATTAACTGATTTGAATATAAAGGGGTCTTTTCGGGGGTGTTAATATTTGAAAATAAATATAGGATAATGAAGTCGTTTCCTACCTATACCTATTTGTTTTCTAGAACTTGCATAACAAAGCAGCAAAAGCATCACTAATGTTTTTGCCTAAAATTTAGTTCATCTTGGATTTTGACTTTCAGAAATGTTAATAAAATAATAATAAATAAACTGTTATTGTATTCATATTTTTATAGTGTACTCGCTTCTGCCCGCGACTTTGTCCGCGTGAAATTTCTTTTTCCCTCGTCCTACACCGTCGCATCTCGCATCATATATCCCGCCCGCGCTTGTTACATTATTGTAATTTTATTAAGTATTTATATAATTTTTTTAATAATCTATAGCCTATGTTACTTTCTGATAATTTAGCTTTCTATTCGTGAACCAATGGTTAAAATCGGTCCAGGGCCTCAAGTCTGCTATTACAATAGTGTCAGAATGGTCTATCATTGATTTCATAATTGTTGATTTTGACAAGTTTGGTAATCTACTAATATAATGGCGTCATTATGACATTCCAATGGTCAGCCACTGACACTCCATTGAAAGAATTGGTAATCTCGTACATAATGACAAATGAAACTTCCTACTAAACTTCTAACTTCCTATTACTTCAGATTGCTTATAACACTAATAAATAATATGTAAAAATATGTATAAATGACATCTGGCATGAATAAATGTTCAAAATGCCATTGTAATACAATTCTATTATGAGACCATTGACCGACCAATGATCGACCATTATGAATTTAGCAGATTACGAACTTTTAGCAAAAATGGGATCGTGTTGGAGTGACGAATTTATAAAAATAGCAGACTTGGGCCCCTGAAGTTTCGGAAAAATGCGGCCAATGTTATCTAATTGTTGGATCCTAACGTCAATATCAAGGCTCCTACAAACAGGCGCGACACGCGATACGACACAAAGACACCGCGTGCCGCGCGACGAGTGATCTCTTTTTATCGCGTCGCGTGTCGCGCCTGTTTGTAGGAGAATTTATGGTGATCATAAAATCAACCCCGGAAAAAAAAATAGGTACCATCATTAGAAGATTGAAAATTGTTTCAAGTCAAATCAGTGGAACTTGTTTTAGATTAAGAGGCTACCGAGCGCACAGTGGCGCCCTCATCGTTTGTTCGGTGATATCTTTTATTTTAGAATGAAAATGCAGAAAATAAGCTCGTCAAGTTGTGCTTCACAAGACTATACGTTATTATTACTACAAACAGTAGTTTACAATTGTTATGTTTTATTGTAATCATTAAAACGGAGCTTAGTGGCCACTATTTTCCGTTTTAATGATTACAATAAAACATAACAATTTAAAACTACTGTTTGTAGTAATAATAACGTATAGTCTTGTGAAGCACAACTTGACGAGCTTATCTTCTGCATTTTCATTCTAAAATAAAAGAAATCACCGAAATAACGATGAGGGCGCCACTGTGCGCTCGGCGTAGTCTTAAATGTCTGTGCCATTTGGAGTTGACGTGATAATAACACGTAATTAATTCTGTATTCAAATTAATTATGAAAGGAAAATAAGTAGGATATTTTAACTGAAACATTCTGCCCAAATATGCGACCAATGGTAATTGATGAATGGAAAAGAGGCTTGTAGCTAAGTACTTAATAACAGTCGCATGGGACGATCGAACAGGTTAAACTACTCTTGCCGCGGTTGGTCCGTGGATGGGTTACCATCTTTACATGCCAAGACCCCTGCGTGACTCGGAATGCACGTCCCGACGGCCGACTGTCATTCGTGGATCTTTGACAGTCGTTACTGGTTATCAGAAGCTCGAAAGTCTGACAACCAGTCTTACCAAAGAGTATCGTATTACCCAGTAACTGGGTTGTGGAGGTCAGATACGCAGTCGCTCCATGTATAAAATTACTGGTATTCTGATGCATCTGGTTAGACTGGAAGCCGACCCTAACATAGTTGAGAAAAGGCTAGGCAGATGATGAATTATAATCATTAGAAACTTTTTCTATGGCAACCAAAAAACGTTTTTTGGTCGTATAGCGACCAAAAAACCTGTCCCATGGCAAATGTTTAAAAATATAAATATACCAGCTTTTGCCAGCGGCTCCGTCCGCGTGGATGTCGGTTATCGCGTAAAAAAGTTGCCTCTATGTCCTTCTCCATATCTCAGGCTATCTCCATATCTCTGCCAAATTTCATGACGATCAGTTCAGCGGTTTAGGCGTGAAAACGTTACATACAGACAGACAGACCGACAGTGTTACTGTCACATTTATAATATTAGTATGGATTTATACGAAAACTCTAAATATATGGTTTTTTAAATAAACTCCTATACAGGAAAAGTTTTTAATCAATGCAAAAATTTTGTCAAATTAAACTTAAACGTGTTTTATTATACACCTATTTCTTATTTTGATACGTCTTAGTACAAAAACAAAATAGTTATTGTTAACGAAAGATTTTTATTTTGAAACTGGTATAATGGATACTCGTCGCGCAACGCGCCGGCGGCGCGGTTAGTGAAGTGGAACGCAGTAGTAGGTACCTATCAGCTGTGCGTTCGCCCATTGTTATTATTACGAATAGATTGTATCAATATTTTGCTGATTTCAAGTAGGACCAAAAAAAAGTATTGTACAAATCATGGAAATGTGATCTATTACAGATACTGCACCACCAAAAAAAATTTGCGCACTGATTAAAAATTTATCCTGTATATGTGCTATGCAAAGTACCTAGAGGTACCTTATGTACCTATCACCAAAATTAAATGTGAAGACGCCGAGAGGTGCCCCCCTATTTGATTTCCATAATTGCAATAGCAAATTGCGAAAAAGAAATGCTCATTTCGGGGGTACCAGAGTGGGTGTTTAGGCAAATAATTTTCATCTTAAATAATGTAGGGACAACAAAAATGGCTTTTAATATTTAATTTTCTTATATAGACTTGATTTGAAAGAAAAAGAAAGAAAATACGTTTATTTTTTTTATTAGGACGGTAACCGATCAGGGCCTCAAGTCTGCTATTACAATAGTGTCAGAATGGTCTCGCCATTGTGAGTATTTGGCAGTTTTTGTATGGCAAATCTGTCAAAAACTCACAATGAAGAGACCATTCTGACACTATTGTAATAGCAGACTTGAGGCCCAGTTCAGATTTAAAGTGAAAGCTCGAGAACATACACAAGAAGTTGGCAGATTCGTCTCAGAATTAAGTTTTTGTAGGTTTTCTTGTGTAACTCTCATAAATTTTTATTTTTAGTTGTATGTATGTATATATGTATTTATTCTTATATCTTAGCTATAAATATCTTCTAAATTGTTTTTTTTTCTGTTATTGCACCTACTGTGTATTATCTCTGCAACACCCTAAGGTAGACTGGTAGAAAATGCCCAAGGCATTAAGTCCGCCTTTGTACAGTTTTTACTTGTGCATAAAGTTTTAATAAATAAATAAATTTGCGGTAAACATGACGCAAAGAAAGAACACAAACACAAAAAGAACTAGTTGGGGGAAAATATGTGTCACATCCACGCAAAACGGCCATCGCTCAGCATAATGCTGTGCGACTGTTTTTCAGTGTGTTTCAGTGACACTGATAGCCGGCGTTGACGTGATGATGTCGACCGGTACACCATATAATTAGATATAAATAAGGAATAAAAAATCAAATATATACATAATACTTAATATTAATAAATAAAAATTGAAGTGTCTGTTTGTAATGTCAAAATAACAGCTTTTTACTAAATGCATAAATATGAAAGTATATACGATATTAATACAAAAAAAAAATGTCTTTCTGTCCGTCGGTCTATCTATCTGTCTGTCTGTTTGTTCCGGCTGAGTATAGTCGCAGTGTTGTTTTTGACAGTACAGTCCCATCTTATAGAGAGGAGGCCTGTATCCCAGCAGTGGGAACATCCGCATCACATTATTTGTTTCAATATTTTTTTCATAATCACAATGATAGCATTTGAATTTTTAATTTATTTTATCAATTTTTTCAACTTTCACAAAAAAAAAAAAATATTAATAGGTACTAACTATTTAAATATTTTTTAACCAATTCTTATCAGTTTTATAATGTCAAAGATTATTAATTTTTTATTTACCAATATTTCAATCAGAATTTTATTTTTTTTTTTTCTATATTTGCGCTTAGTACTAAGTTAGCTTATTTCTATAATTAATTGTTTTATGCATGTGGTGTTTACCTGTAAGTAATTGATGCACTGTTATTTTACTTTAAAATGTATTATGTATTTGTTTCAGTATATTCAATTGTTGGTGAACCTTATAAAATAAATAATAATAATAGCACAGGAAAACTTTTTCAACAAAGTAATATTTTTAAAATGTCGCATGTCGAAGGGATGGCAGGACCAGCTTGAGTCCTACAGACAGAATTGGTCTGTATTTGGTCAATACCGAAGAATGGAAGGGTGAAAGCGAGCCCTAAGCCCTGCAATGCAATACCACGGGCTAAATATAAATATAATGAATGCTAATATTTCTGGTAAAATGTTTATTTTAAAAACAATTCTCTTTTTGCGAACGCTACATGATTTCAATCGGGGAGACGTTGGCACGCGACCTCGTCTTTAATTATTTCTTTTTTCCTTAAAGCCCCAATAATAAATGCAAATAATACTCAATGCGCCATTCGCCAAATTATTGAGCCTTAAGCCGGTATTATGCAGTTCCTATTATGTGCTGTATTTGTATTATATTTCTATAGGTACATTATCTACTTTGTTTAAATTTTGGTGCCAATTTGCCAAGTGCCTAACATTTTGGCAATGTTACAATCATACATTTATGTATATCTATACAAATAAATTAAATTCAAGTATCTGTTTGTAATGTCAAAATAATAGCTTTTTACTAAAAGCATATGAAAGTCTATATGGTCATTAAAGCAAAAAGACAATTTTTTTTGTCTGCTTTTCTGTTTGTTCCAGCTAATCTCCAAAACGGCTGGACCAATTTTGACGGGACTTTCACTGGCAGATAGCCGATGTTATAAGGAGTATTTAAGGCTAATTTTAATTTTAGAAAAAGCCACACGAGCGATGCCTTGGGCAGCAGCTAGTCAGCTATATAATCCAACAAGCTTTGTGTTTACGAACACTCTATTATGGTAACAATCATACTTAAGGTGAACGCGTCAAGGTAGCCCGCGAAATTAAAATGTTCTTACGTTTTTGCTATTTGCAGGTTTCGCGGCCGTATCAAATATTTATTTACGTCACACCTGACCATAATTTGAGTTTTAATGCACGCTACGCGTACGGTAAAACTCGCATTATGGCTAGGTGAAAACGTAAAATTGTGTACTCACCATGGGCAGTAAAAAGAAAGCCCTCTATCACATATTTACAACCCTCGCCTACAGTTCGGGTCACAAATACCTGCGATTTCGGACTTTTTTTCTTTTACAGCCCTTGGTAAGTAATGTACTATTATGGCATTATAATCATAAAAATCTTCAATACAACTCTCAAGTTTATATAATCCTATTGAATTACTATTTCATGAAATCGTGACTTTTAGGATTATAGGTTTATACCAACTTAAGGAGTTGTATTACTGATTCTAATGAATATAATTCTGTAAATACATAGGTATTTATAATCATTTACATTATTCGTGACGTGTTGCACCAGACTGTCAGTTATTCCAAAGTTTTGAGTATTCACTTCTGTTGGCAGTGTTTAAGATTACCTTTTTTTTTCCATTCAGATCAGATTGTGGTACATACTCGTAATAATCATTTGGTAAGGTCTAAACATTATATCATTTTATCATATTTATTATGTACTAGCTTTTACCCGCGGCTCCGCCGGCGTAGATGTCGGTTATCGCGTAAAAAAGTAGTCTATGTCCTTCTACATATCCCAGGCTATATCTCTGCCAAATTTTATAACGATTGGTTCAGCGGTTTAGGTGTGAAAACGTAACATACAGACAGACAAACAGAGTTAATTTCACATTTATAATATCTATTAAGTAAGTATGGATGAATAATAATATAATCTATACGACTCTTTTTGTCATATATATAGTTGTTTATTGTGTAATATGTTTTTTTTTTTTATGAATATTTGCTTGAGATTATTTATAAATGTCGTATCGCTGGTTTCATCTTTTATTGCATCTGGTAGTTTATTAAATATTTTATCGACTATACGTGGGACCTATTGGAATGTAGTTTTTAGGAAATATTTTGATTTATTTTGGCAGGAGAATAACGATACCTATTATCACTGTTATTTAATAATATTGTAAAGCCAATTATTTTTAAGAGTAACCGTGGAGTTTCTTTCCGGCTCTTCTCCATAGGAAACGACTAATTGGAACCGTGCACCTAGCTTCTGACGTTTCATAAGTGCCCATGTAGGTCTATGTGAAATAAAATATTTTGATTTTGATTGATTTTGATAAACAACAACAAATCATAAAATAGTAAAAGATCATAAACATACTCTAAGTCAGTCGGTAGTAAAGCAAAAGGAAATAACTTTAACAATTAAAGATTCGAGATTGCCGAAGACGAAAAATCTGCGGGAAAATCACAAAGAAAAGAAAAGCCATTAAAAACAATCACCAACAATAATTCTTGGTGAAGTTTGAACTCCCAAATCTCATGTCCTTTGCAGGGACTTGATAAATATGAGGGGACTGAATTTAACCTGATATTTTTTTTTTGAAGAAGATATTATTATTATGTGAGGTTTGTAGGTTAGATACATTGAGAGGATATTGACAAATCAGTATTAAATGTATTTTGATGATTTGATTGTGTTTTTAGAGACATCTCAAGATATTAAGTAGGTAGGCCTGTAGAAAAAAAAAAAAAAACATATATTTCCGAAATTATATCAATATTGTTGATAGTACCTAATATCTAGGCAAAATCAAACTGGTTGCTAATTTAATTGCTATTTTAATTTATAATTTTTATAATATTTCATTTTTTTCTGTGATTAATATACTAAAGTATATTACTCAATATAATTTAACTCACACACTGACTAATTATGTATACATTTTTTAAGAAAATCATATACAATGTTTGTAAATATGTGAGCACCATGTATCAATCGCATTTATTCATTTGTCTGTCATTACTTCACTTTTCATTATTTTTACCTATTGTGGTATATTAGTAGTTTTATTCTAGGTACATCGTCTTCACATATAATTATTAATTAATGTATACAAACTATTGTTAACATTTTAAAAGTGTAAGTATGGAGTTTTTTGCCCATTCTTCTCCATACATAACTACATTTTGGAAGGGGCAACTAGAACCAATTAACTATTTTTGAAATTTTTGACGTTCGTGCCTTATATTATTATTATGTGCCTATATATCTTCTATAGGTATAATAGGTTGGGGAAAAAGTTCCTTCGCATTTTTTAAGAAAATTCAAAACATTTTTTAATATAGTTTATTTACATTTAACTATAGTATGTAGGTACCATTTTGTTCGATAACTTTTTGCCATCTTGTGAGTAGGGACATGATCCCATTGCTATAGAAATTTTGGGACTTCCGATCAAAATACCGCGACAATTGGTTTTGGCAGTCCTCTCGTGATGTTAACCTGACACTGCCTAAAGAATTCTGAAGAGACCGAAACAGGTGGAAATCTGAAGGTGCAAGGTCAGGACTATACGACGGATGCATTAACACCTCCCAGCCAAACTCTCTTAATTTTTGCTGAATGGCTAAAGATGTGTGAGGTCTAGCGTTATCATGATGAAAAACCACACCCCTTCTGTTGATTAATTCCGGCCGCTTTCTCTCAACTTCTTGCTTTAATCTCATCAGTTGTTCGCAGTAGAGTTCAAAATCGATGGTCCTGCCTGGTGGTAACAGCTCATAATGAATAATGCCCTTCCAATCCCACCACACACACAGCACCATCTTGTTGCGTGTTAACCCGGGTTTCGCCACAGTCTGTGAAGCCTGAACGGCCTTTGACCACGACCTTTTTCGCACGTTCTTGTCGTACGTGATCCACATTTCATCACCAGTTATCAGCTTCTTCAAAAATGGTTCGGTTTCATTACGTCGTAATAAAGAATCACAAATGAGTACACGGTTCATTAGGTTTCTTTCAGTGAGCTCGTGAGGTACCCAAATATCGAGCTTTTTTGTGTACCCAGTTTTTTTCAAATGTGCCAAAACTGTTTTGTGGTCAATTCCCAGTTCTTCAGCTACGTCGTAACTACTGATATGCCGATCTTGCTCCACTTTTTCAAAAATGGCATCCATTTTATCCGTAATAGGGCGACCAGAGCGACGTGTATCTTTGACATCAAAATTTCCGGATTGAAAACGCTTAAACCAAATTTGTGCCACTCTCACAGACACTGCACTAGGTCCATAAACATCCCAAATTTTTTTCGCGGTTTGCGTTGCCTTTTTACCTTTTTTGTAGTAAAATTTTAAAATGTATCGAATTTCTTCATTAGATTCACTCATCTTGACAGTACGAAAAACAAATGAAAATCACACATTTTCTTTTCGCATCTTTTCGCAGCAAGATAATTCCACCCCCGAAGGGATAAAAAGGGGGATGAATTTGAAAAGTCCTTAATTTTCGAAGAAAAATCACTAAATTTACTATCTAGGCTTATGGTTGGAAGCTACCACAACGATGTTGTTAGAACTTCAACCCTTAAGGGGGTGAAAAGGGGGATGAAATTAACCTGGATGAACCTGTTATTTTTTAATCCCGGTAGTACGTTCCCGTCGGATATTTTTCAACATCAACGCGGGCGAAGCCGCGGGCTGGCAAAAGCTAGTTTGAAATAAATGATTTGACTTTGACTTGGACTTTGAATAATCTTACAGCTACATTAGAAAGCACACATATTATAGAAAAACACAGAAAATACACACAGAAAAACATTTCACTTAACAGCACCAATAAGCTACTTTTCGGCGTAGGTACCTATATTTGCAGCTGAAAACTGCTGACATGAGACGACCTTGCCTCTTTTGGCATATTCCTTTTACAAATTTATGTGCTTTTGCATTATTGAAAAATTGTTTGTGCCAAATACCACTCGGTATTTGGCACAAACCATTTTTGAGTGTTTTACCTGCAAAAGTTTACAAAGACTATAATAATGATTTACCAGACACTGGTAGGTAAAGATCGGGTCTTAAGGCGACGATAACCGACTTTTAATGATTTTATACTGAAGATCTCGTCTAAACGAGTAGTGTTATGGGTATGAAAAAAATTGGTTGTCTGCAAAGTTGGTTTACGGACGATAGTTTAACGTGACAACGTCATAACAAAACATTGATGCGGCACAAGCGTACAATGAGCGTAACGGGACAATGAGCGTAACGGGACAATGAGCGTAACGGGAAATGAGCGTAACGGGACAATGAGCGTAACGGGACAATGAGTCATCCTTTTTCGTGCATGCAGCCGCCGTTCATCGATTTATTAGAAGTTGTCACATAAAAAAAAAAAAGTTAAATTAGAGCATTTTCTTAATAACTTAATATGTGAATATTTTAGATTATGTTTCTATTACATAGTGAAATTAATTTGTAAAGTTATGTCTAACGCGAATAAAAAAAACTGAGAATCACGCAAAATCTATCAAGCGTTTTTTTTCTGAAACCTTTACCTTTTTATAGATAATTTAATTATTGTTTTTTTATTATACGTGTTTTATTTATATACTTTTTGTTTTATGTATAATAAATTAATAATGCGTCTTATTTAGGACAGCGCTGCTGGATGGGCGAGTCCTATTACTGGCTGGACGAACGACGCGTTGCGTGAGCTCAGTACAGAACACGCAAGCTAACCACTCAAGGTCACTGGCAAATATCTGCGTCTTAAGGGAATATTTCACACTCAAAATAAGTACAGTCACCATTATAAACGCGAAATGTCGAACAAATTGGCATCGCACATAAATTTTACATAAACTATAGCTATTGGACAGGGGTTGTCGCACCCCATCGGATCACCCCCGCGGTTCGCCCCGTGACCCTAACAAGTATGGTGGTTGAGGATTTAAAAATCGATAGGCTGGCTTAGTTCAATGGTATGTTTCTGTGAATACCATGGACGAAATAGAGGTCAGTTTTGACGGTCATCGGGCCATGGGTGATAAGGAAGAGAGGATTAAAAATACTGTGTAAATATTCAGAATGGGTGTTAAAAAAATGATCAATGATTTTATTTCTGTAAGTTGGTTTATACAAACACTTTTACACGTCAATATACAATACGCACATGCATCCGAAAAGTCAGAGGCTTTGGGTTCGAACTCGAGACGACGGCCAAGGCTATTACTGCTGCCAAAATAAAATAAAATAATAATAATGCAATAATGAGGTAGAGGCCGCTCGCCAATGACTTGGTGGTCAAGAAAGCCCAATTGCCCGATGCGACAACCCAAGACCGTTCGTCTTGCCGCAGGAAAGTGAGGAGACCCGACCCCAAATAACGGGACCAGGGATGGAAGAAAAAGAATAATAATGCAATAATAATATTATAATAATGCTAATTAATTTTAAAGTAATAATAATATGTACAAGTATTTTTTTAAAGGGAGGGGAAAGAATCAAAGAGCATCAATAAATTCGTCCGCATCGCTGTCAACAGGAAAAGTGCCCAAAAGGCTGGCAAATTAATTAACTATAATAATTATAGAAAAATATTTTTTTTGTCTTTTTAATAAAAAATAATGCTGACATAATTGAAATTCTAATTCATCTGCCTAGCCTTTTTAATACCCAATATATTGCTTTACCATAATGTTTACTTAAGCGGTAATTACGAGTATATAATTTAGATCATTATGGACCTTGTACGGCACAGCAAAAGGGTGGAACAGAGGAGGAGAGAGGAAGCCCTGTTTTAGGTTAGGGATCAAGTTTTAACTTACAATCAAAATCAGGAGATCGTGAATAAGATACTAACATTTCGCATATCTATTATTTATGTTTTATTTTTTCTCAACTGTGTTAATGGTTTTGGCTTCCAGTCTAACAATTTGCAGCTGAATACCAATATTTACATGAAGCGTCAGCCTACCTGAACTCCACAACCAAGTGACTGAGTAACACGATAACCCATGGTTGTCAGACTTTCGGGCTCTTGGCTACCCGTAACGACTGTCATAGATCTATAATTCAAAGAAGACTCGTCAATAATGTGACCCAGGCCTGGCGCAAAAGGTGTATCTCATGTATTACATTATAATTAATTAATGGAATATATACCCATACATATTTCAACTAATATCAGTGGCTATCATGTATATATTGCTATGAGTTTTTATTCAGGAAAAATTGTTATTTACTTATTTTATCCAAGTGTTTCTTTCGTGATGGTTACAAATATTGCTAAATAGTTATTTTTTTAATAACAGGAGCTAACAAAGTAACTGAATAGTGCTATTTTTTAAATCCCAGGGGCTAATATAGTTTTACGTTTTTATTGATTGACTTTCAACAGATTTCCTTCATAGCGAATTAAAGTTTTGAATATTTATTAGAATTACATGCGTGATGGCAAAAGATCTATTCATGTCTAGCCCAATCCAGATAGTACACAACGCTTACAACGACGTGCGCGCAACTGTCTCTGTCATTTTTTCTTTCTTTCTTTCTTTCTCAACTGTCTCTTTACCATCGAGTGCCAATAACATCGCAATATTGGTCTGGAATGAGTTTTGTTTGATACGTCGGAACAAAATAAATGCAGTTGTAATAAGTACAAAGGAATTTATATTATGTTAGCCACGACTTTTGGTAATTGTGACCATCTATTAGTACATTACTTACCAAGGGCTGTAAAAGAAAGAAAGTCCGAAATCGCAGGTATTTGTGACCCGAGCCGTAGGCGAGGGTTGTAAATATGCGATAGAGGGCTTTCTTTTTTACTGCCCGTGGTGAGTACACAATTTTACGTCTTCACCTGGCCACAATGCGAGTTTTACTGTACGCGTAGCGTGCGGTAAAACTCGCATTATGGCCAGGTGTGACGTAAAATTTATTTACCTAATATGTACTAAATTATGAGATGACTTTCTTTTGCGCCAGGACTGGGTAAATTTTGTATGGGCCGTGACGAGTCTTCTTTATTTATTTATTTATTTATAGGAGAACCAACAGCTATAACAGGTGGATAACAATTGAATACGAAACACACAGCCAGTTACAGGTTCTCACGGGTAAAAACAGAAAAAGCAGTAGAAATCTTAGGATCTTAGGATCACTTACAAGCACGATAGAAAAGATTATCAATATATTCAAGGTACAATAAGCACTATGCACTTCTAAAGAAGTCAGCGTTCAGCTGAGTGTGCGCAGAATAGGTTTTGGTGGTAAATGGGTCAAATGAGAACTCCTTACAAAGAATATTAAAGTCCTTACTCGCTCGCACCATGTATGAAAGAAAAGAAAGAAAAAACGTTTATTTGCGGTAAACATGATGCAATAAAGAACATAACACAAAAAAATAATATGAGAACTATGGGGGAAAAATGCGTCACATCCACGTAAAACGGCTATCGCTCAGCATTATGCTGCGACCCTAAGCAAAAAAGAGCCCCAGCGCTGGTTTTCAGCGACTGCCGGCGTTGACGTAATGACGTCGTCCGGTGCAGCAAACAATTATTAAGACGCTGTACAGTAAAACTCGCATTACGCTGTACCAGCACAGCGTACTTAAAGAAAATAAGTATAATTATTATTATTATTTATTTATTAGTTTTGCCTATAGTTAGAAGAGGAAAAAGGAATCGAGATAGGTGGATTAAATCTAACTGATCTCTGGGGGACATTGAAGCGAAGTTTATGCAAAAGATCAGGACAGTCAATCTCGTTGGAATATTTTTTTAAAGAAAGAAAAGAAATGAAAGACAAATAAAAATATTTTTAAATAGAGATATGCTTATATTAATTAATTGGTTGTTAATTAGATTGCGTGCCTTCTCTCACGAAATAAATACCCGAAAAAAAATATCGGTACCCGACTACCTACCTTTTCGCTTTTACCCTCAAGCCAAACACGGTACGTTATTTACAAATCCACCCCAAGAAATTCTTACAAATAGAAAAATTTTATATTCAAATTCGATCTCCTTTTGATGGAAAGTCGAAAAAATTCTCCCCTTCAGTAATCATAATAAAATATATAAGTATACCTTCTGTGTATGAGGTTTCAAAGAGAGATGGTGTTTTGAAGAAATTCGACTTTTCTACCTACCCCCTTTGTACAGTCGGAGACAACGGTCGTATGTTGCTTTTTTTTTTGACAGTAAGTACTAGAGTATAAGAAAGTTTCTGAATGGGAAGTAAAAGAAAGAAAAAGTGTTTATTGTGACTCGCACAGGAAGATCACAAACTGAACTAAACACACAATGAAATAAATTCCATCGCCCTTCCGCATCCTAGTTACGAATTTCGCTATTGTATGCTCTTATGTATGGCTCCATAATTCAAATTTCCTACGTTCACACAGACACTTGTATTCAAATAATTACCATTCACCTACACATTCACCATAGTTCACCTACATGTTCACCATAATTCACCTACGAATTCTTCACACACCCTTTGACTGCTTTTGTTGTTAGGTTTTGGTTTTTATTTTATTTTCATTTAATAATTTTTTGTTTTAATTGTTTGGTAGAAATACATGTTACCTGTTCATTTTTATGAGGCCACTAAGTGGAGCCTGGTGACCTGTAACACAGGTTTTTCCTAAACCTACATCAGGCACCAGCTCTCACAATGTGAATTTATATAGTTTAAAACTGTTATGTGTTACAAAACCATTGTGAGAGAAAATAAATAAAATTATTATTATTATTATTAATAATTACAAAAATAAATAAATATGATATACATATATAGTAAGAGAGTAAAAATAAAAACACAGTCTTGTACGAGGCTCCTATTTCAGCATGGTGCTAACATTTAAAAATAAAGTAGACAAAAAGTAGGTAACTTTTTGACATATTTTAGGATTTTTTCAACAATATTATACAACTTAGCTTGTTTTAATGAAACTAGTCGCTAGTTTAAAGTCCGAATTCCAACACCCTACGTGTATGTAATATAGCTATAGTAAATAATAATAAACCTAAGTAAATAAGAGGTTAATATATAGTTGTGTTTTATTTATAGTTTAACAAAAAACTAATGTCTTCCTATCTGACCTCCACAACGCAGTTACTGGGTTACACGATTCTCATTGATAACACTGGTTGAGAGACTTGACAGACATCGGTATAACCATTAATAAAAAAGGTAATAAACTTAGATAGTATAAAGTTTATCAGTATTTTTTTTTTCATCGTTATGTAACGAAGGTTAATTATTTTATAGTTTGGTTTCTGCTGAAAAAAAAAAAGAAAGAAACAGAAAGAAATATTGAATATTATGTACAAATAATACGCACATTACAAAAGAAATTGACAAAATACACACAAGTAACCAAAAGCCTCGAATTCAAAACCTGAAATGTACAAAAAAGTTTGACTATGTTTTCCATTATTTAAAAATGAACCAACCATAAACCATCTCAAGGCTCGTACAGACTCGCGCGATATCGCGGGCGCGACAGGCAGCGAGAAACAATTTGTGCTACTAGTGTCGCGTCGCGCCCGCGATATCGCACTAGTCTGTACGAGCCTTCATTCTTTAAATTCCGTTTTCGCTTATTCATATTTTCTAAGCATTGTTTCCCCGACTGTACGCAACATGACACCCCAATCTCGATGGGATATTTTTTCCTAAATCAGATGCACTCCCCCATTGCTTGTTACCGTTATTATTAGATTTGTTAGCACACAGACCGATTCTTATACATAACCTCGTATATACTTCCCTCTACACGCTAAAAACGACCTTAGTTGGACAAAAATTGGGCGCAATTTGGCGATTTCGTAACATGTACGAATATTTTTGTTAGGTATTGATTTTATTTGTTTACTAACCATCGAACACGTCTGGCTGTTATTTTGTCTGTTTTGGTTATTGAAGCAAATTGTAAAAAAACAACGTATTTTTTTATAAAATGACTACCGGTTATCCGGCGGGTGCTTATACTTACGCTAAAATTTTCAGAATTTGTGTTCTTTCTGACTTTTTTCTTTTTGCCCGGCTCCTAAGTGTCGTAGCGTGATATTAAATAGCCAATAACTTTCCTCAAGAATTGGGCTATCAAATGCAAGAAGAATTTTCAGAATCCGTTCAGTAGTTTCAAAGTCTATAACGGACATAGGTAGATACATACTTTGTGTTTTATATATACAGTCTGAGGCTTTATAATGTGCACATATCGAAATGATCCCAATCTATGCTTAATTTTATCTACGGAACAAAATACAAAAAAAAAACTAAATTTATTTTTTAATTTTTTATGGAATTTTTATTTTTTAATTTTTATTTCAAAATTTCTCAATAAGACGCTCCCTTATTGAGAAATTTTACAATGATTGTAAAAAATGATGAAAAAAAAAAAAACAGATTTTTGTTAAAAAAACATGTTTATTTTCAGTTGAGGGTAGTTTTTTTCCCAATTTTTATTTTATGAGAATGCCTAATTACTTCCAATCATTATGGAGTTTGTTTCATCGTGATAGATCATTTAGTTTAAAAGTTACACCGTTTTGTTTACACTGGGAACAATTTTTTTTAAATTCCATAAAAAATAAAATAAAATATTTAGATTGTTTTTTATATTTTTGCCGTAGATAAAATTAAGCAAGACTCACACTGTATAGGTGAGCAGTGGTTTAGGTAAGGATAGACAATCCTAAAAAAGTTAACAAGTGTTAACTCACATACTGACTTATTACTTCTTAATTTTTTTTAGGAAAATCATCTACTTTTACAATGTTCCCCTCCGTGCCTCGGAAAGCACGTTAATCCGTTGGTCCCAGCTGTCATTTGTAGATCTTTGACAGTTATTACGGGTCGTCAGAAGCCCGAAAGTCTGATTACCAGTCTTACCAAGGGGATAGTGTTAATCAGTTACTGGGTTGTGGAGGTCAGATAGGCAGTCGCTCCATGTAAAATATTGGTATTCAGCTGTACCCGGTTGGACTGGAAGCTGACCCTAACATAGTTGGGAAAAGGGTAGGCAGATAATTATCTACCTTTACAATGTTTTGTAAACATGTGAGTGTCATGTATCTACTCGTGTCCATAATTAAATTTATCTGTTATTACTTTACTTTTATTTTTTTTATCTATTGTGGTATAATAATTTTATTCCAGGTAAATCGACTTCACATATAATTTTATAATAATTAATTTATAAAAAATATTGTTAACATTTTATAAGAGTAAGTGTGAAGTTTCTTGCACGAAGCAACAAAATCCGATCTAAATAAAAACGGCCGCGTTCCTCTAGATCGTATAATATTACTAGCTGACCCCACAGACTTCGTTCTGTCAAAAGCTATAGTATAAACTCCACTACTCTACCCTACCCTACCCTACCTACCCTACCTACCTATCTACCTACCTACCTACCTACCTAACTACCTACCCTACCCTACCCTACCCTACCCTACTTACCTACCTACCTACCTACCTACCTACCTACCTACCTAACTACCCTACCCTACCCTACCCTACCCTACCTACCCTATCTTACCCTACCCTACCCTATCCTACCTACCTACCTACCTACCTACCCTACCCTACCCTACCCTACCCTACCTACCTACCTACCTACCCTACCCTACCGTACCCTACCCTATCTACCTACCTACCTACCCTACCCTACTCTACCCTACCCTAATTTTTCGTAAAATCCATAAAAAAAAAACCATCCTTGGACTTCAACGAACATTAAAAAAAAGAATTGGTTAAATCGGTTCGTGCGTTCCGGAGTTATAGCGTCAGGAAGGAAAACCCGACTTATTTTTATATAGTAGAAGATAATTACCCTTAATTGGTGTTAACGTACACAATACAGTAAAATTAAACAACTGAAAATCACAGTTATAATGTTTGTATTAATTCAAAATGAATATATAAAATAAAGAATCAACAAATCAGTCTTTTCATTAATATTTACTTAGAAGTAGTCAAAATCACAGCCGTTTGATTCAAAGTCACGTTTTCGTAAATCTAATGTCTAACACTTTTTTCGTGTCTGTACAAATCATAGAATGTACCAATGGGATCAGTTGCCCGATTCAAAAATTCATTAGGTCAACTCTTCCCGCGGGATAAGTTGAAGCAACAAAATACGGCTCTTTAGTCAACTGTGGTGACTGAAGCGCCGTATTTTGTTGCTTCATGTCTCAATATAAACTTTATAAAAGGTATTAGAAAATTCTAGGCACACTTACCGAGGTTGCTGATTGAGCCGTTTTTCATCATTCATCAGAAAATATTTTTGGGTGGCGCTAATGAGGGTCCATTAGCGCCACCCAAAAATATTATCTCGTGACTGAGAAAGAATGATGAAAAACGGCTCAATCAGCAACCTCGGTAAGTGTGCCTAGAATTTTCTAAAAGAAAACCGATCGGTAAGTTATAGAAAGCCTGCATTTGAGATTTGCCCGAGGTTTGGTCAAAATTGTGATAAGCTAATTGTTTAGTTGGCGAACTGCCAATGTAGGTAAGTACTCTATCTAAAAATGGCTATCAAATATCCTGTTATTTGCATTTTATGTTACCGTACAACACCGAACTAATACACCATACTGTGATTGATTGCTTAGCTCCATAAAGATATGGTACGTGATGATAATCATTTAAAAATTTTTGATGTTAATTTTATTTTCTGTGATTAATATAATTTAACTCACACACTGACTTATTATATGTTTATTTTCTTTGTTCTTTTGGAAAATCATATACAATGTTTGTAAATATGTGAGCAACATGTACCTATCGCTTTTATTATTTTTTCTGTCATTACTTCACTTTTCATTCTTTTTACCAATTGTGGTAAGTAATTTTTAATTTGCTGTTAACTATACTGCCCTGCTAAACTGAAAGGCGCTATCTCTGAGATACGCCCTTTTAGTTTTTTTTTTATACCATTCAATAGCTAGAATAATTTCGTATCTAATGGTATAAGCCAAATAGCGCTATCTAACTTAAAAAAATAAAAAATCACTAAGAAGTTTTTTTATATCTCAATTTTTCTCTAAATTACTAAGAGATTTGACGGATAAACTAATTTACAAAAAGTCGTTGTGGGAGTCATAAAGCATGGAACGCCGTCAATGTCAATGTCAATGTCAATGGGAGAATATAAAAATCGTAATTTTCATTTTCACAAATAAAGCGTATTTAACGACAAGGGATACAGTCTTCTTCTTTTTCTCAAAACTTACTCTGATTGAGTTAGCGCTTTTCAGCTTATCAGGGCAGTATAGAAGAATAAAAACATATTGCAATATTGCTCATCGCCCATAGCAAATAGCAAATAGATAATATAGCCTGCCAACTGACCAGGCTTATAAGGAATATCTATTTAAAATTTGAATAGAATCTTTCTGGTAGAATTAGCGTGATGCTGGAACATACATTCAGACAAACAAACAACAATTCAAAAAACTATTTTCGGCATTAGAATTGATCCCAGACTTCGCAGCAATTACTTCTTTTCAAAATTATTCAATGTACCTACAGATTTAATATTTAGTTTCATAATTATAAATCAAATTTCGATTTTCGTATCTGTCTGTGTTACCGCGTTATTCTTCTAAACTACCAAGAGAAGATTCAGAGAATTTATTCTGGAAGGTTTAAGTTTGTCATACATTAAAGCGAGGTTCTTCAAGTTAACCTCTAGGAAATGTAATTTTAATGTCATTTTATTAAAATTTCATGTTGCTTTTGAGACTTTTTTGTAGGTACGTCGGGTACTAGTAAATAAGTTCGTACAAACACTCATACGTCAATTATATTTTAATAATTATAGATGAGGTCGGAGGTCGAACAAACTCTGAGGTCGCAGTCTCTTTTAAAGTCCAGACATAATCTTGGTCAGATAATGTGAAGACCATTTAGATTGGTGTCTGAAATGGCCTTTTCATGAAAGAGCCACACAGACTGAGTGGACCTGTCCAGTCAGTGCACGCATAAGGAGCTCAACGATTCGACGAATAATGACTAAATCAGCAATAATTTTTGTTTGAGTATAAGATCGCGTCACTTTAAGTAATTATGAGTAATGAAATGATCGCGGAATGGCATTTTATCGAAACTTGTGAGATCTGTCATTGTGACTTCAGGGGCCCTAGTGTGAGTTTCTTTTAACCATCTCGATTTTACGCATCGAGCGCGTTCGGCGTTCTGATTGGCCTCTGATTGGCCCTTCACCAATCGGAGTGCCGAACGCGCTCGATGCGTAAATTCGAGATGGTTAAAATAAACTCACACTAGGGCCTCCTCGCGCAGTCTCGCAACGTCGCAATTCGCACCGCAACGAGCGAGACGGCCCGTTCGAATCACCGAAGTTCGCGGTCATGTTCATTCGAGTAATGATTTAAAAACATTCATTTTGCCGTTGTCATTTCAAGATGAAATGATTTTAAAATATCGATGATTTTGACATGTGACATGATATAGGACTCATCTCTAATAAAAACTAACAGAAAAAACACAAAACAAAAAAACAATGACCCACATAGCCTCCACATTCACAATTATTTAAATAATATGATACTTTACGAAGTAAATATTCATGTCATTGAATATAATAAAATTAATCAATGTCAGTGTGTATATAAAAATCCGGACATAACCTAAGACTAACAACGAGATTAGCCACTATTCGAGGTTTTACAGTAACACATACAAATGATACTACAGCTCGTAAACAGGATATTCCTTATATTTTCAATACACCATGAAATTTTATCTGCGGTTATTAAGTACATCTGAATGAGGAAATTCGTTTGAAATAAAATACAAGCATGTGTTGTTTATCCGAAATACACGCATCAAAAACAGTTTGCGATCAGTTTGAAAAATCTAAATCTTTTTTGTTAGGTACGGTAGATTATACTCGTATTATGATTCGGCTCGCCTGACTTAAACCCAATAGAGCACGCGTGGGATGCTCTTAAGTGAGCTGTTTGGAACCGTCAGCCACGTCCCCAGACATTGCCAGAGCTCAGAGAAGCCGCTATTCAAGAATGGGACAGGTTACCCCAAGAAATGCAGGATAACTGTATTCTCAGCATGCCCAGGAGGATGACCTCATGTGTTCGAGCCAGGAGAGGAGTTATATTGAATATAAACCTTTTATTAATAAATTGTTGTTTAAGTTTGGTTAAACAGTCTTTTTGTTTCTATCAAATTTCTGTTACAATTACATTATGATCAATAACTCATTTTTTTTTAATAAAAAATAGTTTTATTTTTTAATTTCAAACTGGGTACCTATTTCTATTTAAAGAAAACACACAACAAAGAATTTTTCTTGATAAAGTTCAATTTAAAAAATTATATCAGCTTATGCTAGTGATCGCAAACTTTTTTTGATGTGTATGTGTTAGTGTAATATTTGAAATTATGTTTGTTTTATGGTTTAAGTTGTTCAAAGCATCATGCCTATATTTCTCGAAGGATTAGGCAGGGGTCCAGATTTAGTACACCCACATTTCGCCAGGTCTGCTTCAGTCCCATGTAACAGGGGAGGAGCCTAATGCCGTCAACTCATCCAGACTCCAGGCTGATACTGAGACCTCAATCTGCGAAGCGGTAATGCTCGCTAAGGAGGAGGCGGAACGCGTGAGGGAGAGGCAATCTTTGCGCCCTCACGCCCCTAGTCGCCGCTGGAGACACCCTGGGAGTCTATAGCCGATTCTTGGCCACCAGCGTAGGCTTGCGAACGGCGAGCAATAGGAAGCTCGCCGTCCGGTAAGGAGCAGGCCCGGGTCGACGGCGCGTTGTGACGGGGTCCACTAGGACCGATGTCTGCCAGGGTTGCGGGTTTGTCCGAAAGGGATACCGTGGCCCTGGCACACAAGCATCTGAAGGAACACGGGTGGGTTTAAGTCAGTAAAAGTCTGACACGCCCTCCTGCTCCGCCCAGAGTGGGAGAAGTTATTTGATAATTTCCAACCCAAAAGAAAAGTCTGCTATTAAGACATTCTAGATGGAAACACCTAATAACATTTTGCCCGACCCGGGATTCGAACCCAGGTCCTCATGCTTAGCAGTAGCGCTTGCGACTAGACTAAAGTTTCATTTTCAGCAACTTCCAGAGCCATTTTTGTCGTCACTACACCACAAAAGATTTTTATGTAATCAAGCGGCCTCTCATCTCATCTAAAAATAATAATCTCACCTTTCTGGGTGTGCTGTGCTGGCTCTGCTGCTGTGGTTACGGAAAACTTCAAGCGGAAAAAGTATAATTACTACAAATCGAATGCATATTTACCTAAAGTTGAAGTGTTGGCTAATATGCAATGCACTTTTATATCGAAAAAATCCCGCGATTCCGGAATTGATAAATTGACTACTTTTTGACTATAGAGTCGAATGCTACCTTATGGTGTAAAGTTAAAGAATACCAAATATTTAAGAAGTCGTTCCAATGCCATGTATTCGATTAGTTGTGCGTTCCCGGATTTTCTGGAATCCCGGGATTTATATTAACAAAAAATATTTAAGAAGCCGCTTACATAATTTCATAGAAAAATTAACTTTAGGTAAATATGCGTCCGAATATGCAATCTCTAATAATAACCCTATCGGTAATTGTATTTTCGAGCGGTTTGGGGTTGAAACCCTCGGACCGCGGTGTCTGAGTGCTCATCGTCTGTTCAACAAAATCTCCAAATGGCTGGTTGTCACTTCCCGAGTGAACCAAGGGCTGGCTTTATTCTTGGTTAGAGGCTAAGCATTGCCATACAACGTGGCAATGCTGCCAATTTCTTTGGTAAATTACCAGCCAACAGCGATGCGGAGGAATTTTTGACGCCATATTTTAGTTTGTTAATAGTTTTAGTTAGTTTAGGTTAATACATTTATAGTTTGTTAGTCAATTTAGTATAAGTAGTTTATCCATTGTTCCTTCTATATCTATACTAATAATAAACATTTAAAATAATAATCTAGAGACAATAATTTTAAGATATTATAAGTGTAGTCACAATTTAATTATGGCTCAAATTACACTCTCATCCTCGCCCTATTAAAAAGTATCACCGTTTTTACTATTAACAGACATTCAACCCATCTGCCATTGGAAACACCATAGCCAATCCAGCTTGCAATAAAACAAAAATAACTGCCATCTAAAAAAAAAATAAACAAAAGGAACCATAAACAATGACGTCCGAAAAAGGGGTCAAACATTCCCACATCGAAAACGGTATAACACAAAAAAAAAAAAAACTAATTTTAATAAACAAAAATTTATTCAAATTTTTGCACCTCTATTTTTATTAAGACAATGTAACATTTCTGATTTGGCTCGACATCTGTTTTCAACCCTTGGGTTTATTGTTTATAATATAAAAGCAACAATAGTTACCGTTGACAATCACGGTGTACCGGAAAGGTGATGTTAAAACAAAAAAAAAAAAAAAAGATTGTTATAGTAAGGAACAGGTTTTCATTATCATTTGAAAGGGTAGAGTGAGATGTAAGCCCGTGAAGTGTTCTGCTCATGAATATAGGGCTGGCAACTTGTAATAATTGATAGTTTTGTCGGAAATGCTGGATTGAAAGCAGTTGATCAATATTATCATTTTAATTGGAAGTCCTGGATGAGACTCGCAAAGACCAGGCAGACTCAGCAGAGGGCTGCCAGATAATTTCGTCGTGTATCGAAATTTGAACTGGCAGGTGCAATTATTTGAATACGAACTGTTTATTCAAACTAATGGGTTATTAACTCTACTTAGTTATATGGTTGCGTGTCATCTTAACACTTGGTTACAAGAAATCATGGTATGGTGAATATAGCTAAATAATAATGGATTCACTACGCCGCAATAATAGTTATTGTTGTTCAGCAGCATCTAATCTATATCAAATAAAATTGGCAATGTCAGAATACCAGTTGTCTTTTTATCAAATCGCCAACCCTATCGTCTTCCGTATTTTAATTATAGCTTCCTCTTCCCCTGCGCCTTGAAGACATTGTCCTCATTTATAATTTATTCATACATTTCATTAGAAATTATTCACAGCTCGAACCGTATGCAAATTTACCAAAATTAAAATATAGACAAAGTGCGCATTCTCTTATTTTTTTAAATAAAAATAGTTTTGTCATTGCAACCGTTCCCACCGAACGGGTTCTATTTCAAAATTGGAACGAGAATGTCATTCTTTTTTATTAAAACATAAATTGTTTTTTGAAATGTCATTCTCGAAGCAAAGGAAATGTTTTTATGATTTGTTTTGTCTGATTTGCATCTTAAAAATTAATAGGCGCATTGTTAGCATGCGTAATAAATTACTTTGAAGGTAAGATGCTGTGGGAACGATTAAAGAAGTGGATGGACCTAATTCAATTGCACAAGAAAACGGAAATGCAGTGTCGCTGGCAGTTCAGGTTTGACCAGATCCAGTCTTTTGTACAATCAAAGTTTATACTTAGATACGTAAATCTTGAACCGTCACTTAGCTCATTCTACTAAGTTACGGTAAGGAGATCAGTCAGCTGTAGTAACTTTTGTTAGTAATTATACTTTAACGACCTTGAGTATTTTATTCATCATCATCATCATCATTTCAGCCGAAAGACATCCACTGCTGGACATAAGCCTCCCAATTGGGGAGGTTCGCCATAATCGCCACGCTTGGCAGGCGGCTTGGCGATCGCAGTATGGTGTTAAAAGTGCATAGAGAATGCTGCTGCCCATTTCTAGTAAGTCCCTTAGTCGCCTTTTACGACACCCACGGGAAGAAATGGGGTGGTGCTATTCTTTACGTCCGGCACCACACGGTACCACATTTAATTATCTACTCCAAAAGTTTGTTTCCACCTTCCATATTACTTTGTCCATTCTCTTTTGGCAAAGATCAAAGCAAAGGAGTGGAACTCTCTGCCTGCGTCTGTGTTTCCGAACGCATACAACCCTAATCTATTCAAAGTGAGAGTGAACAGGCTTCTTCTGGGTAAGCTCACTCCATCGTAGACTTTGTCTCTGTCATCCAGACCTAGACTAAAGTCAAGAGCAAACTCATAGTAGAATAAAAAAATAAAAAAAGATGTTCATTTTTATTAAAAAATTACTTATGGTATTTTTTCATCCCGCAAAATCATAGAATTTTTTTGGTCAAGTGGTGGACTCATTTATCTATAACTTAAAATGTAAACGGTTTTGAATGAGATTTGGCACACAGATGACTATAGCCCCAAATGCACCACAAAGCACTCAATGCTGACGTGTTAAGATTTAAAAAAATCCTTCTGTCTCGGTCATTTTCATAAGATTGACAGAAACAAAACGATGTTTTAAATTTTAGCGCTAAATGCGGGATTTGTGATGCAAGTGTGCTTTTGGTCATCTGAATGCGAAATCTCATTAAAATTCTCAGTCTTTTAAGAAATAAAAAATATCTTTAACTGTAAGTGGGCTTAAAGTCCAGGATTACGCACAGGGAAGGGGCATTTATTAGAGAAAAAAGGTACATGGAATAATGCCCTTAAGTTACGCATAAAACCGCGCATTCCAACTATTATAAACAAGCACACATAAACTATGATATGATCAACTTCTGGTTTCTAGTCGAATAATAAATTCAAATTCAACTAACTAGACACGCAATTCCATACATTGTGGGTTACGCTGTTTTCCCTTTCGCCGCCCATTACGGTTACTGCAAGAATCATGATGTCAATTTAATACGATTTATTATACAACATTTACAATTTCAAACGGTTGTAATTGCTGTAGGACAATCAATACCCGTCTTAAATATTTTCTATTTTCACCACAATCTAATAACACCTTAAAAACATTTTGTCAAAAGATTTTGAACCTTATGTCGACGCGTTAAGAGTTTGTGAGTATAAGGCTGGGTGTAAATAAAGTCATCGTGTGAATTCTTCCGTATATTTGTTACTGTCAAACTGTAAATCTTGTAGTATGAAAATAAACCTGTTTTTATGATGATTAGGAGGACAGTTATTAGTCGATAAGCGTCATTTTAGAGGTTTTACCATTTTTCTAGTGATGGGCAAAGAGACTTGATTTTGATAAAGTTGTCCGAAGTCTCAAACGACTAAAGATAAACAATGACAGCCGCATGGTCGATCTTTAAGGTTTTGAAACGCTTGCCGAGATATGTCCGCTGATGATTGACCATTCATTACATACCGAGATCCCTCTGTGCCTCTGAACGCATGTTAAGTCGTTGGTCCTGGCTTTCATTCGTAGATCTTTGACAGTCGTTACAGATCGTCAAAACCCCTAAAGTATGGCAACTAGTCTTGCTAAGGGGTATCGTATTACCCAGTAACAGGAAAGACCGGTTAAAGAGTCTCAACCTCTCAAGGTTAACTGAGTGAATTTCTCAGGCGAAAAATGTATGCGTCCAGGCTGAAAACGCAGTGCTGCTTTACAAATAATGCAACGATTTTTTTTCTCAGAATTAAAGAGACGTGAATCTAAATGAAGCCACTTAAATTATGTTTATAAGACTAATACTTTTTAAGAGACACATCAGTAAATGATGAATTATCAATTTCTGTGTTTTGTCCACAATCACTTTCATACACAGCATTTACCTCTCAGGAAGATAATCTCCAACAAATATAGGAAAAAGTATTTTGATTGCATTAAGTAATAATTGACCTACAAGAAGCTAATTATTTTTGAATGTTTAGACTCATAGTTACTGAGTACATGTCAACGGTAGTTTTGTCCGAGCGAAATTTTTAATTTCTATGGTATTTTGTTTCGCCGTCCTGAGCTTCCACCAATGAGTTTACGAACAATTAATCCCTGCCCGGCAAGAGACAATCGTGCGCTTCTGCACAATGAGAACGGTAGTGCACCATGTTATAAAACCTGAAAATTAAAATGTCCATGGAAATTAAAATCGAGTTGTTGAAATTGACTCAACTCTGAGAACACTTGCGAAAAAAAAAAAACTAACTTAATCTTTTTTTTAAAACGTTGCCCCACACTAGGAATAGGTACTAAATTACCATTTCCGAAGTCTCAAACGAATCTCAAAACTTGCCGCAGAGAAACACGATAGAAATCAAGATATTTTACTAACAAAATATTAGTCTCGCTCGTATAACAACACTAGTCTAATCGTTGCAGTTAGCACTAATCAATTCTAGACAAGATTTGAAGTGCAAATTAACTAATGTGCCAAGTAATCACGTTATTGATTACTTACTGGTAGCATAAATACAAAGGCCAGAGCACATCGGCGGACGGCGGGCATGCTGTTTTAAATTCTAGTGGTAACAAGATCTGCCTAGCCTTTTCTCAACTATGTTGGTGTCGGCTTCCAGTCTAACTGGATGCAGCTGAATACCAGTATTTTACATGGAGCGACTGCCTATCTGACCTCCACAACCCAGTAACTGGGTAACACGATACCCCTTGGTAAGACTGGCTGTTAGACTTTTGGGCTTCTGAAGACCCATAACGACTGTCAAAGATCCACGAATGACGGCCGGGACCCGTTGAAAGTACGTTAAGCCGTTGCTTAATGTGCTTTCCGAGGCACGGAGGAGTCTCGGTGTGTAAAGATGGTCACCCATCCACGGACCAACCCCGGCAAGCTTAGCTTAACCTGACAGATCGACCCGTGCGGCTGCTATTACTTAGCCAAGAGCTCCTCAATGGTAACAAGATATAGGTTTCAAAACTCAAAGACCGACCACTGAGCATCAAAGGGGATTTCTTGTTGCGGTGTTGAAGAGCTCGGGATGTTACCGCAGCGGTATGCGACAGCATGCGGAAAAATCTTGAAATACATATTATTTATTTAGGGTACCTCCCCTACACGTAAAGTGGGGATGATTTTTTTTTTCGTCTTTCCCATGTTGTGGGGTATCGTTGCATAGGCCGTTCAAAAATATTGCGGGTTTGTGAAAAACATTTTTCGATTCAGGGATCTGTTTGCGTAATTATAATAAATATTTAATGTGGCCATGACGTGCCAACAAACAACCTTGACAGGCGACAAATGAAGAAAAAAAAAAAAAAAAAAAACAGCAATACTCTTTAAGACTTCCGGAGATAGGTGCGATGCAACGGTGCGTCGCGTTTCTGGTAGAACAGCGTCGCGTCGCCCTTGTCTGCGCGGGCCTTTATTCTTAAACAGAAATAAACTTTTACTATTCTTCAGTGATCATAAAATTTGTTTTTGTTTTTAGGTTTTTTTTTAATTCTGTGAGATAGATAGAATACCGTACAATAAATTACATATTACATATATTGCATACCATGAAAATTACACATTAATATATTATGTCGAAAATTTTACAAGGGTGACATAATGGGCGGTGTTATCGCTAAAAGCGATCTTTTAAAGACTTAGGTCCCTGAATTCCTCAATTGATGCCGTGTCTAAATTATTTTGTCACGTGGCACGCGTGGTTGGGTTGGTTGGCCATTGGTTCGCCATCCCTCACCTATAGAATTAAAAAGAGCTATAAGTATAATTTTAATTTTAATACTAATTAATTGTGTTTACCACATACAGGGATACTTTACATTGTAATTGTAGTCCAATTTATAAGCGGTAGCGGGCTAAAGTTTTATTTGGTAGCAAGGTACAACATTTTGTAATATTTTTTAGAATTTTTTAAAAGAATATTTCGAAGTTAAATAATTGTGGTAAGTACTTTAGTTCTGTGTTACAGGTAGATGCTCTATTATGAAACAGACAGTTTTTAATTGAGTTTTGTTCGTTTTCAATAATTTTCTTTCTGTCGTAAGGATATGTATAGTGTGATCCGCTTCGAACAGGTTAAGAACAAAACCTGTACAATGCGTAGTTCCAAATAACACCCACTAACTAGATTATAAGAAACTTCATGAATGTGCTCAAAACATTACCTTGCCATGTAATCTGTTCCAAGTTTGAACAAAAAACCTTTTTTTTTGTAGTATCGCTGCAGTCTAAGTTAGACGTGACAAGCAAAACTGTTACCCGCACCACCTTGTCAGTTAACAATGCACATATTTGATAATTTGACTTTTACAAAGCTCCATATTAAACAATAGCATCGCGGAGGAAAATACTAGACAAAGCCCCATTTAAAAATTTTATTCATCTATACTCGCTTCCGCTTATTCCTTGTACCACACACAAGCTTTAAAATTGCACTGACGTCCGCCATCACAGTCACGTAGACCATCGCTTATAATATGCGGAAGCTACTGTAAACACATGACTCACCTTTTATCAGCGCTGTCGGTAAGATGAAATTTTGTTGCATTTCTTTTGTGAAAGTTTTAGACTACATCTTTGCGAAAGACAAGTTTATAAAAGTTAGATGCAGCAAAAACCAGTATTTCACATGAAGCTACTGCCTATCTGACCTCCACAACCCAGATACTGGGTAACATGATACCCCTTGGTAAAACAGACAGAAGCCCAAAAAAGTCTGACAGTCAGACATTTTTGGGCTTCTGTACTTACCACCCGTAACGATAGTCATCGATCCACGAATGAAAGCCAAAACCAACGGCTTAACGTGCTTTCCGAGGCACGGAGGGTCTTGGTATGTAAAGGTGGTCACCCATCCACGGACAAACCGCGGCAAGCGTAGCTTAACCTGATAGAACGACCCTTGTGGCTGTTATTTATTAATCTTTATATATAGGGTCATTGGTAATTCTTCTGTGCGTGTATATGTGACGGAACTCTTTCTAAACGGTTGGTCCGATTTGGATAAATTTTTGTGTGTACGTCCTTGGATGGTTAAGGTTCACAATTGGACCCGATAGGTGGCGCTGCGATAGAGTTCTAGAAAACAAGACGTCTGTCCGGTCAGCTAGTCTATCTTCTAAATATATAAAAGAAGAAACTGACTGAGTGACTGACTGATTGACTGATATATTAACGCACAGCCCAAACCGCTGGGTCTAGAGATTCCAAATTGGCACGTAGGTTCCTTATGAGGTCTAGGGGTGCACTAAGAATGGATTTTTGGAAATTCCACCCCTAAAGGGATAAAATAGGGGATGAAAGTTTGTATGAAAAATCGTATTCATTTGGTTGATTAACTTGAAACTTAGCACAAATACTTGCCTAAGTAAGTAGTAACATTTTCCATTATTAGTTTATATATAGGAATTTTAACGCGCGGTTCGATTAAATTGAAACTCAGTAGAAATACTTGCGACCAAAAATAAAGAATAACATGTATCATTTACTGCGTGTGTGTGTGTGTGGGAGAGGTATTAACGGTGTTCTACCCAAGCCGGGCAGACCTCCATCGTATGCGACGAGTCCTCCGGGCGATCCACACAGTGGTAACACCCGGGCGTTTCCTCCCGCCTCCCGAACAACAGTGTCCGGTGAGGACCTGCGTCAGGCGGAAGGTGAGAACGTCGTGGCGCCTCTCTAGCCACTTCTCAAAGAGGTGACTTATACTTATTGTTGACTTCACGTGTGCTCACAATTACAATGTACTATATATATATAAATATAATTATGATAGCTGTTCGCCAGGAATAATCTCAAAGAAGGACAATGAGAAACATTTAATGTTTCAGTGTTGTGCCATTCTTATATGGTAGGCTAACCAGGCGGTTATTACTCCTGGACAGGACCGGCCTTCGCTTTCGCCGTTAGTAACGGGGACCATCACGGGACACTGCTCGCTAAACAAACACTTCCACACAATAGACATATCGGTCAATCCTCTGTGCAGGGCTTGTATGGAGGCGGAGGAAATCGTCGTACATTACATGTGTTCTTTGAATGCACAGGCGTCACCCAGATTTCCAGACTCGGGGCACCCAGATCTTTCACAGATGTTCTAAACAGATCGGGAGACGTAATTAACTTCTGGAGGGAGGTGGGCTGGTTGGAATAACCATTGATGGTCGCCATGGCCCATGTGCAATGGTCCACCTGAAGGACTAAGTGCGGAAACCAAACCCTTTACCATAGAACATGGAACTGTACGTCGCTTGCTATCGCGTCACCAGTCCTGACTCTGTATATTTTGACTGCTGTGACCAAAACTACAAACGTATAGTATTCAGGGAAACCTCTCGCGCACAGCCCTGGTTCAAGCCATGGTCCGGGGCGAGAGGAAATGGGAGGCAGTCACCTCCTTCTGTGAAGCAGTTATGCTAGAGAAGGTGGTGGCGGGATAGGAGAGGGACAGAGCCTCCCGTCCCAGCCGCCGCGGTAGACGCTCCGAGCGTCGGGAGTCGCGTGACGACTCCCGGCCTTCCTAGGCGCGGGCCTGCGGGCAGTGAGTAATGGGTAGCTCACCGTCCGATCAGGACCAGGCCCGTGCCGGACGGCGCGTACGTGTTCCACGTGCGCCTCAAAGAAATGTCAGCAACGACGAAGGGGCCCACAAGAGCCCAAGCCTGCCGGGTCAGCGGGATTGTCCGAAAGAGGTACCGCGGTCCCGGAACATAAAGAGCCGAGGAAGGAACACGAGTGGGTTTTAGTCAGTTAAGAGTCTGACAATCCCTTCCGCTCCACCCAGAGCGGGAGGGGTCATTTGATGATATCCCATCCTCAAAAAAATAAAAATAAAGAAAAGTATTCAGGGAAGTTTTATTAAAATGTGGCTGGTATTTTAGTATAATGTGTCTTACGACTTCCACGCGAACGAAGTCGCGGGCAGAAGCTAGTTATTATAAAAAGCTCTAAAAAGTCTGTCTATCCGTAATTGGAATATAACTCTAGGTTTCAGGCTGGTTGCCACTAATAACATTCTGTTACGTCAGTTAATTTACGGCACAGCTAATTTCCCATAAGCATAGATTACAAATTAGACCATCTGCTTCGTCAAACAAACAAAAACCGGTCAAGTGCGTGTCGGACCACGCACAATGAAGGTTTCCGTAGTTGGAACAAATTTATCCCAATAAAAAACTTAACATTGTAGTTGAAAAACAAGTTCTCCCATACATTCCAACTGCAAATGTAAGTTTGTACGCACAATACTGAGAGATTTAATATGTTAGTTCAAGACTTTTTATAGGTTTTCCTATAATCTATAAGTAAAACTATTTACTGTATTTTTTTCAAAATTTTAGGCTCAGTCGGTTCAGAAATAAGGGGCAATGGTCAATTTTCAACAATTTTCTTAAATAAGTTTTAAAATTATTAAAAAAAAAAACTAATATTTTTATAATAAGCCCATTCATTCGAAATGTCACACGGTACAGTTTGCAAAAAATTTCATGTTTACCCCCAAAAGTGACCTCCATATACAAAATTAATTAATTTACGTTACACGTCCATGTGGTGGACGTAAAGAATAGCACCATCCTATTTCCTCCGGTGGGTGTCGTAAAAGGCGACTAAGGGACTTCCTAGAGAATGGGCAGCAGCGTTCTCTATGCATTTTGAACACCATACTGCGATCGCCAACCCGCCTGCCAAGCGTGGCGATTATGGCAAACCCCCCCAATTGGGGGAGGCCTATGTCCAGCAGTGGACGTCTTTCGGCTGAAATGATGATGATGACACGTCCGTGTTCGGCTCCCAAAAATTCATATGTGTATAAAATGTCAACTTCATCGTTCCAGTAGATTTGAGCAAATCGGCTGTGGCAGACAGACAGACACGAGTGATCCTATAAGGTTTCCGTTTTTTCCTTTTGGGGTACGGAACCCTAAAAAGTGCTAAAACACTAAGTACTCCTTACGCTGCTAATATAAAATAACAAGCATAAAAAAGGGTATCACTTAATGATGCAAAAGCACCTTTAAGTACTTAGACTTAGATACTTAGACGAACAAAGGCATTAGAAACATCTGCCTAACATGTGCACTCAAACGGCTTGTCTGTTAGATTAGACGGGAAATAATATACGGTTTGTTTGGTAAAATCTAAATATTTGTGTCGTTGTTAAAATTGATGTAGATATCTATTAGTTTTGTTCACCTGGGTAGTGATAGTATCATGTTATGATTACATTGAAATGTCAAAGATTCTGGGACAGCTTTTTGATCAACAGTATGGTGTCATAGAACATTTTATATCTGGATAATCCATACTAATCCATTCTCCATACTATACTACAATATACTATATAATATTATAAATATAATATAAATATATAAATAATATTATATATTATAATTATAAATCCATACTAATATTATAAATGTGAAAGTTACTCTGTCTGTCTGTCGGTCTGTCTGTCTGTCTGTCTGTCTGTCTGTATGTTACCTTTTCACGCCTAAACCACTGAACGGATTTCGATAAAATTTGGCAGAGAGATAGATTGCATCTCGGGAAAGGACATAAAATAGTTTTTATCGACATACCTCGCGGGCGAAGCCGCGGGCGGAAGCTAGTATTTACATAATTTAAAAGCTAATAATAATATTATGTACAAGCATATTAAAACCGGCCAAGTGCGTGTCGGACCACGCACAATGAAGGGTTCCATAGTTGGGATAAATTTATCCCAAGAACAAACTTAATGTTGTAGTTGCAAATGTAAGACTATTACTCGGTAACTTGTAAAGCCTACTCAGCTGTGATAGTTTTCCTTTCAACTTCGGTATAAATATACTACTGCTGTGATTTTTTTTACATATCCAAATACAATCATTTAGCTGGCGGACTTGACTCTAACAAAAATTAGCACTTTAAAGTTTAATATTACGGCCGGTCCACAAGCAGAGCCCTTCAACGCTCTCCTGGTCGATGCCAGCAGTCAGCCTCAACCCGGCGCTGTACGACGTCCGACTCACTGGATCAAAAACGCAGACAGTTCCAACTCACCGTGAACTATGCGGCACCCGGTTCCGACTCACTTGAACCACAACTGACCCTGGCAAGCACCATATGCACTGACTCAGCCCACTATCGACCTCCGGTCTCCGGAGGGGAGTAACGTGGCGGTATCAACAACGCCACTTGCGAACTACGCATCAAAGACCTGATGTCACAAACCCTGCAACGCGCTATCAGAGTTTACCGCGCGACTAGCATATATACAAAATCCCGACATCAACCGATGGGCAGTTGCCCACCAGACACAATACCCGTCTGGTCGGAGGATCCTCCCTTTACTATAAGTATGAGTGAACTATACACCCTGTTCCTCATACCTCTAAAATGTAACCCATACCAAATGACAGCTTTCTAGTACTAAGAGTCTCTGAGCTAAGCCGCGGGCAGACAGATAGACAGACAGACAGACAGATAGACCGACAGACAGACGGACATGGCGAAACTATTTCGTTTCCTTGTTTACTACGGAAGCCTAAAAAGGAGCGGAAAAAATCAAAGGGCATCAAAAAGTTCGTCCGCGTCACCGTCAAAAGGAAAAGTGCCCAAAAGGCTGGCAGCATTGCCACGTTGTATGTCAATGCTGATTCTTTCGTCAGGAAATAGGCCAGCCCTCTGGTCACGTGAAGAGTCGACTCGAAAAACTAAGTGGGCACTCGGACCCCATAGTGTTTTAACCCCAAACGGCTCGAGCATAAAAAATCAATCTGCCTAGCCTTTTCCCAACTATGTTGGGGTCGGCTTCCAGTCTAACCGGATGCAGTTGAATACCAGTATTTTACATGGAGCGACTGCCTATCTGACCTCCAGAACCCAGTAACTGGGTAACACGATACCCCTTGGTAAGACTGGTTGTCAGACTTTTTGGGCTTCTGACGACCCGTAACGACTGTCAAAGATTCACGAATGACAGCCGGGACCAACGGCTTAACGTGCTTTCTGAGGCACGGACCAACCCCGGCAAGCGTAGCTTAACCTGACGGATCGACCCGTGCGGCTGTTATTACTTAGCCACGAGCTCCTCGTTTCGTAATAAACTTATACTTTTATTATCGTTTATTATTATATATTGGAATTAAATAAATGTCATTAGAAAATGTAATTTTTAATTGGCATAAGGCTATGCCAGTCACAATCAGGATTCTTGACTGCAATATTTAAATCATGTTGCTGGTTTCCCCCTGACATTTCGCCTCCCTGTTCGCTACTAAAACAATCAACATATTGCTTATTTTTTTAAACCACCATGTTGATCTCTTTTACCCAATTATCCCCCTCTTCATCATTATCGGCAGAAAATGTTCGTGTAAATTCTTCATCTCTAGGATTCGTGTACGGCATGGTTACAGTGAAGATACTCCTTGTGAGGTCAGGATTCTCTTCAAATTTGAAGACGGCATTATGCAGAGAATAATAATAGCAAGGGTAAGATAAGTAGTAGTCAGGATCCGGAGTCTTTTTGAACCCAAACAACTGGGTATCTTCGAGAAGGATGAAGTAACGACGACGCCATGTTTTAATGCGTCCTTCGCGCATTTCCAGCCAGCCGTCTTTGACTACGCGATCATTACTGAAAAAAACAGAACAATACGATAAAAAAAGAATGTCTCCATTTTTTTTTTCAGCTGTTATTGTAACATAATTTTCTATTATTTCATCACATCAAAAATATACAAACATTATAGAATACTCAGGATTATTGTTAATGCGCCCTGGTATATAACAAATGATGACCTCCATCGCGACCTAAAAATGGAACCCGTCACCAATATAATCCAAAAAGTCCTGACGCCCTTGAACACCGACTCCACCGACATGTGAACATCGAGGCAATTCAGATATTAGACCAAACAAATATAGTGCTAAGACTAAAACGAACAAATCCTTTTGAGTTAGTGTAGTGTAAAAAGTGTAGAAATAATAGTGATAATGATACATACCACATGACAAAGTGTTTGTATTATTATATCAGACTAAGAAAGTGCACAGGACTTGTGTAAAGTACAATCAACACTATTCTAAGTTTATAACTATCACGTAAAAAAATAAGTTACATTAAAATTGCTTATTAGTCTTATAGGCTAGATTGTTATTAATTATTCAGAACCTGGTTCTATTTAATAACGGATATAATTGAACGGAATATTATTTTGCAATATAAAGGCTTACAACGGCTTATTGCAATGTTTTTGCCCGATGAATAAAAATAATAAACAAATCCGGAACCGTCACAAATAAAGATGCGACATCTAACTGATTATAATCAAAAAGCAAAAAAATACTCTTTTGTCTTCGTCGACGAATCCAGTATTCTCTCTCAACTCTGTCATTGTAACATAAGCTTTAAATCAAAAAATATCAAAAGGTAATAGTCAAATTTCATCTTTTGTTTCATTTTAGTGACACTAAAATGAGGGTCATTTTTTATTCACTTTGCAAAAAATGACCCTTGATAGGGGTATTTTTTTTGGTAACGTTCGAATTTAAATTAAGAACTCTATTGTCGGTGCTTTTTTTTTAATTACGATCCGCCGGAGTCATTTTTCATGCATCGCTTGCAATCTGATTTACCTGCCAGTAGCTTTTTATATTTTTTTGTTGTTTTTTTTTTTTTTTGTACACCGTTAAGTGTGACCCAGTTAAGTTTATTGGGGGACAGTTATATGAGTCACAATTACATGTATTTTTTTGTGGCTGGTACGGTAGGCAAAAAGTTCCACTGGGTAACATGTTCTGCATTTTCTAAATTATCCGAATTTCAATCGATACTTTCTGTTTTCTATTTAGTGACTGTATAATTTAATTAAATTATTGTTGACATGATAAATTCTAGAACTAGATTGACAGAGTAAGTACCTATACAAAAAAGAAAGATAAAGAAGGATAATAGATCGACATTTCCTATTCATTTCTCTATTATCCATCGCAAATGCGACACCGGCCTGATAGAACAACCTTTTAACTAAAAATTAATAAAATTGCATTAAAAACTTGAAAACTAGTCAAAGCGTATAACTTAATACTAATATTATAAATGTGAAAGTAACTCTGTCTGTCTGTCTATCTGTCTGCCTGTCAATCTGTCTGTCTGTATGTTACGTTTTCACGCTTAAACCGCTGAACCGATCGTCATGAAATTTGGCAGAGATATAGCTTGGCATATGAAAAAGGACATAGGGTACTTTTTTACGCGATAACCGACATCCACGCGGGCGGAGCCGCGGGCAAAAGCTAGTAACTTAATATTTTCTAGTTGCTTGCGTGCATTTAGCCTGAAGGCCATTTTCTACTCAGTTGCTTCCATCTAAAATAATTGCATAGGCATTTAAATAAAATTGTAATAATTGTACCTACAACGCAATTTTATTTTCGCAGAAAACAATGTGTGGCCATAAATAATTTAAATAATAATTATAGTGTGAGTGCGTGTATTGTCCTTAACAAGTACAGTCAACAACAAAAGTAAATGATGAATTTATGCAGTTGCGTTGTTTACAATGAAAACGTGCTAATTATTTTTATTTTTAACCGTTTGAAAAAGAAGGAGGTTCTAGGTTCGTTTGTATGTTTAAAAAAACTTATAATGTTGGACTTTTTATTTTTTTTGTGTTATCCTTATAATATATCTTGTTGATTTTTGTGTTACACTCCAAGATGGCGGAATACGAGAAGCGGTTCTGAAATGGAGGTGGGCTGGCGAGGATATACGTGGTGATAACTGGTGGAGCAGAGCCCTAACGGAATGGTTGCCGGGAGACGATTGAAGGAGTGTTGGGAAACCGACACGCTGATGGATGGGTGGATGGGTGGATGGGTGGGATGGGTGGATGGGTGGATGGGTGGGATGGTGGGTGGGTGGTGAGTGGATGGGTGGGTGGGAGATCGCGGGGAAGACCTGGGTGAGACTAGCACAGACCAGGGAAGCATGGCACAAAAAGGAGGAGGGCTGCATTAAATAATGGGTGGAACAAGATCGCCAATGATGATAATAATTTTAATATTTGAGCTCCTGAAGTTCTGAGTTGAGCTGCACGTTTACTGACAAATGCGTGCACTCATTAGACAGCTCGACTCAATCTGTGTGGTGCTTTCATCAAAATACCATTTCAGATACTAATCTACATGGTTTTCACATGATCTGACCAAGATTATGTCTGGACTTTAAAAGAGACTGCGACCTCTGAGTTTGTTTCGGTCTTTCTTTTCAGAATAGTCAGATAAGAAACGCCGAACTCATCTAGTTTATTTTTTTAATATGATTTACGTGTAAAACTGTACAAACCTACTTACAGAAATAAAATCATTTATCATTTATTTATGATTTGGCTCCTATGATATTATGTAGTATTTTTAATTAAAGAAAAGCCATCAACTTTTTGCCGTTAAATTGGCTACTCCCAAGGGAACATGTTTTAACTATGAAACGAGCAGTAATAATATGGTTGATTTACATGCGTACTAATTTAGTTAATATTTTATTATTTTTAATAACGTTGCAGTCAATGAAATTATAAAGGAAAGATATGCGATGAAGGGAAGATACGTAGGTACGTCTTTTTCGGGTAACCACTGAAAATCAGCGCTGTGCTGTGGGTCCTTCATAGCACAGCATTATGCTGAGTAGATGCCTTCATAGCACAGCATTATGCTGAGTGGATGCCTTCATAGCACAGCATTATGCTGAGTGGATGCCTTCTTGTCACAGTCATGACATGCAGCTGCCGACTATTTCGGTTTTATGCTCGTGATTATAATGTAGATCTATTTTGTTCTATTTTTCTGTTTACCTAGCTACTCGAGTTAATTATATTTTTGTATGTATGTGTTTCTGTGACAAATAAATTATTTCTTTCTTTCTTTTTATATGCTAAGTTCATACTGAGCGGCGTTCAGATATTGTTGCGCTGTTATTACAAGTTATGGTATGAAATTTCTTCACTCTTATTTATCTTGGAACCAATGTTTTTACCGCTGGATGCGGGAAGCACAAAACCGGTCGAGGTGGCGATGCTTGGGGGAGGCCTATGTCCAGCAGTGGACTGTCTTTCGGATGAAATGAATGATGAATGAATAATAGTTTTTAAACTTTCTTAAACACAACTTGGCATTTTAGATATATTATTGTCACGATTCGTTTCGCTCGCTGCTATTAGCCAACTATTTCAAATTACAACAGTTTTGAATTTGTCTGCAACAATTTGCGCGCGCTAGTGCCATATCTACCTATTTATTTGTATAATATCATTGGTTACAGTGTTTGTAATGTAAAATAAATGAATTCGTTTATTATTAACCATAATTTTTTCCTCGTTATTGTTCACAGACTATAGCCTAAACTTTTATGTAGCTGTATCATCGGTACTGTTAGCTTTATGAGCGTTAATGGTACCATGATAAATAAAACGCCTATTTTAAATATATAGCGTAATTATTGGGATCTTTAAATGTCTTAACAATAAATATAATATTTTATCTAGACAAAAGTCAATCAAATGATTGTCAGCCCGAGGAGCGGACTCAACTATTCTTCTATTATATTTACTAATTAAATATTTGTTTTGTATTTATAAAAGACTAGCTTTTGCCCGCGGCTCTGCCCGCGTGGATGTCGGTTATCGCGTAAAAAAGTAGCCTATATCCTTCTCCATATCCCAGGCTATATCTCTGCTAAATTTCATGACGATCGGTTCAGCGGTTTAGGCGTGAAAACGTAACATACAGACAGACAGAAAGACAGACAGACAGACAGAGTTACTTTCACATTTATAATATTACTAGCTTTTTCCGCGGCTCCGCCCGCGTAGATGTTGGTTATCGCGTAAAAAAAGTAGCCTATGTCCGTCTCCATATCCCAGGCTATATCTCTGCCAAATTTCATGACGATCGATTCAGCGGTTTAGGCGTGAAAAGGTAACATACAGACAGACAGACAGACAGAGTTACTTTCACATTTATAATATTAGTATGGATAGTATGGATTCGCAGAGGTTACATGCTAATACCATGTCAGGTTAAAGCCACTATAGTACCGATGGTCAAATCAAATTTATTTTCCTACCAAATACCTATAATGATTAAAAAAATAAACATGGGACTTAAACATAACTGGCAAAATGTGGGTGTACAAATCTGTCTTCCACTTCGAGAATTACAGGCGTTATGTTATGTTATTTAATAAAATATTATGCTATATGCTGTCGTTTTCGTTGAGGAGCTCGTGGCTAAGTAATAACAGCCGCACGGGTCGATCCGTCAGATTAAGCTACGTTTGCCGGGGTTGGTCCGTGGATGGGTGACCATCTTTACATACCGAGACTCCTCCATGCCTCGGAAAGCACGTTAAGTCGTTGGTCCCGGCTGTCATTCGTGGATCTTTGACAGTCATTACGGGTCGTCAGAAGCCCAAAAAAAAAGTCTGACAACCAGTCTTTCCAAGGGGTATCGTGTTACCCAGTTACTGGGTTGTGGAGGTCAGATAGGCAGTCGCTCCAAATAAAATACTGGTATTCAGCTGCATCCGGTTAAGACTGGAAGCCGACCCCAACATAGTTGGGAAAACGCTAGGCAGATTGCTATATGCTGTCGTTGATATTATAAATATTAAGTCATCGTTCTTTTACAATTAATTTTTTTTTTTGCTTTTGAAAATTCTTACCGCACCAATCATTGTACACAAAAATTAAAATGTAAGCATTACCCAAGGGGTGGAGACCTGGTGTCTTAAAATACAGACCTCACATCTAGTTTAGGCACCAGTCTCCCACAGTGTAATTATCGTTGTTAAGTACTTTGTATTGATACTTCTCTAATGTACCTATATTGTGGTGAGAAATAAACGATTATCTTATTATCTTATCCATTTTGGAAGTTGTCGAATTCGGGTACCTACTTATAAGTTTACTACCGTTAGTTTCTAGCAAATTTCTGTTTAGGTAACCGATATAGCTCGAAGAATTGCCAAACTTAAGTGGCAATGGGCAGGGCACATTGCTCGCATAACAGATGGCCGTTGGGGCCGAAAGGTTCTGGAGTGCCGACCGCGTACCGGAAGACGTAGCGTGGGAAGGCCTCCCACAAGGTGGACCGATGACCTTGTGAAAGACGCAGGAATCCGCTGGATGCGGGAAGCACAGAACCGGTCGAAGTGGTGGTGCTTGGGGGAGGCCTATGTCCTGCAGTGGCTGTCTTTCGGCTGAAATGATGATGATGATGATCTGTTTAGGGATCTGGCAGGCTGGCACTTATAACACAAGTGTAATATTAGCTTGGCTGTCAGTGGAGATAGTCAGTGATTTATGCAATTTTTAAAACAATATTGTTATAGTATTGATCGCCTTCATGTAAATTGTAAAATTATTATTTTATTTTATTCTATTCGGGAAACTTACATCTAACATAAACAGTGTTCTTATACAATAAGAAATTTAAGTTAGTCATAACTTAAGGAAATTATTATATCTATGTTTGTTCATGATGAAAATGTGTGTTCATGATTTCTAGCAATGTAGACCTATCTGTACAAATAAATAAAATTGAAGTGTCTGTTTGTCATGTTAAAATAACAAATTTTTACTAAATGCATATGAAATTATATACGGTGCTTATAAAAAATTTAAAAAAAACAATTTTTACAACCTTTTTTGTCTGTCTGTTTGTTCGGGCTAATTTCCTAAATGGCTGGACCGATTTTGACGGGAATTTCACTGGCAGATAGCTGATGTTACTCAAGGAGTAACTTAGGCTATTTTTTTTTTAGAAATAGCAATGCGGGCAAGCCCCGGGCACCAGCTAATAATAAACTCATCAAATAATTGCTGTCTGCGATTATAGAGGTCTGCTAGTATGTTGAGCTTTTATTCAGTAATAAGTGGCCATTATGTGCTCACAATAGACTGATATTCAATACTGAGCAGATTTTGCATTCATCGAGTTCAAACGTAGTTCAAAAGCCGCTGTGAGGTAGATATTTTACGCAGTAGTAAGAGTCTCAGATTGTTTTACTGTAAAGATGTAATATAATAACCCGTTTAGTTAATTTACAATGTTTCCTACCTAATTTTAATTCTCAATTTTAATGCTCGAAAATTGAATTGTATGGGCCTGTTTTTTGTTGCATCTATCTAAAAATTGTGTACCTAAGTAGGTAAAATATAAAATTTATAATTTGTCTTTTATTTATTTTATATTAAATTGATTTGGTATAATGTAAATTTTAAATCGCTCAAATAACTCCACAGTTCATTAACTAAACGTAAACAACAAAACTTACGCCGCTAAAATTCAAATATTCGAACAAACTCTCAGATGAACCCCAACCTACAATTTTGAATTTGGAGCGCTTTTGTTCACTCACACATACACAACGCAGTTCCTGTATTTACGAGGGTGCCAGAAACGTCAAATATGGTTGTAAAACAGTATTTTAATGTTGCTACTCGTCAATAGATGGCGCTAGTAGTGCTTTCTCAACAAACTTAAATTATAGTTGTTTTGTTTTAATTTTATATGATGTTTATTTTAATAATAACTACTAGTTAAGAAATAAATTATAGTCATAATTTTATTGTCAATATTCATTAAATGTTTTTCTTAAATTATTTATTAGTTCGTCTATGAAAATATAGATGGCAGAACGAGTAGCATTCGTTAAGCCGAGCCCAGTTGAGCAAAATATCCTGTTTGCCACCTCCTGTACGTGACTTTAAAAGTAAACTGTCTCATTTTCTGTTCAAATTGCCACCTCACATCTTATTCTGTACGCTTTTAAGCATTTATATTCATTTCTCGACTCTTTTATGAAGATGTATGTACTTTAAAAGAATCCAATAAGAAAATGTCGGTACATTCTAATTTTAGACTGATTAGAATTTAGTGTATCTGAAATTTAATAGGAACTTAAAATTAAAGAGTAGGAAACCTCTGTTAAGATTTAAAGTATTTTTTTTATTTGTACCTAATTACTACCCAGTTATTTTTTGGGAGTAGGTAGGTTCTCACCAAGGACAATTAGTACTTATGTACCTAATTCCCCACAGTAAGTACTAATAAGTATAATTAATGTTGTCTGCCAGAGATAATCCATCCAAGTGTTGTTACTGATGGTCATTTGGACCAATTTTGTCCATTGTCTTTTCCTGCATCTAAAAAACTCCTTTAAACTTCTAGAACTTACCTGGTGTAAACCGATTGGAAGAACTAGTTTTTATTGATTGTAATTTGAATTTCGAATAGTTTTTACTAGTTTTTTGATGAAGGTAAGACTTTACTACTTAGATGTCTTATTTTTATCCATTTTTTTACTACTTTTTATTTATGGTTTTGAAATTTTGTTGATTTCAATCTCGTTGTGTCTTTATCGTATCCTAAGGTAGAATTTTTAAAACAAACGCTACCTACTGGTGTCGTGTACACATACCTTTACACAAAATAAAAATTATTATTCCGTACCAAAATTTCCATTCATATATTTATCCTTTTCTAACACTAATAAACACTTCTAACAAACAATTTTGTTGTATGATTCCCTCTCTTTCTATCATTGTCACACCCCTTTTAACAACAATACAATTTTTTTGGTCGATTTCAAAATGAAGGGTGGGGACAATTTGCGACGAATAATGATCGTTTTTATTTCATTTTGGGTGCGCATGAGTTTGTAGTGCTTCGAGTGCTGTTGAAAAATATTTTTAACTACATACTATTGGAACCGTTATGTTCTGTTTGAAATTTTTCTTTATGTTAGCTCAGTATAAAGAGTGGGCAGTGTTTTCAGTAACTGTTGTATTTCATTGTAATTGAAATGTATTTCAGAAAGTCTTTAAAGGAGAAAGAAGAATGTTTAGGGTAATTTTGTTAGTTTTATTATAGATTGTCAGTCTGACTTCTAATCGGTGAAGAATAAATCTGAAATCGCCGGTCATCCTTTTGCAAAGTGATGATAAAAAAACATGCTCATAAAGAAAGAAAGAAGAAAGAAAGTACGTTTATTTACGGTAAACGCCGCCGCGACGCCGCGCCGCACGCGTCAGGCCCCACTACATACATCTCACCCGTTTAAAAAAACGATAAAATTATAAGTTGCATAAGTAACGTTAAATCGATTATCGTTATTTTAATAATAACGTTAACTCTGTCAATACAAGGTAACGTTATGAAAATTTACCGGTATTTAAAGCCCTGCTTTCTATAAAGGCACTTAACTCTGTCCTGCACTTAGCTTTATGTATGCCCTCGATCAAAATTTAGTCTTAAGCCAAGATCTATAAACGTCACTTGGCTTTAAATGTTCCTGTATCGTATCTTTGAGTTTGACGGTTTTACGACAGTGACAAGAATAACAAATCAAAATATTTTATTTCACATAAACCTACATTGGCACTGTGGCGTTATCAACAACGCCACATGCGAACTACGCATCAAAGACCTGACGTCACAAATCCTGCATCGCGCTATCAGAGTTTACCGCGCGACTAGCATATATACAACATCCCGACATCAAACGTTGGGCATTTGCCCACCAGACACAATACCCGTCTGGTCGGAGGATCCTCCCTTTACTATAGAGTATGAGTGAACTTTACACCCTGTTCCTCATACCTCTAAAGCACTTATGAAACGTCAGAATCAAACGTTAGGTGCACGGTTCCAATTGGTCATTTCCTATGGAGAAGAGCCGGCAAGAAACTTTACTCTTTTAAAAATAATTGGCTTTTACAATATTTTCAAATAACAGTGCGAAGCATGTGTGGCGTGACTGTGAATGATAGTGAAAAATGATGTGTTAAGTGCAACGGTGTGGTTTAAAAGAAGATGTAGTGACAAAAATTCAAAAGAGTATGCTTAGATGGTTTAGTCATGTTGAGAGGATGAATGAAAGGCGACTTACAAAAGGTATTTACAAGGCAGATGTGAGTGGAAACGCCAGGAGGTGACGCCCTAGGAGAACATATAGTGACCTAATTGGTGATGTTCTTCAGAAAGGTCAGATGCGTAGCACTCGCAACCGGCGTGCATGTATGACCAGATTTATGAATGTAAACGAAGCATAGTAGTATGTAAGGAGTGTAGCAGATGGCGCTCTATAGTTTCTGCCTACCCTCATGGGAAAAAGGCGTGAGTTTTTGTATGTATAATAATAACAGTGTTAATAGGTATAGGATTCCTCCCATATCTATTAAAACTGTTGTTATATGCGTATGCGTTATCATATGGTGTATGCCTTTCAACAAGTACCAGGTACTTAACAAAATAGAAAGCTTAACTACTTAACAAAGTACCTTCGTGCTAAGTAAGTAATGTTTATAGATCTTAGCCTGTGTGTTTATTATGAAGGCATAAGTACCTTAATAATAACGGCATGTATTTAATGGAACGTCAAATGATTCCCAATTTACTTTCTTATAAATATGACTCTCATATTAATATGAGCACTCTAAAGGCTCGTACAGACTCGCGCGATATCGCGGACGCGACAGGCACCGACAAAGAAATTGTGCTACTAGAGTCGCGTCGCACCCGAGATATCTCGCGAGTCTGTACGAGCCTTAATACATTTATCATGAATATTTACTTTAGGTATGAAGTATTGGTGCCGTTTCCCTTGTTCACAAACTAAACAAAATTTAAGTTCAGTGCATCTTTTTCTTTCTATTTCATTAAGAAAAGGACAGAAGATAAATTTTAGTTTAGTCCTTTCAAATTAATCAGCGCTTGACGTAAACTGAAGTAATTTTAGTAGGCAAGTTTTTAATCACGTCTAAACTTGTATGGAGTAGTGACAGGCGCTGATTTATTTGTATACAAACAATGGTCAGCTATTTATTCCATTATCTTTTATTTATTCATATCGTTCTTTCTTCAAAAAACTCGTTCAATGTGTAGTAGCACTTCTGGTTCAAATAAGTGAACAATTTTTTAATAAATTTATTGTTACTTTTTATTTATTTTAAAGACTTTGGGACGTTATTCTAAATCTTGATACATATAACATACGGTCCTGAATGAACCCTCGGTTACTTAGGTAGGTATATGCATCCTATTCTATAGTCAGAAAAAAAAAAAGCACTAAAGTAGATTCATTGTAGATAACATTTGAAAGTAAGTAAAAATACATCCGATTCTATAATCAGAAACTTAAATTTGTCGATCACGGAATCGCGGACTTTTTTCGATACAAAAGCGCATTCCATGTTAGCAAACATCTCAACTTTAGGTGAATATGCATCCGAATATCCGATCTCTAGTAATAACCTAAAATAACATCCCACCTATCTTCCCTGAAGGATAAGCAGACGTAACTAAACCTTATCAACCAAACCTTACTGATAAATAAATAAAAATGGTGTATTCTATTCACATACAGTATAAGTAACTTATAAACAAACGATAATGGTGATAATAACATACTGTATGCATCGAGCATCGTATGAAAGATAAAACTAGTGATTTGGCCCGGCCTCATGTACTGATGTAACGTCAGCAGAACACTCCTTTGTCCGCGGCCGCTACCGTGAAGAGATGTTATCAAATACCGACAGCAGATTCAGTACTTTTAATTGGGTTAAAGAAAATAAAAATTGGGACGTAATTAATCGATTTCTTTTGAAAGTATAACCTCACCAATTCTTTGAATACCATTATTAAATTTTATTGTAATAGAAAAATCATCGACATAAATTAGGGTTATAAAATTAACCTCACCTGTCAAACTAAAATCGTCTTTAAGGTGATTTAAAATTAGAATTTTGGATTTTAATATTCAAATAATCAAATGAAAACACTCAATGTGTACGTGCCACTGCAAATTGGCATCCACAGGTTTTCTGATCCATTTGTTTACATTTTCATCAAATATTTTTTTGGAACAGAACATAATATATGTAATTTTTTCTTTCAAGCGATTTTTTGTTTGTATATACTTAAATTAGCTCCTGCCCGCGGCTTCACCCGCGTGGCTTTTTCTAAAATAAAACCTAAGTTACTCCTTATAACATCAGCTATCTGCCAGTGAAAGTCCCGCCGAAATAGGTCCAGCGGTTTCGGAGATTACCCGGAACAAACAGACAGACAGACAAATAAAAAAAAAATGTTTTATTGATATAAGTACCGTATATTGCCTGCATAATTTATTTAGTAAAAAGCAGTTATTTTGACATAACAAACAGACAATTCAATTTTATTTTTTAGTATAGTCGAAAAACTTAAAAAAAAAAAAAAAAAAACAAATCAAAATACTTACTCAGATAGAAAAACATTTTTTTTTCATTATTAAAAAATATAAAATAAAATAAATTTCATTTATTTCAGGTCCTTGACCCATATTAATTCATAAGCAATACACAAATTTGTCAATTTTATAAACAATACCTAAATTGTTGTAAATGTTAAGATGCAAATTTACACAAATTATTTTGTATGCTTTATTTATTTATGCAAATTATTACTTAGTTAAATATTTAGATAGAAAAAACTTTTCTGCTGCCCCTACAAAAGTTAAGTTGCATAGGTGTTGTATACGAACAATGAGCTAATTGAATGCCTAATCACTAAGCTTTACTGAGAACTAACCGTTCACTCTGTAAACGCTAACAAATTAACATTATGTGCAAGAACTTGGTTCTACTCTACACCACAGAGGGCGATGACCTATCTGTTGGCGCGTTTTTATGACGAACGGAAATTGTGCGAAGCATGGATTGAAGTAGTATTGCACCTAGATACGTAGTATTTGTTGTACTAGCGGTGTTTAATGCCCGGATGCAGGTATACTTTTGATCTTCTTCTGTCGCACCTGATGTCAGACTTTTTATGCCGCCCAGAGTCACATGCCTCGTGAAATGCCTTCAAACCTCTTTTATAATGCGCACAGCAAAGGAGTGGAACTCTCTGCCTGCCTCTGTGTTTCCGAACGCATACAACCCTAATCTATTCAAAGTGAGAGTGAACAGGCTTCTTCTGGGTAAGTTCACTCCATCGTCGACTTTGTCTCTGTCACCTCTGATCTAGACTAGAGTCAAGAGCAAACCCATCGTAGAATTAAAAAAAAAAAAATATCGCTCTCAGGCAGGTATCCTCACAATGTTTTCCTTCACCGTTTTTTAAGCAAGTGATAATTATACAATACGCACATGAATCCGAAAAGTCGGAGGTGCGTGCCTTGAGTTCGAACTCGAGACCCATGACCTGGCAGTCCGACAGTCCCGCCACTAGGCTATCACTGCTTTAAACTAACCATTTATTATAACATTAGACGGTTTTCTGCCTTTTCCCCGAAAATTGTTTGCCAGATTTTCACTTGCCAACTAACGTTTCGTAGAATTTTATTTCGCCGAGTAATCATTTGCCAACTTATCATATAATTTTGTTTTATGTCCCAACCTCACAGTTACCAACTGTACGTTTGGTCTGCTTTTCATAATTACACTTTTTTAAATGCCAACTTTCAAGTAGCAGAATGTTTTAGTTTGTTCGAGTAGTGTGTTTGAGCGATTCGCTTCTGGCACAACGCTGGCCGCTGCCGCGGCACACTCGCTTCGCTCGCTCGGCTCGTGCGTTGTTTGTCATTCTCTAACCTAACCTATCGTAATATGGCTCTGCATTGCTGCCAATTTAAAGGTTTAATGTTATTTTTGAGATTTTTAAATAAAAAATGTATGTAAAAATTACACTGACAAAACCTCATTCGTCTGATAGTTGTTTGGCTTAGTGAAATGTTTGACAAATGATAAATGTCCCAAACGTTTTGTGTCATTATAATAATCAGCTTAACAATAATTCTACCAAATGAAACATTGTCATACAAAAATTTGCTAATCGTTAGTTGTCAAACTGAAACATCGGCGAAACGTTTGTTGGCAAGTGATAATATGTCAAATAATTTTCGGCGAAAAGGCAGGATACCAACATTAGACAAATAACTGTTCTCACCCTTTCGTTATTTCGATGTAAACGTTTAATAAACTCTGTTATTTTACGATAAATACAAAGCACTGTAATCTATTTACCATTTATATTAAAAAAATAACTCTAAAGTGTTCAACAATATTACACAATAACTGTCGTTATTTAGCCGTTATTTGTAAATGGAGTATATATTCTTTTGATAAGAACTTTTGAATGAACAAGCACAATCTGAATGATTATGAAGCAAGCTAATTCCATTGCCTCATATGTTCGAAAAATTTATCTGCTCAGCCACGTAAATAACGCAATGAATGTTGTTGAACTATCAAAATGAAACCCATTGCTAGAGTGTGTTAAGCAATTCCCCCGCTGATTTGATTTTTGATTTGATAAGTAGCGGACAGGTCCACTCAAATTTGTGTGGTTCTTTCCTCAAAAGACCATTTCAGACACGGATCTACATGGTCCTCACATGATCTGACCAAGATTATGTCTGGACTTTAAAAGAGACTGACCCCTGAGTTTGTTTCGCCATTTTTTCTCAGGGGTAGTCAAATAGGAAATGTCGATTACACCTAAGTTATTAAAAGAATATATATATATATATATATATATATATATATGACGTGTAAAAGTGATTCCGATATCCTATTTACAGAATCAACGATTTCATTTCAGTGGACTTTTCTGGAGAAGACTTAAGTACGAAAAGTAAGAAACTAAGCATATTTATTTCTAGCTGTGACCCGCGACTTTGTCCAAATATCCAGGATGAAAATTAGCCTTACCTATATAGGTAACGATCGGTTTAGGCGTGAAAAGGTAACAGACAGCTAATATTATCTTATCGACCAATTTTATGTATGTACCTACCCACTATGTACCTTATCATCTTGTAAGACGAAGGAGACTAGTCTCCACGACACAGGGAATCCTAGTGTGGAGGCAAGTGCTATTTTAATTCTGTAATGCTCTTTTGAACAATAAATTTTATTATTATTTTATTATTATTATTATTTTTGCGTGGGAGGTCCACGCAAAAAGTCGTAACATGTTTTTTTTGTAAAATGAGATTTTAGTACTATAATGTAATATTATATAAATACTACACATTCTTAAAAACGATATTTTCATATTTTCACTAAAAACCGAGTTTGTAACCCGCTTATAGTCTTCTATTAGCGGTTTAGACCCGCTAATAGTCTTATCATATTATGTTTTGCGGCCGATCAACACAAAGATGACGTTAAAAATCTCTCTCCTGAAAAATCACAAATTTAAAAATACGACCTTATGCGCGGGAGGTGTCGAGATGAAGCTACTTACTCACTTGAACAGTACAGTCAAACTGAGATTAGCTGACCCCCCTTTACATAAATGGTTGAGATTTTTTAGAATACGAATCGATAGAATTATATAATTCTTAATTTTATTTATATACCTATACGAAATCTACCCAAAACTTGAACAATATGAAAATCATACGGTTTGTTTGTAAAGAAAACCTCAACCATTTGAGCAAAGGTGGGTCAGTTAATTGCAGTAACTAACCGAGTTAAAAAAAAAAAAAAAAACAACTCATTACTTATTATTTTTATTATTTATTTATTCACAAGCCTACTACAACAAGTAACAATCACAGTGTATCAGTAGGTTCACATTATAGGTTTCGACCTGATTTATAGACTCCTACAAACAGGCGCGGCACGTGACGCGACACAAAGAGACCGCTCGTCGCGCGGCACGCGGTGTCTTTGTCTCACGTCGCGTGTTGCGCCTGTTTGCACGAGCCTTATCTCCTAAAGTGTAATCGCCAGCGATCGGAATAGGTATAGTTAATTTACCTAAACTTCGAGGAAGGATGAAACATAGAGTGGATAATACCTCCTCTAAAATCCCGGAATAATTATAATCACGCTAAAATCCCGGGATTTAAAAACAACGAATTATTTATTGGACTTTATGATAACTAATTATTGATTTGAAAAATCATATAATTTTTTTAGGGTTTTGTACTAATACTATTAAATTGAAAAGCATTTTTAGCTGTTTTATTACGTAACCAACATGAATAGCAACAACAATAATAATAATGATGACAACTAGAATAAAAAGATTAGTTCATAAAATTACAGCTATAAGGTCTGTGCGTCTGCCCTCCGACACACTTCCAGCTCATGTAGGCAGAGAATGTGTATGTAGGAGACCAAACACACCAGAGAAAATACCTACATAATTGACACAAAGTTACATTATTAAAAAAAAAAAAACAGTCTATAAAGCGTTACAAGATTATAAGGAAAGAAGTACTATCGGGGACATCCTAATCGGACCACAGTAAGGACTTTTTCTATATGCAGTGCTCTGACGCTAGAGTAACGCTTACATAAGCTCATCAACCTGGGGTCTTTTATTGTTCTATTCCTATTGGCCGAAAAAGGATGAATATAAGTTTAAAAAAGCTCTTTATAAGTTATTAATTGACAAATGTTACTATACTGTATATGGACGAATTTTTGAACGACCTATTATTATAAAAATAACCTTTTGATACTATGTACTATGACTATTTATTGATTTTATTTTATATGATGGTTTTTTCTTTTCTGTTAATGTATTTAATTAATTTAAAGTATGTGTTTTTTTCTAAGTCACATAATCTAATGACACCTAATGTGTCACTTATAAATTTGTATGTCTTAATTATGACAAAACATAGCGCACCCCCTATTTATGTAAACACCTATGTTTCACAAATAAACTGATTGATTGATTGATTGATGGTCAGACATCTGTGACCATTGTAATAGAGCCTAAGTTTATTTTAACAAAATATTTCTATGTATTTTGGTTTTGTTTGGTTTTGTTAAGGTAGTTGCTGAAAATCAGCGCTTCGATGGTAGATTCGTCCGAAGTCACAGACAGCATTTTGCTGAGCAATGATCTGTTCTTGCACAGATGCGACGCACGGCTTAATTGTTCTTGTTATTGCTGTTTGTTTGTTACAAAAGTAGTTATTTTCCACTCTGTAATCGGAATATTGTTTTTGTTTTGATCGTTTGTTTGTTGTCATTTTTGTCAGTTATGCAACACAGTGTAACAATGTAAATTGTCATTGGTCCCTGGTCCTGACATCAAGCAATGGACTAAATTGTCAAAGTTTTGCTGCTTGAATATGAGGCTTTTGGATACTTGAATTTATGTATTTATTTTTTGATAAGTGCGTTTTTTTTTTGCAGAATAAACAAATTTTCTTTCGTTCTTTTTTCTTTCTTTTTACTGGTCGACGCAAAAAGGGTCGGTAAACATGTGGACACCGGGATTTTGTGTTGAAATTGTGCCGATTCGGATGTCCGTGATAGTACATACATGTCATTTGAAAGCAGTGGCACGAGAATCGAAGATGCCAAAACTGTTATTACAAAACATAGCATCACACCTGTTTTCCTCGAAGGGTTGGGCAGAGGTGTACCTATAGTAGGTACTATCGCGGTCACGGACATCTGATCACCGTAAGGACTATTCCTGCTTGCAGCGCTCGGCCCCTACAGTAACGCTTACCTACGCTCATCAACCAATAGCATCGCAGCATCTGATTTTTGCTGAGCCCCTTGATTTGTAACTGAAAAAAAAAAACACCGTAAAAAAACCAGCCCAGGTGGTCAGACATTTGTCATGATTGTAACAGAGTCAGAGAAATGTATTTAAACAAAAGTTTTATTTTTTAATTGGTCGTCGCGCAAAAGGGGCGGTAAACAGGTCATCGTGTGCACGCGATTATGTTTTCAAAGTGGTCAGATGTCTGTGACCGTGGTAATACGCACCCGCGTATTACACGCGTATTATTGTGCGTACCCACATTTCGCCAGTTATGTTTAAGTTCCATGTAATGCGGGGGCGAGCCTATTGCCATCAAATGGGCACAAATCCAGACTCCAGGCTGCTACTGAGTAATTCCAGATGAAAAAACCTAATAACATTTTGCCCGAACCGGGAATTGAACCCACGACCCCATGCTCAAAAAACCCCTTGGAACCACTAGATAAATAAGGCAGTCATTACAAAACAATTTAATGAATAGCCTCAAAAACCTAACAATATCAGACAATACCGTATAAACTTATCTAACACAAGCGACGTGGGCGCTTACCGTGCTCACTTGAACTAACGAGCGATTTTCAGATACACTCCCGATTTATTCGCTGATAACATCATTTGGACGTTTTATTACTTTGTGTGCTTGTAATTGGTCGGACAGTGGACGGACCTGTACACCTGAAGGCAGTTTTGGTCATTACAAGTGACAATACTGCCGCGCTAACGAAGAATACAATAACTAGATTTTGCCGCTTTCGAGAATTGTATTTTTGATTAGTGAATTTGTTATGAAGTTTTAGTTTGTATTCTTGCTTTCTGAAAAACCGAGTTCCTGAAGGAATCATAAACAAATACTTAGAGAGAGTTTTAGTATTATAGATTTCGATTCGCTGATTCCGAATATCTATAAATAACTCAAAATCTTCCAAAATCGAGTTATTGTATTCTTCATTAGCGTGGCAGAATAGTCTGGTGGTTAAGGCTCCTACAAACAGGCGCGACACGCGACGTGACACAAAGGCACCACGTGTTTCACGACGAGCGGTGCCTTAGTGTCGCGTCGCGTGTCGCGCCTGTTTGTAAGAGCCTTTAAGCTGTGGATTAGCGAGGGAGAAGATGTCAGTTCGATCGCCGTCTGTTGCGTAGTATAACATTTCTCGTAATGCCCAAGTTTTACCTAGATACTTTTATTTTGTGTGATCCGTTCCCACAGCTAAACTGTGAAAACTGATTTGTGGGGCATAGCTTTAAGTACAACTGTAAACTCTTTATAAATAAATAATAATAATCCCACTTTTGCCAGTTATGAAATAACATGACTCCCACTCCCATATTTTCCGAAGGGATGCTTATGCAGTCAATCGGAATGGAAAAAAACAAAAAAATAATAATTTAGTAATGTGCATCTACTATAATTACGGCTATTTTTATTTTAATAAGCCTTTAATATTATTAATAATATTTTGAATTCTACTTAGGTAACTAACTTTACACATTAAATAGAAATAGAAAATCAATAAAAAATGCTATAAGTACCCAAAGTTTGACATTCAGATAATTTATGTAAACAAAGGGGAAAACATATCAAAAAAATAACTTCGTAATGGTAATTCACATAAACTGGCGAAAAAAAGGTTCAATTCTCTTACTGTAATTTACGTACTGATTTTAAGAAATAATAAAAAATAATCATACTGTAATTATTTTTATAAATTTTCCTATATAATAAACAGACACAATAGAAAAACTATTATTAGCGGTCACCGGTGACCGCGGTGGCAGTTAATGTGTTAAACAAAGTTATTAAAAAAAAGGAAATTTTCTGGTATAAAATATTTTATGATACTGGTAACAATGCAGGAGATCCAAACAATTTCAAATTTTTTACATTTTCAAAAACATTAATATTACAACTCTCATTCATAGATTCATATTGTAAGTAGCTTATCTAACCACATTTTGGATGAAAACTGTTTTGAGTGGAAATCGACTTTGGGAGGCCTACGTCTAGCAGTGGACTTAAAAGCGCTGATTATGACGATCATAGGCCGTGTCTCCGACACACTACACAAAACATTGTTTGGCAACGGTATTTTGTTTGCATAGTTCTTATTAATTTTATAGATATTCTTATTTTTTTTTTTTTACAAAAAATATAATTATAAAATATTTTGCACCACTGTCCTGTCATTTTGCCAATGACATTTCTTGACATTACTTTGTTTACATAAATTATCTGAATTAGAGACTATGGGTCAATGTTAAACAACAAAATAAAATGAAACAAAAGACAAAACAAACGACTTGTAATGTGCATGGCACATTACAAGTCGTTTGTTTTGTCTTTGAAGTTTTCATAAAACAGTTATGTGACTAACAAGGCACAGTTAGCCTTAAAAAAAGTAAATGAAACCCCAGAAAATTATAACGAAGGGTGTTAGTTTTGTACGCGTACAAAGTCGCATGCAACCGCTACTTAGTTTACTGATAAAATCATTTGAGCATTTTATTACTCTGTGGTCTTGTAATTGGTCGGTCACTGGACGGTCTAACACCCCACACTGGTATTGGTCGTAAGGATATAAAATTTTATGTTTAGCATTTTAATTTTTGTGGGCTGATTTTATCTGAGATTTGATCGTGTGTGAATGATTTGTGTATTTTTTTATGATCAACAACTTTGACCAGTAGTGGTGATCTTTCGGTTAGAAAAATAATGAAGATGAACGGTTTCAACATTATAACAAAATAAATGGAAATATTTAATTGATCCTCTAAAAAATTATTGAGCTTTCAATTTATTATTAACGTTTTTTTTTTAAATTAAGGAGCCTCTAAAAACTTTTTGGTCTTCTAATGATGATCGTTTTTTTTTTCACTTTTTTACCTTTCTGGCCTTTTGTCAAAGTTGGTCGCAGTCACTTGGCTAGTTAGTATTTTTTGCACGCCAAAATAGGTATTATTTGAGGATCGATTCAATACGCCTAAAATAAACAACTGGACAATGGATTTCTAGCCCTTACAAATATTTGTTTTAGTACAGGAATCGATTCCGCGACACAGAGAGAGTCAGGCAATTGCTCAGCCGGCTAACAGACAGACACATAATACTTTTTTATTTTAGCAAACGAAGTTAAAAAAAAAAACACTGTTAACTATTCTATGTGCAGTCAGGGTATGATAATGATGGGGCTCCCTTCTCCGCACTTAGACTCTCATTTGGTCCGTTGTGCGTGGTGCAGACAGGGTAAATAATCGTTAAGCAAATTGACACCCTACGACCTACGTAAATTTTCCGTGTTGTAGTCCTTTGATACAAATGTTAAAGAATGATGGCTGTGATTTGAATATACGGACAATTTAAGTTGGTAGTCGGCAATTTGCCTACCAATTAATTTCCCTGACTTAACCTAAACTAAGCAAATTTTGTGACATCTATCCCACCCACGGTCTCACAGAACTAAAATTTTCATGGTATTTTTCGAAGACAATGTCTAATAAATTTCCGAAAACTAGGGAAGCAAGTATGCCGTTCAAGTGTACATACAACAGATGTGTAGGAATGCGACACGCATTACGTGTGGCGACCTCTGACGGAAAACACTGAAACTACGGACGTAATAATGTTCAAAATTATCTGATCGTTTTGCTAATTAGTTACTCAAAGTACAGTCGTTGGTGTAATCGTTAGGAAACTGTTAGATCCTATCAGAATGGCCTGTGACTTTTTTCATTATAAAATACTTTTATTACTAAACATTATTTTCTAAGGTTCTTTAACATGGCTGTAATGACCTCGCCCCTGGTTAGATTCGCCGATGGTTAGATTATATTATTATTATTATTTTTCCTTCATTTGTTTTTCTCGGCCTAGCTGGGTAGAACTGATGGCTCGGGCCTAAGCCAAGTGTCCATCAGTGGGGTTCAAGTGGGAGTGGGATACTGTTTCGTTTTCCGAAGAGGATTGAATGGTAACTAAAACTGTATTTGAGTGGGAGTGATAGTGCAAGTTGCCACTCACTGAAGAAATTTTCTTGCTAGCCTACATGTATTAAGAATCACTGCCTTCTGCAGTAGGATGTAGGTGTTAGGTGGCAGGTTGAGGGAACTTCAAGTCGTAAGACTTGACAATACATGGTTTCTTTAATACATATAAGTTTAATATCAAGGTATTATACTCCAGTAGCTTGTGGCTAAGTAATAACAGCCGCACGTTCAGGTTAAGCTTCGCTTGCCGCGGTTGATCCGTGAATGGGTGATCATCTTTACATACCGAGACTCCTCCGTGCCTCGGAAAGCACGTTAAGCCGTTGGTCCCGGCTGTCATTCGTGGATCTTTGACAGTCGTTATGGGTCGTCAGAAGCTCAAAAAGCCTGACAACCAGTCTTTCCAAGGGGTATCGTGTTACCCAGTAACTGAGTTGTGGAAGTCAGGTAGGCAGTCGCTTCATGTAAAATACTGGTATTCAGCTGGATCTGGATAGACTGGAAGCCGACTGTCTTGGTATGTAAATATGGTCACCTATCCACAGACCAATCGCGTCAAGCGTAGCTTGACCTGATCGATCGACCCGTGGGGCTGTTATTATTTAGCTACAAGTCCCAGAACCTTCAAAATGGAAAACAAAGTCTGAAATGTTGTAGAGTAGATACCAACCAAAGAAAGAAATAGAAAACTGATGGGCTGTATAACTTAGATGTCTACCTACCCCCATAGACCTTCATTTTAAAGTAAAACGACACAATTATATTTGAATAACGAATGACCGTTATTTTGACAGCTGTCAATTTAAAACTCCGTCAGAAATTTGAATTCATTCAAATTTGGAATTCGCTGCGAATACGAATCAGCCAACCCTCCAATGCCGAATCAAATAAACTCGATGCATCTTACACGCAACATGACATCAAAATCATAAGAAGTCATTAGGCATCCGAGCGTACGATACACGGACCCTAATTTCGTTGCGAAGACCGAATAACTCCCATATACCACGTTTACTGAGGCATTTTTTGATAATGAACCTCCATTCCGAATCCCACCTTATCGGCCATAATTTAGGATTGAAATTACATTGCACATTCGACATGACAATCGTCCACATATCAAGAACGTGTCCGATCGAAAACCAACCCAGTTCTAAAGTTTCAAAGTCTAGTTTCGTGTGTAGAAAAGTTTAGTCAACAAAAACACACGCGAATGAGAAAAAAAACCGGGCATCTTTTTGCGTCCCCTTTCTCCCCTAAGCCGGTGGGGGCGGATAGGGTGAAGAAAAATCCACGTAGGGTGAGTTGGGGTGGCTGTAGTAGTTTTTCGTTGGTATCACGCGTACGACAGGCTTAGTATTGATTTTCCAGCACATGGAGTCTTTCAGGTGTCCGCATTTTTTAAAGAAGCACGCCTTTTTATCCTACTTCTACGAGGAATATCAAGACTTCTAAAGTTTTGATTAAGACTGTACTTATTACGTTGACTTTTAAAGAATTAGTAAAGAGATTGCTGCTAGTATTCTAATAAAAACTGGTTTTAATTTAAAGACTTTTGATGCTTGGGAATACATTTGAAGATATAACACACAAAAGTTGATTTACGAATTTTCGAAATCAGAGGAATTGACTTCTCTCGCGAATGTGAGAGGGTTAAAAACTATGAAGGGTAGAGATTGACTTTGAAAATTGATATGATTTATATGATTATTTATTTATTTATTTTTATTATTTTTTATTTTTATTTATTTATATGATTTAAAGAAAGAAAAGAAAGAAAGAAAAATGCGTTTATTGGCATTACAGCAAAAAATACACCTTAAAAACTATAAAAAAACAGAAAACAATGATTATAATGCCAAAAGGGCCTCAGCTCAGCATAATGTCAGATGACACACAAGGTGTACCAACTGACGCTGATTTTCAGCTGACTTGATACCAATGGACCGATATCAATCCAACAAATCAAAGATTACAAATACAAATTAAATCGGTCCAGCCGTTCTTTGGTTATAAACGGTGGAACTGATGACTTTGTTTTATATATTTAGAGATAAGTTCAATTTGTGATAATTTTTATTAAAAAAAATAGTACGTTACCTAGTTTTAGTGAAGTATTAAAATCGGCAACATGTCACCCTATATCCCATCACAAATATTTTATTCGCACAGTCAGTTAAGCTAATGCTCACACAATATGCAAATTCAGCTAAAGGTGTAAAAGATTAGCATCTTATTGTGATTCGACGATTCGTTCCGAACTCTTCATGTTTGTTCGCGATTTGATACGGACCGGTGTGTCGGTGACTCGGTGCCTTAATGTTTAAACGATTTTTGTTTTTTTTTTTTTTTTTTTTGTGGTATAATGATCGTGATTTTGAATTGTAGGGCTTGTGGCTAAGTTATAACAGCCGCACGTTAAGCTGCGCTTGCAGCGGTTAGTCCGTAGATGGGTGACCACCTTTACATATCGAGACCCCTCCGTGCGTCGGAAAGCATGTTAAGGCGAGGTTCTTCAAGCGTGCATTTTTGTTCTTCAGGTGGCAGCGGGGCGCGAGTAAATTGTGCCGTGAACTTCGTTAATTTTGGGTTGAAAATTATATGTTTTACTATATTAACAATGTTAAACCCGATGGACATTGCATCGTCATATTATTTTGATGTGATTTTCAATAGGTACATAAAGTAGTATAATATTGAAATAAAATGAGTTTTAATCTACAAAATACGGGTATGTTCGGATTTTTTTTCTATCGAGCGAACTTTGTCCAATTATGTAACGAGTACCCGACGTACCTACAGAAAGGTCTCAAAAGCAACATATAATTTTTTCACGTGTTTAATCATTACCGTTTCTAAATAAAATAACATTAAAATTACATTTCCTAGAGGTTAACTTGAAGAACCTCGCCTTAAGCCGTTGGTTCCGGATATCATTTGTAGATCTTTGCGGTTGTTTCGGGTCGTCAGAAGCCCGAAAGTCTGACAACCAGTCTTACCAAGGGGTATCGTGTTACCCAGTAGCTGGGTTGTGGAGGTCAGATACGAGTAGGCAATCGCTCCATGTAAAATAATGGTATTCAGCTGCATTCGATAAGACTGGAAGCTGACCCCAACAAAGGTGGGAAAAGGCTAGGCAAATGATGATGATCGTGATTTTGAATTATCATTTTTGTCTTTTCTAATTTGAGTAAGAAGCTACACGAAACTGTCAAATTTCTCCAAACGATTTTAATCTTTAAAATGTTGGTGGTTAAGTTCAAAATCGAATGAGAAAATTAGACAGCTTGTGGTTACTTGATGTGCTAGCTACCGTACTATCGAGGACAGTCGAATCGGACCACAATAAGGACGGTTTCTCGTCCTTGAGTCGTTTATTGTTCTATTCCTATTGATCGAAAAAGGATGGTCAGACATCTGAAATCATTGTAACAGAGACTGAGAAATTTATTTAAACAAAATATTCCTATGTATTTTTGTTTCATTGGTCGATGCAAAAAGGGGCGGTAAACATGTGGACACTGGGAGCACGGGATTTTGTTTTGAAATTGTGCCGATTTGTAAACAGCTGCTGTGGGTGCCTTGAGCACGGGATTTTAAAGATAAAGATAAAAATATATTTATTGTATAACTGTGTACATTAACTTCTTATTTTAAACGTTAACATTTTAGGCTCAACAGTCTACCCATGTCGGATATGCAATAGTATTACAAGGCAAATAAATTTCAAATATTTATGTAGATTATAGACAAATTGCAAATGAATTACTTACGAACATAATTTCTTCTCAAAAAACTCATGCAGATTATATAATAGATTATCAATTAACATTTTTTTAAATTTTGTTTAAACATATTTCTATTTAATTGCTTAATAGCTGGCGGTAACTGAATGCTTTGAAAGTGAGCCGATTTGGCTGACCGCGGTAGTACTTATAGATACATGTTGGATTTAAAAGTTCTCGGCCTAATTAAAGAATAACACGAAAATAAAAAAATATTCAACCATAAATTTAAATAGAGGGTTATAGTTTCTTATTTATGAAGTACATAATTTAAGTATCTAAGTAAAAAAAAATCCTCTGTTACTTTTTCTACTATAGGTTAGATAGAGAATAATTGAAAAAAGCTTGATATTTCATCCTCAAATGACATACATCGGTATGGTGTTAACCCCATAAACATTTTGTTGATGCACTCTTAATACAATTTTAACGGTGTTATTACTAATTTTACACGTCATTTTCAAACTAAAAACAACAGAATTAAGACTCTATTGAACTAAAATAAAGGTGAGTTTTGTTTGTACATTAATTGTCACACAGTTTTCAAAATGAATGCAAGCGAGGACAAAAAGGTGCGCTCTTTTGTTTCGACCCAACGATTTTGTTTTCAATTTAAATATTTTATACAATGTGACAATAGACAAAAAACCGGTACTTGTAACAGTAAAAAAATAAATATTAAAAATTATGACGGGTTCGCCCTTTATCTGTTAATGTATGCAAATTTGTGTTAGGTGATGCTCTGAGATCTACGGAAGTCGAGTCCCGATTGCGTTGTTTTTTTTTAACACATACAGTGAGTTTCTGTGAGGAAAATTTTCGAGTATGAAATGCAAAAAAGTTTTTTTTTGGTATTGCCTCACGCATTTATAATAAAGTACCTAATTTGATTAAAACTATGACTGTATTCGAAAAAAGAGAAACTTACTTCACAAAATATTAATTGAAAAAAATTATAACACAATTGATGATTTCCTTAATGATGAATCACTGACTGATTGAAATGCTATTATTCCATTTGACATTTTTTATTGCCGTAATCTTTTTGACATATGACATTTATTTTATTTTTTTTATTCACAATGAACACAGTTCTTTCAAAGTTTTGAGTTTTCACTTCTATTGGCAGTCCGTATGACTAACAATTTTTTTTTTATTGTGTGGATACTTTTTCTTTTTAATTATCTTGTAAATACAACATGCGTGGAATGAGGAGCAGGCGATATCTAGCTTATCTTTTTTAATAGTATTATGACATTTATTAATTACTAGTCTTCTGCCTGCGACTTCGTCCGCGTGAAATTGCTTGTTACGATACCCGCGATACCTATTAATTTTGTTTTCACTTAGCGTTTTTTCTATGTTGTTATTTATATATATATATATATATATATATTTCTTTTTTTTTTTTAAACGTTTCCCCATACTAAGAATTTCTCCTGTATCGTGGGTGCGTTTACAAACATTTAAACTCACATACACAAACAGGCAGACCCGGAACAACTAATTGTAGGTCATACAAATATTTGTTCCGTGCGGGAATCGAACCCGCGACACGCAGCGCAGCAGTCATTCGCTTAACCGCTGCGCCAACCGTGCCGTCAAATGCCGTTATTTATGTTTACTCGGCTCTGAAGCACTTGTATGATTTGAATACTTACATACCAGTCTACGAGTACTCGTAATAAAATATTCGCGCGTAAGTTGTTTTAAAATTCTCACTGAATTGATTTCTCATGCATTGATTTACCAAACGATTTCCTTTTGAAAGTGTTATTTCCGCGAACGTGTTATGAAATAAACTTTCTGAAAGAAAAACAAGAAGAAGATTTACTAAACATAATATTTTATTTGTCCTTTCAGTGGTTAATTATTTTTCGTAGAACTCAAAACGTAAAGAATAAAGCTTTAAAAAAAACCCCCACAAACAAAAACCACCATAATATTTTATTTGTTCTTTTAGTGTGGCACTCAAAACGAAAAAAAAAAAAAAACCCCGAAAAAATTACCTCTGGGTTAAAGTTACGAAATTCAATTAAATTAAAAAAATTAAATTAAATTAAAATTCATTTATTTCAGGCAAGTTTTTTACACATACACCCATAGTATTAGAAGACAAAAAAAATAGTATTAGAAAAATTTATTGAATTAAAAATGAAATATATATTAAATTAAATTAAATTATATTGAATTAAATTAAACTAAATTATTATTATTGTATTATACATTAATTAATTAATTAGTTTTCTTATAAATGTCAGGTGTCAATGTTTAATAATGTTTAAAAATGATTATTTGGATGATAAATTTTGAGGTTAAGTAATGATAATAAAATTATATAATTAATCAATTTTATAAATAATCTAATAATTATATTTATATATAATATTTGTGAATTCATAATAAGTGCTTTTAATTAAGTATAATAGATACTTGCACACCTGTTTAGGTAGGATATGGTTTAAAGAACTTTTCTTGTATGTATCACCCCATATTCAAGCAAATAAATGATTTGATTTGATTTGAATAAACATTGAATTTTTGTACTAATAAATATATTTATGATGAATTAGCCCGCGACTTCGTCCGCGTGAAATTTCTTGTTTTGACATAAAATATTAGGTATATTCTAATGACACTCGGCCATAGGTTTCACCTTATTATTATTATTTTTAGTCTTTGATATATCTCGGGACCCTAGGGTCCCGGACCTTTGGAAGGTGTACGAGGGGCCGAATCCAACTCGCAGAGGCCCGTTAGACGCTTTTTAATTAAATGAGGCACCAACCGACGATTATCCCTGTACGCACTATGCAAGTGCACGCAAGGACAACCCCCGGTTGGTGTAGGACTATTGCAGGATATGGAAACAAAGATATTGGACTATGGGTGGTTAAAATGGACTGGTTACCTAAAACTATGGAAGGACTATGGCCCTTGCCTGATCAATGTTTTGTTGTGCACGGATAAATTGCTGTAATGTTGCACTGCAGGGCAAAGGTTTCCGTACTCTCTTTCTATCTCTCTCTGTTTAAGGCTGCTAAGGACCAGTTTTTGTTGAAGGAGTCCAGCTCATCCCGCTTTATCCGCCTGGGCCTGTCGGGATGCCGCTTGCCATTAAGAGGGACCTATTGGGACGTAATTTTGACCCATTGGTCGTCTGACATGCGGCACATGTGTCCAGGTCCGCATAGGTGAATTAAGTTTCGGAATCAGATATAACATAAATCAGTATATATCTTTATAATATTGCCCGCGGCTTCGACATCGCGAATTTTCCTAAAATTAAAGAAGCCTAAGTTACTCCTTATAATAACATAAGCTATCTGTCATTGAAAGTCTCGTCTAAATCGGTCGAGCCGTTTCGTAGATTAGCCGGAACAAACAGACATATAGACAGACGGACAGACAGACCGATAAACAGACAAAAAAAAAACTGTTTTTGTTATAAGTACCGTATATACTTTCACATGCATTGAGTAAAAAGCTATTTTTTTGGAGATTACAAACAGATACTTTTATTTATTTTTCAATGTTATTATAATTATTTGTAATAATACTTAGACAGATGATAGATAGTCGATCATGTCAGGCATTGGTAATAAACAAATAAATAAAATGATAAAAAATAAACAACGACATGAATTTCAAAAGTTAAAATTGTAAGCTTTAAAATATGCAAATGAAACCAATAAATTATAATCGAACCTTTTAATTTATTCAAACCTTATTTTATTATCTGCGAACTGTATGAAATGACAATTGTTTATTTTATTTTAGTCAATTGTTAAATAATTCACGATCGATAGACAACGATTGTCTATTGTTATTGTAATAAATGCAATTAATCTTGTGTTTTGTTGTTATTTTCGTTTTGAAAGACACCATTTTGAATGAAGCGCAACGATTTTACAAAAAAATATTTGACTTTGAAACTATGTGTTCACTTTAAATGTTTAGAAGTAAGTACTTTGTTGCTTTTCCAAATAATAGGTACCTACCTATACAATTTTGAAAACATCATTAAAGTACTTTAATTACTCGCTGTGTTTAAGTGCATCCCTACCTATTCTGATTTAGTTTCTGTGCTCATCATCTACAACTATGCTTTGATAAAGGTAATTTATATATATTATATCTTTATCTTCCAAGCCCCATGGGAACGCTGCACTAAAAACATCCGTCACCTCCACACAAAGACACGAATAAATTAGACTACAAATATGACAACACAAGGAAAATATTTTATCTCATTACGCATTCAAAGTTACGCATCGACCGGCAAAAATCAATAATGCGCACACCAAACGCGTCTTTGTACCACTGTGCGAAAAGTTAAAAATTGACAAGGAAAAAAAAGGTATGCAAAGTAGATCCCATGCATTCAGATTCGATATTCAAATTACTAGTCCATCCCGTGAATGCGGAAGAACAATTTTGACACTCGGAAGAATAAACCTTCACTTTATATTCAAATTTCGAACATCTTAAAGGCCAGTCCGAATTTAAATAAAATAGATAAAAACCTTTTTTCTAATGTATTCATAAATTTCGTGGGAACGGATTCTTAGGTCGTGAGACTTGAGTTCTTTATTTCCTTTATGGTATAATCGATGGGGTTGCATGTTATGGAAAGCTGTGTCAACATTTGCTGTAATATGGTAATTATTGATCGGTAATAAAGGAAAAGGTGTCATGGTGTATCGATTGATTTTAATTTATTGGGTGTTGAAATCGGGAGAGCGGAATGTCTGAGTATAGAAAGAAGTTTGTGGATTTATTTAATTTTTTGGGATTGAATATGAATAGTTTTACCAAATCTGAATTTTATAGGTTAGCTTCAGGAGCGATACTACAATATAAAAATCGTTCTAGCTAGCTCCTATTTCTGAAGAGTTCAATTGAAGTTACTAGCTCACTAGCCTATTATGAATGCCTGGTCGCTTTCCAACTAAACGTTCAAACTTCCCATTGAACATTCGCACTCCATTGTTTATTAAATACAAATGTTTTAAGCTTAAACAAAATAAAAAATCTCAGCTAATTTCCAATTTCAAAACACACATTCAAATCACCTCAGAAATAATAATTAAAAAAAAAAAAACTCGTCATAGAATTCCAAGTTTGAAAAAGTTCTTGCTCGAAACGAATGTCTTCAACCCTTCTGCGCTGGGCATTCAAATTTAAATTCGTGTCCCCTCCGTCTGGCAGGTGTACGGTGTCTTTGTGACGACTTCCGTTAGTTAAGATGTCCCATGCCCGTTGTCTTGCACTGAGCTTTTGTCGCGATGTTGTAAAACATGTGGTTAAACCTCTGATGTAAGTTTTGTTTTTGTGGCAATTAGAGGGACGAGGCTTTTATTAGTATGTCGTTATGAGGTGGACTTTTTTAAATGTTTAGAAAACTTGAGTGGTTAAGGGTCTCATCCTAGTTTTTTACAGACATCACAAATTCTAAGCTAAACTTCAAAATTTGTGTATCTTTGGTAAAACAGCCTCGAATAGGATGACTCGAGTTGTTTTCGGATCCGAGTAGATGTTTAATGTTCTATAAAAGCAGGAGTCGGTCTGATAATATAGAGAATTAAAATATTGGTGGCATATAGACACGGTATAAATACTTTTTTCAAGTTAGGTTTATCTGGTCATAAGGACGTCCAGTGTGATAGAATTATAATTCGGTTAGCCTAATTAATTTACTCCAAAGCTAATCCTTATCCGATAAAATTAAAAACGTGACAGTTAAAAGTCCACATCTTAAATCCGAAACCGGTGTACGTGACCTCTTTTCAACAAATGTTTCCTAATAATATCATCCGGTATCCCCAAGTCGTATGCAAATTGTTTTTAAAATAATAACACACCTGGGTCTCAAAGACCGGTCGTGATTTTGCATCCGCGCCTCATTTGCATGCAAAGGGTTAATTCTTCGCGATTATTTGCGCTCACGCATATTTTTAATTATTCAAGGGTTAATGTATTCGGTTTAAAAAAATGCAGATACGTTTGTGAATGTGATTTTTTTGTTGCACATTCAGTTTGGTATTGGGTTTCGTAGAGTGTGGTAGGTTTTTGAAGAAATTGTTGTTGAAGTAGAGTATAATGTAAGTTAGTGTTAGACTTTGTAATGTCTTTGAAGATGTGTTAAGTATCTATAGCAGAAAATGTGGCCAAAGTGTGACATCATACTCACGTATGAGTACCTATGTGACATGTGAGTATGAATCCTAATCCAATGTTTAATGAATTAAATTCATAGGCCTGTTCTCCGTTTTTCAAATGTACTTAAATCATACAATTTATAGTATAGGTACTACATATATTATTTATATTGGGTACCTATATTTAACCAATAAAGCAAGGGTAACTATGAAAGTTTTAGACAATTTGTAGCTTGTAGGGTTTGGTGTTAAAATTACAGAACCACATACATATAACTGGTACAACCTAATGTTACTCATGTAATAAGTCTAAAAATCTCTTACTATTCAATAAAAAAATAATAAAAAAAACAAACAGCCAACAACCGAAAAACTAATTTTCTCAAAATCGAAAATCCCAAAACCTGATGTACCACCGGTCATGCATCAAGTTTAATGATTGGATTCGCCCCGCCTACGCCATCAATCACTCACAAACTGACTAGCGGGTGGAAGCTATCCCTAATATCGCCCCAGCGTAATTTGACCCCTGACTTTGTTCGTCTCGCCCCCGCATTCGCCCCTGTTTCAGAAACCACAGCGGAGGCGGGAGGGTTAAGTTAAAATGGCCGCGATGCTAAAGGGAGGATTTCGCGAAAGCATTGTGTCTTGTTAGAACCGTAATGTCTTGGATAGGAGATGTAAGTAAATTATGTTTTTTTTTTCTCGGTTTTCTGGGGGTGTACTTACTATGTATTGGGAATGTTGTGGGTTTACTACGTGGATTCTGGTGACATCAGCTAGCTTAGGTTTTTACCATAAATTTCTTGATTGCATTGTCACGAAAATCCCTACACACAAATGCGATGCGTTTGAAAAATTGTAGTTGTATTACAACAAGTCTTTATGTCTCTAACGATCATAGTTGCCATAATGATCTCTGTACCTCGTATCGTATAAAACAACAACCAGACTTGTTTAATTATATCTTTTGTAGAAATGCAATGGAATTTAGGGGTTGTTATTTCTTTTGACCCAGAAGAATTATTTGTTTCTTTTTTGAAAGATATTAATAATAAATAAGTAAACAACTTAAGAATAAACTATCTTTATGGTCGATTCCAAATTCAAATAAGTATAATTCACAAAACACATTCGAAAAATAACTTCCTCTGGCCGAATAAAAAAAACATTACCTACTCACATTCAAAATAAGAACTCGTTCCAACAAAATTCATAAATAAATCCAATCTATTCGACTATTTCCTTCGGCGCGGCAATATAATAAAAAAAGAAAAATCGCCCATGCAGGGGGTAATCCCGGGGGAGGGGGTTTCCCCGAAATTGAGACGATGTAAGAAGATTACGTTTGATGCATTACGTGACGAGAAGGTGGTTTGAGGTGGATGAATTTTGGTGGGTTGGAAGAAAAAGGTTGGCAGTACAAAATGGTATTTATGGGTTCAACGCCCCTTACGACCTATGTAGGCATGAACTTTTATTTTGCACGGTTAGATCTAAAAGACTATGGCGGGTTTTAAACCAGGTAATGTACCTACTATGGTATGTTTGGTTCATACATCGAACTGATTAAATTCATTGGGATTTAGAAATTCTAAATTAATGGAGATACCTGAGAGCGAATATTAAACAAAAAAGAAAAAAAAAAAATTGGTATTGGCGTATTTTTTGTGACACATAAATAAATGTTTCATAAATTTCGATTCTGAAATACTAGATGTTTTATGGGACACCCTTGTATTGCCTTGCACGTAGTTTTCCTTTGTAAAAATAACCTGAAATATGTTTTGGTCTTCCATAATACTTTATTTCCATTAACTGCGATTTGTGATTTTTCTTCTTCGTCAAAATATCTTTAAAAAAATCCTATGACGAACAGACTAAACTCTAAACATTCATAGAACGTCTCATACATACATAATACACGAACTGCGCCAAAAGTTCTTCAACTGAAAACTTGCACAATATATCTTCGTTTGCAAGTTTTACATAGAAACGCGCAATTTTATAGGTGTGTATAAATATTGTGAGATACCCACAAATCTTTGGAGCAATATCACGGGAAAAATGTATTCGTAAACTGTGTAGTGTATAAATATAGCTACGTTTATGTGATGTCTATTGTAAAGATTAGGACATAATGATCGTAAGTCTTTTCAGGTATTATCCGAAATAGTACAGTGATAGATTTTTCTCGTAATGTGTTGACGGGTAGTTCAAGTAGTTATTCTGTAAAAATCTCACGGTAAAACTTGAAAACTGAAATGAAGTGAGTTTGAAGTGAGCTGTCAATTGTATCGATAAACTCAAACTCTAACTCAAAGCATTTATTTCAAATAAACCAATTACAGGCACTTTCGAATTGTCTAGGGGTCGGTCAGTCAGACAGATGAAGCTAGTTGCCCATTCCGAAGCGTAGTATGTTCCTATGGAGAAGAACCGGCAAGAAACTCCACGAACACTCTTTTAAAACAAAATATTGTTACAAAATATGGGTTACAACATTCATGTTGAAGTTATACATGTGAGAACAATGTATAACTTCAACAAGAAAGACGTGCACGTTAGATGCACCCGTAATAAAAACAATTCAAAAATTAAAATAAATTAAAATAAGCCGTGGCAGCTAAGAGATGACCAGTCCCAACTGACGGCGCCCGTTCACGATTAGACGCATGGATCAGCACCATTCAGCTCAACCATTTTAGAGGGAACCTAATTATCCAAGACACACGCCACCACCAGTGAGACATTTGTGTGAGCATGACATACTCTCAGCCGCCAGGACACATTCAAGTCAATGAAAGACATATTACCCGGTAAATGGTATACCTATAGCTCTATAGCACATAGTACTCACACCTGTGCTGTGCAATTATATAATACAAAGGAGATTGAGTTTATACAATAGCATAAGGTGGAATGACAGGTCACTTAAATCTCACTTCATTTCAATTTTCGCGGTGAAATATTTACGAAATAGCTCGGCTGTTTTCACTACACGCTTGATATAAGTGTTTCGTTATTCCGATAGTCTTTTTCAAACATAGGCCTAAAAACACTGTTTTATTAGCCCGTAACTGTAAGTTACTAAGTATTCTCTTTTAAACCTTTACATCATTATCATGTTTAAAAAAAAATAAAAAAAATGGTAAAGTGGAAAACAAGAAGGCTTGGTCAGCAACTCAGTATTCTAAAATTAACCAATTTGCCTATACTCTAGAGACTTCAGGATTGATCAAGCTGCTATAACCAATTCTGCAATACACCTTACCTACACTCATATTTGTAGAGAAAATAATACGAATTTCGTTAGAAAATCGTCAATTACTTGAATTATTTTTACTTCAAGAAAATAATTTTCAGTTTTTTCACGAAAACTCTCAAAACTTAATTTTCCTTTTCCGAAATCCTTCGCTGTTCTGTCCTCGCCCTAACCCTGGCGGGCTTAGGCCACATTTCCATACATATGAGGCAGTCTCCGCTGCAAGGAGCCGAAACGAACCTTCCTTACACCCGCTTTGTGAGTCGAGGATTTTTTAGCTTCTTTTGTCTTCACTTTTACTTAGTATTTTGGAACGTAGCTTGTTTAGAATACTTTTTGTAGGCATATTGGGGGTTTTGCCGTACTCACGTATAGGGGGTTTTGCCGTAAGTATATGTTTGTTGGAAGTCTCGAGTGTTGAAGGGTTGGGCACTTTCGAGTTTTACTTTATTTTTGTCTTGATTAGATGCTGGTTATATGGTGATGTTTCAGAGTATTTTAACTAACTTCTGCCCGCGACTTCGACCGCGTGAAATTTCTTGTTTTAACATAAAATATATCCTATGACACTCGGCAATACGATCAGTAGTTCCGAAGACTTCCCCTAACATACAAACTCACAAATTGGATCTCTTTATAATGTTAATAAGTACAGATTAAGTTCTGTTTTAGTAACTAAATCATAAGCCATTGTTTTGAAACACCGTGTTGTTTATTTTCTCATAGAAACTGTTAACTCGATTTTTATTAAAGGTCTTATTTTAAAAATTTCATTATATTCGGGTAAAATTTCAGCTAACGTATACAGTGTTCTTATAGAATATGAAATTGAAGGGTCATTTACAAATTTCCATTGATAAATACTAAAAATAAATACGAAAAACAGCGGTCGGTACAAAAAATACCTATAACATAAATTATTAAATAAATAGTAAGTACACGATCAACTAAAACAAACTAAATATCATTTAGACGTAAACAATTATTTTTCTGTAAAGAAGCTTTACACAAATTAATAGTAATTCATACGATAAAAATAACACCTCAATTTTAGGATTAGAATGGAGAGCAGTGTGTATGCCAAAGAGATGAGAGTTCTTATTTTTTTTAAAATTTTAATCAAATAAACTGCTTCCGTTTTCCTATAGATAATTCAATTTTCTCCCGGAGAATAAATAAAACCTACACAAAAATATTAGAAGGAAATTGTTATAATATCGTAAAGGAGGCGACGCTCCAATATATCATGTGACGTCACGGGCTATGCGGCTGACACGAAAATATTGCGATGCATCAAAACTGCCAAGGAGCAGGGAGAAAAAACGAACTTTGCTGGTTGTGTGGTCTAAGTTATGAGGGGCAAGCTGGGCTTGAGGCTCGTGTGTTGGAGGTTTTAGATTTTCTGTGTGACCTCAGATGAATTTAGATCAAAGTTGGGCTACTGTGTAGGCTGTAGCTTTTTGTTCCAATAGCACCTTTTCTAACAGTATAATTTAAAAGTGTGTCCATGGAGTTTCTTGCCCGTTTTTCTCCATAGGTATTTACCTACTACGCTTTCGAATGGGCAACTAGCTTCATCTTTCTGAATGACCAACTCCTTTGATAAAATTCAAAAGTGCCTGTACATGGTTTAATTGAAATAAATGCTTTGAGTTTGAGTTTGAGTTATTTTGCTGGAAATAATAACAAAATAGTTTGGTGCGGCTAGAAAGACAGAGGAACGCTTCGTTGTTTTTTATTTTTATTTTTATATTGTGATTTGTATTTATCTAGTGTTTCGTAACTTGTAATTGTTTGTATTGTGTTGTTGTTGTTTTCCCATTGTGTGTCTTATTTGTTTTAGTATACATATTTATGTGTATTTATTTGTGCTTATATTTATATATAATAAGATTTATATATTGAATTTATAGTTTGTAATAGGTTTATGTATATCTTTATATTTAAATGAATATTTATTCCTCAATTTTCGCTATTGCACCTACTACTGTATGTCCCTGCATCACCCAAGGGTTGACTGGTAGAAAATGCCTATGGCATTAAGTCCGCCTCTGTACATTTTTTGTGCTTAAAGTATTAAATAAATAAATAATAAATAATATGGGAGAACCTGAAATAAATTAATTTTAATGTTTTAATATGCAGGGATGTGTACTACACCTATAAGTAGACACGAGGAAAACAGGTGTGATGTTATGTTATGAATCATAAATTGATAACTTATATACTGTGATGGATTTGGTCAATCTGCGACTAAAGGTAATGAAAAATTGCCCCTTTTATACGTGCGGTTGGATAACAAAAGAAGCTTTTTAACCCCAATGAGAAAGATTTACTCAAGCTTTTGCTCACCTGCCTATCTCAAATACGTTTTTAAGTGATTTGATTTGATTAAGAGGGTTTTTAAAACCAAGGAAAACCTTGACTATACCCCGCTTTCGCTTATACATTAGACCAAACAATAATACGTTCAGAAAAGCGAGGGTGGATTGTGTCTTGAAAAATGCTTTGCGGAGCTCTGTGGCGATGGGTTGTATATCATAAGACATATCGCAATATATATCTCGGGATATATCTGCGCTTGTGTACCTAAGTGAATATTATGAAAATCTTTTTAAGCACATGGAATTATTTATTTGGTACACCCACGGAGCATAAACAAAACAATAAAATAATAAAAGTACTTGTATGTATGCCTATTAAAGGTGTACACAGCGTTCACCCCAAAACAACATCTTAATTAACTAAAAATAATATTAATCTATCTATCTAAATAAAAATCAATATTTGTATGTTTGACCTCTATGCATTCCTAAACCATTGATCAGGGCCTCAAGTCTGCTATTACAATAGTGTCAGAATGGTCTCTTCATTGTGAGTTTTTGACAGATTTGCCATACAAACACTGTCAAATACTCACAATGGCGAGATCATTCTGACACTATTGTAATAGCAGACTTGAGGCCCAGATTGTGATGAAACTTTGGTAGGGTATTCTGAGGACGCCCGCGAGAGATTCTGGCCCAAAAAAAAAGGTCGACCAAACACTGTTTACTTTACGTGGTATTGCCACGCATGCGGTGCAGCTAGTGAAGATATAAAAAACAATTGAAAAACAATATTTTGATAAGTGGATGTTTGTATTATCATCATCATCATTTCAGCCGAAAGACGTCCACTGCTGGACATAGGCCTCCCCAAAATGGGGGGAATTTGCCATAATCACCACGCTTGGCTTGGGTTGGCGATCGCAGTATGATGTTAAAAATGCATAGAGAACGCTGCTGCCCATTCTCTAGTAAGTCCCTTAGTCGCCTTTTACGACAACCACGCGAGGAAATGGGGATTATTTGGGAATATTTAGATCACATGAAAAAAAGAAAATTTTATGAAATTACAAAAGGTGGAAGGTGAAAAAGGGTGTATGTAATGATAACTAAGGTAAAAAATATGAACATAAATATTCAAAAAGAAAAAAAAAAATGGTTATTATAAGCACTCCTGTAGATCAAATTCAAAGTCAAAGCATTTATTTCAAAGAGGCACGTATAAAGCACTTTTGAACGTCAAAAATTACATGAATAGTTAATTGATTCTAGTTGCGCCTTCCAAAAGGTAGTAATGTATGGAGAAGAATGGGCAAGAAACTCCATACTTACTCTTTTAAAATGTTAACAATAGTTTGTATACATTAATTAATCATTATAGGTGAAGACGATGTACCTAGAATAAAAATAAAAATTACTTACCACAATTGAAGAAGAATGAAAGTGAAGTAATGGCAGAAAAAATTATAAAAGCGATAGGTACATGGTGCTCACATATTTACAAACATTGTATATGATTTTCCTAAAAATTTACCATATAATAAGTCAGTGTGTAAGTTAAAGTATATTAATCACAGAAAATAAAATTAATATCATAAAAATTGTAAATTATATAATTAAATTAGCAACCGGTGTGATTTGCCTAGATTAGATCAGATCAGAGAGGGATCTTAGAATGATTATACGCAGATTTTTATTTTGCATATAACAACATGCTTGAAAACGTTGGTCTCATTAGTTGATTAAATTCCGCTACTTATAACATTCGGTTTAAAGAATTTATTCTCATAAAGAACACAAACAGTTCACTTAATTTAGAGATATGCAAATAAATAAATCATGCAGTTAAAAGGCAACATAATGACTTCAAAAGGCGACTATACCCAAAGTCTCAAATTCAGTTAATTTATGTAAACAAAGGGTATAACATATCAAAAAAATATCTTCGTAATGGTAATTCACATAAAATGGCGAAAAAAACGTTCCATTTTCTTTTAAGTACTGAATTTAAGAAATAATAATTAAAAAATAATCATACCATAATTATTTTTATAAACTTTCGGTTTTAAACAAAGTTATCAAAAAAAGGAGATTTTCTGGTAAAAAATATTTTATGATACTGGTAACAATGCAGGAGATCCAAACATTTTCACATTTTTTACATCTTCAACAACACTAATAATACAACTCTCATTCATAGATTCATATTGTATGTAGCATATCTAACCACATTTTGGCTGAAAACAGCTGTAAATTGTTTCGAGTGGAAATAGATTTTGGCACGCCTACGTCTAGCAGTGGACTTAAAAGGGCTGAATATGACGATCATAGGCCGTGTCTCCGACACACTACATAAAACATTGTTTTGCAACTGTATTTTGTTTGCATATTTCTTATAATTAATTCACTTTAATTTCATAGACGACTATTTACAAAAAATAAAAATATGATAAAATGTTTTGCACTACTGTCCTGTCATTTTGACAGTGCCAATTCTTGACATAACTTTGTTTACATAAATTATCTGAATTAGAGACTTGGGTATAAGGGACTTACTAGAGAATGGGCAGCAGCGTTCTCTATTCATTTTTAACACCATACTGCGATCGCCAAGCCGCCTGCCAAGCGTGGCGATTAAAGCAAACCCCCCCAATTGGGGGAGGCTTATGTCCAGCAGCGGACGTCTTTCGGCTGAAATGATGATAATGATTCCGTGAGTCGATAAAAGGAAAACAAAATATTTAAAACTAGGATTCTAAAGATTATAAATTTAATTAAAAAAATTAAATGGTTATTATATCATATGAAGGTAAGTTATTTTTTTATCTAGTTAGGTTTTACGTTATTTAGGACACAAATTGAAAAACATTACAGAGTAGTACAAACTAACCAACTATTAAACGACTTTCAAGTAGTTATTAAGCTTTTAGAGGAAATTCTTTGGAGAAAACAGACTGCAATGTTTTGTGATTGTTTAGTAAGTTATACTGTGAAGTGTTATTATTAAAAAAAAAAAAAAAACATCATTTGTAAGCTATAACGTAGTATTCAAAATTTTTAGGGTTCCCCGTAGTCAACAAGGAACCCTTATAGTTTCGCCATGTCCGTCTGACTGTCTTTCTGTCTATCCGCGGCTTAGCTCAGAGACTCTTAGTACTAGAAAGCTGTAATTTGGCATAGGTATGCAAATATGCATATCCATGCTAAATTAAGGCTTTCTAATCTAATCTTGCCGACAAAGTGGTAAAATAAAATCTTGAGTTATATATTTTTTAGGGTAGAGGTACTATAATCGCTGCGTCTGTCAGTGTCTCAGAATTGCAATTTTCGTCTCAACTTAAGTCCTCAAAACACGACCCAACATTGCGCAAACCAACACACACGAGCATACAACATTTACACCTGTCTGCCTTTTAAATCGTACGGGAAGTGAAACTCTAACATCTATTGAAAACCCGAAACAGGGGGAGTTACTCCCCACCTCCCACCCCCCTCGTTATTCTACTTCCCTTCTCCCCTTTCTTTCCACTAACTTCGCATCGTCATCCGTATTACTTGGGCCCTAACTTATGTGGGGGTATATGAGGTGCGCTGTACACTTAAATCTAGACTCTATCATTCTAAGAATATAGTTGAAATTCTGTTACAGCAAAAAACCAATTTACAGCACCCGCAACCACCCGATTATATTCTTTATTTTTAGTAGTTTAAGAGCGATTATCGCTTGTAGAATCACAGATCAATTTCGCGATAGTCTGTACTGATTCCTTTGCATTACTTTTTCCTTCTTTGTGGATGTATTTTATACGAGTTTAAGGTCTTATGTGGATAGTCGGCATGTCGCAAATGTTGATGTGTTGTTGTGTGCGTGGGTCTTTATAGCGGGGTAAGGACGATTCAATTTTGTATGGAGCACCTATTTTGTAATAGAATTTTAGGAGTGTTTAAGTTATATTGAATTTGTTTCTTCGGGCATGACACGGGCGTAACTGTGTTGTTAGGTTTTCTGGAAAAGTTAAATTAAATAGGAATGGCAGTTGGTCTGAGCAGGTGTTATTGGGTAATAGAAATACCTCATGGTTTTAATGATTTTCCTGTAAACATTTTTAAATCTAAGGTAACTGCATTACTTTTAGGCAAATGTTATTTACTCAGTGAAAGATTTTCTAAATTATACCTATGAGTTTATTCAGATTGTGAGTGTATTATATAATGTGATTGGATAATTCATTGTAAATTTGACCATGTAGGACTTATGTACCTGACTATAATATTATTAATTGATTTCATTTTAATTTCTGTTTTGTTTTGTTGACATTATTTTGTTTGTATTAATATTTTAATTTATGGAATAATTTGTTATAAGTTAGACTGTAGCCGATCTCATTAATTTATGTACAACATCTTATACTTCACTTATATTTCATTTTAATTTCAATGATAGATATTTCATTCTTCTTAGGTCCGTGTTGGCTAAGATAGGGATAATTACTGAACTTAATATAATTTTATAATATATTACATATTACTTTCCCTGTTCAATACAATAATAATAACTATCGGTATGGAAAAATATTTTTTTTTTTATTGTTGGTTAGTTAGGCTCTCTATTACCTTTAGAAATAGAAAGAAAATAACATTAAAAAAAAAACGGGGCAGTCTTTGGGGACTACCGATAGAAGTGAAAACTAAGTAACTTGAAAGCGTTCGGTGACAATGACGCGAGTTCCATGATTTTTGTTCACCCAAAAAGTACACAGATATACACAGTATACATATAACTCATGGAAAGCGTTCGGTGACGATGACGCGAGTTCCATGATTTTTGTTCACCCAAAAAGTACACATATATACACAGTATACATACAGCTCATGAAAAGCGTTCGGTGACGATGACGCGAGTTCAATGATTTTTGTTCACCCAAAAAGTACACATATATACACAGTATACATATAGCTCATGGAAAGCGTTCGGTGACGATGACGTTAGTTCCATGATTTTTGTTCACCCAAAAAGTACACTTATATACACAGTATACATATAGCTCATGGAAAGCGTTCGGTGACGATGACGTTAGTTCCATGATTTTTGTTTACCCAAAAAGTACACTTATATACACAGTATACATATAGCTCATGGAAAGCGTTCGGTGACGATGACGCGAGTTCCATGATTTTTGTTCACCCAAAAAGTGCTCAACGCGCCTAAAGAAGTTTTCACTTCAAAAACCGTCCAATTGCGTATCGGACCACGTACAATGATAGTTGCGATGAGAAACAAACTTAACATTGTAATTGAAATTCATGTTTTCCCTTCGAATATATTCTATTCTATTCCATAGACTTCTTTTAATTTGTCCTGTAATCTGTAAATAAAGAACTATTTTTTGTACTTTTTTTTTTAGTTGTAGTCTCCGTAGTTTCCGAGACAAGGGGGTAATGGTCAATTATCATCTGTTTTTTCATCGTCATCTGCCTAGCCTTTTTATATTTACTTTGGGGTCAGCTTCCGGTCTTACCAGATACAGCGACCTGACCAGATACGACTGCCTATCTGACCTCCACAACCCAGCTACTGGGTAACACGATACTCCATGGTAAGTCTGGTTGTCAGACTTTCGGGCTTCTGACAACCCGTAACAACTGTCAAAGATCTATAAATAACAGCCGGGACCAATAGCTTAACGTGCTTTCCGAGGCACGGAGGGTCTGGTATGTAAGGATTGTTACACATCCACGGAAAAAACGTGGCAATCGTAGCTTCTTTAAACTGACCAATTAACCCACGCGGCTGTTATTACTTAGCCACGAGCCCCTCAGAACTAACTAAGTAAACATCATTTCAGCCGAAAGACATCCACTGCTCAATCATGTTACATTTAAAATTTTGTTCCTCTCGTTGTTCAGGAACAAAAGCCCAGATGCAAGGTGGTTATGTATCGAAATACAAGGAAACAATAAAAAATATATATCTCCTCCATACTACATCACACGATTGCCTTTAGGGGTCGACCGCACTAATCAATTGACGTCTTTCGGCCTCGGGTCGGCCTTTGGGTCATAGGCCTCCCCCAAGCACCGCCACTTCGACCGGTTCTGTGCTTTCTGCATCCAGCGGATTCCTGCGGCTTTCACAAGGTCATCGGTCCTCCTTGTGGGAGGCCTTCCAACGCTACGTCTTCCGGTACGCGGTCGCCACTCCAGAACCTTTCGGCTCCAACGACCATCTGTTCTGCGAGCAACGTACCCTGCCCATTGCCACTTAAGTTTGGCAATTCTTCGAGCTATGTCGGTTACCTTGGTTCTGCTGCGGATCTCTTCATTTCTGGAGATCGCTGGATGTCCTGCGCGTCCAATATAACAATGCTTTCGGGATGTTGTTGAGGCTGCCACGTTACTGTAGCGCGTCGGAGATGTTTGCGCAAGCCCGCACCAACGGCTTTTGTGCAATTATACGCAAAAAAACTGCGTCGCTACTGAGGAGAGTGAGGGGCAGTCAAAACAGCATCCTGAAAACTGTAGCCGAGAGCTTTGGCTCTCCGATTGTACAGCAGTTTGTGCAGAGGTTGATTTTTACTAACACTAGACAGTAAAGTTAGTTTTTGTATGTTATTAACACTATATGGATATTTTATGTCCGAAATAAAGCGATTATTATTATTATTTCTGATTCGATCACGTAGGGAAACTCCAAGCATAGCCCTCTTCATTGCCCTTTGGGTGACTTTTAGCCTTCTAATGAACACTTCAGCACCTCGATGTACCGATAGTCGATCTGGTACCGTTGAAGAGACTGCAGTACAACCCATGTCTCGATCGAATCGAAGGCTTTCTCGTAGTCCATAAACGCTAAGCAGAGAGGCAGGGAACTAAGTAATAATTATTATTATTTAATTAGCATTATTCCTTATACGCCTCATAGGCCACCTGATTGCTTTTTACATAAAAGGATAAAAGTCATTATACATTCTGAACTTCATTAATATTCTCACATAAATTAGGATTTAACTCAGCCATACAAATTGGGTGTTCATCATTAATGAGACATAAACAGACAAACACTCCCTTTACCCGATATAACAGGCAATTAGCGGTCTTGACAAATAACTGCAAATATTTGGGGCGACTTATAAATTAGAAAGTTTTACAAAGAAAAATCTACTCTGTCTCTCCAAAGAGAGAGTCTAAATTAGGTATTGAACATCTCGGAAGAATTAAAATACAATGCAGCAAAGAAAAGTTGTGTCTGTTTACTTTAATGACGTCATTAAATGCCATAACATCGTCCAGACGGGGATTATCCGGGATATTTTCAAAGAATATGCAATGAATTATGTAAGGAAACTCCTATTGACGAGGGATTAGGTTTTAAGAACGACTTGACAGTAAGAAGGTACAAGTCGGGATTGAGAAAAGTTTACAAAGTAAATAGGTACTTGGAAAATCGCTTTTTTAGGGTTCCGTTGTCAACAAGGAACCGTACTTTTGCAGCTAGAAAGCTGTAAATTGACATGGGTATACATACATATTAATCATGCCGATAAATTGGTAAAATTCAAAAAAATCATGACAAAAAAAAAAAACATTTTAAGGCTCATTGCACGTAAAGTGGGCATGATATTTTTTTTTCTCGTGTCGTGGGGGTTGTCTTTGGATAGGCCGTTCAAAAATATTGCGAGTCTGTGAAAACCATTTTTCGATTCAGGGATCCGTTTGGGTAATATCAAGCCTTAAAGTGCTAATTTTTGTTAGAGTTAAGTGTGCCAGCTAAATGGCTGTTTTTGGATATTATGTGAAAAAATTCACGACTGTAGTATATATAACAAAGTTAAAAGGAAAACTATCACAGCTGAGTAAGCTTAAAAAAAAGTTAACGAGTAATAGTCCACCAACTTACATTTGCGGTTGGAATGTATGGGAGAAAATGTTTTTCAACTACAATGTTAAGTTTGTTCTTGGGATTCATCCCGACTATGGAATCCTTCATTGTTGGGTCCGACACACACTTGGCCGATTTTATTATTGTGTTCAAGATTTGTTGTAAACTTGCCTTGGTTTTGGTTAGCTCGTTCAAACCTAGCCTTATTTAAACCCTTCCGCTGCTAAAGATGTCAGATATTTTTGGTATTCGAATTTTGAATATAGGAATAGACAACATTTGAATTTTGCGTGCAAGTTATTGATCGAATATTTTTACGTGTGTCTTTACTCATAGATTATTTATTTATTACGTAGGGGTGTCAAAATCAACCGTTGACACAGAAGACACGAATTGCTAATAATGGTTGAATGTTGAATTTACATTTTCTTCGTTCGTTGTTATGATTTATTCTATAAATTTCATCGAAAGAGACTGTTTATGAATAGTATGTCGCTTTGAGATGTCGAAGTTTCTATGTAAAGCAATTTTTTTTATTATTAAAATGAGGTTTCTTTTGCAATTACTGAAACATTTTGAACTATTTCAGTCCTTATTACCAGTAATCATGATTCCAACTGCGTACAAGTTTTATATAATGAAGTGAAATGTCCATATCATAGAAATTCCGTCTGTAAAGAGCACTAAAAATTTAATATCCTTTCGCATTCTTACAAAATATCTTCGAATATGGTCGTTAAAGTTAACCCCCCGTTCGCGGGGGTGGTTATTATTCATTTTTCTCCAGTCAAATTCAGTGTAGGGTTCACTAATGTGCCACTCTAAAATCAACCCCTACGAGGTTTTCGCGACCATGTTTTTTTCCGTAGAAGTTTTTTGTTTGTTCCTTGTCCCTTTCTTTCGGGAGAAAAGTGTATTTTTGTCTCTTTTCCTCTATCACGCTGCGTGGGGTGGCAACAGCGAAATTATGATACGTTTTTTTGGGGCTTAAATTGATTTTTCGGAAGTATGTGGAAGCCATTTTATAGCGGTTTGCGAATGATATGGTTTTTTCTTGTTTAATAAAGTTCGGATTCCAGTTTTCAAAGTTTCTTAAGTTTTAATTTAATCAGATGGTCGCGTAGCTGTCGTTTTTACTTTTTTTTTAACTGACTTAATAAAAAGCAGGAGGTCATGCTTTCATCGCATTTAAAAAATAATCATGTAGGTACACCGATTTTTCCATGATTACTGGGCTGATTTACGTGATTATTTTTTTTACTACATATCAAGCTATACAAAACTAGTTTACGTTGGTCTCGCATTCTATAGGATTTCCGTATAATGAGACTCATGTAACATGTATCATATATCTCATATATGGGATTTGCGTAGACTGGAAATGTATAGCTTGATATGTAGCCGTGTGCACCATAATTAAAAACTTTATAACACCATACGTTCCTAGTTCAACAGTTAACGAAAAGTAGATTAAGGCGCTATTATCCGGCGCTCGAACCGCCTGAAGTAGACTCGCAGTGCGCGATAGTTGCCTCGCACATGTGTTAGGTAAAAAAAGTAATTATAAAAAAAAAATGACATTATTTTAATCATTTTATTAAGACAAACTCAGCGAATTCTGCTAAACAATCTTACTACATTCTGAACTATATAAAAAGTCCGTTTTTAGCTATGAGATTGATTAAACGTAACAAAAAAAGGGGTAACTTTGGAATGTAACACGCACAATGGTCCATCTTAAGGACTAAGTGCGGAAACCAAACCCAATAACATAGAAGGGGTAACTTTGGGATTTTTTTCCAACAACGTTAATGTAATCGTTTTATTAAAAGATATTGCATATCCGCCAGATCCTTAAATAAGATATATCTTTTTTTTCAAACTTTTATAACACTGTTTTTTTATGTTTCCCATGGATTCAATAAACTAGTAAGCGCGGTCTGTCGGATAATACCGCCTTAAGTTCGTAGGTACTACATAAATAGTAAAAGGCCAACAATACCTATTGTTATAAATAATCTAGCTTTGATATCGCTCACATATCTCTCGCCATTGTCTCTCTGACCGCAATAGTGCGAGTGAATCATTCTTAGATACTCACGGATAACCCACAAAGACTTTCCTATTTAATTTAATTGTGTGATATTTAAAAACGCTTCTTTTAAGGGCCATTAAATTCTTTTAACATGTTCAACTTTGGATTAGATAAAACGTAGAAGTTAAACATAACACGCGGTTTAATAATTAAAATACTAGTTCCAACAATAATTTTGATATTATCAAAACTATCTGATTCAAACGAAACAATTTTTCTCGTTAATGTCATAACTTAAAAAATTATGACTTTATCATAATTTAACAACAAAAAAATTGTAGTAGTCAAAATCGTGTTCCTTTGTTAATTGCTTACGGGTTCCCATTTAAAACCTATAAAATGTGTATAATAAAATTTAATAAATGTCCCAATTATGTTATGGGTTATTTTTTACTATGTTTTTATATTGATACATTTCATTTTGTTGTTGAATTATGGAACTGTTATTAAAGTTGGATAGTGATGACTATTGATTATTATAATAATATGTGACCCTACTTCATCGTGCGGCAGGTGCAGGGTTAACTTGTCAAGCGCTGATACTTCTTTATAACATTTGTATTAACTTACGAATAAGCAATTTTATTATATTTTATTAAGATTCCTATTTGATTATTGCTGGGACACAGGCCTGCTTTCTTGTGTGGAGGGTTGTGTTGTCAGTAGCTTTAGAACAGTATTGTAGTGATAAATAAAAAAAAAAAAATATGCAGAAGATCTAAAGATCGAGAAGATCGAAAGGAACAATAATATGAAAAGATTTGTAGTGTAAAAATTATGATGGTCGAAGATGTAGTTTTTAGTTCCAACTATTTTTTAATAATCTTCCAGTCGACATAAATAGTTCTATCACACAAACTTCTTTTAAAAATAAAATACATAAATAACAGCCGAACGGGTCGATCCGTCCAGGTGAAGCTACTCTTGCCGGGGTTGGTCCGTGGATGTGTGACCATCTTTACATACCGAGACTCCTCCGTGCCTCGGAAAGCACGTTATGCCGTTGGTCCCAGCTGTCATTCGTGGATCTTTGACAGTCGTTACGGGTCGTCAGAAGCCCAAAAAGTCTGTGGAGGTCAGATAGGCAGTCGCTCCATGTAAAATACTGGTATTCAGCTGCATCCGGTTAGACTGGAAGCCGACCCCAACAAAGTTGGGAAAAGTCTAGGCAGATTGATTTTATAAGGAATGTTAGAATAGTTTTAACTTCAAAGTGAAAAAGTGTCGTACTAGTAGAGTATTTTTATTTATTTATTTATAGGAGAACCAACAGCTATAACAGATGGATAACAATTGAATATGAAACATAGAGCCAATTACAGGTTCTCACGGGTAAAAACAGAAAAAGCAGTAGAAATCTTAGGATCTTAGGATCACTTACAAGCACGATAGATAAGATTATCAATATATTCAAGGTACAATAAGCACTATGAACTTCTAAAGAAGTCAGCGTTCAGCTGAGTGTGCGCAGAATAGGTTTTGGTGGTAAATGGAACTCTTTCTATTACTGATTGCACTTGCTCTTGTCCTCGATCTCGCCTAATGGAAAGCGATGGATGAGGTCTATGATGGAACGAGCGTGCCCAGAAGATGCCTGTTCACTCTTGCTTTGAAGGCAGACGGGTTATATGTGGAAGGGAACACAGACGCTGGCAGAGAGATGTGTGGCTGTGCGTATAATAAATTCAATGTATCTAATGTACGAGAATTATATGAAGTATCAACTGTGAAAATTGATATTGCTCAGCAAGAAATGATAGAAATGGAAACATTTATTCATGATACGAATGCTTTTATTTTTGCGTTATTTAGCACCCTTTCTAAGCAAACCCTGATAATAAAACAACTAGTATTATAGCAAATTATTGTAGGTACAATGAAAGTCAAAGATAATAAACATGATCGAGTTAACAAAATAGCGGGTAGCAGCAACATATCGATTTAAAACATATCGCTACATCACGATAACGAAATTACTGTGGCTTAGAAAAACTTAAACTGAGTTGTGTTAAGGCGTCAATACACGGTTCTTATAGCCGGTCTGAATGCCGCGTTCTTCAAGCAATGCGTCCTGCCCGTTATGACATACGGTGCCGAAACGTGGACACTGGCAGTCAGGCTGGTCCACAAATTTAAGGTCGCTCAGCGCGTTATGGAGCGGGCTATGCTCGGAGTTTCTTTGAAGGATAAAATCAGGAATGAAATTATCCGGAAAAGAAGCGGAGTTACCGACAAAGCTTGCAGAGTAGGCAAGCTGAAGTGGCAGTGGGCTGGCCATGTTTGTCGAAGGACCGATGGCCGGTGGAGCAGACGACTCCTGGAGTGGAGACCGCGTATCGGCAAGCGTAGTGTGGGACGCCCCCCAGCTAGATGGACCGATGACCTCAAAAAAGTGGCTGGGACAAACTGAATGCGGAAGGCGGAGGACAGAGTCCTGTAGCGCAGCCTGGAACTGGCCTATGTCAAGCAGTGGACTGCGATAGGCTGAGCCGATAGCCGGTCTACTCTGTAAAAATCTTTCTGTAAAAACTTATGTGAAGTGAACGTGAAGTGAGTTATCATCCATCTGATGTTAGGGATTGACGCTATTGACAGCTAACTCTGAGCTCACTTCACCTGAGAGTGATCTCAATTCAACTGATGTCAATAAAAACATTTCAGAAAGGACAACATAATTTATTTAAGGTCAATGCGGGAGGAAACACCGGGTGCTGCCACTGTGTGGATCGCCCGGAGGACACGGTGGAGCATACGGTGGAGGTCTGCCCGGCTTGGGCAGAGCACCGCCGTGTCTTTACGGAGGCGATCGGCGGCGGCGATCTCTCGCATCCGGCCCTGGTCCAGGCCATGGTCCGGAGCGAGAGCGCCATGGCACACAGGCAACTGAAGGAACACGGGTGGGTTTTAGTCAGTAAAAGTCTGACACGCCCTCCCACTCCGCCCAGAAGTTATTTGAAATTTTCCCACACAAAAAAAGTATCAATGTCAAAAAAAAAAAATGGTTGTACTGAAGTTATTCCTAGTATAACATTATTAAGTGTTTATTTGTAAGGCCCTATGAAACAAACGGAGGTGATAAAAAAAACTCTGGTAAATTGTTAGGTTATATGTTAGTAATATAATCATTTTATCATACGCATGTCTAGTAAGTAATTTACCTATTACTCGTAATCAGTAAACTTAGCTAGCTTCTCTGTAAATTACATAACAAAAAGTATCAAGGTAGAATAAAAAAAACCTTAAACCATTGTTCAACCAACCTCGTGTAACCACATCCTAAGCCATTGCGTGTTAATACAGTTAGCTATCAGATAAGTTCCAACGGTTAACATCAACCAGGTTCACAATTAACCATTCAGATCGTACAGATAACCGAATGAATGCAAATTAAACGGTCGAAAAAAAAAAGTGTGTTCGAGTGAACGCACTTTTGTGGGCGTCAGTCGTTCCGTGTGAAGCTACCTTAATAACAAAATTACTTATTTTGATAGGTGTTGTGTGGTTGGTTCGTTCTTTTTTTGAAATTATATGTTTAATAAGTAGCTGGCTGTATTTGCTTAAAGGTGGAGGCACATTGATGAAAAGTGATTTAGAAAAAATCACGTATTAGTTCCGTAGTTGGGATGAATTTATCCCAAAAACAAACACAACATACATAATACAACACAACATAATATGTTGTGTTGTGTTTGTTTTTTTAAATAATATATATATTTATATATTATTGTAATTTGTATGTAACTATGTCTATTATAAGTTTATAACAAATTTATGTAGGTACTTGTGTATCTATTTTATTTGTTGTCTTTTTAATATTTTTATTATTATTATTATCTCTTCTTAAATAGAGCACCTGCCATCTTATCTCTTCACTACCCTTGGTTGACTGGTAGAGAATGCCTATGGCATTAAGTCCGCCTTTGTACCTTATTGTGTGTGAGAAGTTTAAATAAATAAATAATAAATAACATTGTTGTTGAAAAACATGTTCTCCCATACATTTCAATTGCAAATATAAGTTGGTCGACTATTACTTGTTAACTTACAAAGCTTACTTAGCTGTGATAGTTTTCTTTTTAAATTCGTTATATTTACTACTGCCGTGAATTTTTTCACATATCCAAAAAATCATTCACATAACAGTTAAATCGCATTACCGCAAGGTTGCCTGCTTGTCGGTCTTCTGCAGATTGTACTTCGGAGAGTGTGCTCATGAACTCCACGACCTCATTCCACCGGCCCCCTTCTACCATCGGACATCTAGACGCACTGCAAGTTACCACCCCTACCTAGTTGATATTCCACCAACTCGCACTAAGCGTTTTCAAACGTCTTTTATAATGCGCGCAGCAAAGGAGTGGAACTCTCTGCCTGCGTCTGTGTTTCCGAACGCATACAACCCTAATCTATTCAAAGTGAGAGTGAACAGGCTTGTTCTGGGTAAGCTCACTCCATCGTAGACTTTGTCTCTGTCATCCAGACCTAGACTAAAGTCAAGAGCAAACTCATAGTAGAATATAAAAAAAAAAAATACGAGCAAGACAAATATTTTCGCCTTCCTCGTTGGTTTATGGTCACGGCAAGCGCTATTGTCGACCATGCGGTCTTGTGTTCGATTCCCAAGTTGAGCAATGTGTTATTGGGGATTTCTCAGTAGCAGTCTGGATTTGTGTCAATTTGATGGCAATAGGCTCGCCCCCCTATTCAAAGTCAAGTCATTTATTTCAACTATAATTATTTATTTCCAAAAACAATTAATTGATTCTAGTTGCCCCTTCCAAAAGGTAGTTACGTATGGAGAAGAATGGGCAACAAACTCCATACTTACTCTTTTTTTTTGTTAACAATATTTTGTACATATTAATTAGTATATGATATGTGAAGACGTTGTTGTACTTATACTCAAAGTCTCTAATTCAGATAATTTTTGTAAACAAAGTAATGTCAAGAAATGTCACTGTCAAAATGACAGGACAGTGGTGCAAAACATTTTATGATTATTTTTTTTTGTAAATAATCATCTATGAAATTAAAGTTAATTAATTATAAGAACTATGCAAACAAAATACCGTTGCCAAACAATGTTTTGTGTAGTGTGTCGGAGACACGGCCTATGTTCGTCATAATCAGCCCTTTTAAGTCCATTATTAGACGTAGGCCTGCCAAAATCGATTTCCACTCGGAACAGTTTACAGCCGTTATCATCCAAAATGTGGGTAGATATGCTACATACAATATGATGAATGAGAGTTGTAATATTAGTGTTGTTGAAGATGTAAAAAATGTGAAAATGTTTGGTCCTCCTGCATTGTTACCAGTATCATAAAATATTTTATACCAGAAAATCTCCTTTTTTTAATAACTTTGTTTAAAACCGAAAATTTAGAAAAATAATTACGGTATGATTATTTTTTAATTATTATTTCTTAAATTCAGTAGGTACTTAAAAGAAAATGTAGCCTTTTTTTCGCCATTTTATGTGAATTACCATTACGAAGATACTTTTTTGATATGTTATCCCCTTTGTTTACATAAATTATCTGAATTTGAGACTTTGGGTATAGAATAATATTACTATACCATAATAGGTAAAAAGAATGAAAAGTGGAGTAATGACAGACAAATTAATTAAACGATAGATACATGGTGCTCACTTATATAAAAAAAAACATTTCAAATTGTTTTAATCAAACGATTTTAATAATTCTGTGTTATACTCGTATTGTTTCAGGTAAAACCGATACCTTCAACGTGAAAACCCGAAGTGTGAAAAACAAAGGACTAAAGCCCGGAAGAGGTCCGTTTAAACCCCTAGGCTAAAGGAGTCCCAACGTTTTTTTGATCAACGAAAAAACAGCTAAATTAATAGACCGTGTCGTAAAAAATACATAAAATTAAATAATTATGTCATTATACAACCATTGTAATATATTGTAATTTTGTATCTCATTACATTACAGTTAAAATTACAATTAAGAAGTCTTCCTCCGATTGTAATCTATGTAATTAATTGGGGTCATTTTCGAGGTCTAATAAAACACATTTTATGGTGAATTTTATGGTAAATAAGGTCTTTATATTGCTTTAATTTATAGTTTTGGCTATTGTAATTACAGTATATGTTTTATATTCACATAATTTCTGTGTCATTGTTATAAATACAAGTTGAATTATCGTTTTTATTGGGGAAGCGGAACGACTTCTGGACTCTAAATAATTATATCATAAAAGTTCATTAAGGGTAGTTTGGCTACCAAAACACGATTTAGTGGGAGTGATTAAAATATATCATACGACGTAAAAAAATACAGTGTCAAATTAAAGTAGCTAGCGAAACTCCGGTGACGTGATATGTATCGATATTTAAGTACGATAAAACGAACAAAAAAAAAAAAAATTGTGCCTTTTTCGTGGAGTCATCGACCGTAGTGTGGTCCCTTGAAATATCAGTTTAAAGGCCTGCCTCGCGACAGGCAGCGACAAAAAAATTGTGATACTAGTGTCGCGTCGCGCCCGCGATATCGCGCCAGTGTGTTGGAGCCTTAAAAAAACCGAACAAGTTCGTGTTGGACCACGCACAACAAAGGGTTCCGTAGTTGGGATGAATTTATCCCGAGAACAAACTTATCATTGTAGTTGAAAAACATGTTCACCTCTACATTCCAAATGCAAATGTAAGTTTGTATGCACAATATTAAGTGATTTACCATGTTATTTTAAGACCACAGACTTTTTATAGGGTTTCCTGTAATTTATAACTTGTATTCTGTATTTATTTATTTTTTCAAAATTTTAGGATCAGCAGTTTCGGATATAAGGGGATATGGTCAATTTTCATTTATTATCTTTAATAACTTAAAAAGTATTTATTTACAATTATAAACAATTATATATCTGGAATCCTTACAATAAGCCCTTTCATTTAATATGACACCCGATACAGTATACGAAATATGTTATTTATTTTACCCCCCAAAAGTGACCCCCATATTAAAAATTCATTTATATATGTTACACGTTCGTATTTGCATCATAGAAGTTCAATTATGTACCAGATTTCAACTTAATCGATCCAGCAGATTCGGAGCAAATTGACTGTGAAAGACGGACAGACATACGAGTAATCTTATAAGGGTTCCGTTTTTTCCTTTTGAAGTACGGAACTCTAACAATCGTGTAAAATTCACACACGTGATGGGTATTGAAGCTAAACATGATAGAATAAAAGAAAAACGATTTTATCAACTCATACTTCAAAAAAATGTCGTTAACTCCCATAAAAAATAAAATAAATATATCATGCCTAGATATCGATACTCAGCACGTCTGCAGAGATTTGCTAGCTAATTTAATTTGGTTTGAAGTCGTAATTTATTTCAAGTAGGTTTATTTTTATTTTTATACTTGTAATAAATGACGTCTTCAGACCAATTTCCACTATTTACAAAAATTATTTAAAAAAATGAATTGAAATGAATGTGTCGTGATGTCCCGTTGGTTAAGGCCTCGCCTCTCATGCATGAGGTTGTGGGCTCAAATCCGGGCAAGTACCAATGTGACTTTTTCAATTCATATATACTTTCTGAGTTTATCTTGGACATTACTGACATCGGTGAAGGAAAAACATCGTGAGGAAACCTGGACTTATAGTTAATATAAGTCAGAAATTGCCAACCCGTCTTGAGCAAGCGTGGTGATCATTGCTCGTGCCTTCTATGTATGAGAAGAGGCCTTTGCCCAGCAGTGGGACAGTTATAGGCTGGTATTATTATTTTATTTAAAAAAAAAAGAGAATTTTGTTAGATAAGAGCGGTAAGTACGGAACTACTCAAAAAGGTACTTTTAAACCTCAAAATTTACAATAAAATAGAATTGATTCTAGGCGCCCAAAATATAGTTTCGTATGGAGAAGAATGGGCAACTCCGTGAAATATTCACCCAATATACTGTTTGACGACTTTAATTAAAATTACAAACTTAACTACCACAAAAAGGTGTTATAAATAAATTAAAATAAATTATTAATTTCAAAACAATTATGCTAACAGCATACCAACAGAAATTCCGGTCACTTTACCCAAAATATAAAATTAAAAAACATAGTATATGCAAATTAACGAGATGCTTGTGAGTCTTAATCGTGATAATAACTTGGTAACCCCTAATTCAAAGTCGTTGTCATAACTAACTGTTAATAGGGTAGTTGCTATCGACCCTTAGTTTAAGAGTGCGCTCACCGTTCCACTAGCACCACGCCTTTAAAAAAATATCTCGTAACTGAGAAGGAATTATGAAAAACGGCTCAATCGCCAACCTCGGTACAGTGCGTCATAAAAGAGTAGAACTTAAATGAGGGCGCCACTTTCTACGTAGGTAACTGTCACATTTTTGACATATAATGCTTAAGATTGCGCCGAGTGCACAGTGGCGCCTTCATCGTTATTTAGTCTTAAACATGGCAACAATATAAAGTATGGATTTTTTTTAGATTCATTTTATTTAATTTCTACTCTTTTATGACGCACTGTAAGTGTGTCTAGAATTTTCTAATACCTACCTTTTATAAAGTCTCATATAAAGACACAAAGCAACAAAATTCGATCTAAAGAAAAACGGCCACATTCCTCTAGATACATACGAGTAACCCTCAGGTCATCTCGACAGAACGCCACTATATTCCTAGACTGGTTAGAGAAGCTATTGAGATTACCAAATATAGGAACTTCAACCGGGATGATGGGTTTCAACTGTCGAGAGCCTGGAATCCAGTGGTTCAGCTGTGTAAAAACCGAAGAAGTGCCGGTAAAAAAGTTCGCGAGTGGACACAGTGAGTTTTATGTGTCGGGAACAGAATAGAGTTGCGAGTGATAGTGGTAGCGGTACTGAGTGCAAAAAACGTACAAGAAAGAGGGTAGACCGTTTTGTCTGCTCATGAACACCCACCCGCAGTGACTTCAGTTTGTCCGTGATCATGGTGCTTGCAACAGCGCCGAAATATCGGGAACTCAAAACAATTAATAAACATGGTAAATATCCCATTTATGTTAATAATAATAGGTATTAGAAAATTCTAGACACACTTACCGAGGTTGCTGAATGAGCTGTTTTTCATAATTCCTTCTAAGTCACGAGATAATATTTTTTTAAAGGAGTGGCACTAGTGGACCGGTGAGCACCCTCTTAGGAGAATAATCCATACTCCATACTAATATTATAAATGTGAAAGTAACTCTGTCTGTCTGTCCGTCTGTCTGTCTGTATGTTACGTTTTCACGCCTAAACCGCTGAACCGATCGTCATGAAATTTGGTAGAGATATAGCCTGGGATATGGAGAAGGACATAGGCTGCTTTTTACGCGATAACCGACATCCACGCGGGCGGAGCCGCGGGCAAAAGCTAGTAAAATATATTTAGGCTATGATACTTATTAGTTTATCGAAAGGTTTTTGAGGGAATCCCTTTGGATGACTTTTAGCCTTCTAATAAGTCCAATTGTGAGCGACCACATTTCAGTACTATGGCACTGAATTATGGTGATCGAATCAGAAATGAAGAGATCCGCAGGAGAACCAAGGTAACCGACATAGCCCGAAGAATTGCGAAACTTAAGTGGCAGTGGGCAGGGCATATTGCTCGCAGAACGATGGGGCCGAAAAGTTCTGGAAGACGTAGCGTTGGAAGGCCTCCCACAAGGTGGACCGATGACCTTGTGTAGGCTGCAGGAATTTGCAGGATGCGGGATGCATGGACACCGGGACGAAGAACCGAAAAAAGGGCGGGCCCGTTTAAAACGGGACGTATCACTTTAATTATAGCCCATCCCCTCTCGAAAAGAGGAAGGCTGTATCCCAGTAGTGTGAACATTATAGGCTTACTAAGCAAGTCTGTATACATTTTAAAAGCGAACTTTCCATCCAGGAAGGACCAGCTCATTGATACAACTAACTCCGGAAGCGATAAAAAGCTTGGTGATACAAAATTGTTTTAATCACTAATTAAAATATTATAATAGCTTTCATCGTAAATAAAACATTATCAGGCATTATACCCACTTAACATCAGGTGGGCAGTCACCGTCCGTCGTTACCAAAATGGAATATTTAAGGGTCCAAATACCCATCGAGTTAGCGCTTTCACTGTACATAAATTAACATAATAAGTGGGTATAAATATTTATACACAAAAAACTATGTAATTAATGGTCACTGCAATCCTGTTTTTGGGTTAAAATGTACGGAATTACTTGCGATTGTTATCTGTTAATCGATGGTTTTTTGGGGATCCGTGGTGGTTTTAATTTTTTATACTCAACTGACAGGTGTCAGGAACGCATTGTATCATCGCCCGGAGAATAGCCTAGGTGGCATTGGGTGTTTAAGAAAATTATAGCCCCTTGTCGATGTGACATAGTAAACAACTGAAACTACAAGCCAAAATAACCTCGAAGCCCTTTAGATATCCCACCTCGGCTTTACATCGAATGTCAGGTCCTCTTGGCATCATTCTGCGCAAGCATCCCTCTGTGGTATACAAGCCAAATGCTGCTAATAAGCGTAGACTTTTGGAGGTATGCTCAACTCGCGGATGTAGAACAGCCCTTGCTCAGCGTCAATATGATATTCTGTCCAAACATTTATATAATAACATAAATAAAGTATGCACCATTGCTCCCATGTGCCTAAATGGATGTAAGACCAAGGTCACAAAGTGGCTATTGACACTGAGTTACGATAAGACTGAGGATTTACTATGTGTATCAATTGCTTAACCTAATATAATTAATAAATTCATCATTATCATCATTTCAGCCGAAAGACGTCCACTGCTGGACATAAGCCTCCCCCAAGCACCGCCACCTCGACCGGTTCCTTGCTTCCCGCATCCAGCAGATTCCTGCGGCTTTCACAAGGTCATCAGTCCATCTTGTGGGAGGCCTTCCTACATCTTCCAGTACGCGGTCGCCACTCCAGAACCTTTCGGTCCCAACGGCCATCTGTTCTGCGAGCAATGTGCCATGCCCATTGCCACTTAAGTTTGGCAATTCTTCGAGCTATGTCGGTTACCTTGGTTCTCCTGTGTCTCTCTCTTCATTTCTAATTTGATCAAGTTGGGAAACTCCAAACATAATCCTCTCCATTGCCCTTTGGGTGACTTTTAGCCTTCTAATAAGACCCATTGTGAGCGACCACGTTTCAGTGCCATAGGTCATCACTGGCAACACGCACTGGTCAAAGACTTTCGTCTTGAGACACTGCGGTATGTGGGACGAGAAGATATTGCGTAGCTTCCCGAACGCTGCCCAGCCGAGTCGGATTCGACGATTGACCTTTTTCTCGAAGTTGGACCTACCTAACTGGACAGTTTGGTTTGTATACCAACTTGCATAAATTTATTGTTTATGAAATAACAACCTTTAACGAGCATTAAAAAATGTACATCAAATCATAATTATCTTAAATGTAACGAACCCTCAGACATTTTCGGGTACTTAAATTTACTTTAATGTGTTGTATTATTCATCTAGTTTTTGTGAAGTATCCCCGATAACTATAACACGTTGTGTCCAGATAAAAAGTAAATTCATTAGACTTAAAGATAATTATGTTATGGTAGTAATAAAAACTTTTTTTTTGTAGTGCGAGTAATTCTGAACTACACTTTAAAAGCTGTTTGTTTATCTTATTTATGGTTAGTTTTCTAGCAAACGGCTGGAATGATTTTGATAAGATTCCTGACTAATGCTGAGTATTTTTTTTTTCTTGAAATATGACAAAATGGCATGACTTTTATTTTAAATTTTTATATTCTTTCTTACGCTTATCAGAAAGGAGTTGTCCGATTACTGTTAAAAGTAAAGGGGTATTTCAAAATGCCTACTTTAAATACTTGACCAACAAAGGCCTAAGCCGTTATACGAATGGCAGTTGGAACACCGACCCAACTGTTTTTTAGATCGTTACGAATAGAAATAATCCTTTTAAACCTTCTTTTGTGGTTAGAAATACCAATATTTTATTTAAAGTGCATTGAAAGGTGTTGAATACACAAAGAAACATTCACATTCACACTTATTATTGGAATATCACGCATATCTTTGCACTAACCATTAAAATTCTCAACAATTACAATACCAAGCTTTTTCTAAAACAATTTCATTCGAACATTACGAACAAACATCTAAATCGATTCAGCTCAATTACACAACTTAACCCTCTTCTGCAGTCGGGAAAAAAATAATCTAAATTTTAATTTACACTCAGAACGAAAATAACCTTTTTGAAAATGGCGCACAATTAGGGCTATATAGATAATTGGGGACATGCCAAAACATAGTTGCTAATGACGGCATGACGGTTGACAACCTGACAGCCTAATGTGACACTGTAATTGCTGGCGAAATGTCACAAAGGACGTGAACACACCGGCGTTTGTTTGACGACGAAAAACAAAAGAAAAAGGGTAGAAAAATTTGTAGGTATGTGAATTTAAGAATGCTGGAGTTTTGTTTTAGATATTCGTGTTAATTCAGGCTTTTATTTCAGTTTGTTTTGAGGAAAGGTTATGTAATGTGTCAGTCAAAAACTACACACGATCGACGATAGATCGATCGGTGATCGTCGTATATGCACCAATGTTGTCATACTAGACTGTCATAGTTCCTCATACCTCTATATACTAACCAAAGGAGTGGAACTCTCTGCCTGCGTCTGAAATAAGAAAATAACACATACTACACTACACATTACACCACAAACACACACACACTTACATACACTTACATCCACACACACCCTCAGCCTCACACATTATACTTACAAATACCAAAAATCTACAAGAAGTTACTTTTGATCTATATTTCTGTGGGTTTACAGCAATAGCAAATTTTTTTTTTGTGTTTCCGAACGCTTACAACCCTAATTATTCAAAGTGAGAGTGAACAGGCTTCTTCTGGGTAAGCTCACTCCATCGTAGACTTTGTCTCTGTCACCCAGACCTAGACTAGAGTCAAGAGCAAACCCATAGTAAAATAATAAAAAAATAAAAACCGCCTCTGTGGTGTAGTGGTAAGACCACCTGTCTCAGACCCAAAGGTCCCGGGTTCGATTCCCAGCAGGGGCTAACATTTCTGCTCGGTTTGGTTAGTGGTAGGGCTTGTTCTAAGTCCGCCTGGCTAGCTACCACCATCTTATCTAAGTCTGTCGCCATAACAACAATGTTAACACCATTTTTTGTGTTCTGGCAGTTAAAGGTAAGATCCAGTTCCTGTGTTGAGGATTCCGGGTGAAGCTCGCTTCCACCTTCGACCTTCGATCACTAAGCATCAGGTGAGATGAAGGCCAAGAGTTTCCCTGTTTTGGAAAAAAAAAAATTAATATCATTAAGATTGTAGACTAGAATGACAAAATGGTAGAGAATTAAACTCAAACTCAAACTCAAACTCAAAGCATTTATTTCAAATAAACCAATTACAGGCACTTTTGAATTGTCAAGGGGTCGGTCAGTCAGAAAGATGAAGCTAGTTGCCCATTCCAAAGCGTAGTAGGTTCCTATGGAGAAGAACGGACAAGAAACTCCATGGACACTCTTTTAAAACAAAATATTGTTACAAAATATGGGTTACATCATTCATGTTGAAGTTATACATGTGAGAACAATGTAGAAAGACGTGCACGTTATTCAAATGCAAACTCATAACTCTACAATAGGGATGTGTGCTGGGTAAAAAAAAAAGAAAAACTGTTTAGTCCGTCAATCAGATAAAAAAAAAAAATAAGAGACACGTATTTTTTGCTTTATCATATTAATAAAAAATGACAGATAAAACACATTAAACTTGGAGAGTGGGGGCTCGTTACGTCACAGTTACGTATAAAATCTACTGAGAAGTGACGTCATGCCACATTTGAACTCAATGTATCGCCGTAATGTTTTGATTACGTAAAAAAAGAAAAAATACGTGTCCAATATATTTTAATAATCTACATGACGGACAAAAAAATTTTTTTAGTCATCATCCCTATTAGGCAATCAGTTACAAATGATTTCATTGAAAAACAATAAAGTGAAATCTGAAAACTGACGAATACTTCCTTATTATCTTAGAATTCATCTTTTATTTTTTTATTTTAACTAACATGTCTTTGCGTGAATCCTGAACAATTTCTTTCAATTATTTACAAAGAAATATTATCTAAATCAGCACTAATAATGAAGTCACACCAATGAACTTAACGAGATCAATTACACACAAGACAGTAATTACGAATGTCAACCGACAAACGATTTAAAAATGAGCAATTACTACACTAATTATTTTTCAACTTTTACTTTTTTCTTAAAATGTGACGAAAAGAAACAAAATATACACTTTTTTTATTATTTCAGGTCAGCAACATTGTTATATCAATTGCGGCGAGTGATGTGACGTAATTACAGTAATAAATTTAAAAAACAATATGGCGCCCAAGATGGCCGCGATAGCCGATGTTCGCAATAAACTGTTTTTAATGACTTTGAACCACCTGCACGAATTTGTCCCCGAGACATCGGCTGTAACATTTATTCTATAGAAAGCGTAATATTGTGAATGTTAGTTAAAATTAAGTATTATTTTGGTCTGAACCCCTTGATTTAAAGGATATAAATCAAACTAAAGTGTTTCCGTTTTAAATCGTTTTGGTCGTTAACTATTAATTAAAATCTAAAACTAATTAATTTGGTATTCGAGTTTATTGTTTTTCATAAAATATTATTGTAAATTTTTCTCGCAACTGTACTGTAGGAGTTTTAACAACCCTCTTGATAATGAAGATTAAATCTCTTTCCAGACATTTATATATATTTTATATTAAATTAATCAAAACCAACCCTTATTTGTGTTAACCCCAAACTGCCCACAGCCCAAATAAAGATAACACCAAGCGCAAAATTTTCATTTTACCAAAAGATCTTTAGGGAACTCTAAAACAAAAAGGTGCTTGGAAAATCGAATTAATTAGCCCATCAACAGGTGGCGAAGATAACTCAGTTACGACTTCAGGCGTCTTTAATAATTCCATTTCTACTCGTCCGGAGAGTTTTAACGATTTTGCTAAGTGAGTGCTGATATTTTGGATGTGGCATCATTATACCATTCATGCTATTTAATGTAAGAGAGAGTTTAACATGAAGTTTGGACCACTACCTATGCCACTGCGGAAATTAAATTCAAATTACAAATCTCTTCCCGGTTTCACAAAAATCGAAACCTATCATCCATTTTCCACATACTTACAATGTGTGAGCCAGAATTGGTAGCATACTAAGACTGGTCTTCATTTCAGCATCCACGAGCTCTGATGATACTGGTTAAATCACTTACTATACGTTAGCTTTTCAGTGCTGTCAATTCAATGACTTCCTTGTCACAATCTCATTTCGTATCCTTTCAGGCCTATACCCCAGGGGATAGGCTTGAAAGGATAAAACGGGAAAAAGGGGAAGGGGGCAGTCGCGTATCAAGAAGCTGAGAGAGTAAATCGGAGTGTATAATTATACTTTACGGCGCAGGATAGCCTTTTCCAGAAGTGGTCACCATTTTAATGGTTCAGCAGCTTAAATATTATCGTCGTGGACGTGGTACGACTACGGCTCCCCTGACATGTTCTTCTATCATCAGAATAAAGTCGCCACGCAACCATCGATGCGACTGACACCAGCCAGTGTCACTCTAAGGCCATTCTCACATTACGATACTTGTAGGATACGATACTTGAGTAGAATACTGGTTGGATACTAGTTCGCCACTCGACGCTCGCATAATATGCTACTGCAAAATGACTAAATTCATCATTTGTGCTAACTCGTTTTTTGTGGACGGACGTTATGTCAAGCGATTCCAGTGACGAAGAAGCACTTGCGGTTTTTCTGTTTTATAGAAACAGAAGACGTCATCGCAAGAGTAGAAAATACTGGATTCATCCATATATTGAAAGAAACATAAATTGTAGACTTTTTGTAGCAGCACAAGAACTACAACATGTTACAAGATCTGCCCAAGACCTGTCTATTTTATTTTTTCGCCTGTATTCTGGTAATTTGAAGTTATATAAACAAGCATTTTTTTCAACTTCTTGTACAAATTTAATAGTAATTTCTTGCTCCGCCGCCATCTTGTCGAGACGCGGAAGAGACGCGACGCCCAAGCGACCGACACGGCGAGTCGCGCGATACTAGTCGCGGACGAGTAGGATACCAGTAGCGTAGTGTGTGAGCCTACATTCAAATGTATCTGAGATACTTGGTGGCGACTAGTCTCCGATACTTGCAGGATACTTGAGTCGCCTGTGCGTATCGTAATGGAAGAAGGGCTTTATCCGACTTCTTTGGTGATTCCAGTAACTTCATAACAAAACTAGACGGCGCCACTTGCTGCGCAGTCATAATTATGCAGGACACAATGAAATGATGAATTTCAACAATTCTGTACGCACATGTCGCTGCGGAAGTATTTCAAAACTGCGTTTAGCTTGCCTCCTCCACCATTTCGCACATCATACCCAAATTGAAACACCCCACAGTTTCTTTTTGTCTCAATTTACTTAAAGATTGCATTCCCTCCTGTAATTAATGATTAGTCTGTTCCTGATTACCGCTAATGGCGGCGTTTGTCTCGTTTGCGCAGGCGGCGATAATTTGAAACAATTTGTGTTCTGTATTATTGGGAACCGTGGAAGGTGACGCTTTTGTTTGATTTGAAAAAGGTAGCGGCCTTTGGTTTGTTTTGGGATGTGTGAAGATTGAATAATTACTGTATTATAAATGATGATTTTTTATTTTTTGGCAGCAAGTGTATGAGTTTCTCAAAGAGATTATAGTTATATTAGCTGACCCGACAGACTTCGTTCTGTCAAAAGCTATAGTATAAACTCCGCTACTCTACCCTACCCTACCTACCTACCTACTCTACCCTACCCTACCCTACCCTACCCTCATCTACATTACCCTACCTACCTACCTACCCTACTCTACCTACCTACCTAAAACTTTAAAAAAAATATAGATAGTAGCCGATTCTCAGACCTACTGAATATGCACATAAAATTTCATAAAAATCGGTCAAGCCGATTCGGAGGAGTATGGTAACTAACATTGGGACATGAGAATTTTATATGTATAAGATTATATTATATTTATAGTTAAGATATTTACTTAATTTACGTAAGCTGTTGCGTATTTCTAGAACTTGATTTAAATTATTATTATCTGCATTTTTTTTTTTACCCTACTTTAAATGGAGTTCTCTAATTTCACTCCTCCAAATGCGACAATGGATAATTCCCCATCTGAATGATTGAATTAATGAAATGCACCGACCTAAGCGTGGGTCGACCAGACTCGATTACTAGAATGAACCCAAAGATTCACACCACACTCACTCCTCACTCCTTGATATACTTACCATATCCATGGTAAGTATATCAAGGAGTAGGCCGGGTGCAATAATGGAAGGGAAGACGTGCTCATAGGATAGGGAAGGATTGTTAGAGCCGTACCCGATACGCATCCTACAATGGATACTGCCCCACCTGATCCTCAAAATAGTTCTTTTATTATTAAGTATTTAATCATTTTGCCACTTAATGCATCGTTTGTACTCAGTAAAACATAATGTTTTTGGCAAAATATGAATTAGTTTAGTTACCATCCACACTTCTGTCGACTTCATCAAGAAACATTTCTTCCACGTTGAACCCGATACCGAATCATTTGTTTATATACCGTTTACCACTAAGTATATACCTATTATATACAGCCTGCACCCTTCTCAGTGCTATAATAAAAGTGATTTATGTGACATGTTCTTAACGTTCACAGGCCGAGTCGTTTCCGGTAGAGGTCGGCGCAACATCCGGTCCCGTGTTTCCGCCGTTTTCCTCTGAAGGGAAAAGAAGGTTTTTATGTAAAAAATAATATATATAATGTATGTATATTTTGCGGTTGTTTTATTTATTGGTGAAATACTAATGGCTCTGATTATGATGGTGGGAATAAATTCATATTTTAAGGAGTCTTGAATTTTTTCTTACTTACCTTCCCCGTAGTATTTTCATGAAACATTTCGATGCTTGAAAGGCAATATTGACCAAACGACATGTTGGCAACTTTACACTAGAGCATTTTAAAGAATTTTTTCCGATAAAAAAACCTTTAAAATGCTTTTTTAGGGTTCCGTAGTCAACAAGGAACCCTTATAGTTTCGCCATTTCCGTCTGTCTGTCTGTCCATGGTTTAGCTCAAAAACTATTGGTACTAGAAAGTTGTAATTTGGCATGAGTATACACGTTAATGACGCCGAAAAAGTGGTTAAATATATATTTTTTTTAACAATTATTTAGGGTACCTCCCCTACATGTAAAGTGGGGATGATAATTTTTTTTCGTCTTTCCCATAGTGTGGGATTTGTCTATGTCTTTGGATATGTCTTTCAAAAATATTTGATTAAGTAAACCGTTCGTGACTTATCAAGCTTTAAAGTAACAATTTTCGTTAGAGTCAAGTGTCCCTATACCAACTAAACGGTTGTAGTTAGAAATTCAAATGTCACGGCAGTAGTACCTATTTATAACGAAGTTAAAAGAAAAACTATCACAGCTAAGTAGGCTTTACAATTTACCGAGTAATTGGCGACCAACTTATATTTACAGTTGAAAAAAATGTTCTCCCATACATTCTGTATAGGAAAACATGTTTTTCAACTACATGATAAGTTTATTCTTGGGATAAATTCAACCCAACTACAGAACCCTTCATTGAGCGTAGTCCGACACGCACTTGGCCGGTTTTTTTGTGTATACTCTACTAGAGAAAAAATACAAAAACAAAATACTGGTATTCAGCTGCATCCGGTAAGACTGGAAGCCGACCCCAATATAATTGGAAAAAGGGTAGGCAGATTGAAAGGTCCACTCAATCTGTGTGGTTCTTTCATCAAAAGCCCATTTCAGACACCAATCTACATGCTCTTCACATGATCTGATCAAGCTTATGTCTGGACTTTAAAAGAGACAGTGGCCTCTGAGTTTGTTTCGGCCTTTCTTCTCAGAGTAGTCAGATACGAAACGCCGACCTCATCCAGTTTTAAAAATAGGATTGATGTGTAAAAGTGTTAAAATAAAATCATTTAACATTTATCATTTATTGATCTTTCACTAATGGGAACTTATTTAGGAACCAGGAAATATTCCATTAGCCTGCCAGAGAGACTTTAAAAATAGTTTGACTTGATTTTAGTTTAGAATTTGTTCGGTGAATTCGTCTAATGAGTTATTGTAAGGATTCGCATCGACGATGGTCTTCGCAGGATGACTAGTAGCCGATTAGCTGCTGATTGAGCTAAATGGAGTCCGATTGGGGAGATCTATGTCCGGCGTTGTACTGCAATAGGTATAATAAATTAACGAGAGAGCTGTTTAAACAAACTTGGCAGCTTCCATTACGTAGCAAGAAAAATATAAGCATTCAATTTGCCCGGGCTAAGCTCTCTTGAATGTAAAATACATACATAAAGAACGAGTTTTCTACAAAAATAAATAACAAAGATTCAACTGAAAGAAAACACGACTATATTTTTCTTTTTCTGCTTTTGCAGAATAAAAATTACGATTTAACATAACGCTGCATTAGAAGGCGGTTTATAAAATTTATGGTACGCATTCGTAGAATTTATTGCCCCTAAGAAATGATGGGGGTTTCTACCCCTTAAGTTTTCACCCCCTGCTGTGCAAATATAAATATGTTGCGCGACTCTTAAGACACATTTGTTTTGAAAAGAAACGTTTATTGACCCCCAAGGCGGATACAACAATTTTTGATTTTGCGGATATTCCTGGCTGCTGAGTTCGGGTTCGATTCCCAGGTCAGGCAGTGTGTATTTCCTAAATTCATTACCCAGTAACAACTGGGTAATGAATTTAGGAAATTCTCAGAAGCTGGAGTTTATATTTTGGGCCGGTTAGAAGCTTGTGGCTTGCTCAAAAATGGGACTTAAAACATATCTGGCGAAAAGTGGAATACTTAAAAAAAAAATACTTGTTACTGATATCGCCAGAAGATGAGATGGTGTCATTTGAGAGATGAAATTATTTGATTATTTCAAGGAAGAATGTAAAAAACTAGAAATAAAATATCATTATTTGGGAGCAGTTAATAGACACATACTTATTTATGCTAAAAGGGATAACTGGTTAATATTTTTACCTGATCAATTCTCATGAAGGTACTTTCAGATCGTGCACGAGAGAAGAAGAAGTAAGTAGATATACTAGCACACTTAAGTAACGCGATTACTTACGTGAAAACCCGCTATCGATACTCAAACCACAAGCCTCATCAAAGAAAAACAGACTTACCTACTCGCTGAAAAACACTAGAAATAAAAGAAAGAAAGCGTAACGAAAGAAAACATTGAGAAAAGGATACAGTATTGGTATTAATGTGGAAGACGTCTCAATGTCGGTATAAGGAGGGTGCTGCTAGAGATATCTGTGTCTACTGATACCCGGTGCAGAAGGGTTGTTGCACACCACAAGCTATTATAAATTTTGGAATTTCTTCTACCAACCATCATCATCAAAATGAGACATTACAACCAAAATGTACGCACCGGGACTTACAGCTTAGTACGGCCGCTATTCCAAATGCGTACAGTGGGACTATGTTCGAGACAATTGAGCCTGGTACCTATTTACCTAAGACCCTACTGACTACAAACCTAGCCCTAAGAAATTACCTAGCAACCTATTATAGTTACCCTACAGCCCTAGCCTACCATACAAACCATACCAAACGTAGGTCACGTTGGTTTACGTATACGGGAAGTCTGTTACAAGGAGACCTACGGTAACAGACGGAGTTTGGGTAGGAACAGGGGCTGTAGGGTAACTATAATAGGGTGCTAGGTAATTTCTTGACATTACATTAAGTATTTATGCACTTCCTAGCCTGAAGCACAGGTTCAACCTAGTTCAGGCAAATAAGCAACTGTGTTCTATTTTAATTGTTAAGAAATTTATTGTAAATGTGCCCTTTTTTAAACGATTATTATTATTATATCATCAATGATGGCACAGCTTGACTTAACCCACTGCTTGGGCATGGCCTCTCTTTTCATGTGCCAATCCCCACGGTACTGTGCCAGCCTCAGCTAGGTTTTGCCCGCAATGGCATCAATGTCTCCCATCTCGCCATTGGACGACTGAAATCTCATCTTCCAGTCCTTGGGCGCCACTCTGTCACTGCGCCTTGCCGGGTGTCTTGCCCAACTCAAATCACTCAAATGTGATATTCCTGTATGAGTCCCAATAAATACTTTTTCTTTCTTTCTCATGCCTACGGAATAGAAGTTAAAATCGGTTGAACGGACTGTAAAAAGGTTTTTTAAATGTCTAATGTTATTTCAAATTGACGACACGGTTGACGCAGTGGTTAAGCGATTGACTGCTGCGCTGCCTGTTACGGGTTCGATTCCCGCACGGAACAAATATTTGTATGACCTACAAGTAGTTTTTCCGGGTCTGGCTGTTTGTGTATGTGAGTATAAGTGTATGTAAACGCACCCACGATACACCCAGGAGAAATTCCTAGTGTGGAGAAAGGGTAAAAAAAAAAAAACATTATAATTTGTATAGGACATGTTGGTTTCCTCACGATGTTTTCCTTCACCGTTTTAAGAGCGTGACTGACTGAAGCTAAAAACAGAAAGAAGAGAAACTGAGCTCGAAGTGAGAGTCAACATTAGTATGCACAGCTGTTGCAAACTGTGGCGGTATCAACAACGCCACATGCGATCTACGCATCAAAGACCTGACGTCACAAATCCTGCATCACGCAATTGTTTTTTTTTATCTAGGTCATCTCAGAGTGTAACCACTAAGGTTCAGACTCTTTAACCGGACTTTCCTGTGGCTGCCTTAAGCTCCTACCGTGCGACTAGCATATATATAACATCCCGACATCAACCGTGGGGCAGTTGCCCACCAGACACAATACCCGTCTGGTCGGTGGATCATCCCTTTATTATAGAGTATGAGTGAACTTTACACCCTGTTCCTCATACCTCTTAATTTCTTATTGTTAATTCGTGAATAAATTACTTATGACTTACTTATGTAATAAACGGCATCAATTCTTACAAGATTCACATTATCATTCTAGCTTTCAATAGCACATCTTTTACTATACAAAAACCCCTAAAAAGCGAATGTTTTCCCCGTCCTTTGTTCTCAGGAGAAGATACACTGCCGTTCACACACGAGCGCGTCCCTTTTTAATACCGGGTGAGTTTTCTTCAGTAAAGGAATAACGCGTTTTTGTTAAGGGTAGATACGTTAAGGATTAAACTTCAAGTTGGAGGAACTTTTTGTAGCTTAGTTTTCTTTTGTGGGATTTTTTTTTCTCCTTCAGGAATTTAATCAGTTGCTTAAGTAATCTAATCTTGTTGTTGGCTGAGATAAATGTTATCTCGGCTGTTATGGTTAAAATAACTTTATATGTTTAGGAAATATAGTTAATAATCGTATTAGGAGTACCTTACTGACTATATCACAAAACATTATAGATATATTCATTGATAATATATAATGTGTTGTGGTATATTAATGGGTACTTATACAAAGAGAAAGAGAAAGTACATCGCGTACTTACAATGCGTGCCACGAAAGATGAGAATTGACCGTGCCTCCCGCGCCCTTTCCATCGCCCCGATGACAACCGATCCCGTCCCGCGCATATACCTCATACCGCTAAAGAGTCCTAAAATCGTGTACAGCGCAAGTCAAACCACGTGGTGTGTCAAGTCTCATCTTTCGTGGCACGCATTACACCAGAGGCCCTAGTGTGAGTTTCTTTTAACCATCTCGATTTTACGCATCGAGCGCGTTCGGCGTTCTGATTGGCCTCCGATTCGCAATTCATCAATCAGAGTGCGTTGCGTAAACTGGATTTGTACAGCTTGATATTGATCAAGCTGTACAAATCCAGTTTACGCTGGTCTCGCATTGTATAGGATTTCCGTACAGTGAGAGTTCAGCTTATACTGATGTGTAGCTTGATAAGTAGCCGTGTGTACTTCAAAATTTACAAGAAATAGAATTGATTCTAGTTGCCCGTTCCAAAAGTTAGTAGTTTTGTATCGAGAGGAATAGGCAAGAAACTCCATAGTTACTCTTTTTTCTTTACGAATGTGCAGTCATTATTTGCCGTCCATATAACTGTCAAATAATGACAATTTAAGTTGGTAGTCAATTTGCTTAACAATTAATTATCCTGTATTATTAATTTTACAAAAAAAAAAAAAAAAACTACTTACATTTTAGGAAAACCAACTAACTTATTACTTGCTCTACTTGTGTGCAACTTGTAAATTTTAATAATGTATAATAAATGGTGAGGAGGATGGAAGCCACTATACCCAAAGTATCTAATTCAGATAATTTTTGTAAACAAAGTAATGTCAAGAAATGTCACCGTCAGAATGACAGGACAGTGGTGCAAAACATTTTATCATTTTTTTTTTGTAAATAATCTATGAAATTAAAGTGAATTAATTATAAGAACTATGCAAACAAAATACCGTTGCTTGCTAAACAATGTTTTGTGTAGTGTGTCGGAGACACGGCCTTTGATCGTCATAATCAGTCCTTTTAAGTCTACTGCTAGACGTAGGCCTCCCAAAATCGATTTCCACTCGAAACAGTTCACAGCCGTTTTCATCCAAAATGTGGCTAGATATGCTACATACAATAAGAATCTATGAATGAGAGTTTTACTATTAGTGTTGTTGAAGATGTAAAACATGTGAAAATGTTTGGATCTCCTGCATTGTTACCAGTATATAAAATATTTTATACCAGAAAATCTCCTTTTTTTAATAACTTTGTTTATAACCGAAGATTTATAAAAATAATTACGGTATGATTATTTTTTAATTATTATTTCTTAAATTCAGTACTTAAAAGAAAATGGAACCTTTTTTTCGCCATTTTATGTGAATTACCATTACGAAGATATTTTTTTGATATGTTATCCCCTTTGTTTACATAAATTATCATATATATAATAGTTTAATTAAATTACCAAATAAAATAAAGTGTTTAATGATAATATTTTATCTTTAATATACGTTTTACCTGTTTTACATAGTTTTTCCTAACAAGCCATCATTTTTTTTTATTCTTCATATAAAAAAAGCAAAAAATACATATTGCCAATACTAATATTATAATGAGGTTGGTCTGTCCACAACAAATGGAATATATCCAATGTTACCTACATTTTTCTATTAATAAACTTTCAAATGTAACTTGTTTATATTTGATGTAACTTATGAAATGCTGCTGCTCTACTGCTTTAATTAAGTATATGTAAGTATTTTAATGATTTGTAAATAAATTCAATTAAAATTTATCACAGGCTAAGTGTAGCCGCAAAAAATACATTCCACGAAAAACACTATCCTTTTAAACTCCTTATGCACTCGAAACCATTACTAAAATAAATAAAAATAGAAAATATAGGAAAAAGAATGAACGAAAACTTGAAGTAAAGTATCCGAATGCACATTCCCGTCGGTAAGTTCAAAGAGATGACACCCGACGGCGGCACTTTGATCTCGCGCCCGTCGGCAAAACGTCTTTGATGTCACCGCGTTGCATGGTTATATGCTATTTTCTTCACACAATTATTTTTATTTATAAAATAGGGAGCTGTGCTATTTTTGTGATTTATTTAAAAGTAGAAATAATGTTATTTCTCTTTATAATGAGCCTCCATTCCGAAAAAACGCAGCTGAAGCCACTGTAGATACTGAAGTTGTCCAATAAGAGTTTTTTATCGAAATTGCAACACGGCAGATAATCTATACTAATATTATAAAGCTGAAGAGTTTGTTTGTTTGTTTGTTTTAACGCGCTAATCTCAGGAACTACTGGTTGAAATTGAAAAAATATTTTTGTGTTGGATAGTCTATTTATCGAGGAATATTATAGGCTATATAACATCACGCTATGATCCTTAGGAGCCAAGCGAAAAGAACAAAAGTCAGAAAGAACGCTAAGCGATAACAAAGTTATAGCGCGGGCGAGCGACGGAATGCAACGGGATGAGTGGGCCGAAATTTCACGCGGATGAAGTCGCGGGCAGAAGCTAGTTGAAAATAATCATACTGAAATGCAATTTATTAAAGTTTTACATGGTCACATTAAGATAACTAAGAAAAAGAACATTTCGTTATAAATCAGATTTTTATTGTTAAAATAGAAAATTGTTTTTAAAACTGCAGCTTGATTTCTTTTATTGTTTTTTTTTTTTAAGCATTTTGGGGTTTTAGTGACGTTTTTTTTTCAAACTCTAACTCAAAGCATTTATTTCAAATAAACAAATAACAGGCTCTTTTGAATTTTTAAGGGGTCGGTCAGTCAGAATGATAAATCTAGTTGCTAATTCCAAAGCGTAGTGGAGAAGAACGGGCGAGAAAATCCACGAAGACTCCTTTTTAATCCAAGTATCGTTATAAAATATTGATTACATCAAACATGTTGACATGTGAGAACGATGCAGAACGTTAAAAGCGTCCATAGTAAAAAGATTAAAAAAAAAACAATTCCAAAATTAAACTAAATTAAAATATAGCCTAATAATATTTGAGCCAAATACAACAAGCAAACTTGACTATAAAACGGATTTTATGTACACATCAATACAATCCATATTCCCTCAAACCTCTATCAAACGAGCAACCAAAACTTGTCTACAAACAATAAAACATAATTTGAAAAAAGAATCCTTTTGTCTTTTTTCTCAACCCTATCTGCTTCGACCCAGTTCTGGTTAACTGGGGTGAAAGTTCAGCCGTGGTCAAGGTGAAGGAGGAGCCCATTAACGTCTGCACTTAGAACAACTCTCTTGGCAGCAACGCCTTAAGATTTATAGCAGGATCCAGCAGTCTTGATACTTGGATAATTAATTTTTGAATTAAAGTTGATCTGGATAGATTTGCAGGATAAACGTGGCCAGAATTGGTAAATGACAGTGAGGTTTCAAAGGGGAAACGGGAGGCCTTTGTCCAGCAGGGAGAAAAAAAAAAAAAAACACGTTTCTTGTATACGTATTCTTGTATTATAATTTATAATTTTTATTATTAATGATAAATTATTTTATTTCTGTATGTAGCGTTGTATAAACATTGTTATTTCTGTAAGTAAGATTGTATAAACATTTTTACACGTCAATAATTCATTAATCGTTATAGCGTCAATAGAAATACATAATCTGTGAATTTCAACTATCTACCTATTACGGTTCATAAGATACAGCCCGCTGACAGAGAGATGGACGGATGGACGCGAAGGCTTAGTAATAGGGTTCCGTTTGGTATCCTTCGGGTACGGAACCCTAAAAAGAAAACATGCAAATCAGAGAAGTGGTAATCGATGATAAAATATCGGTAATCTGGTACTAATTCAGACACAAGGGTGCCGCATTAGTGGAAAATTAATAAATTAATAATAAGTTTCAAAAACAATGAACTAAATGTTTCTTGAAATAATTCGTTATCATTTTTTTTTTCCCACTATCCCTTGTTTTAAAACGTCCTCACGTTTATTTCTGAAAACCATCACTTCTTGTGCAAAAACTCCATTTTGTCTCCATTCTACCCAAGTGTTATGAACTGAATTATCAGTGAAAATTAATCAGAATCCAATCCAATCATGTTTACGGTTTTGGGGCGCACTCACGTTATCTTCCACAAGGAAACTGACCTAGCAATATAACAAAAAACAAACTAATACCGTGCCGGATTACTGGACGTGCCGGTGTATTGAAGTGCCGGATTAATAAAAAAAATATGCCAAAAATTTAGGGTATGCGTCACATTACTAAAACAATTGAATAACGTAATTACAATTAAGTCACTAAACTGAGTTGTTTAAAAAACTTCAATCACAGTTAGTTTTAATTCGTTATTCAAATTATAATTTTATCAATTAGTTAGCACTTTTTTTTTTCGAAAATGTTCCTATGTTTATGTCCCTATTGATCGAGTAACTCAATCCAAGATTTTGAAAATAATTTTCCACTATAGGAATCTTTGCAAAATAAGGCAGCCTTAGTAATTAATACGTAAATAAAACATTTAAATCCACATTTTTATCACACCGACATTAAAACACATAATTTTCACAATTAGTATCCCAGTATCAAAACGCAACGGTTCTAGTGTACAAAGTTGGCTAAGTAATAAGATAATGAAGAACAGCGGGGTCGAGCTTCGAATTAAAACGAGAAACGTGCACCACAATGGAGGAACCACCTCCGAGTTTCACGAACTTTACAACTGTTCTGTTCAGAAACTGGTAGTTCGTTACTTGTGTTTTAACTAAAGGGTTTTCAACGTATTAGATTTATTTGCTTGATGTTAAAGTTACAAAGTTAAAAAAAAAAAAAAAAAAAAAAAGTGGCCAAGTGTGAGCCGGACTCGTACACGAAGAGTTGCGGAATACATAAGCATAACCTTGGCTGTTTGTGTATGCGAGTTTAAATGTTTGTAAACGCACCCAAGATACAGGAGAAATTCCTAGTTTGGGGCAACGTTAAAAAAAAAACTCCTATAATTTTTAACTTTATTTTATTTTTATTTATTAACTAGTTGCTGCCTGTGGTTTCACCCGCGTGGCTTTTTCTAAAATAATCCTAAGTTACTTCATTTATCATTAGCTATCTGCCAGTGAAAGTCCTGTCAAAAACGGTCCAGCCGTTTCGGAGATTAGCCAGAACAAACAGACAGACAGACAGACCGACAGACTAAAAGACAGACAAAAATTTCAAAAATAGATTTTTTGGTGTAAGTATTTGATTTCATAAGTATTTAGTCAAAGATACAACCCTGTGACAGACGGACTGACGGACAGTGGAGCAATAGTAATAGGGTCTCGTTGGCACCCTTTGGGTTAGAACCCTAAAAATTTGAAACAAATAGTATGCCATTCGTATTAGAAAAAATAAGTTCATTGGATGTTGCTACATTGTGAAAATTTTGGTAAACATTATTTAGCTTTTAGCCTGCGAAAAGTAACATTATTTATTAATTAGTTGTCTTAGTAAAAAATAATCGTATTTATTATAGTTAAGCACAATACTAACTATTCATTACATACATACAAAATCCTATCTGACCTCCACAACCCAGTAACTGGGTAGCCACCACTATACTGCTTCTGCTTCTGACGACCCGTAACGACTTTCAAAGATCCACGAATGACAGCCGGGACCAACGGCTTAACGTGCTTTCCGAGGCACATAGCAAGCTCGTCTTGGTATGTAAAGATGGTCACCCATCCACGGACCAACTGCGGCAAGCGTAGCTAAACCTGATGAATCGACCCGATCGTTACATACATGAAACTACCAATTATTTCACGAATAGCAAAGAAACAATCAGATCAAAAATTAAAAACGAAACGCAACTCCAAGTGGTCCCGCCGACATGACGCACACTTCCCTTGTTTATTTAATGAGTGAATCGGAGACGACCTCGTTATGACGTCACTACTTCTTGAACATCTCACCGAACGAGACAGAAGATCGTCCAATTAATAAGCTAGAAAGAGATGCAAACACCCACTGAGCTTGAATGAATAGATTTTCTTAAGGACTCCGTGTTCTTCTAATGAAATCGAAACGAAGATGTGTCAATGAAAGTTCAGTTTTAAACACTTTGCGAAGATTTCAAGGTGAATCGTCTTTGAGGAAAAAGTTGGTTTTCTTTTACGATGTTTTTCTTTTAAAAGCGTAGTTGGAAGTCTTGGTTAAGTGAAGTATTTTGCGAAAGACTTTCAGTTGCCGTTGTTGACTTTGTTAGGAATAAAACTGAGAGTCTGAAAGTCTGGAGACACGAATATAGGTGAGATTCGTTTCTTTGAAGTTTTCAAAACAGCGGGGTTATTGTGTTACACATACACACATACTTACAGTAGCAATGGCTTTCATTTTGACACTAGAACAAAATTCATTGCGTTATCTATTTTGTTATGCAGACATATTTCTCGAACATATGAAGCAATAGATTAGCAATATCGTTCAAAATCATTCAGATTGTGATTGATAGTCTAACACGCAATTAGAGTACAGGTTGGGATCATAGTATCGATAGTGTACTTTATGTTTTCAGGAGTTTTCTTTGTAAATACTCGTATATTAGTCTGACTCAGTAATGATTATTTCTTATATTCATTGCTTTTAAACTTTCCTATCCATACTAATATTATAAATGTGAAAGTAACTCTGTCTGTCTGTATGTTACGTTTTCACACTTAAACCGCTGAACCGATCGACATGAAATTTGGCAGAGATATAGCCTGGGATATGGAGAAGGACATAGGCTACTTTTTTACGCGATAACTGACATCCATGCGGGCGGAGCCGCGGGCAAAAGCTAGTCTATGTATAAGGGAGAAGATTCGTTTATAATTTTGTCCTAGAATACTCTCAAGAACAATTAAGGCTTCTACAAACAGGCGGGACACGCTACGCGACACAAAGACACCACGTGTCGTGCGCCGAGCGGTGCCTTTGTGTAGCATCGCGTGTCGCGCCTGTTTGTACTTTCTTCATTCTAATATATTACACAATCAATATTAAAAACCGCGTTGAATTATCGATATAATTATAGTCTGAGTACACAACGTATCTTTTTTTCGAAATTCTTCTAAATTTATGTTGATTTCGTTACCAACGCAAACCCATTTCACGATTTCTTTTTTAACATTCGTGTAGCTGGGGGCCGTATTCATAGTCTGGCAATTGTTGCTAGGTGGTCTTTGGTCTTGTATGAAATCTGGGAACTGATAGTTAACAGAAAGTAATTGGATTGTATTTCTAATTAGAATGATCAATGCTCGTGCCTGTTCTGTATGAGAAGAGAATTTTGCCCTGCAGTGGGAAAATAATAGGCTGGTATAATAAAATAATAATAAAGAACGTGATAAAAAGGTACGGTTTCAGCAATATGGGACAGGGATAAATCAGAACGGCACCGTTTTTTTGTGGGGTTTCTAAATAATCAAGAACTCCTAACTCGTGGCAAATGATCACCACCAGTGTGAGTGTCATTTTAATTATGGCTTGAGGAAAATTTATTGCCAGAAGTGTATGTATAAAGACAAGTTTTTTTTTTTTTTTTTTTTTGGAAAATGAACTAAAATTAGCCATTTGCTAGTCTTATTCGCGCACTTAGGATGCCGTACCAATAAATCTATTATAGTTTACTTATTTGCCATGCTGGAAGCCATAGTTTTACTATGCGAAATATACTGAAAAAAAAAACAAAAAAAACTTATTATTACGGTTCTAAAGAAACAGAGAGACGACAGCAGCATAGACTTAGTAACAGGGTCACATTGGCACCCTTTGGGTACAGAACCTTAAAAAAGTGCGAGAAGGTGGCTTCGAGATCTAAGGAATAAAGCATACGTGCTTGCTAACGCTAAAATAATACAAAATAAAAAAATCTGACAAGATAATTTACATTATATTTATGCTAAGTCTTAATATAGGGTAATAGTAAAAATATGAACAGGTATATAAAAAGAAGGAGGAAAAATAATCACGTATCAAATCATTCGTTCGCATCATTATTAACAGGAAAAGTGCCCGCATTCAATTATTTGTCGTTACAATTAAATTACTTTTTTGCAGATGTAACTAATGAAAGTGCACGATATGTTTCAGTTGTCATGTTCAAAAATCATTATTTGCATAAAAAGCAGACAAACATAATTTTTGAAGTGAAAACTTCTTTAGGCGCGTTGAGCACTTTTTGGGTGAGCAAAAATCATGGAACTCGCGTCATCGTCACCGAACGCTTTCCATGAGCTATATGTATACTGTGTATATATGTCTACTCTTTGGGTGAACAAAAATCATGGAACTCGCGTCATCGTCACCGAACGCTTGGTTTGTAAAGAAGTGTTAATGACCAATTTCAACTAAAATTTTTGATCATAAACACTTCTTTAAGAACCAAAAATAATTCGAAATTAATAAATCTAATAAATAGCTCGACGATACAATTCACAAGTTAGTTAGTTTTCACTTCTATTATTGGTAGTCCCCAAAGACTGCCCAGTTTTTTATTGTCCCGCCTACAGATTCGGCCCGAGCATTTTTCATTAGGCTACGATCACATTAGGCGGGCGGACAGACGCCCGGATTATTGGATCCGACGGACGAAAGACTTCGATCCGTTGCCTTTTTTACTTTTTTTTTTCTCTTTTTCCTCCCAGGCACCGTCTGGAAAGCCTTTTCCTCTTATTTATTGCTTATACGAAGCCCAAATTGGATATTTGTGAAAGGTTGAGTCGTTCGCCGATAGAAAATATTAGTATATTTTTTTTCTTTTTCTGTACTTTTTTTTTCGGGGTCTGCATTTGTATTTGTTTATTGGTATTGAGTCCGTAATGTGGTTGGTTTTATTTGGTATATTAAATAATTTGTTTGTGGATTTATTGACTTGGTAGGTAACTCCACCTAGCCTGAGGACGTCCTACCTTATGTTTGCCGATTCGCGGTCTCCACTCGGTCGTAATTATAATTTGTATGAATCAAAATCATGTCATGTAAAAATTACGCGCACAGGAATGAAAAAAATTCAAATTAAAGTTGTCACCCAGCAATTAACCCTACGACAACGCGACTGGATCCACAAAAACATTATCCAAACTAAAAAAAACCCGCCAAGTGCTTGTCGGACCACGTACAATGAAGGGATCCGTAGTTGGGATGAGTTTATCCCAAGAACAAACTTAATGTTGTAATTAAAAAACAAGTTCTCATACATTCCAACTACAAATACAAGGTTGTACGCATAATATTGAGTTATTTACCATGTTATTTTAAGACCATAGACTTCTTATCTTCTTAATTTTAGCCTCAGTAGTTTCGGAGATAAGGTGGTCTATTTTCTTAAATAACTTTAAAAGTATTTATTTTAAAGTTATAAAAAAAAAAAAAATATCTGTAATCCTTACAATAAGCCCTTTCATTTGACATGTAACACAGTACAGTTTGCAAAACTTTTTTTTTTTAATTTTCTAATTTGCCCCTCAAAACATTTCCGTATTTGGGCCATAGAAGCTTATTTGTATACCTTCAACTTAATCGGACCCGTAGATACGGAGCAAATTGGCTGTAACAGACGGACAGACAGACAGACACTCGAGTGATCCTATAAGGGTTCCGTTTTGATGTACGGAACCCTAAAAACTAACTAAAAATCGCACCACAAACATCACACCTTAATTTGGAAACCAAACCAGAGGCAGACGGTTTTAAGGGCTTGTCTCATTAGCGGCTGAGAGCGCGCTCTCGTCACGCCGCTAATTAAAAGATTTTGATGCAAGTGTGCATAATAGTCGCACGACGAAAAGTCGCAATTTTTTTTTGTGATTTTGAGACGAAACAATAGAACGCTGGTTTAAATGTGAATCGTGTAATCCTGTAAGAATTTTGTTGAATTAGAATTTTAATTACAAATGTATCAAGTTTTTTGTGGTACAGGTCTGATGGGATTCTTGTAAGATATTTTTTCATGCTTATCCATTGCTGAAATATTTTTTGGGACGCCTAAGTGTCCTTTTATTTTTGTATTTATTTTTATAATTAGTTTGTTAGACATTTAATTTAGTACCTAGTGTAAATACTTACTTGCGGTTATATATTGTATATAATCATTTTAATAAAATTGAAGTGTCTCTTTTTTTGGGACTGGGTTTTGTATATAAGAATAAACGCTGGCGTTGAACCGTTTATAACTGTTTCAATATATTTTTTGAAGGATGCTTTATATTTCTCTTCAGATGCTGTCATCTGCTAAAAGTTTTAATGAAATATAGCACGAAAAATAATTAATATTGTGAAAAAAGAAACCAATACATCTTCACCCCTAACTTATAGTTAACTGACAGCATCAGCGTAGGTACTTGCACCTAATTTACAAAAAAAAAAACCGCAAAACACATTACACGGCGCGCAAAATTCGCCAAAACTTATCAGCCGAAAGCCACGGCACAATCCATCATCATTATGCCAAAACTCGCCGAAATTCAATAAAAAAAAACTTTCCTCCGACACCCCCATCTAGCGGCGGTGGCAGGAACTTCAACAACAGCCCCCACTATGCCGAGGGGTGGTCGCCACCCCACGTCGTATCCCTTTTTTCTTCCCTCCACACCCTTATCCATACCTGAGCTTTCTTTATCCGTAGACCGAACTTTTTATTTCGTTCCGTCTCTTTCGCACATGTGGCGGCACACCGTCCAAATGTGACAGGCGATTATCCGTCTCGTTCTGTTGCAAAGAAAAAAATCTGTTTATAAAAATGAGAGCGTAGATGTGTTTGGGGCACGGCTCCATTGGACGTAGGGGTATGTTTCATACACAGGGGTGTTTTTTATACGCGTTTGGATTGAAAAAAAAATGCACCCCAACAGAAGCCGAACTTCTTGTAGGTACCTACGGATATTCGTTTCGTTTCCAATTTCGATAACAATGCTTATATTTTTTTTCATCCGCTTTTTCGCATTTCTTTTATACGTCTCCTCGAAATAATTGTGCGGGCGGTTCCTAATTCGTTTGTGTTTTTAAAAGGTGAATAGTCCTGTATCCTGTATCTAATGTTGGTCGGCTGTTGGATCTGAGATATTCATATGCTTGGCTTACTCTGCAAAGACGGGATTCATTAAAAATATGAATGGTTTTTGATTAAAATTGTTTGATCTGTACATGTTTGATCTCTTGCGTTCGAGATATTTACAATTACCATGTCTGAAATAATTTGCGCGTTTTGTCATGTAATTTGTTTGATTTTTTTGTTTGATAAGGTTGGAAGTAGAGTAATGCTGATAAAAATTTCAGTACGTGGTAACATGATACAGCTACATGAGCTACCTTATATAAAATATATAAATAAATGATGCACAATACCATAGGGAAAATTGGTATCCTGCACTCTGAAGTCTGGATCATAGACACATGAATAACGAGCATTCAAGAAACCGTTTCTTAGTGGCACATTTTGTGTCATATCTTCACATGTTACGCACTAGCATTTGCCCGCGGTTCCGCCCACGTGGATGTCGGTAATCGCGTAAAAAAAGTAGCCTGTGTCCTTTTCCATATCCCAGGCTATATCTCTGCCAAACATGACGATCGGTTCAGCGGTTTAGGCGTGAAAACGTAACAGACAGACTGAGTTACTTTCACATTTACCTCCTTACTAATAAACGTTGTATAGCTGCTGTATAGTTACACACCGATTTCTCTCTTTCACTCGTCAGTAATTTGACTTTCGATAGAAGAAGACAAAGCGTTGTGTAACTATACAGACGCTATACAACGTTTATTAGTAAGGAGGTTATAATATTAGTATGGATTATTATTTTTATTATTTGCCGTCGATTATTTCAGTTTTGTGCTCGTTATTATAATGTAGATCTATTTTGTTATATTTTTCTGTTTACCTACTAACTAGAGTTAATTGTATTTTTGTATGCACGTGTTTCTGTGACAAACAAACCTCTTTTTCTTTCTCATAAATCAATCAAAACAACCTGTAACCGTCGACTTCTAACCAAACTCCCCCACTAACCGCAACAAAGAACCCCGAGCGGTCACTGGGTTAGTTCTCGCGGTATAGATTACTAGCTGTTGCCCGCGGCTCCACCCACGTGGATGTCGGTTATCGCGTAAAAAAGTAGCCTATGTCCTTCTCCATATCCCAGGCTATATCTCTGCCAAATTTTATGACGATCGGATCAGCGGTTTAGGCGTGAAAACGTAACATACAGACAGACAGAGTTACTTTCACATTTATAATATTAGTATGGATTAGTATGGATAGACAATGTAGACATAGATGCACAACGTAGTACATCTAGGTAAAATTCCTATATTTAGATTTTTATTTATTTATTTGTATTGTGTATGTATGTATTAGATGTGGTAAATAGTATACACCCGATTTATTCATAACTAGCTTTTGCCCGCGGCTCCGCCCGCGTAGATGTCGGTTATCGCGTAAAAAAGTAGCCTATGTCCGTCTCCATATCCCAGGCTACATCTCTGCCAAATTTCATGACGATCGGTTCAGCGGTTTAGGCGTGAAAAGGTAACATACAGACAGACAGACAGACAGACAGACAGACAGAGTTACTTTCACATTTATATTTATAAATTTATATTTAATATTAGTATGGATGGGAAATATTTAACTGATACTCTAAAAACTTGTTGACCTTCTAATGATGTACGCTTTATACAATTAATGAGCCTCTAAAAACTTTTTGCGTTTCTAATGATACACACTTTTTTAAGTAAATGTGCCTCTTTTAAACTTCCTGATCTTTTCTTACCGTTGGTCGCAGTTAATTGACTATTTAGTATTTTTAGGACTCCAAAATAGGAATTATTTGAGGTTCACTAAAAGAGGCACAATCATTATATTAGAGAGTTCAAAAGTATATTTAGGAGCGCAATATGGGAATTATTAGAGATGCGATTTATTATTTGCAGCACTATACATTTTGCTGAATAGCTGAAACTATTTTCCACCTTTGTAGCTTTTTCTAAAGCTGTTTATTGGTTGGCTTACACACATTTCTTATGTTTCGAAAATAAAAATAAAATAATGTGAACAAGAACAAGATACCGTGTGGTGCCGGACGTAAAGAATAGCACCACCCCATTTCCTCCCGCGGCTATCGTAAAAGGCGACTAAGGGACTTACTAGAGAATGGACAGCAGCGTTCTCTATGCATTTTTAACACCATACTGCGATCGCCAACCCGCCAAGCGTGGCGATTATGGCAAACCCCCCAATTGGGGGAGGCTTATGTCCAGCAGTGGACGTCTTTCAGCTGAAATGATGATGATGAATTTATTTCTTAGTAGGTATAGCAATAGTTCACAGAAAAGCAATACTAAAACAGCCCACGCCATGCCCATGAGTCCATAAGCCCATGTTTGTCGAAGGACCGATGGCCGGTGGAGCAGACGAGTCTTGGAGTGAAGACCGCGTATCGGTAAGCGTAGTATGGGACGCCCCCCAGCTAGATGGACCATCATCTGCCTAGTCTTTTCCTGATGCACTGGTTATCTAGGACTATGGAAAGACTATGGCCCCTGCCTGACCAATGTTTTATATGTATATAAAATACACAGATAAAATGGCAGCTGGTGATTTGCACACACATGGGCCCTCGAAAACGATCGACAAGAGGGCATCATGTCCTAAGGTGCTTATGAGGAGTGGAGAGGTATTCCATGGCAATCCCACGATCCTGGAAGTACGGTATTACTACCAGCATCTTTCTGGAATACTTCCTTCCTCCGTGCACGTTTGCTCTTGCAAATCTCCACTCCAGCCGGCCGGTAAAGGCATTAATAAGGTGGGAATTTGTTCGTCATCAGTGCATACTCCAACAGGCCAGTAAAAGCAAGCCAGAGGTGAGGAACAAGACTTTTCCCGGAAGATAGGATCCGTGGGGTCGCTACTGCCCAACAGCTCGCCACATGCTGCCCTGCGAGTTTATGTATTTATCTATCTGTTCTAGCAAAGTAAACTCTACCGGCACAGACCTAGAGTTCAGGATCGCGCATCCCTCACAACGACGTCAACGTAGAGATACGGCTGTGGGGATATAATATAATATGTATTATTATTAATTAATTTAATATAACGTTGCATAGATGTTATAGTATGACAAATGGGCGTCCGCAAAATTGTTTTTTTCCTCTTGAGTTACGCTCTTGTGTTATTATTTATGAAATTGCTTCCTGTCTTTAACCACAGGAAATTGCAGAAAGGCTGTCTTAATTATTGCAAATGAAAAATTTCAATTTCTCTAAGAAATTAAAACCAGTAATAGTTACCGAGTCAAACAACGCATGCGTTTTACAGTTTTCTTTCATTACGCAACGATATTAAAGTAACTAAAATTGGTATTCAAATTAAATTACGTTATATAACGCTTGTATTCCCCGAATAATAGAGTGTAGAGTGTCAACAAACGGAGATATCGAGAAGAATACAGCTTGGGTGGGCTGCATTCAGTAAATTGGACTATTTTGAAGTCAGCTAAAATCCAACAATGTCTGAAGTCCCGCCTCTATTACCAGTATCTTCTGCCCACCATGACGTACGGTGTTGAGACGTGGACGCTCACGCAGGAGGCTGTGTACAGGGTGAGAGTGGCACAGAGAGCCATGGAGCGTTCCATGCTTGGCATAAGTCTTACAGACCGAGTCCCAAACGTCGAGATTCGAAGACGTACGAAGGTTTTCGATATCGGAAAACGAGTTATGGAACTCAAATGAAGTTGGGCAGGATACCTGGCAAGGCGAAGTGATGACAGGTGGAGTAAAGCAGTGACCGAGTGGCGTCCAAGGACTGGAAGACGAAGTGTCGGTCGTCCAACGGCAAGATGGGTGGACGATATTGTTGCCATCGCGGGTAGAAGCTGGATGACGCTGGCACAGGAGCGTGGGGATTGGCACAAGAAAAGAGAAGCGTATGCTCAGCAGTGGGTGAAGTCGAGCTGTGGATGATGATGATTCCCCGAAGGGTTAGCCAGAGTTGTACCCATAGTTTTCCCACGTTTCGCCAGTTATGTTTAAGTCCCATGTAATAGGGGGCGAGACTATTGCCATCAACCGGGCATAAATCCAGACTCCGAGGTGCTACTGAAAAATTCCAGTTGGAAAACCTAATAACACTTTGCTCAACCTGGGAATTGAACACAGGACGCAAGGAGGAGGTCGCAAGGGTAGCCCTTGCGACCGTCAAAGAAAATGCTGAGGTCTGAACTCATACCGTCCTAAATAACTAAATTAATTATAAAAAGGTGTGATGAAGATGCTTTTTTCCAGGTCTAGGAAAATTCCAGATGTTATATATATATATTTTTTTTTTTCAGAAATTCTTTCATTACAAAAGCATACTCGTATGCAGATAAGGAGGATATTCTCAATGAAATGACATCGTTGAATATGTAAAAGTGAAAAGAAATGGGGAAACAAACCCCTTTAGTTTGTTTCGCCATTTCTTCTCAAGGGTTGTCAGATCCTGCCAGGGTTGCGGTTTTGTCCGAAAGGATACCGTGGACCTGGCACACAGGCAACTGAAGGAACACGGGTGGGTTTTAGTCAGTAAAAGTCTAACACCTCAAGTTCTTTGATAATTTCCCACATAAAAAATGGGGTAGTCAGAAAGGAAAATATAGACTCCATCTAGCTTATTTTTTAATAATTATATTTGATGAATAATTATGACGTGTAAAAGTGATTCCGATATCCTATTTACAGATTCAACGGTTTCATTTCATTTTATTGAGAATATCTTTCTTTTTACGTATGCTTTTCTAACAAATTTAAGAAAAAAATAAATTAAAAAAAACTTTTGGAATTTTCCTAGACCTGGAAAAAGGCATCTTTTATCACACCTTTTGTTAATTAATTTAAATATTTAGGACGGTATGTACAGACGTCAGCATGTATTTATTACCAAAATTTATTTTAAAGTCAATTCTACGTGCATCTTTTTTTTGGCGCTGTTACTTCTAATAAAATTATCTACATAGTTTGAAAGTACACTCCAAGATCTTTGGCAGTCGTTACGGGTAGGCAGAAGCTCAAAAGTCGGACAACCAGTCTTACCAAGGGGTATTGTGTTACGATCAGTAACTGGGTTCGACTGGAAGTCGATCCCAACTTAGGAAAAGTATTGGCAGATGCAAATACTTTTCCTATGTTGGGATCGACTCAATTTTGAGTAGGTACTACAATCAAGAAAAAGTCTCGGCTTCCCAAAGGCCATGAAATGAATGATCGACAGAACCGCACATTAGTTAAAAGACGTAATTTAATCACCACGGCATTAATTGTGTCCACTTCAGGGTACTTTCTTTCACCCCAAACAATATATAAGGATGGGCCATTAAATACGCATTTGCATCATGACACCGGTCACGAGGTAATAAAATTAAAAGCTGATATTATTGCGTTTAAAATGAGCTATTGTTAAAATATACAAAAAAAAAAAAAAAAACATGTCGCAGTGTCGTTTTAGCAGGTGCTACCCTTAAATGGATTTTGGTAAAATTGTAATTTAATAAAGGAGAAAAAAAACGTTGAGTTTTTTCGTAGAAACATGTTTTTTTTTATGAGTAATTGCATGAAGTGTATCAGCTTTTTGTGTTACACGATGTCATTTTGTGATTAAAATGTTATACAAGTTTACCTATGTTATTTTAATTTAATTCTACCTACCATATTGGATGTGTTCTGAACATAACTCTCCTTACCAATATTGTACCTTATGTTACGAATAAATGAAAAAACGGTGAAGGAAATTATCGTGAGGCAACCGGCATGTCCTAGAACCAAAAATTCGAAGACATAATATATCTATCAACCCGCACTTGACCTGCGTGGTGGATTACAGCCCACTCTTACTCGAAGCGAGGGTAGTGTCCCAGCAATGGGAACACTATAAGCTGGTTATGCTTATGGTATGAATAAATATCTTTGTCTTCGTCCTAGAAAATAATAATAATAATATATATTTAGCTTTATTAAAAAGCACTGGGTTCTTATAATCATCAATTATAATGTAACTTAAATTCATCATTTTTTTTTTTTTTGTTAGCCGGAAGTCGTCTACTGCAGGACATAGGCCTCCCCCAATGGGGGGGGGGTCGCCATAATCGCCACGCTTGGCAGGCTGGTTGTTGATCACAGTATGGTGTTAAAAATGCATAGAAAACGCTGCTGCCCATTCTTTAGTAAGTCCCTTAGTCGCCTTTTACGACACCCACGGGAGGAAATGGGGTAGTGCTATTCTTTACGTCCGTAACTAAATTTTTTTACGTGATAATTATTTTAAAACTTAGAATAGTGTTTATTGCACTTTACATAAGTCCGTTCCACTTTCTTAGAGTCTGATACAATAATAAAAACACTTTGTTCATGTGTTATAATGTGTATCAATGGTGCCAATTCCGTTGTTCACAAACTAAATTTAAGTTCAGTGTATCTTTTTCTTTCTATTTCATTAAGAAAAGGACAGACGATAAATTCTCTACCTCAGAGGTATACAATAATAACTCCACTTTTTTCGAAAATATGTTTCTTGCACCATTAAAATCGCAAAAACCAGTCCTATGACATCTAAAATCAATCTGCCTAGCCTTTTCCCCAACTATTTTGGGGTCGGCTTCCAGTCTAACCGGATGCAGCTAAATACCAGTATTTTACATGGAGCCACTGCCTATCTGACCTCCACAACCCAGTAACTGGGTAACACGATACCCCTTGGTAAGACTGGTTGTCAGACTTTTGGGCTTCTGACGACCCGTAACGACTGTCAAAGGTCTACGAATGACAGCCGGGACCAACGGCTTAACGTGATTTCCTAGGCACGGAGGGGTCTCGGTATGTAAAGATGGTCACCCATCCAAGAACCAACCCTAGCAAGCGTAGCTTAACTTGATGAATCGACCCGTGCGGCTGTTATTACTTAGCCACGAGCTCCTTAAGTCCTATGACATCCATGAAAAGAAATATCCAATCGTACATATATGACATTAAATCCACTAACGTCTAATGGGTCCTAACCTCAAATGACGATAAGATTCATCTAATAATAATAAAAAATACGTTTGAACTCAACAGTATTAGTTTGCTTTAAAGATATTGAAACAAACTGGTTTCAATATCTTTAAAGCAAACATGTGCATTCGAAGTTTCACTCCGCTCATTTTTGCCTCTCCTGTAAAATTTTCGTTTCATCACTTGGGTCATTATCAGGACACTCATTATTTGGTTGACTTCGGTGGCAATTTTTTTTTACATTTAGGCATAAATAACATGAAATATCAAATCTAGAGTACTACTAATATGTTTTAAATTAACTCTAGATTTGATATTTCATGTTAGTTACGCCTAAATGTAAAAAAAAAAAATTGCCGCCGAAGTCAACCAAATAATGGTGTCCTGATAATGACCCACTTATTGTTGTATACCTCTAAGGGACAGAATTTTAGTTTAGTCCTGTCAAATTAATCAGCGCTTGACGTAATTTTAGTAGGCAAGTTTTTAATCACGTCAGGCGCTGATTAATTTGACAGGACTAAACTAAAATTTATCTTCTATCCTTTTCTTAATGAAATAGAAAGAAAAAGATGCATTGAACTGAAATTTAGTTTAGTTTGTGAACAAGGGAATCGGCACCATTGTCACTTTTATTTCTACACCTTTTACACTACACTAACTCAATGGGGATGAATTTATCACAAGAACAAACTTAACATTGTACTTAGTTGGAAAACATGTTTTTTCTGGTTTTTGACTGTAAATGTAAGTTGGTCGACTATTACTCGGTAACTCGTAACGTAACTTGCCTACTTAGCTGTGATAATTTTCCATTTAATTTCGTTATATATCTACAGTGTGAGTCTTTATAATGTGCACATATCGAAATGAGGGAATCTGTGCTTAATTTTAACTACGTAAAAAAAAAAAAAAATGTATTTTATTTTTCATGAAATTTAAAAAAAAATTGTTCCCAGTGTAAACAAAATGGTGTATCTTTTAAACTAAATGATCTATCACGATGAAACAAACTCCATAATGATTGGAAGTAATTAGGCGTCCTCATAAAATAAAAATTGGGGAAAAAAACTACCCTCAATTGAAAAGAAACATGTTTTTTTTAGCAAAAATCTGTTTTTTTTTAATAATTTTTAACAATAATTGTAAAATTTCTCAATAAGGGAGCGTCTTATTGAGAAATGTTGAAATAAAAATAAATTTTGTATTTTTTCCGTAGATAAAATTAAGCATAGATTCCCTCATTACGATATGTGCACATTATAAAGACTCACACTGTTTGATACTGCTGTGATTTTTTCTCATATCCAACCATTTAGCTGGCAGGGGGGGGGGGACACTTGACTCTAACTAAAATTGGCACTTTAAAGCTTAATATTACGCAAACGGTACCCTGAATCGAAAAATGGTTTTCACAAACCAGCAATATTTTTAAACGGTCTATCCAACGATACCCCACACCACGAGGTTGACGAGAAAAAGAAATATCATCCCCACTTTACGTGAGGGGAGGTACCGTAAAAAAAAAACATTTTATTTTACCACTTTGTTGGTGTGATTAATATGTATACCCATGCCAAATGACATCTTTCTAGTACTAAGAGCCTCTGAGCTAATCCGCGGAGAGACTGGCAGACAGACAGACAGAACATGACATACCAAAACAAGACATGGCGAAACTATAAGGGTTACTTGTTGACGACGGTACCCTAAAAAGCGTCCATCATTATAATATGGATAAGTTTTTATTACAAGAGACTTAGTTATATATTTATTTATTTATTTAAACTTCTCACACACAATAAGGTACAAAGGCGGACTTAATGCCATAGACATTCTCTACCAGTCAACCAAGGGTAGTGAAGAGATAAGATGGCAGGTGCTCTAATTAATAGGGAGGAGAGGAGATAATAATAATAAAAATATTAAAAAGATAACAAATACAATAGATACACAAGTACATAAATATGTAGTAAACTTATAATAGACATAAAACATATTTATATACAAACATAATATATATTTATTTTGTTTAAATAAAATACATCATGACAGTCACTTCAAAAATATACAGCACCCATCTCTCAAAATAGCACGTGCTTTACACGTAAAAAAAATCGACAAGTGCAACAATGCGACGTCAAAATATTACAAAAACACATCCGAATTGAAAAGATCGCTTTACAATAAGCTGAATTGTTCCCTGAATAAATCGATTCCACACAATACAATCGAATAGGGCGCTCACAATTGAATCGATTTTTAACACGAGTCAAGTGGTTTCCATTCATTCGATATTAGGATCGATCTATTGTCGATTGGCATTAGGGCTGTCGATATGATTTGGGTATTTAGCTATTGTGTAGTTTATGGTTCACGCCTCCTTGTTAGCTTTGGAGAGAAGAAATGTGTTAAATAAATAAGTATAGCTATTTGCGTCTTTAATCGATACACGTAATCGATATTATTCAATATTTTGTGTGGAACTAGCTTGAGGTAAAAAAATATCTAAGTAAGTAGATATACTGTGTACGGTGTTGAAGATTTAGCAATCTCTACTAGGTACCTACCTATTTCCTAGGGCGTCGATAATCAACTTTTAATGATTTTATACTGAAGATCACGTCTAAACGAGGAGCGTTAATGATTTGAAGAAATATGTGTTAAATTAGAGCATTTTCTTAATAATTTATAAAGTTATGTCTAACGCAGATAATAAACTGAGAATCACGCAAAATCTATCAAGCGTATTTTTCGGAAACCTTCACCTTTTTAAAGATAATTTAATGATTGATCTTTTAGTATACGCGTTTTATTAAAATACCTTTTGTTTTATGCATAATAAATTAATAATGCGTCTTATTTGGGCCAGCGCTCCTGGATGGGCGAGTCCTATTACTGGCTGGACGTACGACGCGTTGCGTGAGCTCAGTACAGAACATGGAAGCTAACCACTCAAGGTCACTGGCATATATCTGCATCTTAATCACTACTTTGATTAATCGGCCAAAGAATCTTTTCCCAAAGATTTTCACTTAAAAGCATGCAAGGCCACATTATGCATATTAATTTAAATCGAGGCAAATAAGCAATAAAAAAATACAAATAAGATATGCGTTTAAATTAATGTCAATTTAAAAATATTTTCATCAGGAGTTCCCAGGCGTATCTTCACACGACATTTATTAAACCCAAAAATATTTGCATAAACAACACCACTGCAGTTTCGAAAAAATATTAAAGTAACGAACGCTTTATTAAGAACTAGTTTATAATGAAAAAGTTCTTCAATTTCACTTCCTTATAAATATTTATTCATCAAATAATATGCAAATACTGTAATTATAGGGTTAGTAAGAAATGGGTTAGTCAATTTGCATATTAACCCGGCAGTGCGAAGTGTAAGAAGTACGCATAGAGCCATATGCAAAACTGGCATAAAAGCCAAAGAACGTAAGTTGAATTTCGAATACTTTTAAAGGTGCGTTCCTAAATATAAAAGTTCTTTTAATTTTGCAAATTTCACACCTTGAGCTTGGGGAAACGACAGGTTTAAAGACGATTGCTTTTAAAAATAAAGACTTGTCGCAATGTGACGGTTTTTTTTTGTGTAATGTATAATAATTTTGTGCAATTTATGCACACCGCTCGTTAGACAATTAGCAAGCAGATGTCTGTTGGAAATTTATTTAGCTACTGGTTCTAGTGTGGGAAATGGGGTGCCTTCCGTCTCTATGCCTCGTTTAATAGTTAATTTTATGCCACAATGTTTTATGGGCTCCTAGATAGACACGTTAGACATATTGATACTGTTTTTATTCCTAATGTTTTTAGCTTCTCATTACTGTAGCAATTTAATTCAATTCAATTCAATTCATTTATTCAATAACAATTTTTACATCGTGTCTGAATTTTTATAACTAAATATGATAAGAAACATCATGTATGCAAGCTATATTTAAATCATTCCAATAATCCAACTTCATTATAATAAAAATAATAATAAAAATAAATAAAAAATAAGTATCCAAATAAATGTCATAATAGTGAATTCTTAAAATTCAATAAAATTTCATTTTAAAACAATAAAATTATGTTACTTTCGACTTTTGTATTAATTTATAATTCATCAATAGAATATAGACACTTATTTAACAAGAACTGTTTGAGTTTATTCTGAAACCCACTTGTATAGACTAGACTTTTTATTATTTTTAGCATGAAACATAATACTACAGCGTGTTACGGAAAGGGTATATCCATACAAACGGGGTGAAGAGTGTACCTGGTTCAGAATCTCTGTACAAAATTTCAGCTCAAAAGCACTAACTAGAAAATGCTTAATATTTTTTTTATTGCGATAGTTATTAAATTTAAATCATAACAAACGTGTTACCGCCGTTTCTTTGTGTGTAGTTTATTGACACCGATCTGCTGACTTGGTCTAGTGATGTGTAGAATTTAATTGGAAACATTTGATTTTTAGTTAAATGTTTCTTAACTATTTATTTATGTACTTATAGGTATTAAAAAATATTGCCCTGTAGTTTGTTATCACCAAAAGAATCCGTGCCTTTGATATGTATATACCCTTTCCGTAACACGCTGTATAATGAGATTGTATGATAGTATTTTGATAGAAACTACTGGTACTGGACACTGTGGTTAGCCAGGTATTGACATTAGGCACTATGAATCTCGGACATGTATTGATTATGAATTATGACTAAATACCCATCTTTTTTATTTTTTATTATATTAAATTATTATGCTACATTAATATTACGTTGCATGATTAAGCTACACATGCCATACTAGGCTAAATAGAATATAAGATCAAATAATGTAACATGTGAAACCACCGATTGTAATTACTCTATTTAAATGTGAATAAATGAATATGAATATGAAAAAAAAAAAACTATACAAATAAATGAAATTGAAGTGTATGTTTCAGTGCCAAAATAACAGCTTTTTACTAAATGCATATGAAATTATATTACGGCACCGATAACAAAAAAAAACAAAAAAATATATATCTATCTGTCCGTCTGTCTGTCTGTTTGTTCTGGGTATTCTCCGAAACGGGTGAACCGATTTTGACGGGACTTTTACTGCACATAGCTGATGTTATATGGAGTAACTTAAGCTTCTTTTCGACTAGCTGCTGCCCGAGGGTTCTCCAGCGTGGAATTAAAACAAAAATTGTTACCTTACAAATAGAAACTTTTATTTATTTGTGTAAAGCCACGCGGGGCAGCTACTATAATATAAAATGGTAACTCATTGATATTCTGCAGTGGTGGTCGAAATCAAGCTGCGTGTGAAGAGAGCTTAAAAGTTTTTGTATACAAAGTTCTAATGGAAATTGAGGATCAATACCTACAGAAAATTGTTGATATAGAAATAACTTTATTTCTGTATATTTGAAGAATTGTACTAACCGAAATTATAACTAATTATTTGCACCCTTTAAAGTTCCAACCTATTTCATCACCAAATATTAATAACAAAACCAGATATGATTAAAAATAACAATAAAATGTGCAGCAAAAAAATACTATAAATTCTGTACAAGCTTTACGTTTTTGACTCTATAGTCAAAACGCAAAAAAAAATATTCAAATCACAAACCAAACATTTCTAAATAAGCACAAAACAAAAAAAAAAGACAATGTCGCGAAAAAAAAAACAACGCACAGCTGCACCAATTTGAAAATAGAACTAATGATTAAGTATTATTCATAGCGTTACCGGTTTTAAGAAGAAAAAAAAGCCTAAAAAGGCCAATTTAATGATATGCGTGGCCCACTTTGAAAAGACAAAAAAAAAGAACAATATGGCGACGCTTTTCGATTTGAATATGGAATGGTCTCAGGGATATCAGTTACAGAATTCATTTGAATCACAACATCTAATGTCTATGGAGAGATAATAGTTTTTTGGTTGTGAAGTTATTTTAATGATGGTAGCCCCTTAGCCCCTTGGGAAGGTAATGTTAATTTATGTTAAAAGGTGTGGACGGGTTAAGTTACTTCCGTAAGTGGTTTTTGAGGAATAGTGTTAGCAATTTACGGCTTTGCAACGAAGGATACATCATTTTGGGTCCGTTTTACAATGCTAAGGCGACGGTAACCGGCTTTTAATGATTTTATACTGAAGATCACGTCTAAACGAGTAGTGTTAATAAGTCGGAAAAAATATATGTTAAATTAGAGCATTTTCTTAATAACTTAATATGTGAATATTTTAGTGAAATTAATTTTTAAAGTTATGTCTAACGCGGATAAAAAACTGTGAATCACGTAAAATCTGTCAAGCGTATTTTTCTGAAACATACACCATTTTAAAGATAATTTAATTTTTGATCTTTTAGTATACGTGTTTTATTATAATACTTTTTGTTTTATGTATAATAAAATAATAATGCGGATTATTTGTGTCAGCGCTCCTGAATGGGCGAGTCCTATTACAGGCTGGACGTACGACGCGTTGCGTGAGCTCAGTACAGAACACGCAAGCTAACCACTCAAGGTAACTGGCATATATCTGGGCCTTAAGTTTTCATAAGGAAAATTTTGTGGCAATTAATTTCAAGGGCTATTTGATGAGAGTTTTAAATTACAAAAGTATACTTCCTAGAGTTTTCTGTAAATTGCAAAAGTATCCTTCCGACAAATGCATTCTCTTTGGGCTTTAAAATTGTTCCGTTAATACCTACGTACAACCTGTAAACATTGGATTAATCATAGAATACATAGTTTATATTTTTATTTATATATTTATCTATACAGAAAAATAAAAATTGAAACGTCTGTTTTTAATGTCAAAATAAAAGCTTTTACCTAAATCCAAATAAAAAAAAATAAAAAAAACAAAAAAAAATAAAAAATACTGTCTGTCTCTCTCTGAAACGGCTGGATTGATTTTGGACCGACGGGATTTTCACTGGCAGATATCTGAGATAGCTGATGTGACAAGGAGCGACTATGACTACTTTTTTTTCGAAAAAGCCACGTGGCTGAAGCCACGGGCGGTAGCTATCATTTTATATAATGCGAAAGTAACGTTGTCTGCCTGTCCGTTACCTTTTCACGCCTAAATGGCTGAGCGGATTTGGTTGAAATTCGGTACAAAGGCAGTGTGAAAGTATGCACTAAGCTCTTTTTGATATTTTACCCCTTTGTACCTTTTTGTCTATGTTTTCGCTATCTTTTGGTTTTTACCTTTTCTCAAATATATCTTTTGTTTCTTACTACCACGAACCAGCGCTTTTTCTTTTGGAGGTAGACTATGACCTGGCTTAAGATATAAGGTATTTGTATTCCGCGAGATAATTGCGTGACACACATAAAAAGACCATTAATCGCAATAGGTTTCACTTTGACAGGTCAGCCCCGTCCATTGCGTTATTTACATTATTGAGTAGACGAATTTTTCAAACTTATGAAGCAACGGATTAGCAATATCCTTCAAAACTCTCGGATTTTGATTCAAACTGTTTTACACAATTAGGGTGCTGGTAGTATATTTCCATGGGAAAGATTCCGACCTCCACGCGGACAGAGCCTCAAGCAAAAAGTTGTTTAAACTATAAAGCAAAACTCAAAGAAAAATATCACCACAAAGTGTGATTTCATACAGTACTTATACCAAGTCAACACATCATCATCATCATCATCATTTCAGCCGATATACGTCCTCTGCTAGACATAGGCCTCCCCCAAGCAGACACACTTCAGCCACTTCGA